>CM070750.1:17745654-18945654 GCA_036346245.1 Bonia amplexicaulis | reverse complement strand
CTGCTGCTCCTGCTGCACTCCATTATTGCATATCGTGCACTCGGTGCGATTTATACCAATACAAAAGCCATCAAGAAGAAGAGCTCTGGAGTTTCTACGGCCAGGAAGTGGAATCCAACACCAACAACACAAATGACAAGTCCTCCTGCCTTTTTAAGAAAAAAGGGCATTTTTCCTCAGGGAGATGGCCCTTCTTTGTGTAATGGTGGCATCTCCACAAGAGAGGCACACAAGGGGGGGCTACTGGTGCAACCCCCCAGCTTTAAAAATGACCTCTTTCACCTGAGAGCTCGTAGAGCCTGTTCTTTTTGGCTGCACTTGTGGCTTTTGGCTTTTGCAATGTTCGAGAGATTACGATCAATGAAACTCACGTGTAGTTTTTTGACAATATAAATAAAGTCGGTACAATATGTACTACAATTAACTAGTAGACCCTATCCTAAAAAGATACTCCGTTTAAAAGTTAGTTACTGTAGAAAAGCCGAAAAGAACAAGCCTGTAGTCTCCAGGATTTCTTCACGTAGGATCTAATAGGCAACAGAGGGTGTAAATAATGCCGTCCAAAATTTTCAACCAAATATTCTTCATTATATTCTTAAATAATTACAGAGTTATATATAAATGAATTCTCAGCCAAAATCCCAAAACAAATAGCTCAAGAAATCAAACTCTGAGAAAATCCAAATCCTAAAGATGTGATCTTCAAGCAGTGGCCGGTCTGACCTCTCACCGGTTTGGCCGTTGCTTCAAAGCCAGTCTGACCGGTGGGTGGCGGTTTGACCGTTGCCTTTGATCACACAACTTGATGAGACCCAAAATTGGTGCAACTCTAAAAATACAAGTCCAATTGATATAACATTTTGCATACAACTTGCTTAAGGTCTTAGAAACCTATTTCATCTATGGATCAAAGAAATCCATAGCAAAGTTCAGACATTTTTAAATTCAAGCAAGATTGCACCCAAAATGGGCAAAATACGAAAACGGTAAATACAACTTGCTCGTAGGCAGAGAAGGGCCAAGATGGCCCTAGATACGTTGCTACATGTCACAGTAAATAAAAATACCGAAGAAATCAAGCAAAACATCATCGGACCGCAAAATCACTTGGAAATGCTAAAATAATGCAAAATCAGGTTTTTTTCAAAACTTGCCATAAAAGTATATAGATGGGTAGAGATTGATTTTCAGAAGATATTTCTATCTTTTATACATCTTTGGCACAACAAGATCAAGAAGAGTGAAAAGAAGAGGAAAAACTAATCAAATCAAGAGTGAATCAATTACCACAAGAGAGAGTCATGGAGATGAACAAAGATTGATGTATTGCTACTTGAGAATGAAGATTTTATAGCTACTCCACCTGAAGGACAAGAGAGCACATCACAGCACTCAACTTCTCTTAACCCCTAACCCTAATATATGTGAACATTTGGTCTCAAGAGAGTATGGGTGGATGGTTAACAACAAGTCTCCATGTCAATCCGTTAAATAGATAGGATAGCCAGCCACATCTAACCCTTAGTTAATACTACCCACTTAGCACAATGGAGGAACCCGATAGCCCAACACACATGTTTTACTCACATACTACACTTATGCACGTTTTTTAAAACGCATAAATCTGAATCTGCTAAGTCCTCATGTATGACCCATCTTGATCTTCTTAACTTCTTCTTGACCTAAACCGCTCTCTCAAGCGCCATTCGAGCACCGCAGTTTTGTTTCAAGGTAGTTTTCGATATTTTGACCAAACTACCTGTTGCAAATAATGCACAAAAAAATAGAGACGAGAGACACGAATTTTTACGTAGAAAACCCTTGCGAAAAAAACCATGGACACTTCAAGTCAAATCATTATAATGAGGAGAAATTACAATATAGCACTTGCTCTTCCTATAGGATATTGAGGTACATATATAGGGTGAAAGAAACGAGTCCCACACGAAGAGGAAACTGAATCAGGGTCGGTTACTACAGATTGATACCACGTCTGATACAACATATGCATAACCCAAACACCTGTCATGCCATATCTGGCATGAGGTGACGAAATGTCCTACATGGACACAGTACAAATTCGGGTCAACTTCAACAATCTCCACCTTGAGCCGAATTCCCTCAAGTAGGTGAAGAATATGATAAACTCTTTCAATAAAATCAGTATGTACACCTTGAGCGCCGAAAGTCCAAAGGACTAGTGAATAATACTAAGTCTGAGCAAAGCTCAAACTTAGTAGTAGGAACTAGATTTATCAACATATCAACTAGATTATCATGAGTACTTATCTTGCAGATTTTAATATCACCTTGAGTAATGACACCTCGAATGTAGTGATACATGATATTAATGTGCTTTGTTCTCTTATGGAACATTTGATTTTTTATAAGGCAAATAGCACTCTGACTATTACAAAATATTATAGTGCAAGATGTATTTCTACAAAGCTCACTAAATAAACCTCTTAGCCAAATGGCTTCTTTGCAAGTTTTAGAAATAGCAGTATACTTAGCTTCTGCAGTAGACAAGACAACGGAAGCTTTCAAACTTCCTTTCTAGCTAACGACACACCTTCCAACAGTGAACACATATCCAGTGGGAGATCTTATTTTATTCAAATCTTCAGCAAAATCAGAGTCCACATAACCAACGAGTCCATCTCTAGTGTTCCTAAATTGTAAACAAGCATTAGATGTGCCCCACAATTATCTGAAAATCCATTAAACTACTTTTTAATGCTCTTTTCTAGGATTGGCCATGTATCTACTAACCATACTTAATGTTTGAGCTAAATTAGGACGAGAACATACCATGGCATATATAAGTGAACCAACTGCACTCGCATATGAAACTCTATACATGTACTCAACTTTATCATTTGATTGTGAACATGATGCTGAAGAAAATCTGAAATGTGCAACTAAGAGAATACTCATAGGTTTGGCTTTATGCATGTTGAAACGACGAAGAACTTTAATATCACCTTGAGTAATGACACCTCAAATCTGGACTCTCCCCAACTGGTCTGATCGAATTCATGCCCATTTAGACCTGCCAAAGTCCCAATTAATCCAGAAATCCGACAAATTTGCATTTCAAATTTTCAACCTTGCTAAATTACAATAATTCATCACAACATAATACATGACCATCACACATGATCCTTCACTTCAATACATAACTTCAGGGTTTCTTCAGAATACTCTAGTTATTGTCGAAACAACACTATCGATCAATGTCTGGGAGTTTTTCTTTTCACTTAAAGCTGGACTTTAGTTTCTTCAGGTGCTCCATTTTATATTTGTGTTGATGAACTGGGACACGATTGCATTCAGTGAAATACTAAAATGGACGTGTAGTATATTCAGAATGATTGATGAAATTTGCCAAGAAAGCTTTTTAACTTGAATTGACGTTGATACTTGTCAGACCTGAATTTTATCAAACCCGGATTCTCTATGATTCCATCGCACTATTTCCTGGATCAGTAGATAGCGCTCACAGATACATAACTGCATACCAAAACCATATCATGCAAAAGTGTAGATAATACGGTAATTACTTACTCATGGGCCGATCAAGCCAAAAATATTAAAATGCAATAGCGAAAACTTCACACAGATGGGACCCTCAGGACACGCCCACAGGCAGCCAACTTGGGTTCGTGACCTAGTTCTTGGTCTCTTCATCTTCTAGCTCTATCGATTCTCTTAAAGCACTGTAAGGCTTGATCTTCTTTTTCTTATTAACTGAGTAATGATAATTGAGCAACAGTGAGTACAATGGTACTCAGCAAGCCACCACACAGAATGCAAATAATAATAGATGTAAGGCTGTCAAGTGAGGCTTGAGGTTCTTTTGGTTGCTATAACCATTATTTGGAAAGTACAATAAATAGAAAAGCTCATGAGACTTAGCAGGTTCAACAGAAACAAATTCTCTAAAATTGATATGAGAGTGCAAAATTAATTATAGCGCATGTTACATCCACCTTTTACAGTGCATGGTTACCTCCATCGAATGTTAGTTTTCACCATTGGAGTACAGTTCCCTCCAGAAAACTCAAAGTTGGGTTCACCTCCGTCTGACTAATTTTTATCTCATCCATAAAGGTTTTGAAAATAACTAACTCAAAGAAGTTCCCATGTCCTCCTTTGACCGTTGGCACGGTAATTCAAATAGTTTTTACTCTATAGAGACTGTATATCTTTACCCACAAGACACAATCAACTCGATGGGCCTACGTGATTCCTTGGTCACGTAGATCGAGAGATTGCCACGAGGCTTTTACAATACCTCGCCCCATTGCCAATACTCCCTTATGGAGAACCACCAGAGGTAGCCCTAGAAGTTAGTTCGGGAAGTCATATCCTAACACTCAGCACAGTTGGACCATGACTTTCCACAGCACTCGTGAAATGGGTACACATCACCTTTACACGGTGTCCCATTCATACTAGATTTTGGTTCGTGCATGCACAACTTCACTCCCCCACCCGTGGAAAGACTCCGAGGTCTAGTAAATTATTCAGCCAAGCCTACACTTTGCTAGCTTGTGGTTGTACTATTTTACACGATGAGGCCATCACAGGATTAAATCCTTAATTTGTCCGGACGGTTCATACCACAAACCATAATTTCTCATGCGACATCGGCACCAACCTCTCTTATCATCCGCCGGGATAGGTATAGAAAGTTTTTAGGGTTTTAAGAAGCATAAATTAATTTGTCATAAATTACCAGTCACTTACATCCCATAACTGTCCCAAAACAAGTTTTCATGTTTGAAGGGTAATGAGTAGGGCAATTTAATGCCCTAGACTTGTACAAGACTAGCATGGTATTTTAATATGACATATAGCTAGCAAAGTTGCCATTAACATCTAGGGTGACAAGGATCAGGTGATTCTAGTGTCAAGGATGGCATATTAAAATTAATACAACATCAATTAGGTATGTAGCTACCTTAACCTTTGATATAATTTTGCATAATAAATTAAGCATGCAATTTGATAATTTAAAGGAACATAATTTTGCATAAAATGTAGGATCCATATGATCAAAGTGATGACTTACCTTACTCTATTTACCACAGCCCTGATCTTAGTCAAAGCCTTCTCAGTCAGTGGTTGTGTGGTTGTGAATCCTTGGTCTTCGCCCTAGCTTTTACCTGAACTTGATCCCGCTTAAACTCATCATCTCTTCATGGCTTCAACGTCTAATTACAGGACAATCAACTGACAAACGAAATAAATCCAAAGAACCGATAAAGTCCAAATAAGTTCAATTGAGTTTATTTATAATTTGCTATGATTAGGGATATGAGAGAAGATTTGACGAGTTGCGGGATAGTGACGGGGTCAAATGAATTTTCGAGTGTAAGCGAAGTGACAGTGGGGCTTCACCTGGAAGGACAAAAGAAGGATTGAAGTCGAAAGAATACTCACGAGAATATTCCATTTTTGGAGCATGGTTAGACATAGCTGATTGTAAAACACCAAGGCTCGACTTTTAATTTAATAGATCCTTTAATTAATTTATATTTATTAAGAAAGTTCCATATGTTAGACTAGGCCTACGGACGGATGGGAGAGATTAACCAGGATACTGAGTATTATTTCTAGAGTGTCAATGACTTAGTGATTTTAGGATGCGGGTTTTCACATGTGATGTGCATAACATGAATTGGTTGAATTAACTTGATAATTTGAGATGCAATATTATTTGGAATTGCAACTGCCCATTAATTGAGCCATTATTTCAATAACTTAATGAAAATATGGAGTTGGTTATTTTAATCCAATTGTTAGTATGAACAAAGTTGATTATTCTGTTTGATTCACAAATTTATTAAAAATGACTAACCGTCCGCATTTTATTGGACGAGGAGTAAATATTTTATCTGGATTCTCTTTCAAAATTGAACTGATCTATTGATGCATTAAATATTCTTAAATGTCATAGATTTAAATCCTGAGATAAGGACCAGATGGTTATTAATTAGGCAATATTGCATTTTTGCAGGATTCTTTGATTAAATATGTTATTGGCACATGAAACATAATTTTATGCATCTTTTTGCAAGATTTGTGTTTAAGATAAACATTAGTGGATTACGAGTATTTTTGAGAGCCAATTGATTAGCGATGGGATGTAAGAAAAAAGATTATTGATGCTATGTTTATTTTGAAAATGTTTTAAACAAATATAAGGTGACCCTTGATTTAAATGTCGGCATTTTACAGATAAATTTGGAGACTTAAATTTAAATGATTTCCCAAAAATTATTTTAAGAATGATTTAAAAGAGGAGCCTCATGATTTCTGGAGATGAGCAAATCATGATTATTATTTTATGTGGCAAGATCTTGCTATATCAAATAACTTTAGTTTGCATTATTAGATTTAGATCTGAGGATAAAGATATGATAACTAGCAAATTTAAATCCTTGCTTTAATTATTCTCATAATAATTATCTTGTTACTTTCTTGGTTGACAAGGAATTAAATAAGATTAAATTCTAGTATTTTCAATTTTCTCATTCTCATATATTTTGATATATAGACATATATTGGATTCCTTCTCCTTTTTTCAAAAATCTTGTTTGAAATTTTCTTTACCATCTTGAACTGAGCTTACTTGTGGCCTTAATCCCTACTTGGGCCCACTTGGCATATAACTCAAATAGAGAGAGAGAGAGAGAGCTGATTACAAAGAGAAACATAGGGAGGGGAGGCATTCGGCTGGAGCAGAGGTCGAACAGGGGCCGGTCAGCAGCCTGCCATGGCGGCGGTGGTCGAGGAGGGACGACGTCTACTAAAATGGGTCATGGGGAGGGCATGGACGCAAGGGGTGGCGGTGCTTGGGCTTGGAGCGGCGCCGAGTGTGGCTGCAGGCGGCTTAGAGCGGTCGGTCGCGGGGGTCAGATGAGGTGGCGGCGCCATGGGGAAAGAGAGTGGAAGGCGGGGTGAGCATAGGCTGGAGATGTGTGGGAGCATCCTTACCGTGCTATCCATACAGGGGAAGACGCGCCAGAGGAGTCCGGCGGCAGTGGCCTATGGCGGCACAGGCATGCGCACGACGCTGGGTCACTGGGGGTGTGGAGGGGAGGAGCCGACACTTGGGATGGCTCGAGGGAGTCACCATGGTGCTTCAGGAGCAGGGAATTGAAGCGAGGTTGGCCGGGGAGGAGAAGGCGTTGGTGGCGACCAGGTTGGCCAGAGCTTGGGAAGAAGGCAATGCAACGAGCTCTGGGGCACGGAATCCGATTTAATTTGGAGGGGGTAAGGTGGGCATTCAGAACATAGGATGACGCGCTAGCTTTTGGACGAAACCTGTCGAGTGGTCGGGACGTCAATGGCGCATGGGCGAGCTCAGGAGAAGGAATGGGGGAGGAAGGGGAGGAGTGCAGGTGCAACAGGAGGTCGAGGCTGCTACTTATAGCTGGAGGGGAGTCACGGGGGTGCGCTGCTGTGGCCATTGATCCGGGGCAGTGCACGGGAGAAGACATGGCCGGGCGCAGGGTGTCACGGGCGTGGTGGCAGAGGCGTGGCTGGATTCGCGGGCATGCAGACGTGCAGGCGGGGCGCAGGGCTGTGGCACAGCGGCGAGGCTCTGGCGGCTTTTTATAGTTGAAAGAGGGGGCTCTGTGGCGGTACTGTGGTCGACAACCTGGCTACAGGGCGAGGAGTGGTCGTGGCATGTCAACGACGTGGTCATAGGCGCCAAAGCGGCTGTGGCAGGGCACAGGCAGGTCGTGGCAAGGTGATGCGGGCCAGAAGGCGCGCGTGGGCGCAGGGCGAGGTGACGGGGTCAACTCCTCGGGTGTGCGCGAGGGCGTGGCGTGACGTGCGGGCGCTGGGGAGAAGGACCATGGCAGTGTGGCGCAGCGCAGGGGCGCTAGAGCACCGGACCACAACGGTGTGGCAGGTGCGAGCAGGGCGCGGTCGGCTGCCAGGGGAGAACGATGGGAGGAGGGAGAAAAAGAGAAGAGAGAGGGAGTAAGGGAGGGAAGAAAGAAGGAAACAGGGAGGGAGGGAGGGAGGGAGAATGGGCCTAAGAGAGAAAGGAGGAAAGGGTAGCAAGATCGTGAAACTTGGATTTTGCTGATTCTTTAAATGTAATGCTTGAATTTGCAACAAGATATTGAATTTTGAATTGATGTTTTTGGCTTAACCGGATGAAGGCAAGTTTTAATATTGCTTTGCATTTTACATTTTATTTTATTCAATTTCTTTTCTAATAACTAAATACAATTTGAATTTGAATTTTCAATTTATGCTCAAATTGATTTTAGAATATATGGTTCTTGGTTCAAGATTTTGATTTCGTTATTTAAATTATTTAGCAAAGAACCAAATTAAGAATCTCAAGGAATGATAAAATTTTTAAGTAACACTAAAAATCGACGAAAAATTTTAAATTCTTCTCAAATACACTAACTCCCACATTTAGGATGTTACAATACTGCATGCGCAGCCTTGTCCTGTAAGTGTGTAGTTACTGTAAAAGGTGTAAAGCGAAGGGAAAGAAGTGCAAATGGTGTGGTTCTTGGTCTAGCCAAGTGGAGCGAAAAATGAGTGCCTTTCTTTCTTCGTTAAACCAGCGAAACAGACAATTTTCAGGGACCTGAAGTTATGCATCTAATTCAGCAACAAAGCAGAGAAAAAGCAGACATGCTGCTGTTCTGTATCTGACTATCTGACCCACATGAAAAATTCGCAACAGTTTGATGCAGAAGAGTTTGGAACAACTCCAACTGTTCGTTAGAAAATTATGTGCAAGCTAGTAATGTCGTGCTATTGTGAAACCTCTTTTTAGCTCTCTTTTTTGATCAAATCTTAGTAAACAAGGCAATCGCTATTTTGCATGGATGATTTCACTTTCCTCCAAAATATTATATGCAGACAGATACACAGTGATGTATTTGTGTCACAGACTTTTGCCTAGGTTTGTACTACCTTGTGCAAACAGGGTACCGAATATTAAATAAAAGGGTGTCCAGATAAAACTTGAGTGATATTTTGTTTAAGAGTACTCAGATTTTAACCCATTCTATTCAAATCTAACGGACATCATCCTCCTCTCAATTATATAAATTCCCTCACCTCACTCCACCCCCAATCCCTACCCCACCGCCGCCACAGCCCTACTCACCGCCTCCCCCCATGGCCTCGTCAGCGTCACCTCCGATGCTGGTGAGCCCCACTGATGTCCATTTCCTCCGTTGTTCCTTCCCGAGCCACTTGCATCCCCTCCCCGAACCGCACCCCACCCCATCGGCGTGCCGCCTCCCTCCACCACGTTGTCACCATCCCTAGCACCACCGCAACCCGCCGATGAACCCTACCGCCATCGCTTCTACCTCCTGATGCTGCTATCGGCGCCACCAACCACCTCTTTCGCCGCACATCCCTGTCCAACCTAACTTGCCTTCACACCTAAGTGTCGTTCCACACACCAGCCGCAACCCACTGCCCTCCTCTGACCAACGGCACTAGCGGCGCCACCGCCACCTCGTTGCCCCACTCCCCACCGCCAGTCTGCCAGAGCACCCGACCTCCCTCTAAATTCGGGGGTCTCTGGTGAACCCAACCCGAACTCTAACTCGCTGGAGCCGAAAAAGGAGGCGGAGAACAAATCTAAAGGCAAAAATCATAAGATGAGAAATTCGAGTGCTCAATTCTAAAAAATACTCGAGTACTAGTTAGCAATTCCCTAAAAAAAGAAATATAAAGGGTGAAATGTTCTCATCATTGTAGCCACAACCCAAGTTTTTCATTTAAACCACACAACCAAATTTGTTAATTTCTTGAAACGGAGCATTTCACTATCTTGCCATTCCAAGTTTCCAACAAACCGTTTAAGCTATAAAAACAAATAAAAAAGAAACATACTAACATATTATTGACACGTGCTTTCTTTTGAAAGCACACTACTACAGAAAAGGCCATCACATATGGTTAAAAACGTCATCACAGATGGTTAAAAATGTCATCACAGACGGTTTTATGAACCGTCTGAATTTATAGGTCAGTAATGATACGAGGTCATTATAGACGGCTATCGAACCGTCTGTGGTGCAAATATCACAGACGGTTTTTAACTAAAAACCGTCTGTGATAGCTGATAATCACGTATTATCAACAGTGGTAAAAAATATTTAATATTTTTTTGGGAAAAACTTCAAGGCATGCAAACACGTACCTATTAGTGTTCCATCATCCTGGATCAAGTGCTTAGTGTACATATGTAGTACTGAATTACTTTAGACGATTAGGGCCTCACGAGGATAAGCGGTGGCAAAGCATGGACAGCAATGACACAAACTTTCTCCTGAACGATCTCCAGTTGCTTGCCGATGTGGAGTTCACTTCGCTGGTCTTTTTCCCTGGACTGCATAAGTGGTTGGTGTCAGATTTCGCTCTCGGGGTGCATAGTTATTGAACTCGGACCGGTGATCAAACCGGTGGAGTCACCGGTTCACCAGTTCACCGGTCCAACCGATGTTTCACCGGTTGAACCGTTAGTTCCTTCAGCACTCAGCAGGACTCAGCACTAGCATGCGTGCATGCATTTGAGTCATCTAGTTGAAATTAGTCAGTAGATGTTAACTCTAACGATACAAGTACTTAACTCTTGAAATTAATTAGCATCTGTTAATCCATGCAACCGAGCTTACAGATCAATATGCAACATTGCAGGAGCATGAGTGAGATCAGTGAGTAAAATGCACCGGAGGCATATAACAGCTGCCATGGATGAGCCAGCTAGCTAGTAGCAAAAGGAAGAAAGGCTGGTTTGGCTTTGGAATGCATCAGTCATCAGCAGAGCAGAGTAGCAGACTAACAGAGGCACACAAGCAACAAATTAATGTGGAGCAAACACAAGAAGCTTAGATCTACATGTGGAACAAATCAATAAATCAATTACCTTAAGGGCCAAAGGGCCGATGGCGACAAGGGCCAATCGGCCAAGGAAATGGCCGGCGACGGCGACAAGGGCGAGGGGCGGCCGCCGGCGATGAAAAGGGCGAGGGGAGGCGACGGTGGTGAAAAGGGCGAGGGGGCGGCCAGCGGCGAAAAGGGTGGGGTGGGGGGAGGGTGACCGACGGCGAAAAAAGGCAAGGGGACGACTGGCTGTAGCGAAAGGGTGACGGGACGGCCAGGGGTGGAAACTCGGGTGCTCGGGTCTATGAGCCTATGGCCCAATGCTCCTCGGTGGCCAATGCAACGCACTGCACAACACTCATACTCATATTTTTCTAATATTACCCCTAAACCCTAAGCAACAAAACATTAAGATCGAGTGTATTTTGGTCCTATGCAAGAACTGCTCGGTTCAGGTAAAACCGGCCGATTCAGCGATTCTGTAAAAGAACCGGCCGATTCATCTGGTTTTTTCTGGTCCAACTGCATGGACAATCTTTGAAGCAAACTGAGCCGGTTTAGTCTCTGGTTCTGGTTTTTCCTAGTTCAACCGGCGGTCCGGTCTGGCTTTCTTACTATGCTTGGGTGTGCCACACTGATTTGGCGACATTGGTATGGCTCTCGACTGGAGCAAAACTTGTTTGGAAGGCAGAAATTCTACACACCTAAGAATACCAAGATTAATGAACTAAGTTAAAAGGACAAGAAGATAAGGTCGCACCAGAATGATAAGAAAGTTATAGCTTGTAAGACCATGTGGAGGTCGCCATATGGTTGTGATGAGTAATTGATCTTGGATTAGAGTTTTTGTAGAAGATGAGTTTGGTTTTTGAGGTTTGTGCAAAAGGTTGCCTTCTACAACTATGACCTCTGTTGTGCGACTTGGTGGTCGGCAGGCATTCTTACGACTTGGTGGTCGGCAGGAATGCTTAAGACTTAGTGGTCGGCAGACATTCTTACGACTTGATGGTCGGTAGGAATGCTTACGACTTGGTGGTCGGCAGGAGTTCTTACGACTTGATAGTCATAGATATGCCTGGTCTTGATCAATAGGCGTAGCTCTGTCTAGCTGTGATCGATAGTCGTAGCTCTGCCTGATCATGATCGATAGTCATAACTCTGTCTGGCTGTGATCGATAGTCGTAATTCATAGTGACTAGGTTTTATAAAGGCATAGCCGCTATGAGCGATGGTCGTAGCATATGTTTCATGGTCGTAGCGACCTGTGTGATGGTCATAACAATTTGAGTGGTCGTAGACTGCAGGTAGGGCCTCATGGGCTATGAGTACCTCTTGTCTTATGCATCAGAGTAGTCGTAAGTTATATTAGACTAGTTGGTTTTCTAAGATTGTTCACTGGGGTACATTCTGTTTAAGCAAATTGATGATTCTTGTGTATTGTGCGGTGCTGCGTGATGGTTTGCTTATTGGTGTTGGTTGCAGGACTTCGGAGCTAGGTCATGGTAAGGCATAGGAGGATCGGGACTAGGCACAGGAAGGTGTTGAGGTCTAGAACGGTCAGGGAGACACCGGAGCGAGAGCTACTGTAGGTGGACATGACGGGCAACAACGAGGTGGACCGGGACTAGGCTCAGGGAAGAGTCGAGGTCCAGACGGTCAAGGATGCCGGGTGCTTTCATGCATGAGGAGAAGCATGTGGTGCGCCAAGTGACTTAGGTCGTTTGCATGCGAGGACGGTTCGGTGGGATTTGGACACGTGAGAGGCTTGACGACAAGTCATTGGGGCCACATGTAACCTACTTTGAGAAGTGTGCGTGAGTAAAACCCGGTGTTAGGTGGGGTTAACGGGTTATCCCCAGTGTGGACTAATGGTAGGATCCATTAGGTTTAGGGTTCATTTGTAAACCTATAAAAAGGGGAGGGTGACAAGAGCTACGGTTGAGACGGTTGGCTTAGCCTTGGTGATTGGCGCCTCTTCCTCCCATGGGAGTTAGGTTAGAGTGTGAGTGTTAGCTCTAGACTTAGAGTTTGGTCCTCCCGAGAGGAGTGGCTGTGAAACCAATATCTCAAGTGAGAAATCCAACAATTTTTTATCTACTCTTTTGTGTATCTTTCTGTTTGAGTTTGCTTTGTTCTGAGTTTTCGGTTTGGTTCTTCCTCTGTGTTCTTCGTTCAGTTCTCTCTCTTCTTAATCTGGAGGTGTTCTTGGCTTGATCTCATTGATGCTCTGAATCACAGTGATAGGTGGGAATATAACCAAAACCATCTTGGTTATCCTTGACCCACGAGCGGTTCGATTCAACGACTTCATTTTAGAACACAGTTCATGTGCGCTCTTGATCAAATCGTAAAAAGGTCTCAATTTGGTTAATAAGTTTTCAATTCAAGATTGGAGTAGCCTCTTGAGACCTTAAGCAATTTGCATACAAAGTTTTATGACCATTTGATCTATTAATCAAAAGATATGTGGATTTTAGATCTTGCGGTTGTGTGTTGTTCTGTTCTTCCGAATCATTTTCGACTGCTTCCAGTTTTGACCACGGTCAAGACTCAAATCGCATCGTGTCTGATTTTGACCGCACTTGTTTACGATTGCTCAATGGTCGTAGATCTCGTGGTCGTGCGCCCTCACTACTTTTCGAGTTGTTTACAACCGCAATCGATTACGAGTGCTCGACGGTCTTCGACCACGTCTCATGACTGCTCTATTTTGATATCGTTCTCTTCTCCTTGATCTTTTCTTGATCCAAGAGTTTTGATTTAATTTCTTTGATGTAGTTGCTTGCTGTGACATGTGGGATTGGATGCACAGCCATCTTGGCTATTATCTTTGCACGAGCATGGTCGGTTCATCTGTTCGATCTCAAGTCTCTGTTCTTATGCGCCTTTAATCATATTTCAAAAAGGTCTCAACTCGCTTTCTAAGTTTTCAATCCAAGATGGGATTAGCTTCCTGAGACCTTAAGTTACTTGCGTACAAATTTTCATGGCCATTTGATCTCTGAATCAAAAGATTTGATGTTTTTAGATCTGGTGGTCGTGCGTCTTTTCTGTTACTTCAAGTCGTTCACGACCACAACTGATCTCCTCAATGGCCTTAAGTAGTGTGGTCGGGCACCTCTGGTACTTCTAGTCGTTTACGACCATATCTGCTTTCTATCGCTCAAGGGTCGTAGATCTCTTGGCCTCATTCCGAACTGTTATGACCACATACTGGTTTTCGGCTGCATGTGTTTTATGTCGCACTTTTGTCATTGACTACGATGGTGTCGACTACACATTGGTCTTCGACCACATAGTTTGTAATCTCATCGATCTTTGACAGCGCTGGCTTCCGACCACTTATTGGTCCTGAACTATGCTGGTTTTTCGACCGCGCATTGGACATCGACAACATTGGTATCGACCACGTCGGTCTTCGGCAATGTTGACGTTCGACCACGTTAGCTACAACCACGTTGGTTATGACCACACTGGTTACGACCATGTTAGTTTCGACCACGTTGGTTTCGACCACGTTGGTTTCGACCACGTTGGTTTCGACAATGTTGGTTTCGACCACATTGGTTTCGACAACGTTGGTTTTGACCATGTTGATTACGACCACAGTGGTTACGACCACGTTGGTTTCGACCACGTTGGTTACGACCACGATGGTTACGACCACATTGGCTTCGACCGCATTGTCTGCTTCGACCACATTGTCTGCCCTTCGACCAGGTTGTCTGCTTTTCGATCACGTTGTTTTCTCTGTCGACCAATGGTGTTCAGTTTAGCTGACCAAGGTTTCTCGACCACGTAATAGTATGTTCTGGTCGTACTAAGCTTTGTGTTACTTTGTTTTTAAGTAGACCTCTATCCTAATCTTAATATCTTTATAGCTATTGGAGAAAAGGAATATGTAAATATTTAGAGGACAAATCTCCTCGTACCATTCACCCCCCCCTCTCTTTTGCATGTCCAGTCCTACATAGCTGCTTGTCTAGCTTATATCTCTGATAAAACATAATCGTGTCAACAGTAACACACCCAAAAACACCGTGATGAACTAATGAAGAAAGGTGGGACCGACACAACTGGCCTAAATAGTGATGCCACTACGCAAAAGCTCCAGAGGTGGTGGTAGCAGCAACGGTGGAGGTAGATGTAGAGGTGATAGGAGCAATTAAGGTAAATGAAAGGTGGAGACAGTCTAAGATGTAGAGAACTTGATGATCCCTATGGTGCCAACCTATTTTAAGTATCATCTCTGTCTGTCAATCCAACGTAAAATAGAATTGAGAGTCAAAACCAACCCTACCGCCAAGATTAGTGAGCTGACCCACCGAGATAACATGCATGGTAAGCTGGGGAACAAGAAAAACAGCTAGAACACAAAAGTCAGTGGACAAAATAGTGCTCTAGTAGCTAACAGACAGAAGAGTACCATCAGCTGTCTGAACAGAGATAGAAAACATAGGAGGTCCTGCTGAAGTGAGAGATGTGAAGTTCGATGTCATGTGAAAAGAGGCACCAGAGTTTAGAACCCAAGAGGTACCTGGTGAAGATGTCTGAGCTAGACTGGAAGAACATGCTGAGCTGTGAGAGAGCTGCTCAAGAAGAGCCTGATAAAGCTGCTGAATAGAGTCACATCGCTGAGAACGTGACATGTTGGTTTGTCCTCTTGTAGAGGAAGGGCCTTCCTGCACCCTTGGATAGCCCCCCACACGCCTTGTTCCACTTTTTCTGCATCACACAACTCTAGTAGTCATGTCCAAAGTTCTTGCAAAAGTTGCACTACATTGCAGTTGATGCAAAAATAGGAGAGAAAACAGGCTCTTGCAGTGGAACTGTAATCGAAGCAAAAGGGGCAGCAAGCACAGTTGCAACAGATTGTGCTGCTAACCCGCAGCAAAACTCCTCAGCACAAAGCATCGAAAGGGCTTCGGTGATAGTTGGTCCTAGGGAGCGACTCAGCAGTTGATCCCTGACATGCTCAAACTCTAGGCGAAGATGACAGACAAAGTCAAAAAGGTGAAGGTAATCATGATCTGCTTTCTGCACTTCATGACACTCCTAGTAAAGCGGAGAGCCCAGCTTGTCTAGCTAGTACCAAAGACTAGCCAGGGCTTGGTAGAAGTCATCGACAGACGAGTCCTCCTAGCGATGCATCTCCAACTCGCGCTGAAGTGAAAAGAACTGAGCATCACTGTTCTACTGGTATCGCTCACGCAAATAATCCCAGATCTAATGAGTGAAATATAGACCAACAATGTCTGGCTAGATAGAGTCATCGACGCTGATCACTAGGATGGCTCAAACATAAACCTCATCAGCATATAATCACTCGAAAGCGTCAATGGAATACTGAAAGACCTCATCAGCAGCAGCAATGGCAGCCTCTGCCTCCTTGGTGGCCTCATCTTCTGTATGAGAGGTCGAAGTAGGCTGCTTGGGAGGAGGCTGAACCGGAGATGGCGGATAAGGTCATGCAACAATGATATGTCCCTAAAAGTGGAGACCATCAAGTGTGATCTCCATGAATGAATACTATAACATGTAGTTTATCTCATGGAGGTTTATTCCCGAGAATGGAATCGTAGCTGATGGAATGAAAACCATCGGTAGGCAGCGCTAGATAGTGCGATGGTTAGATCAACATGAAAAGAACGTGATATTTTTTCTTTCTCTTTTTAGAAAGTCTTTGTTTTGTATAGAAATTGGATTCAGTTTCTAAAAAACAAAGGTAGGGCTCCTTCGTTCGATCCAATCACAAGGGTAGCGGTGGCGGTCGCCGAATATGGTTGCGATGACAGTCGGCGACGGCGACAGTGACAACTAGCGGTGGAGCGGAGGCAACCCAATCGGAGCGTAGGGGCAGCCAAGAGGAGGAGCGGAGGTTGGCATCGGTGGCCTAGCGGAGGACGACGCAGATGAGGTTAGTGTAGCCAACTTTGGACACGGAGGAGTGGAGGTCGGCGGCCTGGCGTAGGACGGCAACGATGCCACGACCTAGCACGGATCCGCATGGGAGACGATTGAGGCGGTGGCAGCCTGGGCAGTGACGGCTTGGATGGCGGCGGCGGCGGCGGGATGGCAACAGAAAGATTTAGGTTAGTGCTCTAGATCTAATACCATGTTATGAATATTGTGTGTATATTCATAAGACCCAATGGGTAGTATATATATCGAGTACAGTGGGATATTACAAGGAAATATACTATACATACATATGGAAATACAAAAGAGTTCCATTTAGATTATCATCTCCTTTCTTTCTGTTGATAACTTGATGTTAATAATCCATAATTTAATATCACTGATGGCTAAGTTCATTTATATTGTTTTACAAACAAAAATTTAATTGTTTTTTCTGTTTGCATTTTCCAAGAGCTGTACATAATTTTCAACGGTTACATGTCAAACCATGCTGCACTATCAAGCAAAACATACCTTGTTAGTTGTTGCATTTCTATAATTTAGGTGTCCTATAGAATTTGATGTTATCTATTCTATTGACTATTCAATGGAATCATGATATTAACTTTTACTTTTTATTCTTTTTAATTTACAGCCGTTTTGATTGAATTATCGTTTTTGGCTTACCGGATCAACAAACCCGTGCGAAAGTTGCTACTCAGTATGCACACTTGACTAAGGCTGAATTGTTTCAGTTTTCATTGGCCACAGTAGAGTAAGTTCTTCATATTTTAATCCTTTCCCATGATTTGATAATCTTCTAGCTTAGGCTCTATAATATCATGTTAGTTGTTCAAGTCATATCTGGTTATGCTCTCTTGATTCTTGATAGCTAATTAGTTATTCTTCATGGTTATATCAGATAACAGATGATGTTGGATTATTCTAAGCTTTTCATTATCATTTTATCGGTTATTTGATTTTTTTTGAATTTCTGAACTGTACAAACTTATACATCGGCTCTAATACCATTTTCTATCCCCATTCAATTTTTTTGTTATGAATTATGATGTTGAATTTAGTGTTGTAGGTTTGTAGCCGTGAAGGGGTTCTTATCTTGCCCATATCTTTTGCTAGCAAGAGAAGTAGATCCCCTACGTTTATGAAAGAAACGATTATACCTTGTCAAACACTGTACGCAAAGTAATATTGCTGTCAACAACGAAGGAGCTTTCTTCGAAGATGTTTTATGTTTACTTTATAAGAAAGCAAGGGTTATGCCTTAGACTCAAGAAACCAAATTAGTGATTGTAGGATCGCATGATGCAATCAGAGGAGTGAATGATTGTCTTCGCTTTTTGATATCTGAAAACAAATTTTAAACTAAAAGAAAAGCAATCTAAATTGTCGAATGTAGATTTCGATCGCAAGTTGCTCGACCGCCCGCTTGACTGCTCGCTGCGATCGCTTTTGCACGTAGTCAAAATCCCTCTCTGCTTCAAAAGCTTCGACCGCTCGAACGCGTCGTCACTCGAACGTTTCGACTGCTCGAACGAGTACAAGCCAAAGACAACATCGTGCTCGTAGCACGCCGGATCACGATGCGTTAGCACGTTGCCGAGAACACAAAAAAGCAAAGCTCAGGAAAACACGCCACCGATGAACATTTCTTAGAATAGATCTAATCTATTATTTCTGTATCATATTTGTGGCTACAAAGCGCACTCACGGCACCCCTAAAAACTCTCGCACGAAAACCCTCGCAAAGCCACTTATAAAAACTTAGCCTATCTCTACTTTTATATGCTAGATCCTTAAACCGCGTTCAACTCAAATACGAACACAAAATCTTATTTCTACCTCAAATCAAAGAACCCAAAACCCTTTCTAATATGGGTTTTAACCAAACTCTATTTCTTCTGAGTTATAGACTCCATCCACAGTTAGACTTTACATGTTTTCACATGACCAGATGCTGCTGCCAATGCCAACAAATTTGGAAATTTGGATGAGTCAGAGAAGCTTTTAGCCGGAATATTTGAAACTTAGGAGATGAAGGAAAATTTTGCTATATGGATTTCTGTTGTGCTACAATGTGCACAATCACTGCCAAATACCATGCATATGGTGTTTTTAACAGAAAATAGAAACGTCCAACCGTGTGAAGGGCTAATTAGTGCTGAGAAAATAGCAGAATACTACTATTCAGTTTCAATCTTGATGTATGCCTTTTCCTATTTTTTAGATTAATATATGATTTTTTTTCCTGGAGCTATGTTCATGTGTTGGTTTTACTTGTCGGAAAATAGCAGAATACTACTATTCAGTTTCAATCTTGATGCATAATTTTTTTTCCTGGAGCTAGAAATGTCCCTGAATAATCCCACCAGTGACTAGCGTCAGCATCTCTGGAGCTGCAGAGCAATGTCGTGCTCTATACAGGGAGCTGCTATGTTTCCTAGCATATCGTACTTGTTGTATTTTTGTGCTGGAGAATTGTGTCCCTACAGCCTGGTATGAATGCTCAACATGGTGGAGACCAAAAGTGCAGAGCAATTCCTTACTTCAGTATACCATCTCTCCATTTTCTATAATAATCTTACATGGTGTGCATTATGGAATGCTTACGTGAGTGGGACTTCGCTACACTCACTTGTAGTTATGTTTACTAGGTCTTTTTGACTAATAGCTTTTGGTTTCAGCGCGAGCGCCAGTGCGAACGAATCGAATACCAATAAGTCACATCAAAAAAGCTGTCTCGATAAGCTGTTTTGAAAAGATGCTAGGAAAACCATCTTATGTGTTTATTTGAGGAAAACCATAATCCATAAATTGGAAAGAACGGGGCTTAGGTCTATACAAGTAGGAGATGGTGTGAGGTCTAGAAAGTCGACTAGAGGGGTGAATAGGTTCTTTTAAAAATCGCTTTTGGGCTAAAACCGAGTTTATGTACAGAAGCATAAATTAAATCGATTTTGAACAAATAAGGCTTAAAACATAGAGGTTTACCTTAAGTGCTAAAACACCATAAGTTTATATCAAGATTTGCAACACTAGGGTGATAAGCAATCCATTCAATTCTATGAATATAACTTGCAAGTATGTAAATTAAGCTCAAGAAGGTAAACCACAATTGACACACGATGTTTTGATATGGTGTTCAGAAACTTACCGATTTTCCCTAATTCACGTTGAGGCAAGTCCAAACGAATTTGATCGGCTTCACGAATTAAGCCAATCGTCTCACTTTCCACTAGTGGTAGCTCCTCCCCTTTCAGGTAGGTGAGCTCTAACCTTCACAACACGTCGGGCCTCTTCATGATCTTCTTTGAAGAGATCACTCGACAAGACGTCTCCAATACCGTTTAGGAGTCGCAATCTCCAAGAGTAACAATTCAAGCTACTTGCAACAAGCTAAGTGCAATGAATACACAAGCTAAAGTGGATACGAAATCCAACTCTAGATGCAACACATGCAACTAGAGACTTTCCTCCTTACTCACAAGGTGCAACACATGGACAACTAAGATGAGAGGCACACACTAGCTCAAAAGAATATAACGGTATGCAACAACTCTTCCCTAATCGGCCACAAGGGGGGTGTTTATACCCCCCCACCACCCTAAAAAACTAGCCGTTGGAGTAAGAATCAACAAAAATCAGCATGAGGCCGGTACTACCGCAACCTCTGCAACATTTAGAAAACTAGCTGTTATGAATGCTGTCAGTCAGACTGCCCACACAGGATCCGGTCTGACTGCTCACCCCAATCTGACCGTCACCAAGGACAGTCTAACCACTCGACCAATTTTCAGAAAAGTGCTCCTTTGGAAAATAACTATTGGCAACTAATGCCAGGTAGTACTGCAAGGCTAGTCAAACTGCATCGGTCTGACCGCTTGCCATGAGCCGATCGGACCGCCAACTATTGGCTGGTCAGACCGCCACACATAGAGCAGTCATACTGTAGGTTGGTCCGATCGCTCACACAGAGCTGGTCATACCGCCTTACAATTTCCAGCAGAGACAAGAGTACATGTACTCTAACAAACTTACAAAACACATTCACAAATCATAGTACCATGCAAACAAACAGTCAAAGCATGATTCACAATAATATTCAAAATACATTTGTACACTTTAGAATCGTACCACAAAGATTGGGTATATAGACTTAGCACGTTTACAAAAACAAATTCGCAAATCTAAATCACATGCTACAAGGATTGTATATGGACTTCAACTATTTATAAAACGCATTTGTAAATCTAAGCATCATACAATAAGGAGTAGTAAATATATACTTCAACCATTTGCAAACTCTAGTCATATGTCACAAGGAACATGCAAGAGCTACAATTATTTACAAAACACATTTACAAATACTAGCATCATACTACGGAGAGCTACAACTATTTGTAAAATACATTCACAAATACTAGCATCATGCTACGAAGAGCTAGAGCAAGTGAGATTGAGCTATCAACATATGATAAGACTTAAGCTATTAGACAAGACATCTCTTAATAGTACGGCAACTTATACTAGCAATCCGATCTTTCAACCAAACACCAAGACCAAAAAAGACTAGGAACCCATTCTTAGCCTATATTAGCTATACTTTTGTCTCGAGCATCCTCTTAAACCTTGATGGTGAACATCCCTACTTCAAGTCTGGGTTCTTGTCTTGATTGTATCAACTCATGACGCATCCTCTACTTGCCCTCCATCAACACATGATGTGTCTTCTCTTGCCTTGATGATTAACTTATGATCATCTTCACTTTAGGATCTTGACTTGATGCTCATGAATACATGATGACATCCTTCATCCTGAACTTTGATTTGATGACGATCAACTCATGACGACTTCACAAGTCTTCCTCATCATGAAACATAACCTATTCATCCAACTTATAGAAAATATTAATTCCATAATATAATTATCATTAATTACAAAAACATATCATTAACTTATAATAATAGGTCTAGATTCTTCATATGGTAATAGATCATAGCAACACTTCTTCTATAGTTCTGTGGACCGCTATCCTTCACCTCCCATTCTTTCATTTGCCCTTGCCCTACTAACCTGCCCTTTTGCGACATCTGACGCCTTCATTGATTGCAACCTTTAAAAACTAACTCGCTCTTCGCCCCTTAGCCCTTACACCCTAACTTTATCATACGTGTTCCAGAGAATCCCAAATCTAAGGTGCTAGTACAAACAGCTTACAAGCCTAGCTTCTGGCTTCTATTTTTGGCTTTTGGCTGTAATTGCACTGTAGCAATTAGGGGTGGCAACGGGGCCGAGGTGTCCCGAGGAGGTCCCCCGCCGCTGTCCACGCGGAGACCCGACCCCATGGGGATCCCCACGAGGGATTAAAAAACAGGTTAAAATATTTTTTAAAAAATAATAATATGATTTTGTTTATTAATTTATAATTATTTAGGCATACTTTTTTTTACAAAATATAGTTTTAAAAATATATTCTAACATATAGATTTAAGTTTTAGTCTAAATATAAAGAATATAATACAATCTTCTATATTTAAAAACTATAATATGTTATTTAAAATATATTTTATTTTTTATCGGCCTCGTGGGTGGACAACCTCCGTCCCCCACTAGACTAGCGGGCCCCACCCCCGTTCCCTGTGGGGGCAGAGTGCCCCTGCCCCTGATGGAGAAATTCCCTGTAGGTCCACCCTGCGGAGAAATTACCATCTCTATATACAGTGGCGAATCCAGAACGAAAATTTAGGAGGGGCTAGTGGAAGAAAGTCTAACATCTGTCATCAGCCATCAACGCCATGCGCCGCCGGTGCGCCCAGCTGGCTGGCCTGGGCCTGGTCCGGAGCTCCGGCTTCTACTACTATTTTATCTTTTCCCTGCATAAAGGATCAATGTCAGCTAGCTTGGCCTAGGGTTAATGACATCTCCAATACTGTATTTCAGACTTTGAGAGGGGATGCAGTCTCGCATGCTCACATCCAATATCAATTATATTTGGACATGGTGCATGAAAGAGAACTCAATTCGGTTGCAACTATAAGACGCCTTAAAAACATATTTGGACGTAAATTAGAAAAGATTACTAATGCCCAGAACAAGGTATATACTAGTATATACGATACCCATGGAAGAATTAGCCGCACTCCAAGGCAATTGATGAATTCGCTGTTTGGAACATGGGCAATATTTTAATTCCAAATTTTACGATGAGATAAATACAATAAACTAGTGATGCAAAGTTTACTACTAACAACAGGCTACAAATCATACTTCAGAATATACTCAAGAAAAATATAGTAACAAAGTCGTACGTACGCGTGAACGATTTACTTGTTAGCCTGATGAAGAATAGAAAGCCGCGCAGCCTTGACGCAGTACAGAACGTAGATGACGTGCTGCAGTGAGCGGTCGTGCAAATGCGCTGCCCAGAAACATTATTGCCGCCTCGTGCAGGTACTCTTTGCGGCAACGGTTCGGAGATAGCCGCTCTGCCTCCTTCCAGGTGCACACCGGGAAGAAAGGTCGATGAGATTCAGACGGCACAGCACCACAACACAACAGCAGAGAAGAAAAGTAGAGGAAGAATGGAGGTTCAAAATTCTCTCACATTTATACCTTGGACGTCTCGGTATATATAGATATGCAAATTACTCTCTAGTAACTGCTCCATTCAACTGAAATAATTCACCGTAATCGCTCAATTATTTATCGTAATCGATAACATTTAACCGATGATTTACCCACTGATAACTGTCTGTCATCAAAAACCCAATTAAGCCTCAAATTCAAACGTTTGAATCTCATTCAAACAGAGAGAGTGAGGAGCAGGGTTCAGCAAAAATAAAGATAGACTTGGTCTGCCAAGTGGCACGTGTGTGTGATTAGACAGAACCCTCCTCATACCATCTCTATCCATATTCAAGGAGTGGTGAGGACTCCACCTTATAAATCGGTTTTCCTCACCCTGCTTTAGCAATATGGTACTAAACCATGTATACTTTGAAATTAAAGAAATGGGCCATAAATAAATGGGCCAATTTCAAACATTCGCAGCTTTGCAGAAGGCGGATGCAAATTTCGTTTAAGCGGGTGTCATAAACGGGGTGTCCGTGTGACCAAAGCTTGATCTTTAGGAGGGTCCGCACGCACGACATGTCCCCGACGTCGAGCTCATCGATGTAGGACATCATCGTGCGGGAGAATATGAACTCCTTCGGTGCCGGCGCCGAGATCATCAACTTCTCTGTGCACTCGACGCTTCCCATGTCAAGAACACGGAGCACGGGAGTCCTGAGCTCCAACAAAAGCAACCCTAGATCATTGATGCCACCCAGCGACAGCTCCAAGAGCGCATCGGCCTCAACCTGTATGGGCGGCCGGTGGTAGGGGACACCAGTCCCATCTGTCCTCTCGGTAGATCTGTCCTTGCCTACGTGGGCTATGTTCTTTTTTAATTTTTGACTTTTGTTTTTAACTTTTCTACGGTAACTAACTTTTAAACGAATTATTTTTTTTAAGATTGGGTTTACTAATTAATTATAGTACATACTGTATCGATTTCATTTATATCAGCAAAAACGGCATATGAGTTTCTGTTACTCTATAATCTCTTACATAAACAGTCAAAAAATCACAAACTACAGCTAAAAGCTATAAGCAACCAAAAAGACATGCCCA
The DNA here is from genome assembly GCA_036346245.1 of Bonia amplexicaulis. Classification (NCBI taxonomy): domain Eukaryota; kingdom Viridiplantae; phylum Streptophyta; class Magnoliopsida; order Poales; family Poaceae; genus Bonia; species Bonia amplexicaulis. The sequence continues at coordinate 18,921,173 of CM070750.1, read as the reverse complement.
TGTACCGTGCACTTGTCTTAGTGAGAGGCGTTTCGAGCACGCTCGCCGCACGTGACCGGCCGCGGCTTCCTAATCCTTCCTTCCCTGCCACGCCTAACCAGTCTCTCCCATCTCCGATCTGTACTACTCCAACACATGCATCGCGATTTCCATCATTAAAAAATTAACCTCGCAATCACACCAGCAGCTTAAACTAAGCACGCACCGATCAAGCCACTCCACACCTCCTGCTCCCTTCCACGCACCTCGATCTCCACCAAACCCCGCTCTCGAGATCCAAACCCAGCGCCCATGCCCGAGGCCCCGCCGGCGCCGCTGCCGCTGTCGGCGGCGGCGGCGAGCTCCCGTCCTCCTCCGTGCTGCGGGCGAGGCGGCGGCGCAGGGTTGGCGGCGCCCACGCGGGCTGCTGGGATGGGGTGCCCTGGTGGCCTTCTTCTTCGTCATGAACTGGTGGATGTTCTCCCGCCTCCAGGACCCCGCCGCGCGCCCGCACTTCCTCCTCCGCCGCCACCACCCGCTCCGCGCAGCCACCGCCGCCAATTCGTCGCTCTCGACTCTGGTAATGCCGTTGCTTCTCTAACTAGTTGAGTGCATCCGATACGGCTGCCGTGACTAGTCTGCTAAGGGGGTTGTGGAAACATGATGACTCGGTACTGAACAATTCAGTTGGTTAGATTAACCATGGCTATGTGTGACATTGCTATGACATTATCAACATTATTGTTATATTGGTCAATTTTAAGTTTGTAATGTTACATCTACTGCAACAGACTACAATAACTTGCGTTAGTACTTAGTTGGGATGCCATGAAAGCTACATTTTTTTGTGAAGAAGATAAAACATATGTGCTGTTGGATTTAGTAAAAAATTGCCGAGACATGATTTTTGTTGTTCAAATGTTTGAAGGAAGAGGTGGGTCCCGCTGGAAAGGGGAAGAAGCCTCACCAGGTCATGCTCACCCGCCTGCTCGCTTTGGCTGCCCATGCCTTGGCAGAGGTAACATTCATAAATGCAGCTATGTGTTCTTTGCATGTACACAATTTGTTTACATGTTCACCAAATTTTGTCATTTGTAATGTATAATGTTAATTACCTAGGCAGAGACCAGGCCGGAACCCAAGGACTTGTGGAAAGAGCCGATAAATGCCACTATGTGGAGACCTTGCTCTGACCAACGGGATTGGGAACCATCAGGTAATATCAGTTTATTTTACCTGGTGTTGTTGTTCTGTATTTACTCTCATACTAATATTGATTCTGTCTTTTCCCCCATTTTTTATTTATTGCTCTGCTGTTTTTTAGCTTGCCTCCTTTTTGTTAATTGCAGAGGGAACCAATGGTTACATCATGATCAGTGCAAATGGTGGAATAAACCAGCAAAGGGTGGCGGTGAGTATGTGTAACATCAAAAAATAGTATTTGTTTAAATTCTAACACCATCTGGGTTGATTCATTACCTGAATAACGGCAACCAATATCACGCTGTCCTTTATTTTAGGGGCTCACACATTTAATGTAACTGCTTTTCCATAGAAGTAATCAAGTATGATTTATCCAGAGCCTATACAGTAATGTTCTGTATTAAAGTTGTACACATTTATAAAAAAAGCTTGGACATATCATGTCAAAGCAACTTGGCCAAGGATGAAAAACATCCTTATTGGCGTGAATCTCAATCCAAGAGTTTTGCTTGACAGTAGGTTCAAATGGCTTAGAGTAAGAGGCTTTCATGGATGTGCTAATATTAGCAGATGTTTTTATCTTATGTAATTTGAAAAATCATTCAGTTTTGCTAGCTTAATTTGAACAAATTTCTTTAAGGAAACTGCAGTTCATTTTTTATATTTTTTGTGTGAACTGGTATTTAAACTATTTCATTACTTTCACCTTTTTTTGTGTATTTAACAGATCTGTAATGCTGTTACTATATCTCGGTTGCTCAATGCAACTCTTGTCATTCCAAAATTCTTGTACAGTAATGTTTGGCTGGACAAAAGGTATAATTCATTATTTCCTTGCAAAAACAAGTTTGTCTTATTCTCATGTTTTGATAGCTTGTTTCAGTGATCGAATAATTTTATTATCTCCCTAAAGTGACAAATTAAATTCAATATCTTAGCCAGTTTGGCGATATATACCAGGAGGATTATTTTATCAATTATTTGAACTCTGATATTCGGATTGTGAAGGAGCTTCCTGTGGAGCTGCAATCATTAGACTTGGAGGCGATCGGTAGTCTTGTAAGTAATTTGTGAAAAGTTCTAGAAAGGTAGAAAAATGGTTTTAATGCTCATTCTTAATTGTCTAATTCTCTTATTCTTCTGTAGGTTAATGATACAGATGTCATGAAAGAGGCAAAGCCAAGTTTATATGTAAAGAAGATACTACCAATTTTACTGAAGAACAGAGTTGTCCACTTTGTAGGATTTGGCAATCGTTTATCTTTTGACCCAATACCTTTGGACCTTCAGGTATTGCCATTTTGTGTTGATTGGTACCATTTACCTGCAAAGCCACCTGCATGTCAAATTCCATTAGTTCTCTTCGAATCTTGCCAGTCTAGGTTGCATAATTACTTGTACTGGGCAGTGTATTTTTACAAGATGCATTTCCAACTCACATACAAGAAACAAGAATAACATATTGGAACTTTACACTTTGCTTGGTGCTAAGGATAGCAAAATCAAATGCATGTTCTGACTGTATATATATACACTTGACTCTTCCACAGAGACTGCGATGCAGATGTAATTTTCATGCTCTTCATTTTGTACGCAAAATACAAGAAACTGGTGCATTACTTGTAGAGAGGTTGCATGGCCACAGGCCCCATTCATCGCCTTTGGAGGATAATCTTTTAGGTCATTTTGCTGGAAAATCCGTCCCCAACGGGAACAGGAATGCTACATCCAAATATCTAGCCGTTCATCTCAGGTTTGAGATTGATATGGTTGCATACTCAATGTGTTACTTTGGTGGTGGAAAAGATGAGGAGGAGGAATTAGAGACGTATCGTCAGATTCACTTTCCTGCTCTGACAGAAATCAGGAGGACAACAAAGTATGTACTCTGTCCTATGTATTCCATTTCCAGTTCTTTTTCCCTGTTTGCATATACATGACTGAAATGATCTTTTTTCGGTCTAATTTGGAAAAATGTGCCATGCCAAACCAAAAGGCCATCCTATTAGTAATCCACTGCTGCCTTTATTTAAAAATATCTATTTCTGAAAGTCCCACTATCATTTCAGGTTGCCCTCTGCTGCTTTCTTACGATCTGAAGGCAAGTGCCCCCTTGCACCTGAAGAGGCTGTGCTTATGCTTGCTGCTATTGGTTTCAAGCGCAGGACAAATATATACATTGCAGGTGCTGAAATTTATGGAGGGAGGCATAGGGTGGCTGCCATAAGTCGTTTGTATCCTGCTTTAGTAACTAAAGAAACCCTTCTGTCTCCGTCAGAGCTTGAACCGTTCAGAAACTTCTCATCTCAGGTAACTTTTTATAAGATGTTTTATTTGATACCTTCTTGTGTAATATAGGTAGAAAAGATGCATAGATAGTGTTGGTACACAGGAATATAAACTATAAATAAGTAAACGTGCTTGTTGAAGGCATGGAGCCTCAGCTGAGTACAGAACATCAAGAACAAAGGAATTTTTGAGATCTAGCCTACAATTTTATCAAAATATATAGAAGGATGCATGTGCAATGCCAGGGAAATGCTAATTTTATATTCAGCTGGCAACATTGCAACAAATGTTGCCAGGTCCATTCTAAAGGTGACTCATGTGGACAGCGACATCGTAAGTTCTAAGTTCCAATCGCTAAGACAAGGAATATGGCCATTTCAGATTTTACAATAGCATCTTATGAATTCTGGTTACGCTAGATGAAATAATTTCTTTTTGCTCTTGCCATTTGCAGTTGGCAGCCCTGGACTTCATTGCATGTGCAGCTGCCGATGCATTTGCTATGTCGGACTCAGGCAGCCAGTTCTCTTCTCTTGTCCAAGGATACCGCATGTATTATGGTGGCGGGGACCTTCCCACAATAAGACCGAACAAGCGACGTCTAGCAAGCATACTTGTGAAGAATGCGACAATAGAGTGGAAGGAATTTGAAACTAGAGTAAAAAAACTCATACAGCAAACTAAGCAAGTCCATGAGAGGCCAGTTGCAAGGAGCATATATAGACATCCACGATGTCCGGAGTGTATGTGCAGAACAGATAATTGAGACGTTTGATAATTTCTTGTGCCTATAGCAAATATTAGACAGCCAAAGCTTGTTTTTGGCGCTTTGGCTGACATCTTATCTCTTGCCCCTGACGTACCGTTGGAATCAAATTAGTAAATGGGGTGATTGAGCTCTGACTTCCGAGTAGAACAGTTGTGCATTCTAATTATGGTTCCAGCACAGCTGACTAGGATCAGCTTTCATTAGCTGACCACCCAGATCAGCAAAAATATTTTGTTGTACTTGGATTCTTCGGCAGATTGTTGTCCCCGTGTGATGAAAGTAGATCAAGGACTACATTTTGCATCTGTACCGCAGTGCTGCTGCTGCTGCAATATTTTTTATGGCTACATAATTTCTCTAATTTTTTTCTTAATTTTCTATAATTTTTTTACAACTTTTCTTAGTTTTCTACAAGAATTTTTTCTCCTTTTCGTGGCTTAATGGGCAGATCGGGCTGACACAGCCCGTTAAGCCCTAACCATGCACGGCACGGTCGTGGGCTTTGCATGGGCTCAGATCGTGGTCCGTGAGTTGCACGGTATGGCATGTTTATTTGATGGGTCTAAACAGGCCGTGCCGTCGCCAAGCTCGTGCCGACCTGACCACCACTATATAAGACAGAGCTACTACATTCCGTGCATTTCACGAGCCAAATAGAACACAAGCAGCATCGTGCACAGGCTTATGACTAGAAAGCTATCGCCTACCTATCACCCCATTAGTTGGCCGACACGCGCTAGCAAACGACCGACGAGATTTCCTCTCTTGGGTTTATTTACTAATGGAAATTGGGGGGAAAAAATCTGGTTGCGTGATGTTAAAAGGACCCGGAACGCGAAGCTCACGAACGAGTCCATGACGCCAAGGATGCTGCGACGGCAAAAGCACCAGAGCATTGTAAGCCACTTGCTTTCACTTGGGCTTGTGTGACTTCACTGGACGGCCACCTGCTTTACTACCGAACAAAAACAACGCTGAGAGCCCGATCTGGGACTGAGCTTACGGCCAGGTTTCAGATGATTACACTGATCAGCTTGCTTATCGATCGTTGTTCGCCGACGCAAATCTTAAAGCATGTACGGCTGCTACCTGCGATCGATGCTGGTGCCTAGAGCATTTCGGAAGCACCACACACATCTACAGGCAACGGTCGGTGGTAGAAGATAGGAGCCATCTGCTAGTGTTGACGGCGATTAGGATAGGGCGATCTGATGTTAATGAGTTGCCTGTCCCGCACGAAGGCACGAGTCCACACATGGCGAGAATCCTGAGCTGGATGCTGTCCCTGTCCCTGTTTTTTTTTTCTCTCTTTTGTTTTATGATTTTTGACTCCAATTTTTCTGAAAATCGAAATAAATAAGATGATATTTTCAAACGGGTTTTCTGAGTTTAAAATCGTATGCGTTATCTGCATTGATACCTCCACCGTCCACTGTCACCTTAAAAGCGTAGTTAAAAGTTATCAACTGCAGAAAAAAAAGCAGAACTAGGCCTATCAGCACATCACATCGCTCATATAGCTAACGCAGACTCGCCCACCGATGCAGGAGCATTTTAAATGCACTAATAAATCTACCGTGACACGGAAGGAACTTACTTGGATTCGTAGATCAACGTGGTTAATTCGGTATCCTAAAAGAACACGGTTAACTTCGTAACTCAACTGTGGGGTCGTACTGGCCCGTTTCACCGAAAAGCTCGAAAACGGCGTGCGGCCTCGGTAGAATCCACGCGCTTGCCGGTCGAATTCAGTCTCGGCCCTTCGGTTCGTTTCGGTGCGCCGCCGTGCCGTGCGGTGCCCGTCCTTCTGCACTTTCCAGTTTCACCACGACGCCTCGGAGGCGCAGTGGCCGACCGCGACACGGTTCACGACGAGCTCGAGGAGGGAGGGCAGCAATGGCGTCGAGCCAACACAAAATAGCTTATGGTGAATCGACCGCGCGTTTGCCGGGTTAATCGGGTGGTGTGGCGCGGGGGCACGTCGAGATCTTCTCTTTGCGCGGTGGCGCGCACGAGATTTCGTCGAGTCCCATGCTCACTCCCGTGCCAGCCACGGCGACGTTGGACTCGAATGCCGCAGAATTGCAAATACGGGTAGTGCGAGATAGTGGTCTATCCTTGTCTTGCTTAGGCCCTGTTACAAACAAAGCCAAAAAATATTTAGAACATACGAACTTTTTAACATAGTTTTCTCTGTGATTGGGTACACTCCAACGAGCAAAAAAATGCATGCTTGACTAGAGCTAATTAGTTAGGCTAAATTATGCCAATGAAGTGTCTCAAGTTTAAACTGAGAAATCTGAAGTGATTCTTGGTAACGTCATCTCTGTGATTTTGTTATTACGTTCTTCAATCAGTCCGTCCTTGTTCTCTTGTGACTTGTGAGAAGAGAATAAAGGTTTGTTGAGTGTGAGCCAACCAATGATGATTTACGAGCTCTTCAGACGTCCTTGAATTGTGCTGTCAGCTCTCACTAGTTGGACTGCAATTGGATAGCTGCCTAAAACGGATCCAATGCATCTTGGAGCTCTCATGATGTGTATACGAAAAATCACACCACAGAGGCACAGAGCTTCGTCACTTCACAAAAACGAGAGAGCTTTCATCACTATGTCATGTTGGCACAGGAATCAAGCAGAGTTTTTTGAGGACTAGAGAATTAAAATGAGGCTTTTTGGAGCATTGATCTTAACAGGGCTAAGGTTTTTCTTTTACTTGGCGAAAAGGACTTCAACTTTTCAGCAGTCATATGTTAGGTACGAGGCATATGCATCTAACGTCTCATTAGTACTCCATCATGTAATTAGTAGTTCAGTACATGTCATTAGCACATCTGGCTACTGAGCAGTAGAAAACTGAAGCAAAAATCAGTACATCTGGCCAGCAAGAGGTACACCTTAAGCAAAAACATGCAGTATATGCGTGTGAACAAAACTTTTTTAGTGATGTGTTTTGTCTTGCCACATCAACTGAGAAAAGAACACGACGTTTTGGACATTTAGGTGTGTTTTGGCTAGAGCTGAAGCTTTTTGGCAGTAGCTTTTAGATAAAATAAAATAGCAACGTCTAAAAGAAATAGCTTTTGGAACAAAATTTAGAAAATAGCTTTTAGATGACTTGGATGCATATCTACCTATTTACTTTGGCATAATAAATCATAGTCAAAAATTATAAACCGTAGTCTAAAAAAACGTCCCCTTAGTAAGATCGGCGCTGGGTATTAATAAGCTTCTTTACTTTGGCATCACCTATTTCACTCACACATCTTGCACTTCTCATGCATGGTCAATTCCAAACTAGGCCGTGCGAGTTCCAAATTAAAAAGTTCGTGTTTAATTCATCGTAGAACATAGGATTCAAAAGTGGCATCGCAAAGTTTGCTACGTAGTAGAATCTACTGACATGTACACCAATTGCTTTACTCTCAAGGATGTCTCCTGTCCCTTGCCATTTTTCCCCTGACAACTACAGAAATCATGTCCTCTGACTAAATGCCAAGCTAAAATCCAAGGACACAAGTGCTACAGGATCATAACCACCAATTAATCAACATATGCCTCCAAAAGTTCGGCACTTATGACCTTGGTCCAGCGTCGATCAGCAAGGACCAAAATTCATGGCAGCATGGACATCACCAATTATTTAAGGGTCATTATCGAGATTAATTATCCTGTTGGCTTTCCTTCATGTCAGGCGTCACGTACACCCTCACATGCATGCAGCCCTGGTATGAAGGGGTCCGTACCCTCCATCTCCCGGATAAGAAATCGGACGGCTTAGATTAGACCATGCTAGGGCATCCACAGGCAAAAATAGCTTAAGCCATCGACCTTATTATACCTTAAGCGCAACTGCGGTTAAAATACATTTTTCTTTATCTAACAAGTACCATCTGCCCATACATTCTGAGGCCAGTGACATGCGTGATCATATACTTGGATGCTGCGTTATTATATAGCAACTGCGGTTGTATTGCCCAGAGGCCAGTGACATGCGTGATCACTTGGAGCTAGAGAGTGAGCACATGCAGTGGAGGATTACATGGGAGGCACGCATGATTGCGATGCTGCCCATGTGATCTCATAATTAATCGTGGCTTTGCGAGGGGCACATTACGAAGCCCCGCTCAGTTCAATTTATATAAGTTGATTTATATCTTTTTTATTATAATTGTTTTTTTATTATAGCCGCTGGTGTAAAAATAGAAAATTAGATTAGCTTATTACGAACAATTTAAACGAATAGGAAAAAAGAAAATCTAAAAAATCTAAAAAACTTAAAACCAGAAAAAAACGAAATTAAAGTACCATAAATTAGAAAGCAAAATTCAAAAGCTGAACGGAATCCCCTGCGATACGGCATCAAAAAACGGCGCGGCCTCCGAGAGGCAGCAAACGTACAGCGACAGCAGCAGGCCACATGCCATGAGTAGCACAGAAAGGCTTGCAGAGCCTGCCTTCAAAAAAAACTGCAGAGCCAATGGGTTTACTCAAGCAGCTGCATGCTGTTCTTAATTTGTGTCTCGTAGTGTAAATCACAGACCAATGGCAACTGAGTTTACCTGTAATTTTGTTTGAACTTTCAAATGATATGGTTATCACCTTTAGGTAGACCAGGAGCCAACTTTACTATGATGCTATCTAATGCTGTTCACGTACTATATATATGGAGCAATATTAGGCGAACGGATGTTGGAGTGCACAACTATTTTATGATCCAATGTGCATGATCTAACCCTACCAAGCGAGATGGCTCTCTCTCTCTCTTTCAGAAATTATGGAGTCGTGCTGTCGAGCATTGGATCTAAAACGAACAGCTTGGTGTGTCCAACTCCACTAGGCTTTGTTTGGATATAAAGGAATTAGGCTCAATCCCTTCGGATTAGCATGAAAACTGTGATAAAATCCCTTCCAAACGGAAGGATATTTTCACGGCATTTGTAACATTTAGGATGTTTTCATATGATTTGCCCCATTAACTAATGCATGTCGTAGTTTAGTTTGCACATGAAACCTAGAATGAGGAGGTAAAAACCAGAAATACAATTATATATAGGACCAAACCCCTTTGTATTGTTTTCCCCCTCTCCTGAGGGTACTTAATCATTCAATTATCACGGCCCATGAATTCATTGCTGTTCCTGGTTATACTGAAGGATGCATGTCCCTTTGGAGGCCAACATGCATGTCAGAAGAAGAGGCATCAGCTAGAAAACCGAGCTACCAAGATTCACCCATTGAAGAGCATGCAGCTGGTGGATCCCATCCCATGCTGCTCAATTCGCACTGATCTGCCCACCTGTTCGTGTACAGTCATATTTACAACATCGCTAGTAGATAATTAACCTCTCGATCTCCTGAAGCATAAGAGGAGTCCGAGAGGCAAAGTATGATCAACAGCTAACTAACTAGTCTCAATATCGAGTTAAAAAGTTGTCTGTCTACTTATTTCTCCAATGCACAGACCATAAAGCAAACCCTCGCAGAAGTAAGATCACAGAGCAGACGAAATGATAAGGGGATTGCATATTAGCTTGGGAGAGAGCAGCTAGCTAACCATGCATGGAGTGGAAGGATGGACTGAAGTGATGTTTTTGTACGCTGCGTAGACGGCCGAAGGGGAAGAGGAATTTCCGGGCACATGCGCTGCGAGGTGGTCACGTCGCGCGGGAAGGCAGCGGCACATGCGGCGCCTGGACTAGATCGTCTACCACCACCAGTACGGGTAGATGCCATGTAGGCCATGGACGTGCCTACCAGAAGATTGATTCGGACGTACGAGTAGCTCTTGGTCTTGGGTTTGTAAATAGGGGTAATTGATCTTGTATGATTTGTTGCTGATGTAATGACATGTGGGTCCAAGGCCTGTCAATGAGACAAATCATCAAATTCCATGTTGCAAATCCAATCTCCTTGTAAATAGTAATGTCTTCCGTTGCAAATACCACCATTTATTTTTTTTAAAACGGTTTTAAGGTTAAATTTTGAATGCTCAATTCACACTAATATGTTTAGGGAATTGTAGTAGAAATTACATCTGATTACTGATTTGTGAGGGTATAGTAGATATCTATTTTTTCGTGAGAGTAATATAGACTTTTCCTCTTAACCTATTACTAATTATTTCCGTTGTTGCCAACCCCACCATTCACCCATTCCTGCATAACCTTGTTGTCTCTCCTATGCGATCTGGTGAACTAGGTCATAGGGCCGGTGTCACAGACACCGGGTCCAAAAATTTTTTTAACAGGAATCAACACATCTAGCCTATGTGTGAATCCCTAGCCTAAATTCAATGCACCCGGTTTCTTCATTGAGGCCCAACGACGAGAGCACCAGCAGTCTAAATTTCTATAAGCTAGCAGAATCCCTTCCAACACATAGCAGAAGGGGATTGCATATTAGCTTGGGAGATAACAGCTAGCTAACCATGCATGGAGTGGAGGGATGGACTGAAGTGATGCTTTTGTACGCTGCGTAGACGGCCAAAGGGGAAGAGGAATTTCCGGGCACATGCGCTGCGAGGGAAATTTGGACGCTTTTGGCACTGTTGATCCCACAAATTCAAGTAGCGCAGTGTGGAAACAAATTCGATCGGCCCCTAGCCGACCGCACGATTCATCCGAAGGCGACCGTGTAAGTCGTGCGGCGGCGGCGCATGACAGGGTCGTGCGGTCGCCCGACCGCACGACTCGGCCGACTGTAGAGCACAATGGAGTGGTGCGGTCGGCGACCGCACCACTCGGCTATTCATCGCGGTGGCCGACCGCACCACTCGGTGCCCGTCCCATCTCCACCGAAGCAGCGATTCCGGTGCGTCTTTGGCGCGTTTGAGCCGTGAGGCCGGCCCCTCTGCGTCTTGGCGCGTTTTGAAGCCGTGAGCCGGCCCCTCGCATGCATGCATATGATCGCTTGTGATAAAAAGAAAGGAAGGGTGAGTTGCGCGCCTCACTCACTCGGTTCCATTCGCATAGAAAGCAAGAGAGAGGCGACAAGAAAAGAAGCGACAAGAGAAGAAAAGCGGGAAGAGAAGAAAGAAGGACGGAAACACAGTTTTAAAGTTAATTTGAAGTGATTTGAAGTTTGCGTAATTGTGAAAGTTGTAGATCGTCTCATGAGCTTCAAGAAAAGGTAAATATCATCTTCATGCGTGTATGATGTTATTTTGTTGATTAGTGTGTAATTAGCGTAAGCGTTATTCACGACTCATACATGTCAATTTTGAAACAATGTTTGTAGTTGTAGTGTATCGTATTTTACATTTTATGTGAATAAATTTTGTAGTCTTGTCCATTCGCATCGGCGACAAAAAAGAAGCGACAAGAGAAGGAAGAAGGACCGCAAACACGAGATTTGGAGGAATTTTCGAAGGATCGAAGTTTTCACAATTGTGAAAGTTGTAGATCGTCTCATGAGCTTCAAGGAAAGGTAAATATCATCCCCATGCGTGTATGATGTTATTATGTTGATTAGTCCGTAATTAGCGTAGCGTTATTCTGGAGTTCATGCATGTCATTTTTTGATGCAATGTTTGTAGTTGTAGTGTAATGTGTTATGTAATTTATGTGAATAAATTGTGTAGGTTTGTTGAGTCTGATTTAGTTATCTTGAGTATTATGTAGCTTTAATGTTGATAGGTCTTGTAGTATTAATTTATGAAATAAGCATGTATATGACATATGAAATCTTGTCATGCACATGGTTTAAAAACATCCTAGTGATAATGTGTAAAATAATTTATAATCTTGGTTCGGGTAAATAGCATGAGTAAACCAACTTGCAATCATTAATCATCATATGACAGTATGCGGCAAGCATAAAATAATAAGTGAGCAAGTATGGTCTCACTGTTATGCAAAACCATATGGTACATATGATTTATGTAGAAATTTATACATAGTACATTACATTGATAATTTCATTTGCATAGAAATTTATTAGCGCCCTCCATGAAAGAAATAAAAATTAGATTTACAAATGAAGATGAAAATATTACTCTTGTATGTGGTGGGCGGTAGATATTGAATGATGGTACATTTGTTGCACGTTATATATACTAAGAGGGTTAAGTATGGACTTATGTTAGGTAGGCCATGGGTGACATCAAGACTTGTTCGTGTTCTCTGGCGGTGGTCTCGTCTGTGACAGGCGTGCAGGCGGAGACACTGCATAATTGTGGCGGACCGTGATCCGGTCACCCAATCTGACACCATGACCACAGGCCGAGCTACGGAGATGCGTGCGTTACGGCTTCGATCGGAGACCGCAAGGAACAAATTACGGATCGAGGCGGTGTATCTGCGCGATGGGTGATGCAGGGAGACGGTGTGTCGACTTATAAAGGTGACGAGTGGCGCCTATGGACCAACTACATGGAGGTTGTGTGCAACCACAGCGCGACGATTTATGCCGAGCCAATGGTGTATGTTCAATTTGTGGAAGGAGAATCATACGCCATGGGTGGCTCGGTGTTGTTGGCGGAGATGTAGAGCCTGCGGTACTCTCCGTGTCATGAAAATGATGGTGAAGAAGGGTGAATGCATCAATGGGAGATGGAGACTGCGGGCGTGGACAATTTTCGAGCGAATGAAGGTGCGGGGCCGATGGTGGGCCTCCCGAATTGGCGCCACGAGTACCTTGCCGCGAGGTGGAGGAAGTGGAAGCGAGGAGTATGTTGAAGCAGGCAGTTCGAGAAGAGGAGGGTGAAGGGCAACCTACGGCGGGAGGTGTGTTAGGTGGTGTTGTAACCACGGACGGTGCGTGCGTGCGTCAAGATTGGACGACATCGCGGCGCAATCCCTAGTTACGCCCGCAGGCGGAGGAGGCGAGTGGGGATTCAATGAGGGCACTGCTTATAGGGCGGTGCTTAGTAACAAGGGTGCTGCGACAAGCTATTGCCACGTATCTGCGTCGACATCGGTAGGACATATCGGGTGCCTGGTCGAACCCGACACCTACATTGTGAAGTGCGTCGACGGCTCATGCCACAGCAAGGTCCGTGGGCGGCGGTTCGGGCGCCACGAATTCGGATAAGCGTGGTGAAGGATCACACATGTGAGCTTGCGGGTCCACTACGAGCACCGCAACATGGCGTCGTCATATGTTGCGGGCGATAAGCCATCTTGTTCGGCAAATGTGTATTTCTCAAAGGTTCTCATGGCGGATGTGGCAAACACGGTGGGGTTTGATGTCACCTACAAGAGGGTATGGCGGGCGAAGCAGAAGGTCTGCGGCGTAAGTTTGGGACATATGAAGAGGCATATGATTTGGTCCCAAGAATCTTGCATCAAATTGCGTAACAAACCGAGAAGTTACATTAACAAGCAAGGCGTGTTAATGAGGCGCAAGGCCAAATTGTTTTGTGCTTGACAGAGTGTTACGGGCCTTTAGGCGGGCAATTGAAGGCTTCAAGTGGTGCCGTCCGGTGCTAACGATGGACGGCACATTTCTATCCCAGCAAGTACAAGGGTACCATCGACCGCGATTGCGATAGATGCAAATGACCGATTACTCGATGGCATTTGCAATTGTGAAAACGAGAATACGGATAGTGGCGTGGTTTCTTGCCAGCGTGAAGCGGTGTAGTTCAAGATCGTCCGAGGTGTGTGTCATCTCCGGCCGCAATGCGAGCTTCTTGCATGCGCAATGCGAGCGATGCGAATGGGACGCATCCACCCTTCGGTGGAATGACATGAAGAACCGGTGGTGCATGAGGCATCTTGCGGCGAACTTCCACGAAGGTTCCACGGGAACTAATGAAGATGTTCAAGAAGCTTTGTATGCGAGAACGAGAGGAGGAAGTTCGAGGCCTTGTGGAGCACCTTGACTAGGAGACCGGCAAGCATGTTGGCGTGTCTGCGGGATGAAGGCGGGGCCGTGGCGGGAGGATCGGCGAGTAGGGAGTTCACACAATGGGTTAACTCAATGCACGACTTGGAGATGTGGTCTCTCTTGCATGACACCGTGCGGGCAGGTATGGAATCATGACAACAAATATGTCCGGGTGTACAATGGAGTTCTAAAGGCGTCGGATCCACGCCTATCACAAAGAATCGTTGAAGAGACTTGGAACCGTTCAGTTGGATACTTTGTCAATAGAGCTATGATGGCGAAGAAACATCTGGACGAAGGCAGAGATTTCTCGGAGGTAGCGCATGCCTACATGCACAAGAAGATGGAGAAGTCTCGTTCGCATATTGCTCAACCCATGGATGGCTTACGGAGAAAGTTCGAGGTCCGCCTTAGGCAGTATATGATGGGGCGAGACTAGAGGGGCCGTAAGCAAGTATGCACGATTGATGAGAGAGCATCATGCACACGCAACAAGCCACAACTTCGCACAAACCATGCTCACATGTGTGCGCGGCATGCGCGGTATGGCACCGACGCCCACGCATTACATGTCAAGTACTATGACATCAAGCACTGTTTGAAACATGGAGTCTGAGTTCCATTCCTATGGGGTGGACATGCATTACGAGGAACTGTGGCGGGCGGTGAAGTGGGTGCCGCACGCAGCTTGAAGCATGTCGGTAGTGGGCGGCGACAAAGCCTTCGGATTGAATGACATGGATGATAGCCGCGTGGAGATCGTGTTCGGCGTCAAAGTGCGAGATGTGCAAGGCTGGCCATTCATTTAGGCATTGCCCAAACAGTAGCCGCGTCAAGTAACGCTCCATAGGCGATTCGTGTTTTGTAACTATTGTGGGACTTTGTTGTACTCATCTTGTGTCTGTGAGCACATGATCAAGCATCCTTCAAACTGTCTTGAATGTATGTTATGATATTATTTGCGTGTACAATTTGGTTGAGTTATTTCACGGAAGTTATGTTGTCATTTATTTGATATTTATTTGTCATTTGTTGTCATCTGTTGCACATTTTGTTGTCACGCTTCAAAATCGTTTTTGTATATTATGTCTTCATTTGTTCGCACTTTATAGTCATTACGTACATATTTCTTGTCATAACGTACTAATTTGTTTTCATTCATCGGCGGAGATGGCGTCGAGTTGCTTGAGCCCCTTTGGGATGAGCATCACCGATCTGTGACGTGGTCATCTGGGCCGGCCCTCAGGTTTGATCCTTAGGAGCCCAGGAGCACCGGCCTCTAGACCATCGGTACATCCCACTCTTGCGAGACACCGCCTTTTGCCCATTGCTCGCCATGAGTCGTAGTCGGACCGGGGATGATGTGAATCGCGGCGCTGCGAGAGGACGGCGAGCATCACCGCCGAGGCACCGCCGTCGGCACCTCCATCGGCCGTCGTCCTTGGTCCGGCGTTCGGCGGCGGCGCTCGCTCCTCCTCGCGGCGCCCGGACTGCGGTACAACGTTTCGCAATAGTTTATTGTTCCACTCAATTGCTACTTCGTGTAACCAATGTTTTCTCCTCGCGGCACTTGCGGCGCGATATGCGTTGATGCGACCATCGTCTTGAGCGTCGGGATCCCTCTCGAGCGGCGGATCCCTCTCGAGCGACCGACTCGGCAACAACCGGCGGCGGCGTTGCCCACATTTGCGCATGGAGGTCGATCCACACTACGGGCGGGATGAGTGGTGCGCGAGACCTACCAGGTTACACATCCCGGACTACATCGTGATTTGCCTACGTCATCGTCATTCGGACGGCCGTATGCATGTATGTACTAACGTACTGCACATAACATGTGTATTTTCAATGCCATCTAATCGCCTCGGGAAAAAATTGCAGACATTCACGGAGCAACAGGGACACGATGTTTACGGAGGGCCATCTACGTTTCAGACTCCCCAGGTAGATGCCTTACGATATTACTACTCATTAAAAATATTTCATACTTTTCATTGCCTAATTAATTGTTTGATCCTCGGCGGGGCGTGACACCTCCTCCGATTGGTGAGCTCAATTTTGACCCTTCATCGCAACTCTCCACGGAGTTGTACCCACCACCGCCTCCGTCACGCGGCCTCGCGATCGACCTTGAGATGCACCACCCTCTCCTAGCGGTTCACGTTCTCGGAGGATCAAATCTGACGTCGAGGGAGGCGAAGACGAGGTGGACAATGAGTTTTTTTGTGTAAATGTAATGTACTTTTGTTGTGTTTGTAACATACTGTTCTTTTCACCTTGCATAATTTAGCCTCCATTCCAATATGACAGCGTACTCACAACAAATATGCAGTTAACGTAACACCTTGCATTACACAAACATACACCATCCGTCCACAAGAAGAAGACACGATAACAAAATTCACTACGAACATAGAGGAGAACAACATGCACAACTACAACTTGAGGATAACAATAAACACCGAAAGATAATAACACATAACGATGAATTAATCTTCCACTCCGATCTGTCAAAAGCGATGCAGCAGACTCGGCGGGGTTGCAACCGACCACGACAACTCGTCATTCGAACACATGGGTCCTAGTCCCATTTCATCCTCCACACCCAAAATCGGCAACCAAGGGGCTTCTGCGATTTTATGACAAGAATAATTTGTAACTTGCCTACGATTTCAACGAACCCCAAACAATCATACTCACCGAGGTGAAGCGGGCACTTGTAGTAGTGGCGCCGAGATTCGCGGTAGTGTGTGAAGTCTTCGTGCAACAACCGTGTTGCATTTGGGCAAATCACCGTGGGTGCCGATGGCGAGTCTTGAGCTGACTCATGTCGGCGTGCGGGGGTTGCACGAATGAAATGTACACACAATCGGAAGAAGTAATTCAAGAGGTGAGGAGAACAATGCGGGGCTTGGTGAGGAATGGCTCCCTCTTATAGGCTCGGGGCCGTAAAGTCATGGAGCCCACGAGAATACTGAGCGGTCACGCCTACTACATACAAACATTTATTGCAGCTCGGAATCACGGAAAAGCCTACGAGATGTTTCTGCAAAAGACTTAAAGGCTACGAACTATGAATTTATTACGATACTACATGCTCGAAAAGCCTACATATGAACATTTATTCTTTGGCGGAATCCTAAAAAGCGAAAATATTAAATGCGACACCTCTCCATGGACTATGCCCACCGCACCACTCACATGCCTACATAAAGGCCTCCTATGTCTTCCATACCACATCTCTTCTGAAGCCATCACAATACTACTACACAACAATGTCTTCACAGGTTCCGACCCATTTGGAGTCTTGGGAATGGCATGGCGCCAGTGCCATTGCGGCTTGAGCGATGTTGGGAGTGCAGACGGATCGAGTCCAACGAGCCAAATCTGACCGTAGGTTCTTCAAGTGTCCGACTTGGATGGCGACTTCGTGGTAACGGCGACAACTAAATCATTTGTTTCTCGTTATCGTTTTCAACTTGATCCATGACATCTACCACGGCACACATAGGCTTGCACGTTCGTCGAATGGGTTGATCGGGTGTCGCGGCATGGCCAAATAACCGGGCGGTGGAGGTGGAAAACAAAGGACACTACTTTGTCAAGATGACTCGGGCTCGCGGTGGCACGCCAGGATCGTCTTGAGCAAGAGCGCCGCGTGATGCTCGCACAAAACCGTTTGAAGGCCAAGGAGGATGCGCGCAAGCTCGAGAGGCGACTCTCAAGAACAAGAGTGGCGGGATGAATGAGCGTGGAGCCATCCTCGGGGCCCAATAGAAAGGGGAAACAACTACGCTACACCCGTAGACAAAATGTAATAGACCCACGCTATATACGGTCTATGCAATCCTATTATTATCTCGTGTTTCGCATTCAATGATTCCTCGTGTTAGATATCACTTTCCTTCCTTTCGTCCAATTGTTCATATCACGTTGTCCTCAAAAACGAGACAACTTCCTCGTGTTAATCAAATTTCTTCGCATAAAACAACATAACATCATCGAAAAGTGTTATTGCTAGTTTAACATATTTTCACGATCGGCATTGTACAAAAATCACAAATACACTAAGCAGATTGGTGTGCCCGATCCGTGGAAACAAATAGGGTAGCTATTCGTGGTGACAAGACAAAGAGTGCGGCTTTTAGCGGTGACATGATAACACGGGGCGGCTTTGCTCGGTGAGATGACAAAAGTCTGCGGCCTTGCGCGATTGCATGACAACAGGCGGCTTTCATCGGTGGCGAGGATAACACGGGCGGCTTTGCTCGGTGAGATGACAAAAGCTGCGCCTTGCGCACTAACATTACAACAGGCGGCTTTAATCGGTGACACGACAGCAGATGCCACCTTTGCGCGGTGACATGACAAAATAGTGCGGCTTTGGTCGTGACATGACAAAAGAGGCTAGCTTTGCTCGATGAGATGACAAAAGCTGCGGCCTTGCGCGATGACATGACAACACGGGTCGACTTTCGCCGGTGACATGATAACACGGGCGGCTTTGGCTGCTTTCGGTGAAATGACAAAAGCAGGCTTTACTCACGATATGTCAAAGATGCTAGCACAAAGAGGCCAGCCCTCGGTGCTAATGGACCCTATAAATTGGTGTGCATTCCATTTCGCGACCCACACTACACTTCCAAACACCACACTACACCGCTTCCTTCACCTACGGGATGGACAAAAAAACCGGAAGAAGCAATGGGACAAGATGGTGAAGGAATGGGAGGACACCGTAGCCTAACACGATCATTGCCGCTCGCGATGAGAAAATAAGGGCTATTGCGTCCGGGTAGAACAAGCCAGGCGTGCTAAAGGTCGACTCCCGCAATGGCGGCGCGTAGCAACAACCCAATCCGGGCGTCCCCAGCGGCGTTCGCGCAACTCCCACGAGGGAGACACCCCCTTTGTTGGTGCGGGGACACGTGCAAGTTCGTCAAATCGAAGAACGCATCACCACGGGTATGCGTTTACGGGGTTCATAAACTACTCCGATGAATACCCCAACCGCCGTTATGACACCTCATCCTATCGACAGCCGTGCGAACACATGCACCATTTTCCCAACATCTCCTCCTTCACATCACGTACTAACATTCTCTCCCTCGTTTTGCGGTCTCGGAGCCCCTATGTACCTACCGCAAATGGATCGATCTTGAGATCCACCTGGCGACCAATGGACCCTCGACTTGAGGTGGAATGTCAACGGGACAAAGAGCTGCTGCGGGGAGGCGCCGCGACCACGAGCACACCCTGCGTATACAGCGAATCGCAAGCCCATCTCGTGCGTGCACGCGGAGGGAGCGGGAGGCTCGCGAGAGGGCCTGACGAAGAGGGAAATAGCGGCTCGAGCAAAAGAGGCGCGGAGGAGTTCGACGTCGGCGGGCAAGGAAGGAAAGTGGCCCCGGTCCACGATGGGTCCTCTGACGATTGGGTACATTAGTCGCATATCATACTATATGTTATGCATGTAATAAAAATGTACGCGTCATGTAACTCCCAGTGTATTGTGAAGCTCATTTCTATTCACTAAGCTTATTATCTCGTGTTTTCGCATTCAACGATTCCTCGTGTTAAATATCACTTTCCTTCCTTCGTCTAATTGTTCATATCACAGTTGTCCTCAAAAATTTTCTTTAAATTTCTTCCAATAAAACAACATAACATCTTGAAAAGTGTTATTGCTAGTTTAACATATTTTCACGATCGGCATTGTGCGAAAATAACAAATACACTAATCGTTACTTTTCACAAAATTAGTTCGTACTCTACCAACCTAAATTCTTTTTTTCGTAATTGCAAAAAATTTACACTACCGACAAACTGCACTCCACATCAAGCGGATTACATGTACATGCATAATATTTATCATTACAAAGATTTATTGAACTATCAAAAATACACAAAAATCGCTTAAATTATGAAAAACAACGATCGGTGCAAACCTAACCCTAGTCTTTGTAGCGAGTGGTGCGGTCGGGCGGCGCACGATTAATGGAGTGGTGCGGTCGCCGACCGCTCCACTCGATCTCTGATGTTTTCGGCGAGTCGTGCGGTCGGTGACCGCACGACTCGGCTGTCATCTTCGCCGCCGCACGACTTCCACGTGTCGACCTCCGGTGAATCGTGCGGTCGGCGGGGCGGATCGAATTTGTTTCCACGGCGCTACTTGAAATTTGTGGGATCAACAGTGCCAAAAGCGTCCAAATTTCGCTGCGAGGTGGTCACGTCGCGCGGGAAGACAGCGGCACATGCGGCGCCTGGACTAGATCGTCTACCACCACCAGTACGGGTAGATGCCATGTAGGCCATGGACGTGCCTACCAGAAGATTGATTCGGACGTACGAGTAGCTCTTGGTCTTGGGTTTGTAAATAGTACTATCTTCCGTTGCAAATACAGGGCACCATTTATTTTTTAAAACGGTTTTTAAGGTTAAATTTTGAATGCTCAATTCACACTAATATGTTTAGGGAATTGTAGTAGAAATTACATCTGATTACTAATTTGTGAGGGTATAGTAGATATCTATTTTTTCGTGAGAGTAATATAGACTTTTCCTCTTAACCTATTACTAATTATTTCCGTTGTTGCCAACCCCCACCATTCACCCATTCCCTGCATAACCGCCGCTGTCTCTCCCATGCGATACAGGCGGAACTAGGTCATGGGGCCCGGTGTCACAGGACACCGGGTCCAAAATTTTTTTTAACAGGAATCAATACATCTAGCCTATGTGTGAATCCTCCAGCCTAAATTCAATGCACCCGGTTTCTTCATTGAGGCCCAACGACGAGAGCACCAGCAGTCTAAATTTCTATAAGCTAGCAGAAGTCCACGAGGAGTCTTTGCTTCCCTCAACTCATGAGGCAACTACCAGTGAGTCAGCCCAATAGAGAGGATCGCAACAGTCCACGGCGTACATTTGATCAATCCCGAAGCGTGCCACCCTACAACGGCCCTCGATGCCTATTTGTCTCGCATGGTTGGCCGAAGATATGCACCACGTCCGCCACACAGTCGCATCCAGCCAAGTAGCAACCAGTCGCCGGAGAACAGGAGAAATCGGCACCACCGGCCACCCTCATTTGCCATCTCGTCGAGACGCCGCATGATCCCTGTTGTCTCACGCCCTCACCGACCAAAGGAAGTTTATGTCCACTCAATCAGTATGTAATCTGCTTTAAAGTTCTCTCAATTCTTTCAATTTGTTTCAAGAATAGGGGCTAAATTTGTGAGTTAAGGTTTTAATGTGATGATTGTTGATTTTTTTTTATCGAATTGTAGAGTTAAGACTTAATGTTTTAGTTTTGATTTTTGGAATAGCGGCCTAGCTTCTTGTAAATGGGAGGTAAAATTGTAGTATTTGATCACAATGTTAAATGAGAGGGAGTACATTTTAGTTGGACGCAGTTGTGTATCGGCCAAAACTTAGATCCATTCTGCATGTTTCTACAGATTTCTAGATCTTCTTCTTTCGTCAATCAGTTCATTTCAAAACTTTTAAGCTTCTGAAGATTTTTTTTTTGAAGAATCTACTTATAATTTCACACTCTACTAAACATCTACGCTCAGCGTGGACTCGGATGAGCCTAATCCACCGCTACAACCTCCTAACTGATTTGGCCATCGGATTTCCTCCGCTCAGTCTTCACCGACCACCATGGCGGAGGCCAACTTCGAGTTTGCACGGCGGGCCGCAAGCCGACGCCTCCTAGCGGAGTTATCAGGCGCTCTTCGGCTCTTCGCCCTTCCGAAGACGTCGGTTTTTGCGGCAACGAGGTGCTGCTGATGTGCTACAATACTTCCTTCATGTTATTCAACCTCCATGGTGAAGCTAGGTTGCCTGGATATGGCGATACGGTGATACCGTCATACGTTTTTTTAAAAAAAAACGACGATACATATTTATTTATATGATAAAAAACTAAAACTACAAAAAAATATAGAAATGCCTGATTTTTTATAAGAAAATGGGTAGCCCAACAAAATCATCATCACATCGTAACCAACCAGTCCACCAACAAAGAGTAACCCATCAGTCCACTTATACAAAACAATGCATCAGCTTACCAGCCTGCTACAACCAACTACTTAGAGCTACCCATCTTGATCTCTCTCTACTCCCATCTTCAACTGCCACCCCACGCTAACGATGGCAAAAATATATATCTTCTTCCTCAACAAACATAGAGAAAAAATAAAGAAAAAAAGAGAGCGAAAAGACGGGAGACAAGAGCAAATCGGGAGAAGGTGCTGATGAGCTAACGATGCCTACCAAGTGGCGACATCTGAAAACTAGGACTCTCTTCCTCCTCCATCTTCTCTCTCCAAATCTAGCCACCGAATCTGGGGACTAGGGGGAACAAGAGCGGCGGTCGATGAGTGCAAGAGAGTAGTAGCAATGTGGGCAGGGGAGTAGTAGCAGTGTGGGCAGGGGAGCAAGGAAGCAGCGTCGAGGGTGAGAGGAATTGCGTGTGCCTATGGGAATAGAACAAGCGAACAGACAACTTCATAACAAGTAGAATAAAAGGTAAGAGTCGAGATGTATCAAAAAAGTATCAAGAGGGAAGTATCTACCAAGTATCATGAATTATTTTATATTTTTGAAAAAAAATAAAATCACCAATTAGAGCAGGATACGTATCTGGCCCTATCAGGGCTGTATCCGTATCCGATCTGATATCGATACACTGATTTTCAGAAATATTTGTACAACATAGATGCTCACCTTCATCCGTGCACCATGTTGTCCCTAACAGCATTGCTATCCTTCGCCATGGCCATGGCCTCCAACATGTCGATGCCACTGGTGGCGACAGGGTAGAAGTCAATGCACTCCCACATGTCTGTCTCTGGGACGCGGTGCAGGAGGCCTAGGATGAGCTCATAGCTGATGAAATCCCTGGTCTTGTATGTCATGTCGATGCCGATGTGGTGGGCATCCTTGGAACCGATGATGATGCACTAGGCGCCATCGGAGGGGTTAGGCCAGGCGGTGGTGGGGTCACAGAAGTCCCTATCGCAGACATCGGGCGGTGGGAGGAGGATAGGGTTGGAGCCATGCTTGATCCAGTTGCAGAGGAAGGAGTTATTGGGTCGAAGAGGAGGGCGAGGCACTGGACCTAGACGGAGGCATTGGTGGAGCTGGTGTAGAGCATGGCGAGGCGGCTATCAGGAAGGGTAGTGGTAGAGCTGGTCAAAATGCTATTGAAGTCATACCATTGGTCAGGGAACATGGCGAGGGGGAGGTGGCGCCAGTGGAGGAGGTCACGGATGACGGTGTGGCCCCAGAAGATCTTGTTGCCCCCACACCGCACCCTCCAGGTTGTACTGGTAGAAGAGGTAGCACCAACCGCGGTAGTACACCGGCCTTGCATGCCATCCAAGCCACTTGCTCGTCAACTCAGATCATGCATTGGATTCACTCATTCTTGATTGATTGCTAGATCACCAAAAATATGATTCCTTTTCCCTTTATTTTGGTTAAACATATCTCTCTAACAAACAAAGAATAGAATAGTCCTATATGAATGAATGAATCAAGGAACTCAACTTCTACGATCAATTTACACTTCTCCCCCAATCCTTTTTTTATACTCTCAATTTCAGTTGCTACCGGATCCGACAGGTAGAAGAATCCTAAGTTCCTAACAGTGCAAAATTCTAACCGATAAAATAGAATCATAAGGAAGATTCGTTTGCATTGTCAGAATCTATAGGAATCGGATACCATATAGCTAAGCTCAACATTTATGTTTGTTAATGAAATTAACCAAATTTTTCAGCATTTTCTGAGGCTAGCCAATAAACAGAAAAGATTTAGTAATACAAAAGAACACCATAGATAGTTCCTTAGGACAAACCGTCTATAATACAATAGCTATCACAGAGGATTTCATCTACAAATCGTCTATGATAGTCAACTATCACAGATGGTTATGAGTTAGTAACTGTCTGTGATGACCTCATATCATTACTGACCTATAAACTCAAATGGCTCACGAAACCGTCTGTGATGATATTTTTAAATCGTATGTAATGATCTTTTCTGCAGTAGTATAACTTGGGCTTTGTAATAGTGTTGGATCCCAAGCCTAGGTTGTGTGTGCCCCTAGTGGCGCACAAACCCTAGGCCGACCCCGTTGGCCACCTCCTTATAACTTTTGTGGCCGTCATTTAGTCCTTAGACTTGTTTAGATTGATTTTCATTCAGAAAATATTAGTTGTGTACTTATGTTGACTAGACCAACTACGGTGACTTCAGGCCTCTCCATTGTTCAATAAAACTTCATCTTTATTCTGCAATTCAAATCACACTTATTTCTTTCTTGCTTGATTCTTGTTTATTTGCAAGAAAGATCAACCGTGTTGGACACGGTTGGTAACGACAAGGGTGTGGTGTAGAGATTGCAAGATGGACTTGGTTATTTTGGTCAAGTAGCCTCATCGTCAACCCTATATCAATTAATCATAGTTATCGTTCTCATCGGAAGATCGGGCCAATTCCCTCATCAGTATTAACAAACATTGGAGTGTCTTATGAGATACCTGCGAGCTAATTCTGTAGGAGCTGGAGTCGTACCTCATTCTTCTTTGAGAATAGTTTTGACAATGTCTCCCAAGCCACCTTCCATGTCTTCGCGTCTCATATGTGCTCCACTAGGTCCTCCTCGATCGTCGTCTTCAACACAAACATAGCCTTGTCTGTCTTGACTTACCACTTCTGCAAGGCTTCTGCATTCTCTGGATGAGTTGTCTCGGTGCCCACAAGAACCTTCCACAAGTCCTATCCTTGTAGATAGGACTCTATACAGGTCTACCAATAGCCATAGTTGTGGCTATTGAGCCTACTCATTCCATTATTTACGCTCATGAGATCCACCATGTCAACCGACACCCTATGTCAACTACGCTTGGTCCCAGACCAGCGTTCTTCACAGTATCAGACTGTAATCTTTAGCAGAATATCCCCTTAGCGCCTCTTGGTGCCACACCGAGCAATGTAAGCCTCCACTAGCTACCCGGTGGTTGCACGGTGGGCTTCAAGCCAACACCTCCTACCAGCTACATCAGACACCATTGAAGGGACCTTCTTCTACACCATCATTCTCGGTGAGGTCGCCATGAACAGAGGAACCAAGGGCTTCATTGTAGTTTTAGTTATAGTTAGGGTTCTTGCTGTAAAATGTGGGGCAATACACTCATCTTTTGTACCAGTTACTTCCAAATAATTCCAGAGTTTTGGGCCTTTCGGGGCCATTGGCCTTTTAAATAAAAGAACCATAGTTTTTTTCATCAAAATCGTGCCACCAGGTATCAAACTCAAGAACACTGATTCGGATGGCGTACAGCATATTCAATCTCACATAGATGTCCGTTCACCCAGAAGCTTGAGCTTGAAGAAAAATGGACAATATATGTTTATTTGACATTTTTTTCTCTTAAAAAATTGTGAATCACAAACTTAAGAGTCTGTTTTACACCCGCGATTTATTAAGGGACTCGCATCTGTTACAACATTACTCAAGGCATGTTCATACATGAACGATATGCCCCCCTTCCTATCTTGCTTCGTGACAGTACCACGAAAGAAATCTACAGGTCTTTGATTGGGGAAGAACATGGTATATCAATGTTCTATGTTCCAATTCCCAGAGCAAGGATACGGCGTTACACACCTGCCAAGAATCTGATGGTCAATGTAGGTGCTACATGTTGCAAGAGTATGATTTTGACAAGTGTAGCCAGAAAAAGAATGCTTTATTCCTTTGACGTCTTTACAATTTATAGAGAATGAGGGGGTGTTAGCGAAAAGTAAAAGGTGTCAGTTATAACTGCAGTTATGCAGTTATATACATTGGGCACATGTATTTTGTGTTACAACACTCTCCCTTGACCAATGTGTCTTCATATGATCACCTTGATTCATCATCTTGGAAAAATTCCTCTAAAACCCTGTAGGAAAAAGATATGCCATATATTTGATTATATCTCCGAAAAACCCCTGTAGGGAAAAGAGAGATATATTTATGATTACGTTGTCATATTGCCTCATTAAAACCTTGATGAGAAACCTTAGAGGAAAAACTCATAAAGGGAAAAGAGTACAATATTTGTATTGAACGGGTTAAGTCTTAGGAGATTTTTCCCCCTGACGTCTGCAAATCACGGAGTCTTCGCATACCAATTCCATAAACACATTTACGAAATGAGGAAGTTGGTAATGACTTGGTGAATAAGTCTGAGATTATCACAAGACTTAGTTTGCGAATACTTATTTCCACTCTCTTGCAATTCATGTGGGTAAAATAGTTTATGTGCAATATGCTTTGTGATATTGCTTTTTATGTAACTCGTTTGCATTTGAACAACGCAAGCAACATTATCTTCATGGATAATAGTAGGTGATGTAATAGCACCTATACCACATGACTGTTGTATGTGGTTAATCATTCTGTGACCATACACATTCACGTGATGCTTCATATAATGCAATTATTTGAAATGATTAGTGGATGTAACCACTAGAGTCTGTTTGAAGATTTCCAAGAGATGGATGTTCCACCGTGTAAAAATACAAAGCTGTTTGAGATCGGCATTATGGGGATCGATAAATAGCCAGCATCTGTATATCCTATTAAATCCATATTTTTATCCTTTTTGAAGAATAGACCGAGATCTTTAGTGCCTTGAAGATATCTAAAGATATTCTTCACTCCTACCCAATGTCTTTTGGTTGGAGTAGCGCTATATCTAGCAAGTAGATTTACCGCAAATGTAATATCCGGCCGGGTGCAATTTGCAAGGTACATTAGCGCTCGATGGCACTGAGATATGGAACCTCGGGTCCCAATATCTCTTCATTGTCATCTAGGGGTCTAAATGGATCTTTATCCCTGTCTAGAGATCGAACAACCATAGGGGTTTTTGATGGATATGATTTGTCCATATTGAATTTTTCCAATATTTTCTGGACATAGGCTGATTGATGCACAAGTATGCCTGAATGAAGGTGCTCAAGTTGTATACCTAAGCAAAATTTGGTTTTACCCAAATCCTTCATTTCGAATTCCGTCTTAAGATGATTACGTGCTTCATCAATATCTTGTGTGTTACCAATGATATTAAGATCATCAGCGATACGGATATAATGCAAAATCTGTTGAGGATCTTTTGATGAAGACGCATGGGCAATCATCATTATTGGGTATCCCTTTTGGTTAGGAACTCACTTAGTCGGTTGTACCACATTCTACCCGATTGTTTCAAGCCGTATAAAGACTTGTTCAACTTTACACAATACATATTGCGATTTGCGTCTATATTGAATTGAAATTCCATCGGAACTTTCATGTATATTTCGAATCAAGTGACCCATAAAGGTATCTTGTCACTACATCCATCAATTGAAATGATAGATGATTTTGTACTGCCAATGATATTAAATATCGGAATGTTATTCCACTCATTACTGGAGAATATGTTTCATTGAAATCAATCTTAGGGTCTCTGCGTGAAACCTTGTGCTACAAGTCTTGCTTTGTATCTCACCACCTCATTGTTTTCATTCCGTTTTGGACGAAAACCCATTTAAAACCGACAGAATACTTTGGGAGGTGTATGTATCACATTGGTGAATACATTTTTTCTTGAGCGAGGCTAACTCGCTTGGTGCATCCTTCCATTGGTTCGGTCAGGCGTTGTTTGCACTCTGCCATGGTCTTGGGATCCGGATTATTTTGAAGGTTGTTTGCAATTGTTGTGGAGAAATAAATGTCGACAATTGTAGTCTTCGATCGTATGATTCTCCGAATCGGTATAATTAGTGGAAATTTCTTGGACCCTGGCGACTCAATGTTATTTCCCAAAACATTTGAGTCGGAGTATTCCGATGTCCCGGATCGTGTTGAGTGCCTTGTTGATGCGGGTTTAAAGATCCTTTGGTGTCTATCAACTTGAGGTTGATCTGCATTACGATCTTTTCTTTCCTTTGTCGCTTGTTAGAAGCTGTATCCGCCATATGTACCGTACTTCTCCCCCTCTTATTTTGAACTGGGAGTTGAGTGGTATTTTTCGGTACCTCCACTCTTTCAGGTACATTTTTGGCAGGATTATAGGATTTTGTGACACCCTTATAATCGATAAATGCATCTGGCGATTATTTGCAATGTTTTGCAAATGAATGATTTTCGAACTTGAAGTTCGGTCTCTCTAATCACGATGGAGTGCGAGGGAATGCCTTGAACATTCAATTAATTTCACGGCATTTAGTTTGGTACTTGTTGTCTCCCCTAATCTGGAAATGTTCCTCGTTGAATATGCAATCGTCAGGCGTGAAACGGGTCCCTGTTAGGGGTTCGGTATTTTATAATCGACGATTTATACCAACATAGATCCCAATTTTCTGTGCGGTCCCATTGAGGTACGCTGCGGTGGTGAGATCGATGCGTATGTAGCGCAACCGAACTTTCGCGAGATGGGAAATATCTGGTGTATTTCCACGTACTAATTGTAGTGGGGAAGTCTTTGTGATAAGCGTTGGGCGCAATTGTATTAAGTCGGCGTGTAAGATCGCATGACCCCAACATGATGTTGGTAAGTTGCAGTGCTGTAGTAATGGTCTTGCAATGAGCTTGATTCTCTTGATAAGAGATTACGCTAAACCATTTTGTGTATGGACATATAGAGCAGAATGTTGAACTTGTATCTCAAGAGCCATGCAATAATCATTAAAGGCATGGGATGAAAATTCAGCAGCATTGTCCATTCGAATTGATTGAATTCGATGTTCAGGATAATATGCTCGTAATTGGATAATTTGACCAATTAACTTAGCAAATGCATGGTTTCGTGTGGATAAAGACACACATGTGACCATCTAGTAGATGCGTCAATGAGAACCATGAAATATCTGAGCGGTCCACACAATGGTTGTATAGGACCACATATATCTCCTTGAATGTGTTCAAGAAATTTAAGTGGTTCACTCTTATTTTAAGATAAGAGGTCTTAAAATCAATTCTTAGGTGGCACATGAAGTGCACACAAAATACGAGGATTAAAATTTTGTTTTGATGTATGTATGACCAATTGAATTGCTAATAATTTTCCTCATCATTCCAATGCACAGGTGGCCAAGGCGATCATGCCATGTTTGGAATGTGTTAGTGTCTTGGAAAATTACTTTATACGCAATATGTTGAGCGGGTTTGATGTATGTATAGTACAATCAGGAGTTTAAAGATGGAATTTTCTCTAGTACTTGTTTGCCATATCCGTTGTTTTTGGTTAAGAGGAGATATT
The DNA here is from genome assembly GCA_036346245.1 of Bonia amplexicaulis. Classification (NCBI taxonomy): domain Eukaryota; kingdom Viridiplantae; phylum Streptophyta; class Magnoliopsida; order Poales; family Poaceae; genus Bonia; species Bonia amplexicaulis. Next base: position 18,891,795 of record CM070750.1, on the reverse strand, counting down.
CCTCTTTGTTGTCATTTGGGTTTCAATATGGAAACCATTACGACGGATATCTCTATAACTAAGTAGGTGCGTGTTGAATCGGGATACAAGAGTGCATCCTCAATTTCTAATTGTGTACCCATAGGGAGAGTAATAGAGCGCGACCGAGCCTACTATTGTCACATCAGCGTCCGGCGATTGTTAAAACATTCCTTTCCTCCTTGTAAGAGTAAGGAAATATTTTGTGTCGAAATATAGAGTTTGTGGTACCACTATCCACAAGGCAGAATTCCTCCTCCATTTGATTGACTCCAAAAATATATATACAAAAGAAGAATTTAATGAAATTCTTAGAGTATATATAGAATACATACAAACTTTATTTGCAATATGGAATATGTTCGATTATTGTAGCATATAAGCATACAATATAAATGACAACATTATTTATATTACAACACTACAGTACTTAATAGCTATTGGACTAGGAGTCTAATTGAGATCTCCAAACATGTCTTGAGAATGAAATTCTTCAAGTGTGTCCTCGGTGCACATGAGATCATCCTTCTTTGGAGGGTACATGTGTCTTTGAGTTCTTGAAGGAACTGCTGAGAACATCCGGCTTCATCATCATTTGATGTGAGATTGAAGTGTGCTTCAAATCTCTTCGGTTGAGCATTCTTGCCTTGAGTCAAAGACTTGAGGTAGAGGTCCAAAGATGCTTGAGTGCGGCATTTCTTGGTAGGATGGTTGAAGCAACCACATTTTTGACAAATTTCAGTTTTGTCAACTCTCTTACCAAAATTGCCTTTACCTTTCTTGAATCCACTTGGTTTTTGCTTCTTGTTGCGGTTACATTTACCTTTAAAGTTCTTTGAATGGTGTTTGAAACCATTGAACTTGGTGTAATTTTGATTAGCATGAACTTGAGAGTGGAGCGACCCCAATGGGACGTTCTTGATTGTTCTTTAAAGAAGTTCGACGCCATTCTTTGCTATAGGACTCTGTCAGATGGGAGCATAGTAGAGAGAGTCTTCTCTATTTTGTCTTCATCTGTTGGTTCCTTCTCACAAAATCGCAATTTGGAGCAAATAGTATGAAGGGCATGGTTATAGTCTCCAAGCTGTTTTGAAATCTTGGAGTCTAAGATGTGTCCATTCATGATTAGCCTCGAGTAAGAAACGACTTTCTCTTGTTCATATCTATTTTGAGGGCTAACCATAAAGTAAGTGGATTTTCCTCATCTGAGATATTTCGCCTTTAAATCGGATGTATGTGATTCCGTAATATGTTTAAGCGGAATATTTCACCATATCCGGAGGAATTTGATCTGCGGAGGATTAAATATCACCCTTTCCAACCCACGTGTGGTGAGATTGATCTTTAAGTCCATAGCCCATGTAGGGTAGTTTGTACCATCGATAGCGAGTGGCTCAAAATCTTTGGTAGCCATTAATACCTACATGAAAGTACACCATAAATGATTAATTTACATGAGGTAAATTAATGTGTATGGTAATGTTATAATAAACTGCAAAATTTTATACCTAAATTAGATATAACATGTGGTTATATTGATGAGACCGTGTAATCACAATATTGTATGGCGTAGCGTACAAATTAATGTAGCAAAGTGCCATAAATCGTGATTTTATGGTATTTATGTTAGGTATAATATTTTGCAAAAATTTCATTTTATTAAGTACAATGGTACTTATTAAATGGAAACTTTAAATTTAAATTTGCTAAGATAGCAAATTTAAATATGGTCGCAATTAATATTGTAAATAAAATTGCAATAAATAATAATCCTACATATGTAAAAATTATATAAATATGAATGCACATTTATCTAAATATTTACATTATTTTCAGATCCTGTAGGGACTGAATTTCAAATTTAAAACAGTACATGAGTACAATTATAAATAAGCGGAGGGACTATCTTGCAAATTATACAACATGAAATTATTTAAAATAAAGATTACGCATTTTCCACGAAATACGGAAAGCATAAAATTACGACAACACAATTGAAGCCCATTTGGCCTTTGGCCCATGTGGGAGGTGGGGGCTATTTGGGCCAAAGCCCATTTGGGGATAGCCATATAAAGGATGGTGGGAGGTGTTTTGGGTTTCCCAACCCATATCTGACCGCCCACCCCATGGAGCCGCCCGCCCTTGCCTTGCCCATGCCGTCGCCGTCGGCATAACCGCCTCGGCGCTTCGGCTCCACAGGCCAGCGCCTCACTGCGGCCCCCCAGTGCCCATGCCTCGGCCCGGCCGGCCTCCTCCATCGCCGGCCTTCTTGGACAGGGCCTCCTCCTCGCCTCTGTGCCGGGCCGGGCCGCTTGCCCGTTTCTTGCTTCTGGGCTGCCGAACCCTATCGCCACCATGGCCGCGCCTCCGTTCGTCTCGCCTTGCCCGAGTCGGTCGTCCATGGGGCAGCCTTGCTAGCGGTCTTGCCGTCTTAGGCCAGCCGTCGCCGCCGAGACCTCGCCGGCCAGGCCGTGGCATGTGGGGCTTCTTGCTTCAGTCTTGCCATGTAGTGTCGCCCATTGCGTCGCGCCTTGCCAGCCGCATCGCCAGGCTAAGCTCGCCATGGCCGTCTTGTGACCAGCGTGATCTTAGCTAGGCTCGCCGCGTCTTGTGCCACCGGCCGCACTCTGCGCCGGCTCGCCGTCTTGCCGTGCCGCCGCCTGCGCCGCTGCTCGGGCCCTTGTCGGGTGCGCCGTGGTGGGCGCCTTGTTGCTGGAGCTGCAGGGGGCCAAGTCGAGGCCGCCAGTGGTGACAGGTCTTGCCCGTGCTTCTCGATCTGCCCGGTAGCGCCATGCACCGCTCTGTAGGGCTCTTGCAGCCGGCCGGGTTGTCTTCTCCGGCCGCGCCATCGGCCAGCCATCTTGCGAAACTGCAGAAGCGCCGCGGCTTCTCCCCTTTTTCGATTTATGTGGATGAAAATGCATCATCCGGGAGGATGCATGTGTGGGGTGAGGGTGCGGATCCGGAGGTCGGGACGGCGATTAGCCGCTGCGGAGGCGTGCTTTGGGCGCTGTAAGGTCCATAGCGTGGAGTTGTCGCCGGTGCAAAAACTCCGTCGTCGCCCATGGACGACGACGAGCCGGCCGTGAGCCATGGCCGGTGGCGATGAAGGTGGTGGTCGCCGGAGTTGGTGGTGGTGGTGTCTCAACGAGAGGAGCAAGAAGGCCATGAAGACTTATGTGCAGGGAATCCACTAAAGAGAGGATGTTCAGAAAAACTTTTTTGTGATGTGCACAAACTTCCATTACCTATCTCTGTCTTCTTCTCTTTTTCACTTGCGTGAGAGCAAAAGTGCTGATAACGTGTTGCAAGAGTATGATTTTGACAAGTGTAGCCAGAAAAAGAATGCTTTATTCCTTTGATGTCTTTACAATTTATAGAGAATGAGGGGGTGTTAGCGAAAAGTAAAAGGTGTCAGTTATAACTGCAGTTATGCAGTTATATACATTGGGCATATGTATTTTATGTTACAACACTACACAGCCTGTGACTCTACAGGAGAATTGGTACGTAGTATTGCCATGTGAAATAATGGAACAATCTATGGCCACGTTCTTTTTGTTTTTTGGTCTAAGGTTGATAGTTTTTTTTTGCTACGATTAATTGATTTTGTCTATATTTTTTGAGATATCAGCGGATGGTAGATATGTCGATGCGGACGACGTACACAGTTTTACAATCGGAACCCGTTTGAAAAATTCGTTGCAAAAAATCATCCTATTTATTTTAATTTTTGAAAAACCTAAAAGACAAAAATCAAAACCCAAAAGAACACCATGATTGCTCATCTCTTCGGCCAACATGTTACATGTACGTATATGTCGCCGCTTATCCGATCAATCATTTGATGCATGTGGTGTGTCATCGAATACACGTTACATGCATGCTCTCTCCGGCCCCTCAGCTGCACGAGCTTGAATGACAGTAATGGACCTAGGCCAGTCTTCATTCGGAAATGATGATGCGTGTATTCAAAAAGATTTGATTAGGCTCTGTTACTGTGTTTGGAGATTTGTATTATGTGCTTATGGTCTAGAATATGCTTTTAAACAATGTTGATCAACCTAGAGCGGAGGACATGCCTGTAGAGACACAAATGTCTGATCATGTTGACAGGAAGGCTTTAAAGCATGGATCAGCTTGCCATTCAGCATCAGGAATATATTTGAACAGATAAATAGTGACGATGGTCGATCACAAAGGGATTGGACTTTGACAGGATGCTTCCAATCGCAATAGGACGGAATTAATGCAGGTCAAGTCTTTCAGGTAGAATCGCGTGAGGAATGGAAATTTATAATTGTATGCAGTAGCTAGGAATCCAATTGGATCAAGATGGATGTAGCAGGAAGCATGTTAATCAAGGCAACAGCTGAGATCAATCACTAAATGTCTGGAGGGTAGTTAGATTCTAGAATATGACATGTCTTCATCAAGTTTGAAAAGTCATGGTGTGATTGTTCATATCATAATTTTCATTGATGTTATCTTGCATCAGAATTAATCTTTATGATGTATGGGTTGTATCACAGAAGGCTTATATAGCTAATTAGCATAATTTATGAACTAATTATAAATAAAGTATTTAGCTATCAATGGTTTAAAACAAAATGGTGTGCACTTTAGGTTAACAATGATGAATGGCAGTATGGATAATGGGCTTGAATGTCTTTAAGGCTTATACTCTTTATAGGTTATGTTTAGTAACAGAAGAAATGGTGTATTTGCTCATTGTCGTATTACCATACCATTTGGTATGCATCAACATCATTAAGTCCTAGATGCATACAAACATGCATATGCATACAATGCTATGACTGTGAACATTTTGACATTATGTATGTTCATAATACAGCAATGAACAATTCTGTATCTGCTTTAAACGATTATAAGACATGTGATACATCGAGGTATAAAAGGTGCTAAAGTGCTCTCGTAAGTCATACCTGGTGTAGGGTTAGGGATTTCCTCTCTGTCAGTCCTACCGCCGCCTCCCCTCCATGAAGAGAAACTGAGCAAGAGCAAGTTGCTATCGGTCGAATCTATCTCACCGTCGGCTAGATCCGTTGCATAGACACATCCTTGACTCCAACCCATCGTCGTCGCCTCAAGCCACCTCCAACCCTTTGACGTGACTGCCTTATAGCTGCCGCCACCTCCAACCCATCCTCGTCGCCACCACCAATGTCCAACATGTCCCCATCGCCGTCGTCTTGACCACGCAAGCCGCCAGGTCTCCTCTCCTCTCTCTTGACACCACTTCTGTGCCACGATCTTCACATGACCATGCCTATCAAATAGAACCCTCTATGACTCTATCTCAAGCACCACTTCGACAGAGCTCCCGCCATCTCTCCCTTCCACATGCCAGTGACGCTCGAACCGACCTACTGCTCCCACCGCCTTTAAAGGTTAATTGCCTTCATAGAGAACCCCGTGCCACACTCAATTGCTCACGTAAATCACTTAATCAAACTCTCTCTCACCACAACCCCTCCACCAAACTCTCCTGAGCCCGGTAGGCCACTTGACCATCTCCCACAACCTCTCTGGACCGCCATGAACACCTTGGTGAACTCGCTCGAACATGAGCATTTCTTTCGAGCCCTAGCATCGTGATCCTCCGCCAGTCATAGGGCTCTTTTTGTGGACTACTCAATCTAGTCATCCTCAACCAAAACTGCCATCGTTTCGATGCTCCTTATCCCTCGTAGATGGTTAAATCGATCTACTTCTCACCGGAAAGCCGCCGGAGAACCCTAGAGCCATGTTGGAAACCATGGATAGCTCTCCTACCGTCGGCCACCACTACCCATGTCCACGCCTACCAAAGCCCTAAAATGGAATAGCCTTGTCGAGTGAAACCCATTCGTACTACCCACAGCCATCGGGAAGCGTCACCGGTGCCGATTCACGGTGGATGCCGCGCATCTGTTTTCCCGCTGGAGAGAAGAAGCAGAAGGTTGAAGAAGATCTGAGGCAACGCCATGGCTCAATTGTGACCATCTACATGTCATCTATCAACAGGTTGTGCATGCGCGATAGGGCTGTTTCGTCCAGGCATGTTGGGACGAGTCGGCCGGCCCATAAGGCCAATTTTGGTTTAATCCAACTAGGCTGAATGCACTGTTTGGCACTGTTCACCTCGAACCGCCCGATAATGTTCACTACTATTCAAAACACTATTCACTGAAACCCTAATTTCCAAAAATACCACCATTTCGATTGTTTCAATGTCGTGAATCTATTTCCGACCTCCATTCCACCAATCCAAGCTCCAACAAAATCCAAACCAACCCTATTTGGTTTTTATTGTATTTTACTCTTTTTATTTTATTTATTTTCCTAGCTTGATTAATTTCGAGCACAGAGCTTATGTTATTTTATGTGTTTGCATTAGTTCCTGAGTATTCTGAGGCGACCGTGCAATGACCGAATCAGGGCATCGAAGTGTACGAGATAGCAGAGTTTGTTGAATAGCAAGGCAACTTACAAGTTTTTTATCATATTGAATCACATGAAATTTAAATTATTTAATTATAGTATTTGCATTATTGTTATTTACACACTATTGTTTAATTAAAATAAATTTTTAGAATTGTATGTAAATTAGGTATATCCTACCACTGAAAATATCCTATTTAATTTGAGGTCACATTCACCTTAACAATGTTAGTAATATTTAATTACCGGTAGATTTGTACTACTAAGTGACTTGGCATTTTGTCGATAGATTTGTTTAAACAGTTCTAGGGTTAAGGATGAATCGTGAAAAGCCACTAGATGGTTAGAGTCCAGGACCTTACCTTACGAAGGAGGCTTGAGTAGATGGGTGGCAATGCCTTAGAGCACTGAGGATTTGGATGTGGATGATAGCCTCGTGATGAAAAGTAAGAACTGAAACCTTACCTAAGTAAAAGACACATAAATTGCTCACCATAAATATTGCTAAGCGCTATCGTCGTTCCTTGGTCTTCAATTTTGCAACGGAATTAACTACTTGGGTCCTCTACACACATGCGTGTCAATGTTCCAATTCCCAGAGCAAGGATACGGCGCTACACACCTGCCAAGAATCTGACGGTCAATGTAGGTGCTACACAGCCTGTGACTCTCTGTACAGGTGAATTGGTACGTAGTATCGCCATGTGAAATAATGGAACAATATATGGCCTATTCTTTTAGGAAATACCGGATGGTTATTTACTATCTACCACGTCTGATAGATTCATTATGATCGATAAATTTTATCTATACTTTTTGGATAACAACGAATGGTTGATATGTTGATACGAATAATATATATAGTTTTACGCTTGAAAGCCGTATAAAAATTTATTTCAAAAAACCATTTTATTTGTGTTACCTTTAGAAGGAACTAAAAACCAAAAATCAAAAGCACAAAAGAACACGGGCCTATGGTATCTCCTCGGCCAACATGTTACATGTTCGCATAAGTCGTCGCTTATCCGATCAATCATTCGATGCATGTGGTGTGTCATCGAATACTCTCCGGCCCCTCGGCTGATAGATATCGCATTGTTCTCTCTTGCTGAATTAATCTGGGCATTTTGCTTGGTCTTACGTGTGTCTTGCTAGGTAAGTTAGGTCATTCGAACGACCACATTTTTATGCAGTTTTCAGCTAAACAGGTGCAATAATAAGCCTTTTCTAGAAACCGTATATTAGTCACTCAAATTCATAGCCGCTCGTATAACAGTGACTAGTCTTAACTGATCTACTATCGTACATTTTTATTTTTGAACTAAAAGAAGAAGAAACTGAACGTCATAAAAAAGAAGAAACAATAACTTGCTGGGTGCTGATGGCACTGACTTTGTACGAGTTCTTGCTTGGCGAACTGGCTCCATGGTTGATGTGGGTAGATGAGATGCTACTTCTTCAATTCCTTGGTCAACTAGGTTCTATGGTCGATGTCGTCGTTTGTTCACCAAGCGACGGTACTAAGCACTTCGGATTCTTCAACTCCAAAGCCATCATGTAAGCTAGCCATCTTATCACACCTGATGCTCATCAACTGCTTTTCGAGGACGCAAAATGCAGTGGAAGAAACGCACATGAACGGATATTGGATGCCCTCAGTCAGTGCAGGAAAAAGGTAGGCCGGCATAATCTGAGAGAGGGCAGCAGCCTTCTTGCCACCTGAAATTCTTTGCTTTGATTTTTTTTTTGTTTCTTCTTTTGCTGTTTGTCTTTGGTCTTCAGAACATCTCGTACGTACTTGCAGGTACGGTAGTTCTTCCATCCATCTGCTTTTTCAGCTTTGCCAAAAAGTTGACAAGCCTTTAACAAAGGTTGCCAATTGCCATGTGAAATATATAAGAGAGCAATGGAAATTCTCATATGCTGGATGTTGTTGTGTTGATTAGTCCTTTGTCCACATACGTACGTGATGCTCTTTGCGCGAGTACGGTTCGGTTGTAAAAAGGCAATTTTTAGTTTGGCCAAACCTAAAGCCAAATCCAAACATGCAACTTATTTCGACGCTCATCATGCAATAAGCTAACCCTATTTCTAGTTTTCTGCTGGTAAGCTTATTTCGACCATAAAAAAATAAACTTCGTTAGAGAAGCGCCAAAAGTAAGTACTACTCAATCGATCGGGCACTAGGCTAACATGACATGGCCAAACGGGAGAACCAGTACAGCCCTCGTATCTCCGACCCCTCCGGACACGGCCCCTGGCGGGATCCAAATTTGTAATTCGAAACCGTACATTTTTTTACCGTATTATTTCCTATACCAATAGTTAATGTATATATATTGCTAAATTGTATATATACCTAACCATACGCAAAATTAATATTACATAATAAAATTCAATCACCTCATATTGAGTAGAGTTTTTACATAACGGACCAACCAAACCAAATAATACATTTCAATAACCAACAACGAAAGTGGAAGCAGAAAGCAAAAGGTGAGGACACACCTTACCACAGGCAAACGACTAGGGGTAAAAGGTGACAAACCATTATCTAAAGTTTAGATAATAGATATGCGTACAATCGCCATCAAAGTCTACCTAACTGACGTAAGAACTAAACCACTAGAAAAAGACCTATTCTCCACCGTCTTCTTCTCCATCTGGTCTCGAACAGTTTTCACTCTACAAAGGTCACACAATTTACCTACAAAAATGTGTTCAACTTGTTATATTCTATATGTTTCCTTGCATGCAGATCAAGAAAACCATCACAAGTCATTTTCAATGCATTTTCTTAACATGGCTATACCCGCTAAGATTTTCACCGTTATGGGGTTCTATCCACCTGCTCTAGAGGCTCCTTCTTGCACCATACATTAAGGCCTCTATCCTGCACTCTTGCTCGTGTTCCATCGGATGGCGCAACCAGCATTGGGTTGATGGAAATTAATTGACTAGGCGACACCCATTATAACTTGTGATTACAGTGTTTTATCTTAGGAGGCCATAACAGGAATCAGTCCTTAAGACTATCTGGGTGATTCTACCACATACCACACTCGTGCTCTTTCCGCACCGGCCCCACTTACCATCCGCCTAGGTATAAAGTAAGTTTGGAGTTTTGAATTCCAAAATTTTCTTTTTAGGTCAACATATTAGCTTTTTCTATACAATGGCCGTCCAAAACCAAGTTTTTATATTTGAATTGATGTAAGGGCAAATTAATGTCCACATATATCTAAGTAAGGCTAAACATGGCATTTAGATCCAGACTTATCAATTAGTATGTATACCATTAATTCTAGGGCGACAAGGGGTATATTCAAACTCAAGGGATAGGGTGTAATATCACAGTTTTACTATTAGGGAATTAACTAAGAGCTACTATGAATATAATTTGTATAATAAAGTAAGCATGAAAATTAATAATGTAAAGCAACACAATTTGCATTCAAAAAGTAGGCCAAGGAAGAGTGGGCGGGCCCATTGTTCTGTTTGGAATTTTAAATTTGTTTTCATTTGATCTGATTTCGAATTTTGATTTTGGTTTCAGTTTTGAATTTCGTTTTGAATTCAAGCCTTCAACTTTGGATTTTTCCGATTGCCAAAATTTTAGTTGCGCGGAACCGTCGATCCCACTCCAAAAATTCCTGCATCGCCAAAATGCGACGGTACAGCTAGCCCTGTCCTGCGCACACTGTGCGGGCGCGATGCTCCTTCCATTTCTCTCTTCTTTCCTTCGCCGAAAGGCGTGCAGCCATCACAATGGTCGGTGCTGGCGATCGACTCGGTGTGCATTGCCCAAAGCTCCGACAACAAGCACTCGATCGCCTGGCTTGGCAGAGAGAGCTTTCTTGCTCGGCTGCGACTCCATGGACACGGAGCCATGGACGCATCATGTCCAGCTGCAGCTGCGAGAACGCCCGGTTTTTTACTGCCCCCCGAAAGGTCTCTGGTCGCTTTGGCCTTTGGTTTCCCGCTCCCATGGCATGCAAGAGAAGATCAGGCTTTTTGAGGAGAGGGTGTGTGTGGGCGTGTAAACTCGATCTGATGGACGACCGAGCTGTTAGAAGTGTGATGGTTGATTCCCCTTTCGAGTTTGTGATGCATTAGCCAATATAAGATGTGTTGGATCTAGAATGCCCAATCTGCAAACACACAAATTCTGGATGCACCGCAGAGACAAAACAGAGAGATAAACAAAAGACACTCTCTGGAAGAAGATGAACACAGTGTTACTTTTGTGCCGCTCACCTCCTCACGGCTTTTCTGTTTCTTCCCTTATTTATCTCAAGCTAACCACTACTGATTACATGCAAACGGTCCAGCTATTCTGGCCGACACTTTCGCCATGATCCCCATGACTCGTGCTATCTATGACTGATTTATCTTGGCTAACTAACAGATGCACACATGGCTAACACACAACAGTCTCAACGTGAACTAGCACGTTTCTAGCTGCATGCATCTACATGCAACATGCAAGGATTAAAGCTACGGCACATGCACCACAATTTCTATGCCTAGCACACACACAAATAAACACGATGTGACAACTAACCTGAACACATTAACAAAATAAACTCTAACAAGATGTAGTGGTGCTTAATTTGCTTGGTTTTTTAACTTTCAAGATTTCATGTGCCCTACAAATAATGATTAGAACTAGAGTGTTAAATTTCTGCACCGTAATTTCCAGGGTGTCTTTGAGAAAAGAAAAAGAATTATAGAGTGGCTTCGAGAGGAACATACATACCCCAATCCGCATTGTCCAAAACATGCCTGTCCTAGCAGCGACCACAACACCCTGCCAGCGAGGTAACCCACTGTCCTCCCATGTAAAGCGCGCGCGATGCAAACATCATGATACACCGTAGTACTACGTACGGTGGAATCCCCCGGGGGCCAAAGGCGTCTCCAGATCTGCATGCGTCTTCAGTACTGCTCTCTTCTTCAGCAAAACGCCAGCGTAGACAGAACTCGCACGGCAGAGGGGGGGGGAGGGGGCGCACGGCGCAGCTGTCCACGCCGACCACGGCCAATGGCCCGCCGCGCTGCCGCTCGTCACAGTACGCGGAGCGCATTTTTTTGTTCCGCCCGCGCGTGGGAGATGCGCCGCCGCCGCCGCTCGGCTAAAACCCAAACCGGCCGAGGGCACGAGGCGCCGTGGTTGGTCGCTTGGTTTCACGTGAAGCTAGAAGCGATACAAGCTAAAAGGCGGCGTTTTTGTACGTTTTCCGGCCGTTCGCCTACGCGGGCAGGTGCGTAGCTCGCGGCCGGACGAGCTAGCTGCCGCGCGCGCGCGGCGTCGCGCACGCTCGCACATGCTCTTGACGGCGGTTAGCCTGGGTAGGTAGGTAGGGGCGTGACGTGCAGGGCCGTCCCGGGGAAATCCGAGGCCTTGTACGAAACTAAAAAACGAGGCCTACTAGCCTAGAAAAAATAGGACTAAAATAAGATGTACGATATAATGTAGTACATTGCAATAAGATATAATCAAGAATGGTACCTATGTTGCATAATCTTTACTTGAATAGCATCATTCTTTTAGTGTTCTTTGAAATGAAGTCTTCAATGATATGCTCATAATCAATCTTCTCCAACATTTCGCCATCAAGTGCTATTATAGCCAAATCATTAAGTCTTTCTTGTGTCATTGTAGAACGCAAATAAGACTTCAATAGCTTCAATTTAGAAAAGCTTCGCTCCGCTGATGCAACGGTCACAGGAATAGTCAATAGAACTCTATATGCAATAGTTGCATTGGGAAAACAACCATGCTCCTTTAAAAACCGCAGAATTTCAATAGGTCCCATTTTTTCTTTTGGAACGAATTCTCGTAGAAACTTCAACTCCATATATAGTTCTTTGGCATCAATATCAGATTTTCCATCCTTTTTAAGGACAACCTCAAGATTATCACAAGAAGACCAAAAAAACAAAATTTAGAGATCGACCCACTACTCGCTATAGTTCGCGCTGTGATTGTGAATGAATTGAAAAAATATGAATGATTAGTATTACCTTCAGGGCCTCAGAATAGGCAATAAACAAGAAAAAGATTTACCTTCTATTTGATGAAATTCTGCAAGATGAGTACGATCGACAGCTTCATTGCGGACAACCCAGTCCACTGAATTAGTATCTCTTGGGAGTGAAAGGTTTCTGAATCATATTATCGAAGAAAATAAATCTCATGGATTGTTCCAGATAACACAAGATTTAATTGATAACAATGGTTGCTAATTCAATCAAACTAAGGTGTTATTAGGCCACCACAAAGTGAAGAACTAAGGATCATTTGATTGATATACATACCTCCTGGGCAAGCCTGCAAAGCACTCTGGTGGAAACTGCAGTTGTGTGGGTGCGAAGCAGGTTTGGGAATTGGGATCGCAGCAATCGGGAGGGAGACAAAACGACGTCCGTGCGGCCGGCCAGAAAATCATTTTCTATTGGGCTAATAGAGTAATAGACTTGCTAATAGGCGATGCTATTGGGCCAACGCTGCTGTGCTTAGCTATTATGGGTAATGTACTATATACTTGGAGGCCTGTGGGAATTGGAGGCCTCTGCTGTCGCTGTCGCACGCCCCGTGGACGGCCACGTGACGTGAATAACGATTGGCACAGCAGAGGGCGGGTTAAATTGTCGTGAATTTGTTATTGCGAAGGCTATTAGGGCTATTTTTTTCATAGCTGCAGTTTATGGTTTTTGACTATTCGTCTGAGAGATTATAGAGTAATTGAAATTCACATGTAACTTTTACCGATATAAATGAAGTCGGTATAGTATGTACTACAATTAACTATTAGACTCTATCTTAAACAAAAAAATCTGTTTAAAAACTAATTACTGTAAAAAAGCCAAAAAAACTGAAGCCAAAAATCTGCTTAAGAATAGCTTCTTCGTATTAGCTTTCACATATAGCTATGGTGTTCTTCGTTTACCTATATTGTTGGTACATGTAGACACTCGTTAGACTAGAGAAGGTGTGGCCGGCCATTTCGTTGCATTACGGTGTCAAGCTTAAACACAAAAAAAAAACGTAGCTTTATCCAATGTCCATTAAATTGATGCAGCATAGTCCATATCACAGTTGATCATACCTTCATTTAGTAGGTGTTGAGGTGCAAAATCGTTCTCACCGAAGTATATTTTGCACCAATTTTCTGGTTAACTTCGCCCATCTTCATTCATAATGCGATAACCCCTTCCCCACAAATTGATAACCCATCTATTCTCAATAAAGATAAATGAATGTTTCTTGGACGATTTTAGCGTGTGCATTGTGCAAAGTTTACTATGGCTAGCATTTTGCCCATTTTCTACTCAGTTTTTTTTATTTTTTTACTTACAAAAGGACAAGAGATTCGGTTTACCAAGAGTCACTTCAGGGTGTTCGGCAGGATACAAACCGATCGGCTTTTGGCAGCCGCTACAGTACCTAACTTTTAAACGGAGTATTTTCTCAAGACGAGGTTTACAAGTTAAACGTAGTACACGTTAAAAACTTAACATCTGTATCAACCAAAATCGCAAGTGAGTATCAATCTCTCCGTAATTTATACCGTAAACAGCCAAAATTCAAAATTTTCAGCTAAAAGCCATAAGCCGCAGCAAAAAGAACAGACCCTCAATTTGATGGCACTCTCTGAAGCTTACTTACTATAGGGAAAATCGGCAAAATGACACCGTAAAGTCTCATGTCACTCGATCAGTTGCGTTTTTTCAAAGCCTAAAACTTAATAGCGCGGCACATATCCAAGTTAAATTTCCCATTTTCCATCGATAAATACTCGACGAAAGAACCCTTTTATCTCTTGGTAGGGAGCCAGCACCTGCAAAATGTCATTGCTAATCAACCCTACTGTATGCTAATGACGAAAGTCGATCAAAGAATATTATGATAAATGTGTCTAAACTGCTCGTGTTGCGATGTCTAGATCAATCATTATTTGGTAGGGATGCTCTAGCTACAAAGTAGTTGGCATTTTTCCATATTCTTTTCGTTTTTTCTTACCCCCCAACTGGATTTTTCTGGTGCTGACGCGTCACGAAGTCTCCGGCTCGAACTTACATGCTTAGTTGAGTAGTATATATGATAGTTTAATCAGTATGCCTCCTTCTTAGGTGCGATTCGACTGTACTGAAATAAACTGATTTATGATTAAAATTACATTATAATTGACTGAAATTATACTGTAGCTGATGGTAGCTTATTTAGCGTAACTAAATTTTAAAAAAATTAAAAATAGAAAAAACAGGTTAGCCAATCACGAACAACGCAAACAAATACAGGAAAAAAAGAACCAATAAAAAAAGCTCAAAAAAGTTAAAAATCATAAAAAGACGAAATTTAAAAATAATAAAAAAATAAGTCAGAATCCAGAAAATCACTAGTCTAATCTGTCCTCTGCTTTGTACTGCTAAATTGCTAGCAAAATGGAGTAGATTCATTTGAGTAAGCTGAAAATTGATGAATTGAAAGCTGGTGTTCCACTGTTTGTAATTGCAAGCACATAGTAGAACATAACATATTTTTTAGGCCAAAAGATTTGGCTAGAGCACTTATCTAGAGGCATAGATAATATTCGATGTACCAATATCAAATATCAAACAATTAACAAAATCAAAACTAGGAACCATGTGATACGAAAAAGTTTTACAATTTACACATCTAGCCATGAATCTGAACTTATTTAAGGCCCAAAAGAAAAAAGGAAAAAAAGAGAGACCCTGTCTTCCAAGTTCTTCAGGACTGTGACACATGTATACTCAGCGGCGGAGCCACACTCTAGACAGGGTAGACTTCAGTCCGGGGTGTAAAAGAATATCTAGTTTACAGTCCGGGTAAATTCAGTCTAGCTTGGATAACATTTTCATAGCTCAGCTCAAATAGTCTAAATCATTCCACCACTAAACCTGAGACGTAACCAAATTATAGCTCTGCCACTCTGTATACTTGATCATGTCTCAGTTGAAAATACGCTGGAAGTTGGTACTGCACTGTGCCTGAGTACTGACAGCACACCACACACATAACAATTTCCGAACAAAGTGATTAAAAATTTTCTGTCTGCAAAACCGAGAGAAGATTGATGATGTAAAGCAGTGTCAGCCACGTAGTTTTTCTCCGGGCTTCGTTGGAGCAGTTCGTTTTTTTCTGGGGGAAGCAACAAATACATCGTGCCATCGGTAATAAACAAACGAATCATCCAGAGGAGGAAGCATGCGAAGCAAAGGCGTCGTCACAATGCCACGGAATTGCATGTGCGCATCTGCCAAATACACATGTAACCAAGCATCCATTCCCATGTTTCATCGGCTGAATTGACACTGGGGAGAGGGATAGGTCAAGAGTGATGAGATTGGGAGGCATGTGGGAGCCATGGAATTACGGACATGTTTTTTTACTGTGGTTTATGTCTTTTGGTTAAAATTTTTGAATTTTATCTGTTTGCGATAGAGATTGTGAAGAGAGATATTCGCTTGCGATTTTGGTTGATACAGATGTTAGGCTTTTAACGTGTACTATAATTAACTTGTAGATCCCATCTTGAGCAAATACTTCGTTTAAAAGTTAGTTATTATAGTAAAAGCCAAAAGTCGTTTTTAGAAGCCGTAAAGAACAGGCTTACAGGTCTCCAATTGGTCATGTCGGACCAATTAGTGTGTAATTTTTTTTATCTGAAGAGAAGCTTATCATATGGGAATAATACTGGTTTGCCAGATTGGTCGATCAGAAGCAGGCAACAGCTTAGAGACAAATTTATTAGCTAGAGTTGCGGATAAAGTTAGGAATTTAGAGTCACATGCTCTTCGATCTCGATGCACCATTACATCAGCAATGGCATCAGGAGATGATATTTTATACAGAATATATATATATATATATATATATATATATATATATATATATATATATATATATATATATATATATATATATCATCCATTGGAGTATTGGACGGTGATTTTTTATTTTGTTAGTTTTTCATACTATTGCTAAGTTGCTAACTATTTTCTTCTCAAAAATTTGTTAACAATTTGTTGACAGGTGATTGGATGAAAATTAAGGTACTCATGAATCATGATGAGACACACATAATGCTGAAAAGTAACCTTCTCAAATGGCCTTTTCTTGTTAGGAAAGCTTTCACTCATTGTTGTCATCAAACAAACTGTATTGGTTGGTGGTGTAATTGCCGGTAAATTATAGGTCAATAGTAGCTGTCACTTTTAATATGTATTTTTACTTCCCATGTATAGGATAGGATCTACAATTATTTATTTGAGATTTAAAAAAAACTACATATGACCCTTTTTTTTAAGAACTAACTACTTAGAACCTTGTAAAGTTTTTTCCAAGTGAAATCGCCCAAGAAGCTTAAACTGATTAAGGTCATGTTCCAAACAGCGATGGCTTCTAGTTTTCAGAAGACAACATCTGTTGGAACTTATTAGTTTTTTAACATGATTTTTTTCTATATTTGTATTATCTATGGAGATATAGCGATCTTTTCATTTTTTTTTTTTTAATTAAATGTTTTAGAAAAACCTAGTAGCCGCTAAAGTACCATTTCGATAAAAAGCTAAAAGCCAATAGGACACATTTTGGAACAAGGTCTGAGCTGATCCCATCCACTCATCACATGGAACAGGGCCTAAACTGATCACATTTACTCATCTGCGAGTAAGGAGCAACCTTATTTATTCTTCTTAATTCACAAAATTCACAACAAACACCAAGCAAAGCTTAGCTACTCCCTCCAGTTAAAGCCAAGAAGATCCCTACCAAATCACCAAAAATAAACACACTAAATGCAAAGATACAAAAATGCCATCACCATTTCGACAAAGGAAACAAAATACCCCCAAAAGAAGACATCAATAAATGCGCAGTCCACTCTAACATCTCCCTCCTCCCCTTCCCACCCGCCACCTCTGCTGCTCGCTATTTGTAGTACCCGCGACGACACCTTCCCCGTCGCCTCCGAACTCCTCGCCGCTGCCTCCCCCACCTGCGCCGAGTCCACGGGCTCGGCTGCTGCTGCTGCTCTTCCTTGTGGAGGCGCCGACGCGAAGCTGCGGTACCCTGAGGTTGAGCCATGGGACCCGCGCCGAGGGCGGGCGCCGAGCCCATGAAGCAGCGGGTGAACCGCTGCCTGCTCCGGCTGTCGGATAGGGACACGGAGGCCATGGCGGCCGCCGAGCTGGACGCGATTGCGCGTGGGCTCGACGCCGACGAACTCCCGGCGTTCCTCGCCGCCGTCTCCGACGCGCGGCCCACCGACAAGACGCCGCTGCGGCGGCACTCGCTCCGGCTGCTCGCGCTCCTCGCCGCCGCGCACCCTCGGGACGCCGTCGCGCCGCTCGTGCCCAGGCTCGTCGCGGCCGCGGTGCGTCGCGTCCGCGACCCGACTCCTCCGTGCGAGCCGCGCTCGTCGACGCCGCGCGCGCCGCGGCGGCGGCGGCGGCCTCGGCGCCCGCGGCCTCGGCCCGCTCGCCGACGCGCTGCTCCACGAGCAGGACCAATGCGCGCAGCTCGCCGCCGCGCTCGCGGCGGCGGCGGCCGTCGAGGCCTCCGCCCCACCGCCGACCTCGCCGCCTACCTCCGGGCGCTCCTCCCGCGCCTCCTCAAGCTCCTCCGCAGCGCCGCGTTCAAGGCCAAGCCGGCGCTCATCTCCCTCATCGGCGCCGCCTCGGCCGCCTCCGGCGGCGGAGCCGCCGCCAACGCGGTGCCCTCCCTCCGCGACGCGCTCGCCGGCGACGACTGGGCCGCGAGGAAAGCCGCCGCCGAGGCGCTCGCGTTGCTGGCCCTGGAGCACGGAGACAACCTTGTCGCCCACAAACCCTCCTGCATTGCCGTCTTCGAGGCCAAGAGATTTGATAAGGTCGGCACCTTGCAACAAAGCTGGGATCTTGCCGATGGCTGATGGCACTCTCGTGGATCTGCTTCTGTGTTAAGATCTTATGACACATTATTGGCAATGCAGGTGAAGATTGTGCGGGAGTCCATGAACCGGATGATCGAGGCGTGGAGGGAGATCCCGGACGTGGAGGAGGAAATGTGCTGCTCCGACGTGCCGCCTTCGTCGCTATCGCAGGCGAGATATTCTCTCACAGGTGATGTGGCTGTTCTTGAGGCTGTAGTCACTGCTGTTCTTTTGGAGATTTGAGTAAATTTGTGTCTGTTGTTTGGACTCTCAGTACATATGAACTTGTTTGGTGAAAGACAGAAATGGACTGGATTTAGTATAACACAGGGCCGAAGGATTCTTTCCTGGATATATGACATTTTTTCTAAATTTATTAACTTAGATATGTTTCGATGGTATTATGCATTTCGTGGATTTATTGCTGTGGATTAGACGTTGTAAGACTATAATGTGCTTTTCTGACACTGCTGATTTTGTAATCAAACAGATAGTGCAAGCGATGGCCGATACCCGGCTGATTCCCTAGGCAACACCCCTGTCCAATCAGTTACAAGGAGGAACTTATCACCGGCAAGCAGGTCACCCCCCTCGGATGCATTGCGCAATGTCAGCAACAAAAGGACCAGCCCTCCTTCCATCAGAAACAAGAAGAATTCGCCGCCTTCTCGCCGTGATGCAGACCAAACGAAGAATTATGACTATAAGGTCGATGTTACTGTCGCTCCAGATGCTACCCCAATCCAAATGGTGACCGGGGAGAAGCTTCTAAAAGAGGGCAATGTTCGAGCACGGCTTGAAGCGCGGAGGATGCTGTTCGAGAAGAATGGTGAGAAGGGGTACAACAAGCTGGCCAGGCTCAAGTCAGGATCAAGAGTTGTTCCATACAACGGGGATGGGGATGGTGACTTGGAAGAGATTGCTGAGATTGAGGATGAGCCTGAGGAATTTCAATCAGGTCACAAAGATGAGGATCTGTTGAAGATCAGGATGCAGCTGGTTCAGATCGAGAATCAGCAGACCAGCTTGCTTGATCTTCTCCAGGTAATTTTCCCTTGTCGTGTTGCGTGTCACGTCTTTAGATCCCAATAAAAATCTTAATTCTTCGTATTAAATTGAAAATGTTCATGTTTGGTTGGTACCATCACCCCAAAATTGGTCCTGTGTATGCATGGCTACATGGGATATCCGTATACATCTTCAATGGCTAATAGCCTAATATGGGATAGAATCTAGAGCGCAGCTTTATAAAGCTAATAAACAAAAACAAAAAAAAGGTGTTGTTTGGAAAATTTTACAAAAGGCAAACATTGGTGCAAGCTCATGCATTCCCTTAGGTTTTGAAAACAGTACCTAATGGATGTGATTTGGTTCATTATGGAGTGATATGTGCATTGAATGGAGGCCTTATCCTCTTCTAGCGTTCAGGATATTTAATAATGAGGTTTATGTTGTTGGTGACACGAAGAGGTTGTTATTTGGTCTCAATTGTGCAGCATTGACCAATGACCATTTGGTATGAATCATACATCCATTAATGTGCCTTGATAGCACTAGCCAAATCACTATACATCAAGACATGAGCAATGGCACGGTATGGGGAGAACATGACATTTAGTGGCTATATGACAATGTCTTAATCAGCAACTTTGTTGAAGCATATCTTCATATGTTATGTTTCACATAAACCAGCAAAAGAATCTGGAATCTTGCTAATTTTTCGTTCATTTGTAATGCACAAGCCAATGTTGTAATAACATATCATATAGGTAGCATGTTTTGCATACATATTATTGTATCTTTTGCTGACAATTTACAACTATTTTTGGTCATTGTACATGTAAGAAATAACTCCATTACTCCATGCTTGCTGAAAACGTGTTTGGCATTAATTGATCTCTTGTTGCTCATTAGAAACTAAGAACACATCTGACACTTTAATTACCTTTGCTCATCAGAAATTTATGGGGAGCTCCCAGAATGGGATACGTTCCTTGGAGACAAGGGTGAATGGGCTGGAGATGGCTTTGGACGAGATCTCACGTGATATGGCTGCCTCTTCAGGAAGGATGCCAAACAGTGAACCTGACATGAATGCATGCTGCATCCTGAGCCCAAAATTCTGGAGAAGACATGATGGTGGCAGATACTCTTCCAGGTACTCAATCTCCGACATAGCAAACTACTCTGAGGAGAGCAGAGCTTCTTACAAGTGGGAGAGGCAGAAGTTCGGAGTTCAGGGTGGGTTTGTCACCAACCCATTAGCAGAGCAAAACACTTCATCTGTTGGGAGCGTGGTGGTTGCTCAGGAAGGCAGGAGACAGAATTCAGCTCAATATAAGTTAAGGTAGGTAACTCACATGATGCGAAATCATCGCACTCTCTGTAAGTCAGTCTGTGCGATTAGATTTGGTAGGTAAGGCCAATGAGATGTGCTCAGGACACCTTGGAAACTGATAGTGACATAGCAGCATAAAAGTAGTTCCTTTGTTGTATAGCATATCAGAATGGTTTAATTTATGGTGCCATCCCCACATTATGCAATGCATCTTCACTGAATTTGCCTTCCTATTATGATGGGGCTTTCTTTTCATTTCCCGCCCACCTACATTTATTGTCGAATTTCCATTAGCTTGTTATAATATTATTGTCTTATTTAGCCACTTTGCAATTAATCTATTGTCCTCCTTTCCATTTTATTCAGGATGGGTTAGATGCGACAAAGATGTTCCGTGTGAAGTGTGAACTACTTGCATTAACAAGGCGCGGAGCATCTGAAAATATGGCTTTTGGTGCATTTTCTGAGGCTTTTCTTCTTCTTTTCTCCAAGTTGAGAGCTGAGATGTACATGAATTATGATGTTCTTATCTGTGAGTTGCTTAGAGGTTCAGACCCCTGAGGAACAGCCTAAACTCTAAAGCAAAGACCCTCATCGCGAGCTGGACACTCACACGGCTACTGCAGGTTTGCTGAGGGCAAAAGCATATGTAGAGTTTAGCACGAGAAATTGAGGATCTTACTGTTGTCTTCTGTCCAACCTCTTTAGAGCAGTTATCCTTGCAAGGATACGTAGCCATGAATGTATCTTGTACTGCTTGTACATAGTTTGGATACAGTAATTCTTATGCTCGCGAGATGCCTTAAACAAATCTTCTTCAGTATGCTGAGATCATGAAAGAAAAAGATTGCATAGTGAAAAATGACCACTGCATGCCAACACATGTAAGGTTTTCTAGGGTTGTTTGGTTGGTGTTTTTTTTTTTGCGCCAAAGACGTGAGGCATCACACTTCTTTGGCGTTGGCAAAAAATTGTGTAGCATGCGGCACAGAGAAGAAAGGATGGCATACAAACACCAGCAATAGAAAGTCAAACCAGGCTAAGGGCCGCCTTTCAGTTGTGCTGTTGCGCGGAATCAATCTAGATAGATGAGTCTTTACTAATCCCAATAAAATATTTACTATTACCACTCAAAAAAATTGCTTTCATCCAGAAGTAGAAAAAAAAAGGCAAGTGCTTTCGAAAGGCACCGCAATGCCAAAAGGATCCTAACTTGGGTTCGGCAAGATGCAGTAACAAACCGAACACGACTCATGGGCCCTAATGTGTTCCAACATACGGGAGGTGAACGCTTCTTCAAATCCTAAAGAAGGAACCACCATGTCCCAGCACCACACTGATGAATAAACCCCAGAAAGGATCCGGACATGGCTTTCGGCGATATTCAGAAAACGATTACAAGCAGAATTTGTACATACGAAAGCGCTCAAAAGCAAGAATCATGTGTCTAAACTGTTTCTGATCTTGGCCAGCAGGTTCTGTGATCTCACTACAAAAGACGGATGCAAAAAGGAAATATACAAAATTTGTGCTGATATAGGTTCAGCATTAGCCGGGATAACACACTACAGTGGTGAGCACAAAGAAGCTGGAATGACACTGCAGGTGACTGAACATAGAAATGGAAGCTACTTCAAAATTAACCTTTTGCTTTGATGTGCCCCAAACTTCCAATTTGTTAAGCAATGATCACCAAGGAGAAAAGAACGTATATGCACCATCGTAGATCAAAAGGTTGCAATGAAATAGCCGAACTTTGATTCTCAGGGTAATTTCCAGTGGTCCCATAAAAACCTAACAACATAGGAACATTTCGACGATCACCTTTAATTCATCACCTGTGTGCCAACAAAATGAACACATATACATGCAGCAGAGCAGGTGTTCCAGCACAATCATGGTGCAACTATGAAATATTCCAGGTAGATTCATCTCCAGCTAGTGGCACAGCAGCATCAGCAACATACTGTTTTGACACACTATTCTTCCTGCGATGACTGTGGCTGTAGGTCTAACTTGTATGCCTGAATGTCCATTGGTGAGATAAGAACGTTTCCCTCCTGAGCTACATCACCAATTTGCTCGAGATACCCTAGCATTTCAGGGTCATCATGTAAGAGGTTCAGAGAAGTTGCCTTCACATTCAGAACCGACAGATCTTTGAACATGTCAAACAGATTTACAGGCTCTTCCCCAATACTTGTACACTGTAAACCACCCCTTTTGCAGTACGATGCATCCCAGCCCCTTCTCTGCAACAGAAGAGCAAATCTTGGCTCAACTGCTTCTGCATGAGGAAATCTTAGAGGCTGAGGAACCTTCAAGTTCACAATATGTACATCGCAGGGCAAAGAAACAGCTAATGGAGCAAATGTCTGTTGAGGCAGCTTGAAGGATTTTTCATGAGGCTTTTTGCTCACAAAAGCATGCATTGGGTAGTTCAGGTGTGCCCCCACAAGGTAGGAGAGGACAGATGGTTGAAGAGTAAGCAAACTGTGGGTTTTAGGCAAAGCAGACACGTTAGTCTCCCTGAGGAGATGGAAGATTACATTCATGGGCCGGTTGTCCAGCACTCCCTGCCCCAAACCACGACCATCATCCCGAACCAGCCTACGATCCAACATAATCTCCAGCCATCCATTTTTCAAGCTTGCTGCCCCTAATGACTGCTTGGAGTGTACTGAAAAGCGGTTGCCCAGCGAATCCTGTAAGAAGGCAAGTGATGGCAATGGGTAATAATTGCCCTGCAAGGGGATCTTATCATACGTCTGCCTCCTACTCATCTGAAAGCCATTTAGATCAGAATAGAAGACTCCCTGGTTGTCAATATCTGTCTTGAATCTAACAATCAGCTCCCTGTCATTAAATACATGGCCGACAAGTTCAACATGGTATTCCTTCTCAATCAGCATATCCTGTATAGAGTCCCCACAACTATAAATGCGGGTGCTATGTGAGAGAGGTGACTTATGCCACTCTGTCTTTGGAAGGGAATGGGCTTCTTGAACCAATGGCCCTTCACTAAGGATGAAATGTCCTCCTTCGTTAACAATTGGGCGTGCCTCCCCGATTGGTTTGAACAAGTATGCTCCACTTCCATGGCTGCTGTACATGCCAATTTCTTCACCGATCACAGTTTGTTCCCCATCCCTGTGATGAATTACTGTCTGGAGGAGGCCATGGCTTACATCAAAAGAAAGGGTATGATAAGAGTTCTTCATCTCCACTGTTTTTCCTTCCAGTTTTGAACACTCATATGGTTCAGGGCAAGGAAAATGTTGCAAAGCTGTGAATGCTTTTACCACAGCAGGAGTAGGTTTTTCACAATCCTGCCCAGTGGCCAAATAGTAGGTCTCCAAACCCAGTGCAGGAACAGAAGCTCTCCAATAAAGACGGTGCCGGCCAGTAGAAATCTTTTCACCGCTGACATGCTGCCACTCAGGGGAAATTTGACTTTTCAAACAGGACCCATTTGAATTGACAACAGATACATCAGAAGTACTTACAACAACCATAACAATCTCATCTCTAGTTTGCTCTAATGGGTTAAAAAAGACAACAGAATGTTCCTTCCCTTCATGAGGCTCAAGAACCCTATGCACAGGTTGAACATCATACTTTGACCGTTCCTGCACTGGCTCAAAATGTGATAACAAGGTAGGATCAGATTTATCATGGATATCTCCTAAAAGCACTTCGACCACCCTGGACATAAATAGCTGCAAGTCTTGCAAAGAAGTGTGCATTCGGGTCCCATAGTCTACTACAACATGATCCTTAGCTGTGCCAGTTACCCCATCATGATGCTGGAAAAGTGCCAAGTTCCTCCTTGCTGCTGTCAGTTTGTGAGAGAAACTGATGGGCAATTTTGCACACTGAAACCTCTGGCAGTATCCTAGAACAAAAGAACCCAGAATCTCTGAGGCTCGGAGTGTCTGTTCTAGGATGCGATCAACTGCTTTGAAGAATGGCCTTGATACATAGTAACCACTCCAGTAATCCTGGTTTCTATCAGCATATGTAAAGAAATCCCCTGAAAGTGTTGGAAAACCTTGCAGCTCAGCAGAACCCAATTCACCAGAGCGTGAATAGTTTATCCTTTCAGCTTCATCCCTCAGTGTAGAGAAGTAATCCTCCAGGGTACCAAATTTGACTTCAGCATTAAGATGGGGATTAGAGTTTATGTAATCAAAAAGCATTTCATAATTGCGGAACTGTACTTCTGCTTCCTCCATACTAACATACCGGAAATCATCTCCCAAAGGAATGAGAAGTGTATTTGTTCTGTACAGGGTTGACTTTTTCCTGTATTGATCTAGAAGTTTTGTTGCTCTCTCTTGCACATTGTTATGATTTGTTTCAACTGGATCATATTTCCATGGGCAAGATTCATAGCTGAAACCATGCATTCGGGCAAAGTCAAACTGGCAACAGATAGCTGGTTCTGGTCCACAGGTGTGTGGTATGTCATAAGAATAGAAGGGCATCATATGAACAAATATGTCAGTCGTTTCATCTATATCCCAGTTTTGCCTCCATAAATATTCGAGATTCTTCTTCATCGCAAGCTCCTTTTTCAACTCATAGTGTGTTCGCTGGATTAACATGTTACGGAAACCCATTCTCCTCAGCAGATAAGGCATGGTAGATGAATAACCAAATGGGTCAATTGACCAAGAATTTTTAGGAACAACTCCAATGGTATCATTGAGCCACATATTCCCCTCCATCATCTGAGGGAAAGAAGATTAGAAAGATAATCATATTTCGTTGTAATAAAATAATTTGTTTCAATGATCCAATCCATATATTATAATCATATCCGACACAATTTGGTTTGTATACATTGCAGGTTGGGTCAGATTAGCTCAACTCTTATAGAAACAAAAAGAAAGAAAGTACACAAATTTCCCCCCACACCAAATCAGGCATTATACTGTAAAATTTAAACATCAGGTTTCAGAAAAAAAAAACATATGGACTGATTCGGACTGGAAGTAGCTACTTGACTCAAAAGTTCAAACACCAATGTGGCTGCGCAATCACAAGTAAAGTTGGTTTTTCGAAGTGATTTTGGGCCTGTTCTTTTTGGCTGCGGCTTGTGGCTTTTGGCTGCGGCTTGTGGTTTTTAGGTTGTTTGTATGAGAGATTATAGAGTAACAGAAACTCACATGTGGTTTTCGCCAATATAAATGAAGTCAATAAAGTATGTACTACAATTAACTAGTAGACTCTATCTTGAAAAAATACTCCGTTTAAAAGCTAGTTACTGTAGAAAAGCCGAAAAGCAACTTTTAGAAGCTAAAAAGAATAGGGCCTTTCTTTTCAAGTGTAGACTGTAACTTCAATAATACATTTTATATTTGCTTTGATGAAAACAACTAAAAAGATTGTACTTATATAGACCATATGTGAATACAGCCTAGGATTTTCATCAAAAGTGGTAATTTAAGGACTTTGTGTTTGTTGTTGAAGCCATGAGATTGCTGCATCTAGTTGGACAGGTTTTTCCATTCTTTCAGAAAACTTTCCAAATTAGAGGAGTTCATGCAATTGGTCATAAGTAAATGTGCTGATTGTTCAACCGACCTATGCTAAATTAAGTTAAGTATCTTTAAAGGAAACATACTTGTATCATTAATACAAACTTGTTATGATTATACACTTAGCAGCATATGCAGTGAAATCTACTGGCAAAATACATTGCATATTCATTGTTCATCCTCATATGTTATTTCTGGTGCCATTTCAAACCTAGACTAAGGTGGTATCAATCAAAACTATTATAACTTAATGTAAATGGAGAACAGAAGAAGGTACATTCGTCCACTTCCAGACTAATGAATGTGTTTTCTGTTAATCTAGCTATACTATAGCATGCAGCATGCTAAGAAGACTCGAGTCCAGCTTAAAAGCATGAACAAAGACAGCATCATGCTAAATAGCATTAAAATACGGATTCTATAGCACATCCTCCTACTAAGGTTTTTCTCTGATATGTATAGTTTCATGTGTTTTTCATATTTCAGAAGAGTAAGCCAGTGACATACACAATAGGAAAAAGAACAAAGAATGCACTTTGTTTATGCATCAGGTACAGATGAAGGTCATAACATGAGACATTTAGCATAGAGAAGATAAAAAAAACATGATGCAAAAAACATAAATACTAATGATTTCAGTGTACTTGCCTGCTCTATGATGGCAAAATAGTGGGAATTTGCCTGCATTAAGAAATAAACGGGATTAAATGTAGCCTCATTTATAACAGAAACAAAGTATGTAGCAAAATCATATGACAAGAAGTTCTGATGAGCAAATGTGTCATGTCTGAAGACAACAAGTCAAACGAAATTCATAGCTGGGGAAGATTAAGCCAAATACAACAAATTTAAATCACAATAAGTAACATGTCTCCAAGGGAGCTGTTCATCTATATCAACAAAAAATAGGGTGATATCAGTAACAGATAATTCATCAAACTGAAAATATTTTTTTCATCAAATGCTACACTCATATAATTCTAAATCTCACAATTCAGATTATTATTCTCAAGGGACAACAAACAGAACGTAATTTTGCCGTAGTCAAATCATAAGTTCCATGTTATTGAACAATGAATGACTGATACCAAGTAGCTCACAGCAGAAGGTAAAACATTAAAGGAAAATATACTAGAGATGTCAACGCTGTTCGTGATCCTTTAGCCACGGTGTTGACTATTGAATCTCCTATCCATGTGCACCAATAACATAGAGCTTAAGAAAATTAATTAGCGAATTCTAGAGCAACCAATGTGTCATGGATAGTTCAAGTAGCATCAACCGCATGCTTACAGACTTTGCCCGTTTCCAAATCACGACGTGGACAGGTAGCTCAAAGCCTCAAAACAGTCACACACAGCAGCCATCAAACATAATAGGCCCAAATTGATTCCTAATTCCTAAGCATTGAACTACAAGCAAATCAGGAAAAGCATGAAATGAAATTCCATTCCAAGCATGGCCAAGCAACAAAATAGAAACATACTTACCAAACTACGATCTACTCCTAACACCCTATCTAAACCACAAAATTTTGCTCCCCCCTCACCTCATCGTTCATGACCCAGCCGCCACTGACAATCTCGAGCTGCCCATCGCGCACGAGATTGGCGAACGCCTCCTGTTTCTTCCGTGGGGCGTCGCGCCACCACCTCTCCAGGTATGACATCTCCTCCCATATGAATTTCCTGCGAGAATCCTACACGACAAAAAAAATCGCTATAAAAAACCGCACCAAAACCCTAACACCAAATCTCGGGGGAGATCGCGACGACCTTGGAGAGGGAGTCGATGATGGTGTCAAGGATGTGGCGCGACTGACGTTCGTAGTACTCCTCGACGGTGCGGATCCAGCCGGGGTCGTTGTGGGAGTGGGGCGCGACGAAGACCTTGAGCTTCTCGGCGTCCCACTCGTCGCCCTTGTAGGTGACCTCCCACCCCTGCTTCCACGCGCCGCCGTCCACGTCCAGGAACTGGATCCGGTCGTAGAGGTCCCTGGTAGTGATGTCCACGGGCGCCTCGCGGCCAGCCCGCGCCGCCACGGCGGCCGCGGCAGCCTCCGCCGCCGCCGAGTCGCGGCGGAAGGCCGGCCTGCGGGTGAGGCGGGCGCGGGGCGGCTGGGGACGGCACGGCGGGCCGTGAGGAGGGGAAGCCAAGGCGGAGGAAGGCGACGAGGAAGAGGACGACGAAGGCGGCAAAGGCGAGGGAGAGGACGAGGCCGGATGAGGAGGCCGCGGCGTGGAGGCCGCGGCGGCGGGAGGCGGCGGGGGAGGAGAGGGTCTTGGAGCGGAGGTGGTGGTGCGCCTTCGCCTTGGAGGTGGTCGGGAGGAGAGCGCCGGAGCGGCCGCCGCCGCCGCCGGAGAAGAAGAAGGGCATCGCCGCCGGCGAGGAGGTGGTGGTGGGAAGGAACGGGGGGAGTCTGGTGGGGAGTGACCTGACCTCGCGGGGCCGTTCCGGTTGGTTTCCGCTGATATTTTCGAGTGCTTCGTCGAGTGCCCTGCGCTAGTGCGCGGTGGGACCCCGTGACGAACCATTTCTCACTGAGGTGGGTCATGACTCTAAGGCCCTGTTTGTTTCCACTTAAGATTATTATAATCTTAGCTTATAAACATAAGTAAAAATAAACAATCTAAATTATAAGGTAACTTATTATAATCTAATAAAGATTATTGTAATCTAATAAGCTCAAAAGGAGCTTATTTCAAATTATAGATCACCTTTTATCTAAATGACCATAAAACTTCGTAAAATTACCCACTTTTGCCATTCATTAACTCCCCAATCTTTAAACATTATAAGCTCAAGGGCATTGTAGTCTTTAAACATTCGAATACAACAATTCATAACTCTGATAATCAAGGCTGCTAAACACCTGATAGCTTATTTCCCACCAGCTTATTATAAGCTAACTTATATAATCTGCATCTATAAGCTAGATTATAATAATCTTAAGTGGAAACAAACAGGGCCTAAGTGAGTCGCGACAACACACTACTGTATGGGCCTCTTCTTTTGTTACGGCACCAGATTTTTTGTTGATGAGAATATGAAAGATTACATACTTAACAGAACTCACATGTGGTTTTGCTAATATAAATGAAGTCAGTAAAGTATGTACTATAATTAACTAGTAGACTCTATCTTGAAAAAATACTCTGGCTTATAAGCTAATTAAGTTGAATGCACCAACCGTTCACCCAAAAGCTTAAGTCGAAAAGAACAGCCCTGTGATGCTTGGGTTGGTTCGTTCGGTGCTTTATGGTGGCGTAATTTGCAGGTCTGATGTCGGGCGTGCGTTGTGAAAGCCTGATTTTGGTCTGATGTCTGCGCGGCGTGGACGGAAAAAACACCGGAGGCTTGGCCACGCGATTGATTTACATGTGTAGTCATAGGAGGGATTAGACGACTAGATCTAGAGTCGTCTAATCGTTGGATGATTAAAAACAATTGTCTGACTATTCGATGACTATAATTATATCGTTCTATGGCCCATTATTATGTGTCGTGTGATCGACATGATCCAATGTTAAAGGTTGGACGACTAGAGGTTATTTCTGTAAAAAAATATTTACATGGATATATTTCTGTTATTTTGAATAAAATATGGATTATTTACAAAAAATCGATATCAAGTAGCTATGTGATTGGCAGGCAAGGAATGTCCGTTTTTTTCTTTACTTGTTGAAATGGAACACGAGGACTGTTTGTTTGGTGATGGAAAAATTCTGTTTGTTTGGTGATGGAAAAATTCGGAAAACCTCCCGCGAGGATGAAAGCCTGATTTTTGGTGAAGGATTTGCTACGGATATGTTGTATGATATTTTCTTATTCATAAGTCATATATGAAATTTTCTATCCATAGGTCGCTTTTCTATAAATATATCTCACGTCACAATTTATGCTTGGTTGCCTAAACCAAGTATACAATGCGAAGCTTAAATCAATTTGGTTTAGCTCAAATAGTCCTCCTCTCCAATGTCATTGATAGGGTTAGGGTGCATTCATGGGGTTCGGGTGTAGGTTTACTAGGTCCTAAATATAGAGTTCGAGGGTGGCAGAGGTAGCGATTGTGTTGTTAGTCGTGAGATGGTGGGCAGCGGCGACGACAATAGGCAAGATGGTGACAAAATGAGACTAACAACTTAGGTTTTAGGGATTGGAGAAGAGACATGTGGTTGTAGCAATAGATATGACAATGGTAGGGAAGGTGATGATAGGTTGACAAATGGAGGAAATACAAGTCTCATGTCGGTTTGAGCTAGCGACATGGAAGCGTGGAGGCATAGGCTATAGGGTGGGGGCACTAATATATGAGAGAATGATTTGAATGCATACCTTTTTATTTCATTTTCCATCCAAATGAGGAGTGTGTTGTATATCATATATGCATTAGGAGGACATTAGAGGTGGCCAATGGGTATTATCAATAAACAATATCTATTTCAATATTCAAAACTATTATCACAAAATTCTCCCCATTTGGCATTAAGGACCAAAAAGAGTCAATTAGCATAAATAGCATTGATTATTGCATTCGGAGGATTTAATATCAATTTAGAGCATGAGGAGCTTGATAGTAAAGTACTTGTAATATGTGGATCATTTCTGATTTTGCATTCCAAGTGGTCTACCTCAGATTATGAACACATTTAAATATATGAAAATCACAAATCAGCTCAATGCATGATTTTTGAAGTCCGAGAGTGCGAAATTTCGGACTTTTACATCTCACTTTAGTTTCTAGAGAGAGATGGAAAATTCATTAAATGCTCTTTATAAATTCTGAGAAATTTGACAATGAAGACCAACTATAGAGGATCAATTTTTCTTATTGTGGCTTCCTTTAAATCTGAACCCGTTTAAGATATAAAATCACAAATCGGACCTTTTCCAATAAGAATTTTTGAAAAATACTTCTCCAATCAAAAGATATGCTAAAATGCGCTTTGAGAGCAAAAGAATGAATTGATTTTGCATTAAAACCTTAAAATCAAAACCAATTGGATTTCCATGGAGTATTTTGCTAAATTGATTTCAAATGCGATGGTACAAATGAATATAACTTCTCAATGATTGGTCTTTGCAAAAGCTTTGAACTAGACCGTTATGGCTCGCTTAATAAATGGGTCATGCCAAATGAAGCAAATGAGAATGAAACACATTCATTCACAAGACATAAAATAATTTTAGGCAAA
This sequence comes from Bonia amplexicaulis, assembly GCA_036346245.1. Classification (NCBI taxonomy): domain Eukaryota; kingdom Viridiplantae; phylum Streptophyta; class Magnoliopsida; order Poales; family Poaceae; genus Bonia; species Bonia amplexicaulis. Next base: position 18,860,315 of record CM070750.1, on the reverse strand, counting down.
TAAGTAAAATAATTTTTCCAATAGTAATATTTTACCCTTTTGCTTTAGTAAGCACAAAAGTATTATATATGGCCACAAAGGTCTCTTCTTGTCAATCATTTCTTCTTCTTTGACACACAAAGGATTCTCGATATATATGAGAAGTTAGATGACAACCCGATTACACATGAGTATATATGAACTTAACCCAACAATGTATTTCAAAGGGAAAAGAGATAAAAGTTCAAAAAATTGTAGAAATTTAAGAAAAAATCAGAAAATTGTATAAATTTAAGAAAAAAAATCAGAAAATTGTAGACATTGTTAATCATGAAAGTAATTATTTTCAACGATATAATGAGCTTTATTAGCATGTTAAGTTACATGGGATGGCTGTCTTATTAAAAACTTTACCAAGTAAAAACTCAACTTGAGAAAATCTTGACAAAGAAAAAAGAGTACAACCTATAAAGCTCATTAGTGACTACATGTGAAGAACAATATTGAAAATCATATTCAGTGTTATCTAGATATAAATTTTCAAAAGATTCTTTCAAATCTCTATTGTTTGCAATATGTTGGATTATTGATTCAGCCTGTTCCCAGTCTTTGACGGTCAGAAGGACTTCAATCATCTCGTTCAAGAGACTTGTTCATCGCTCATCGATTATTCTTCTAGACAGACTGAAGGCTGACTACGAGGAGACTGTAGAGACAGGAACAGTCAACACATACCGCGCTAATATGGATAGCACTAGATATGTTACTTTCTGGGTTTGCTACCATGAGAGGATGTTCAACTCTTGCTCGAAGCTGACATTATCATTGTGAGATAACTTGATAGGTCTCCAGTACTTTGTCGCCTTCCTCTTCCTGACTGATGTGTACCTGCACCTGCACGAGAATCTCTAGAGGAAGAATCAAAAATCTTGCCCCATTGCATAGTCCCCCTAGAGCTGGTAGGGGCTACCGGGGGTCTTTCCAAATGCACGGACCCAAACTTATTTTCATATTTCTCATATACATCATATAATTTATCCTTAACTACTCTATAGTATGTACAATACTTTAAATCGGTAGCATCACTTAAAAGTTCTAATACATTTACAATATTTAGAGAGGAGTGTATTCAATGAGATAACTAATAAGAGGATTGTTTGGCTATTTTTGGAACATGAGAATTCCATATAAAGTTCTATTGATTTTCTATAAAAACCTTTGTTGTGTTTTTAGATAGAAACATATAAGAATTAATTTTCTATGCGTTTGGCACTGTTGCGATGTAGGGCTGTTTTTCATGCGGCTTATGGTTTTGGTGAAATTTTTGAATTTTAGTGCTTACTAGACAGACACGGAGACATCGATACTCACTTACGATTTTGGCTAGTACAGATGTTGGACTTTTAACGTGTACTACGTTTAACTTGTAGATCTCGTTTTAAAAAAAATACTCTATTTAAAAATTAGATACTACAGTAAAAACCAAAAATCATCGGCTTTCGACTTATCTTTTTGGGCTGGTTCTGTTAGAAGCAATGGATAATGGGACGGCGGACAAGAGCCACCACCTCCACCCCGCACACCACGCGATAACCCCCGACCCCGAGCTAGCCGAACCACAAGACCACCAGAAGCGGGGAGAGCCGAAGCCCAAGCCCTCGAGCTCCCAGCCATGGACGTGGCCGCTCTCCCCACCTCTCGCCCTCTCCCCTCCTCTCCACTGCGCCCACCCACCGCCTCCGCCTCCTCCCTCCCGCTCCGTCTCCGGCCGCCGCCTTCGCCCCTCCCCGACCCCGAGGTAACCTCCTCCCCTCGCGTCTCACGAGACACCTGCCTGCTTGAATTCGCGACTTGTCCTATCGATTTCTGAGGCCATGTTCACCTGATATGTGGTGCATCTGCAGGGTTCGGCTGTGTGGGGGATGGCGTCGCGAGGAGGGGTTCGGCTCATAAGAACGGGGTGCTCATGAGAAGCAGCTCGTCAGGTTTAAAATACTTCTGTTTCTTTATTTCTAGGTTTGCGATGACCTTGTTTTGTTCGAGATTGCAGCGATTTTTTCTGTGATCTGCAGCCTCCGTGGAGCTTGCGACTCAGGAAGTGGGTACAGAGAGTTCAGGGGAGTGGAGCGGGGATGCGATACGCCGGCGTTTCCTCGATTTTTATGCTGCCCATGGCCACAAGATCCTCCCGGGCTCGTCTCTTGTGCCCGATGACCCGACTGTGTTCCTCACCATCGCCGGGATGCTTCAGTTCAAGCCTATATTTCTTGGCAAGGTGTCAGCATTACAACAACTATTTCTGAAGTTCTGGTTGCCTCCTGTAGTTTTTCGCTTGGAAGATGGGAAATGTTGCACAAAAAGGATAGTTTTCACTCAAACACATACCCTAGAAATTCCCTTAACAACACACGAGATGCACCTAGTTAAATATAACACTGTGTTTACTTTCAGTTTACTGTTTCAGTCAATGAACGCAGTTCTTACTTCTTAACGTTATTTGTTGTTCATGATGGTATTTATGCCTATATGGATGAACTCATTATTGAATTGTTACCTTCTTAATAACAGAGTAGGAGCCCCATTGTTTTTTCTAGATCATGTGAGAGCGCACTATGTTGCAATCTGCACCTGTTTCTCTTTACTTTATGCTGAAGTCCTTATGTTGCTACTTCTAGGAACCTAGGCGTGTACCATGTGCCACTACCTCCCAGAAATGCATACGAACAAATGACATTGAAAATGTGGGACGGACATCTCGTCACCAGACTTTCTTTGAGATGCTTGGGAACTTTAGTTTTGGCGATTACTTCAAGATGGAAGCAATCAAATGGGCATGGGATCTGGCAACCAAGGAGTATGAACAATTCCTTTATTCTGCATGGAGCATGATCTCCATAGTGGTAAATTTTAAGCTGTTCATGTGAAAAAGTTTGCCATATGACTGCTTGTTGCCATGGAAATGTTGTTCGCAAACACATGCCACATGCATTATTTTGTCAGGTGTCATCTTTGGGTTTTCCAAATGCATTATTATGTCAAACTTCAGCTAGTCTTAAACTGCTCTTATTTTACCCCAATGACAATACTTGCATCACATGCTATAAGGTGTCAGGCGATTAGTATTCCTGTAATTCTGCTTAATGTTGTGTCAGTGCTAGCATTCATTCTGTTTGTGATCTTTGTTTAGGTATGGGTTACCCCCAGGAAGACTGTGGATTAGTGTTTTTGAAGATGACGATGAGGCATTCACCATTTGGCACAATGAGGTCAATTATCTAAAACCTGCATATTTCTGCAATTTTGCATAGCTTCATTGTTTATCTGTTCGCAGCAAGAAATATATAATACATTTTAACAGCATCTCACTAGTAATCTTCAGTAGTTATTTTGAATTGTCAAGACTCGCATATTTTGTTCAAGAGGTGCAATGAATCATATTTGGTATCATGGCACATGATGTGCAAAAGATATTCTGTTCCTCATTTAGTATTCAATTAATCTTGTAGTGATAGATTTTATTTCTGCTTATTTTATCAAGGTTGGTGTACCAGAGGAACGGATCAAGAGGATGGGCGAAGATGATAACTTTTGGACTAGTGGTGCAACTGGACCCTGTGGACCATGTTCTGAAATTTATTATGATTTTCATCCCGAGGGAGGATCATCAAATGCGGTATGTAAAGATTCTGTGGTATTAGTGGTTAAGAAAACTTTGTATTTTCTTCTTTTTTTTTGCATGCGAGGGTTTCTCCATTAACTGAAATTAGTGATGTTCATATAGTTCTGTGCAGGATTTAGGTGATGATAGTCGATTCATTGAATTCTATAATCTTGTCTTCATGCAATATAACAAAAAGGATGACGGATCTCTAGAACCATTGAAACAAAAGAACATCGACACAGGAATGGGGCTTGAGTGTATGGCGCGCATTCTTCAAAAGGTAATGCATATCAGTTCTTCAAATGATTAATAACATCATTTTTTGTCTTAAGGTATAGTCTATTTTTTTGTCTTAATGTATAGTCTAACTTAGAATAATTGTCTATCATAGGTTCCAAACAACTATGAGACGGACTTGATTTTCCCAATTATAGAAAAGGCAGCAAGCATGGCGCTGGTGTCCTACACTACAGCTGATGATGCTATGAAGACAAACCTTAAAGTGAGTCAATCTGGATCTATTACTTGTTTTATGATAAATAAGTAGGATAGACGACATAACCTTTGAAACTTTCTGTTTTTTCTAGATAATTGGGGATCACATGAGGGCAGTTGTTTATCTCATATCAGATGGGGTCGTTCCCTCGAATATTGGGAGAGGATATGTTGTTCGAAGGCTTATAAGAAGGGTGATCCGGACTGGTAGATTGATAGGTATAAGAGGTGATGTTCATGGAAATTCTGAAGGTGTATTTTTACCATCACTAGCTGAGGTAGTAATCAGCCTTAGTAGTGAGATAGATCCATATGTTGAATCAAGGCGGAAAACGATTATTGGAGAACTTCAAAGGGAAGAGCTGCGATTTGTACAGACTCTGGAAAGAGGTGAAAAGTTATTAGATGAATTTCTAGACGAGGCATTATTAAGTGCAGGTGATAATGGAGATAAGCCTTGCCTGTCTGGAAAAGACGTTTTCCTTTTATATGATACATATGGTTTTCCTGTAGAGATTACAGCTGAAGTAGCGATCGAACGGGGTGTTACTGTTGATATGAAGGGGTTCGATTTTGAAATGGAAAACCAAAGGAAACAATCTCAGGCTGCTCACAATGTAATCAAACTTTCTGTAGGAAATGAGACCGAGATTATTAAAAGTATCCCTGATACTGAATTTTTGGGATATGACTCTCTTTCTGCAACTGCTGTTGTTAGAGGTCTTTTAGTTAATGGAAACCCAGTAGAAAATGTTTCAGAAGGTTCTGATGTAGAAATACTATTAGACCGGACACCATTCTATGCTGAATCAGGTGGTCAAGTGGGAGATAATGGTTTCTTGTATGCGTACGAAGAGGAAGGTGGAAAACAAAATGCAGTGATAGAAATCAAAGATGTCCAAAAATCCCTGGGAAATATCTTTGTTCACAAAGGCACAATTAAGCAGGGTTCAGTAGAGGTTGGAAAGGAAATTGATGCTGCAGTTGATGCAAAACTGAGGCAGGGAGCTAAGGTGTGAAAATTGCCAAGCTTTTCAATATTTTCCATGCATTCTATGAATACTTGATTGTTGGGACATCTGTTTGCTTTTGCTGGGTGACATTTTTTCGTTTTATTGTTCGGTTGGTTTATTTGAAATTTGCGTTAACTAGAGTTCTGTAATGACCTAATGAGCTTTCGACAAATTCCATCTTCTCAGGTCTACAGACTTTAAACAAGAAAAATAGGAACATTTGCTTTAGATAGTTATTTCTTTTGTTGGGTAATCGCTGACAGCTTAGCATACATTCACATAAAATATCTGGTTATCTGCAAAGATGTTATTAGACATGAACTCTTTATGACATCAATTATCTGGCCATTTCGCAGAATTCTGGAACATGATGATATTACTTTTACCTCGAAACAGAACGTTTGCATTTAGCTAATGCTCGTTCAGGAAGGCATCAGTTGTAGCTTTTGCTATAACACCTATTTATTTCCATTTTCTTCTTTAACTTCTTTCTGTTTCACATGCTGTCTAGGCCCATCACACTGCTACACATCTACTACAATCGGCTCTTAAAAGTGTCCTTGGTTCAGAAACATCACAGGCGGGTTCCCTTGTGGCTTTTGACCATCTCCGATTTGACTTCAATTTCCATCGGCCCCTTTCTCAAGAGGAGTTAATGGAAATTGAATCACTCGTAAACCAATGGATTAGCAACGCAACACATCTCGAGACAAAAGTGATGGATTTGCAAGATGCAAAAAATGCTGGTGCGATTGCAATGTTCGGAGAAAAATACGGCGAACAGGTTGGTGTTTTTTTAAGAAAAAATGATACAATTAAGATATTACAGCAAATATGGCTGCAAAGCTATGAAAGTTCATGCATCTGAACTTAAATGGGCATAGAATGCTGAACAAACACATATACTATAATACAGCTGCCAATAATCTATCCCATCTAGACAATGTTTAAGTTTGTTCTGAATTCTGATAGGTCAGAGTAGTAGAGGTCCCTGGGGTGTCAATGGAACTCTGTGGTGGAACTCATGTCAGCAATACTGCTGATGTTCGTGGTTTCAAGATAATCTCAGAACAGGGAATAGCTTCTGGAATCAGAAGGATTGAGGCAGTTGCAGGTGATGCATTTATTGAGTATGTTTGTGCTCGTGACAACTATATGCGACGCTTATGCTCGTCGCTTAAGGTATGATGATACTCAATTGTAGCAAAGTTGCACTTTCCCTCATGATTTATCATGTTTCCAGCGAGCTGGGTAGCTGTACTCTGTGCATCTGATGGTCTTTATCTCCTATTCAAATGGATTTGGCATTTGCCTTTTCAAGTGTATTGAAACCTGTTGTACAGTATATACCATCATGCCTCTCACTGTTGATCTTTTACAGATGCACAGAGTACACTAGGTACAAGTGTTCAACTTTAATAGATGCTCATTTATCCTTTTCCTATTCAAACATCGAACCTCTTTCAGCTGGGAATACTTAAATTAGCAATATTGTATTTCATATCTCACAGTGCACCTTCCTCGGTTCCTCCTGTGAAGGTTGTGCAAGGTTCATAACATTGTGGGAACAGGACTACTGTTTTTTTTTTTTTGTGTGTGGCAGCGCAGACAAAACTTCAATTTAAAATAAGCAGGCTTAAGCCTACTTGGTTGTACACATGCTTATCCTAAACAAAAATAATTATATACAGATCACTTGATTAGAGAATTCATGCTTGTTACAAGCAATAACCGACACCCTGTTTACCTTGTCCCATGTGGGCAGTGAGATCAAAAGTGCAACAGCAGGCTGCGCTGATTATGTCATTCTATTCCATTTGCATTTTGCGATAGATAGTTTAACTATGTAACTCACTTTTCAGGTAAAAGCTGAAGATGTGAACAGCAGAGTTGAAACAATTCTTGAAGAACTAAGGACAACCAGAAATGAAGTATCATCTCTACGCAGCAAAATTGCAGTGCTCAAAGCAGCGTCCCTTGCAAGTAAAGCCACAACTGTTGAACCTCATAATGTCAGGTACTTGCTTCAGCTGTTGCCATTTTTTATACTCCGCCTTACAGTTTGTAAAGTCTTTACAAGTGTTATGTGTTATTATTGAAAACTATCACTTGACATAAACAATCTATCCCAAAATCTGTGTTCTGTAGGATTGTAGTTGAGAACATGGGGGACGTGGATGCTGATGGGCTGAAAAGCGCCGCTGAGTATCTCGTAGATACCCTGCAAGACCCTGCTGCGGTGATTTTAGGTTCAAGTCCAGGAGATGGTAAGGTCAGCTTGGTTGCCGTCTTCAGTCCTGGAGTCGTAAAATTGGGAATGCAGGCAGGGAAGTTCGTCGGTGATATAGCCAAACTTTGTGGCGGAGGCGGGGGCGGCAAACCTAATTTTGCCCAAGCTGGCGGGCGGAAGCCAGAGAACTTGCCGCATGCCCTTGAGAAAGCTCGAGATGACATTAGTGCAGCAATATCATCAAAATCTAGCTAATTTTCCACTCCATACATGGTAGTTGGTAGAATCGTATACATAGGAAATAGAGCAGATATGATTCACAAGGATAATGTCATTTTCTGGAATTGCAATCGTTTCTTTTGGCAACCAAGACACATTTTTGGATCTCTCCGTCCTGGTGGTGTACGTACTGTCGCCGGTGAATGTTCATTTTAACCATTTGTAGCTAGGTGGTAAAAAAGAGTATCCCATAATCCATAAAGAAACGTATTTCACATTCTTTATGATCTGTAAATGCTGTTGTATATCCGTAAGTGAAGCAAATGAAGCTGTCATGCGCGTAAACTTTGAGCTGTAGTATACTATGTCTGCTTATTCAGTTCGTCCTCTGATTTTCCTACATGCACAGTCGTAGTTTAATGCAATAACGATGCTTTAATTCAATAGGCAAAGCTTTTTTTCCCATTATACTTGCAAGCTACTCCTGTACAAAGTCGAAACCCTAACAGGCTCCTAAGGGATGCCAGGCCAATAGCTGTCCATCCTCGATGATACTCAGCCCTGTTTTACGGTACACCTATCAGAATTCAATGATCAATCTTTGATTCAGATTCATGTCAATCAAGTGACACGATATCACTCAAGTACGTTGCCAGCAGTCACAACTACTGTTGCACACTATCTTCTGCATGGCTATTATGGCCTAAGATCTAACAGTGACGTATCACATTGTGAACGACAGCAATCATGCTCGAGATCACCACATCAGCATCATATTACCATAGTCATCTCAGTTGGCTGCAGCATGCAAGACTCGCTAGCACTTGATACTTGTGAAGATATCTGAAGTCTTCGGCATACATGTCTCAAACGCACTCTTGCCATCTTTCGTCCACCTATTGCAGTACAGAGAGAGCTCCAGCTTTCACATGAACGACAGTCTCTAACATGAAAGTTGACGGCTTAACTTCAAAACTTACAGTAGACCTTTGCAGCAAAAGCATACAGCTTCTGAACAGCTAGGAATGTTAGCACTGAGGTTTGATGAGTCATTACAAAGCATATTGGAGCAATTGTCAAGCCTAGGAGACAGATGGCAGATGAGCTTGGGAGCAGCAAACGTTGGTTTCAGAGTTGCACAAGTAACATGCGTTGTAGCAGAGTGGAAGTTAATAGGCGGGCCAGCACCTGTCCCGACAGTAAGATCACAACCTCGTCCAGCAAGCTCAGACCTCATCTCAACTAGCCCGATAAGCATTGCATGGTGCCTTCAGCTGCTGCCCCACGACTGTGCTCCGAACTGTAAACTGAAAGCTGTGAATGTAAGTCAATGCCCTGCAGTGATGGATCTAATAGCTTGCCTGACTCATCTAAGCATAGATCAAGTAAATCCTGAGGTCTATCTGTTCTACATCTAAAGCAATCAGCTCCTGTCATAACATACCTCATTGCATTTCCTTCTCAATCAAGCTATCCTTAACATAATGGCCCAAGTATAATGCATTGTATCCACTGTCTTTAAAGGCATCTGCTACTAAGTCCCAACTTGGTAATGGAGTCTGATACAGGTGCTCTTGCCATGCGTCTTTGACAGATACTAGGCTTACTTCCATCCTGAAATGTCAATTGTTCTCCGATATGCATTCTGTCGTAGATCCGATGATTTGACCTATCTCATCAATGTCATGTGAGCATGTCAATTTCCTTCACGAAAAGTTCTCTGATGTTTTCCAACTGATGCTATTACTGTCAGGGAAGGAAAGTTGCAAGCCGTGCTGCAATAGAAGGTTCAACACAGGCCGAATCCAGAGTCCTCCAGATGCAATGATGTCTCAAAACATTGCTTTCAAAGCCAATATTATACACGGAGTCATCAGAATTTACACATGTCAGGACATAAATTATCTCATCTCAGTTTGACAACAAAGACTCAGAATGTAACCTTCCCATATCTCACCTCAAGAACCCTATGACAAGTTGACACTTACTTAACTCATGGACCATTGAACAGGTGACATCAGTTGACAAGACTCAAACATTATCATGGTAATTGAATTGTCTTCACCAAACCAGTTCACACCCACCCTTTATGTCTTTAAAAGGGGATTTCTATTTCCCAAAAGAAAGGGTTTTGAAAGAAAAGTTTCCATCCCCCTTTTTTCCTTTTTGGGGGTTTTCCCCTTAAATTTCCCCCGGGCAGGTGTGGGAAATTTAATGCTTTTAAAAAAAAGAAACCCAAATCCTGGGCTTGGCCTTTAGGTTAAACCCTGAAAGGCCTTTAAAAGAACCCCCAGTTTTTTTTCCCGCTTTTAAAGGGAAAAAAGGGGAAAATTTGATTCAAACAATTAAATAAATATTTTACCCCTTTCAAATTATTTAAATTTTTTAATTTTTAAAAAGAAAGGGAATTTTTTTGACATGGAGACCTTATGACTACGAGCAGATCATGCTTGCTTCCGACGGTGTAGGTCTCCCTAGAGATTCATCCGATGATCTCGAGATGACGCACGGAAAGGTTAATGAGGGATCAAAGTCCCCACAACAAGACGCCCAATGGAGGACTCATCTCTCCCAACCGCAAGGGTCAACCCGACTATGATGAGGACTCGCAACACAACGATATGTCCGTTCCCAAGCATTCAAGTCCCACGGTGTCACCCCGTACAATTTCGGAGAGCTTCAGACTCTGTTGATCAGGGAGCACATCGCCAACAAATTAGTGGTGACTCTCCAGACGACCCAACGAAGGCAATGGGGGGCACACTTCGTGTTTGTCCATATTCTCGTAGGGAATAGACTAGGTTGAGGTCAATTATAACCCAGACTTGCCCTACCTGGCAGGGTTTACTCCAGGTCGCGAGACAATCTCACTCAACGATTCTTCGGACGAGGGGGCATCCCTCAGAAGTGGAGATTCTAGACAGGAGGTTTTTGCCCTGCCCTCAGATTCTCATCACCCTCTCAGAGAAGGCCTGAGGATGCTCCTCGATGATCACACTCTCCCTCCTCTCGTGAGAATGGTGTGAGACCTTTAGTGATGAGTCCGATCAGTACTCTGATGAGCGTGGGAGAAATCCTAGAAATACTTGTTTTGATATGTGAGAATACATCTAGAATCATCTTGGCCATCATCCACTTATGAGCAAGTCATATTCACCGTTTAGGTCTTAGCCTTGCTCAAGTATATCTGTGAGAATTTCTTTTTTGTTGTCAGATAACTTTGGGCTTGTATGCCCGCTACGTTCCAAACTAGGCTATTAAGCCTTACTTATGTAACAAAGTTTGGTTCTTGTTTGTAAGTATGTGTTGAACTGGTGATTATTCATGTATAGTACCTCGCAACTGAACAGTCCTGGACGGCTGTGGGGATTACCAGCGCTTCCAGAAATAGGGGCGTTATAGTTTCTACCGGTTCAGAAATCCCCATCTGATCAATTTCCACCTTGTAACTTTACCACTTCCATTTTAATTTGTGCCCTTTTCAGAAGAAGTAGCAAAGCTTTTGCAGATGCTGACCTAATTTGCATTGCTAGCTTGATATCACCCTACATAAGTGATCGAAGCGCATGTCACAATTACTGCCCAATTCTTCATTCATTGAGGTTTATCTGCTCACCTTTGAAAGGAACATGTAGACAAGCGTGGTACATTGAGAAAAAAAGTGAGGTACATATATAGTATCTCACCAAGAATGAGGACATGCATACCTACAGTGTAATAAATAGAAACCATCCTTTTATATGTGCATGCTGAATTCTGGTGTGATGTGTTTGTCTATAGTTTTGTAGTACTGATTTTTTATTCAAAGTTGTCTTGTCTTGTATGATGTATGAATGTTTTATAGTTAATAATTCCTTTTAATCTATGTTTTGATACCATTGTGAATGGATCAAGGACCATAATTTTGACCTATTGTCTATTTCATGCTAAGCTAGTGCCCTTGCATCTGGTCATGGTCATTGGTATGATATAAGTGATCTGAATGCACTCTAAATTTTTTTGTGTTTTGTAGTCCTTCATATACTAATTACCTCAGTTCCATTGGGCCTTTGAAGCAGAACATTGCTATTTATTGTTTGGCTTTTGAGGATAAAAGATTTTTTTTATAGATTAGTCCAGTGGCTGAAGTTCGTGAGCGCTCGGGTCGCCATAGATACGATTTTGCCGTAACCTCTTATAGCCGCGATTTTCATCACCTTGGACCCCGTAGAAAATATGTTCGACCCCACAGTTGCGCCATTGGTCACCCATCTTCCGCTTCTGGGAGGTCGGGACCGAACGATACTTACGTGAATGCTAAATTGCTAATTACTAGCAGATCACATGCAGGCACTTCAAAACCAACGTTGCCTCCATCCTCTCTATGCGACTGCGTAGTCGCTGCTTCATCTTCCGATCTTCATTATTCTCGATTTGGCAGCGCCAGCGGTGCTGTGGCATAGTGCTTTTGAGCTCCTCGTTCTCCATCACGCGTCTCAAAGCGCTGGCGAAATCCAAGAACAACTTGCGTGGTTAAGGTTTTAATTTTTTCGCTATTCGCAATTGCTAATTAACAATCTAGTCTCAAATATGAGGTCTTAAGGTTTTAATTTTTTCAACTATAGAATTCGAACTCGAAAGTTGATAGGATATTTGCTTTCCAAGAAGACGTGCTCTTTCATTCCAGAAGATGTCGTATCTATCTACTTTAGTATAGCTTGCATAGTTGCATTTCAATACTCACTAGTTACTTTTAACAAGATACACATGGCTACTTGCACATTAGTAATTTACTAATTTAGTATCTATCTCTTAATTTTTATTATGTGACTAATTTGATAGGTAATCAAAGCACGTTGGAAGGATTCTTTAAAAGAAAATTACCCCAACGTGATAATGAGAATAATGATGGAGACACTTCAAGAGCAAAAGAGATGGAAATGGCAACTCAACAAACACTAATCGTATCTATTCATCACTTCAAGGATCTCACGGAGGAGGTAAATTTTGATGAGCTTCCATATGATCCAACAGATAGAAGGAGAATATCATTACATAGCAAACTACAAAATGACATAAGCGAAAGTATTTGACTAGAGGTCCTTGTAAGCCAACTATGGTTTTATGTTTCCAACGATGATGATAGTGGGTTTTCCCGACGGTGTCAACATGAATGGTTCACTAAATATGATTGGCTAGAGTATAGTGAAAAGGTGGATAGGTGTTTTAGTTTATATTGTTACTTGTTCGAGATTGCAACAAGGGACAAGGTGGGAATGATGCATTTGTAGTAGATGGTGGATGGTGGAATAAACCGAAAGGCTTAGAGATCATGTAGGCGACAGTGTAATAGTTTTCATAACACTACGTGAAAAGATGCGACAATTTATTGAAGCTCTGCCTATCGATTAGTGATGCTATAAACAAGCAAAGTAATATCACTAAAGAGCTACATCTAATTCGATTGAAGACATCCATTAAAGCTGTTCGATACTTGTTGCATCAAGGCTTAGCTTGTGGCCATGATGAATCAAAGGAATCCACAAATAAAGGGAATTTTCGAGTTGGTACAACTTCGAGATGAAAATGACAAAGTAAAGAAATGTTGAAGTAATGCTCCCAAAAATAATAAGATGATTGCTCCGAAATTCAAAGGGACATGCTTGAATTGTTTGTAAGAGGTAAGAGAAGTCTATCATATTATTTTCATTTTACAAATTATGTTATCTCTCACGTCTATAAAGATAATCTAATTGTTACTTGTTTATTTTTTTTCGATCATAGTGAAATCTATTGTTGAAGAAATTGGTGGGGATGTGTTTTGCCTTTAGTGGATGAGTCGGATGTGCGGCAAGGAACGATGGCGGTTGTCTTATGTGTATGTTGACAAGCTTGGGATAATAAAGGAGAGACTTATTGTTCTGTTCATGTGCAAGAGACATCGCTTCATGTCGAAATCTAACATTGATAATTTGTTTGCTAAGTATGGCTGAGCATAAAACAAATTAGAGGACAAGGTTATGATGGAGCAAGCAACATGAGAGGTGAGTTCAATGGATTAAGGGCTTTGATCACAAGAGAACGATTCGAAATATTATATACATGCTTTGCCCATCAACTACGATTAGTCATTGTCATGTGGCTAAAGAATGATGATGCTAGTGATTTCTTTGACATGGTATCCCTATTGCTTAGCGGGAAGCTTCTTGCAACGAAAGATATGATTCGAGAAAATCAACATGAGAGAGTTAGAAAAGCCATAGGTAGTGGACAACTAAGTAGTGGAACTGATTAAATCAAGAACAATCACTTCAAAGAGTGAGAGACTCGTTGGGGTTCTCATTATAAAACCCTCAAGAGCCTAAGCAATCTATTCTCCGAAGTTATTGAGGTGCTCAAATATGTTGAAAAGAAGGTCCAAATGATGCAAAAGAAGCCAAGCTCGTGGTCTCTAGACTATCTCAAGGATTTTGACTTTGTGTTTCACTTGCACTTAATGTTGCTAATTTTAGGACATGCAAATTCTTTGTCATCGCCTTGGAGGAAGATAAAGACATCCTTGAGGCCATGTTAGAGGTGAAGTTAACAAGTATTTTCAAAAAATTAGGGATGATAGTTGGGATCTTTATTGCGCAGGAGGTATCTTTTGTGAAGAATATGACATTCCTAAGTTGGATATGGATGAGGAATTATTATCGTAAGCCAAGAAAAGGCCCAATCACACCAACATCTACATACAATCGGCTCTTAAAAGTGTCCTTGGTTCAGAAACATCACAGGCGGTTTGTGCTTTTAACCAGTAAACTTGATTGATTTCCATGCCCTTTCTCAAGAGGAGTTAATGGAAATTGAATCACTCAGAAAAAAAAAAAAAAAAAAAAAAAAAAAAAAAAAAAAAAAAAAAAAAAAAAAAAAAAAAAAAAAAAAAAAAAAAAAAAAAAAAAAAAAAAAAAAAAAAAAAAAAAAAAAAAAAAAAAAAAAAAAAAAAAAAAAAAAAAAAAAAAAAAAAAAAAAAAAAAAAAAAAAAAAAAAAAAAAAAAAAAAAAAAAAAAAAAAAAAAAAAAAAAAAAAAAAAAAAAAAAAAAAAAAAAAAAAAAAAAAAAAAAAAAAAAAAAAAAAAAAAAAAAAAAAAAAAAAAAAAAAAAAAAAAAAAATGCAAGACCCTGCTGCGGTGATTTTAGGTTCAAGTCCAGGAGATGGTAAGGTCAGCTTGGTTGCCGCCTTCAGTCCTGGAGTCGTAAAATTGGGAATGCAGGCAGGGAAGTTCGTCGGTGATATAGCCAAACTTTGTGGCGGAGGCGGGGGCGGCAAACCTAATTTTGCCCAAGCTGGTGGGCGGAAGCCAGAGAACTTGCCGCATGCCCTTGAGAAGGCTCGAGATGACATCAGTGCAGCAATATCATCAAAATCCAGCTAATTTTCCACTCCATACATGGTAGTTGGTAGAATCGTATACATAAGAAATAGAGCAGATATGATTCACAAGGATAATATCATTTTCTGGAATTGCAATCGTTTCTTTTGGCAACCAAGACACATTTTTGGATCTCTCCGTCCTGGTGGTGTACGTACTGTCGCCGGTGAATGCTCATTTTAACCATTTGTAGCTAGGTGGTAAAAAAGAGTATCCCATAATCCATAAAGAAACGTATTGCACATTCTTTATGATCTGTAAATGCTGTTGTATATCCGTAAGTGAAGCAAATGAAGCTGTCATGCGCGTAAACTTTGAGCTGAAGTATACTATGTCTGCTTATTCAGTTCGTCCTCTGATTTTCCTACATGCACAGTCATAGTTTAATGCAATAACGATGCTTTAATTCAATAGGCATTTTCCCATTATACTTGCAAGCTACTTACTCCTGTACAAAGTCGAAACCCTAACAGGCTCCTAAGGGGATGCCAGGCCAATAGTTGTCCATCCTCGATGATACTCAGCCCTACTTTACGGTACACCTATCAATCTCGAAAGGCATGATTCTGGATTGAATGAGGGCCTATTTGATTCACACGAATTTCAAATGGAAAACATAGCAATCCTAATCCTATAAAATTTTTCACTGTAATTACGTTTGATTCAAATGAATCAGTCGAACCAATTCCTTAGGTTGACTGTAGCATTTCTTTAAAATCATACGAATTTCAAAGGAGTCAAAACATCCACTCCATCCTCATTTTTTTGTGATGGGTTGGTTGTTAGGCTGACAAGCGAGCCCAGGGAGTGATTCATATGTTGTTCCTCTTCCTGTGTTCCAAACATCCGATCTTATAAAATTCATGTGTTTTTAAATCACCTATTTTGCACATGTATTTTTATTCTATTCCCGTGTTTATAGGATCATGCGAATCAAAGAGGCATTCAGTGTGCTTCCATGGTTCAAAGTTAAAATGGCGCCTCAAATGTATCATCATGCGAATCAAAGAGGCATACGTGCTCAAAGTAATATTTGTGAGCAATCTGTTTTGCAGGGAGAAGAAAAAGGAGGTCGCTGCGCAAGGAAAAATTACTTGCGTGCATAGCAGCGCGTGTGGACAGCCGTATGTGCATGAGTTTCAACCGAGCCATGCATACACTCGTGTGCGTGCAGCTCAAACCAAGCTGGATCTTCATGCATTTCTACTGTTAAAAAAAGATTTAGCGTCTGTTCATATTAATTTCTGCTTGTAATTTTTATTTTAAAAAATCATAAAATAATATAAACACCTGACTTCTCGAAACAGTTTCCACATTTCTTTCGCTCTCGTCTCACTCCGGAGATAAGCCAAGAATCACGAGCGCATCACGCACCCCACTCCTCTCGCTTCCGTTTCGCGCACGTATCTCTCCCTCACTTTTTCACCACCCGCGCTTTCCTTCTAAGAGATACTTCTTTCAACCACTGCTATTCATTTTCAGCCAAAAGTTATCAGCTGTAGCAAAAAACCATGAGCTGCAGCGAATATGAACACGGACCCTTAGTATTGTTGGTGGTCAGTCTTAGTGGTGGCCAAATAGGCGGCACGGCACGGACCCGTTAGACATGGCCCACTTAGCTTGTCAGCCTAAACGGGCTATGCCGTGGGCCAAACCGTAGACCTAGGCACGGCCTAGCGAGTTGATGGGTCATGCCATGCTGGCCCAGGCCCATTCAGCCGATGGGACAAGGAGGCCTGTATAGCCCATTTCAGTCTGGTTAGCCTATTTTGGTCCGAAAATTGTTAAAATGTAAAAAATATAATATATAATTCAAAAAAATATATAATAAATTATAGAAAACATAATAGTTAGCTTTATTAATGTTTAAATGACCGCCTCATTAAAAATTTTGCCAAGTAAAAACTCAACTTAAGAAAATCTTGTTAAAGAAAAAGAGTACGACTGTAGCTTTGCAGTACATATAAAAAATAAGAAAAGGTACAATGTACATTGGTACTCTAAGTATCGTCGTCTAGATAGAGATTGTTGAACCTATCCGCCAACTATGTATTCTCTACAGAGTGTTGAGCTTGTGAGTTAGCTTGTTCCTAATTTTTCACTTTTAAAAGTACTTCCACTATCTCACTCATGAGATTTGTTCTCCTCTCCTTTAATATTCTTCTAAAAAGACTGGAAGCAGACTTGGAAGAAAAAGTTGAGATAGGAACTAACAAGGATAGAATAATCTTCAAATTATTATGTCATTATATTCCTTGAATATACCCCTTATTGATAAGAGGTAAATATGGCAAGATGGTCGTAAGCTCTTCTACGACCATACAGTTGTAAACTCTTTTTTGACAATATAGTCGTAAGACTTAATGCGACTATATTTTGGTCGTAAGTCTTACTGCTACTATCTCCTTGGTCGTAAGTCCTTCTATGACCAAATAGTCGTAAGTCCTACTACGACTACTCTATATGGTCGTAAGTCCTTCTATGACCATATAGTGGGAAATCTTACTGCGACTACTCTATATGGTCGTAAGTTCTTCTACGACCATGTAGTCGTAAGTTGTCTTATGACCACTTTATAGTCGTGGACCTTTCTACGATCAACCTATCTTCGACTAACTTATCTACGACGAACAACTGCATCATAGGTTCGTCTGATAAGGTAGTTAGAATGTACGTTTATCCAATAACCGCATACGATCTCTCTCTGGCAATAACTGCTACACGGCGAACAGCCTTTGTCTCTCGGACAATAACTTCCGTCAGACAGTTATCATCCGAAACGTTTAGGCGTCTTCTGGCGCGAGACAAATATCGTCGCTTCACTGGCTATATAAATGTTAACATCAAAGAGAGAAAGGGGAGACATTCGGATCGAAGAAGGTGATAGTGCTAGGCATTCACATTGCTCTCAATTGTAATCCTTTTCTGGTGATTAGTGATCACACAAGACGTGTGGTTATTATTCTCTTAGGAGATGGCCCGAACCTTTAAAAATCCTCGTGTGTCTACTTTGCATGTGCATACACCGGATCTTTAAGAGTTTCCTCGAATCCAAACAAATCGTATGTAAGATCGATATTAAAACATCAACAGTTGGTGCCGTCTGTGGGGATTTCCTCGTCGGCAATTTCCTCATCGGCAAGTTTCTCTTTTTCCTCCTGGTATCCTCATGACAGATGAATGGAACGAGAAGAACTGGTTCGACTTGGCCGACTACGCGAGTATCAACATGGAGGCCTGCTATGACTACGAGCAGATCATGCTTGCTTCCGACGGTGGAGGTCTCCCTTGAGATTCATCTGATGATCTCAGAGATGACGCCGCTGGAAAGGTTAATGAGGGATCAAAGCCCCCCCACAGTAGTACGTCCAATGGAGGACTCGTCTCTCCCAACCGGCAAGGGTCAACCCGACCATGATGAGGACTTGCAACGCAACGATGGGTCCGTTCCCAAGCATTCGAGTCCCACAGTGTCACCCCCGTACAGTTTCGGAGAACTCCAGACTCTGTCAATCGGGGAGCACATCGCCAACAATTAGTGGTGACTCTCCGAATGACCCGGATGACTTCATGTTCGTCCGCATTCTCGTAGGGAACATACTAGGCTGGGGACAGTTATAACCCAGACTTCCCCTACTTGGCATGGTTTACTCTAGGCCGCGAGACAATCACTCAACGATTCTTCGGACTAGGGGGCATCCCTCAAAAGTGGAGATTCTAGATAAAAGGTTTTTGCCTTACCCTTAGATTCTCATTACCCTCTCAGAGGAAGACCTGAGGATGCTCCTCGATGATCACACTCTCCCTCCTCTTGTGAGAATGGTGATGAGACCTCCAGTGATGAGCCTGATCAGTACTCTAATGAGCCTGTCACAATTACTGCCCAATTCTTCATTCATTGAGGTTTATCTGCTCACATTTGAAAGGAACATGTAGACAAGTGTGGTACATTGAGAAAAAAAGTGAGGTACACATGTAGTATCTCACCAAGAAATGGGGACATGCATACCTACAGTGTATTAAATAGAAACCATCCTTTTATATGTGCATGCTGAATTGTGGTGTGATGTGTTTGTCTATACTTTTGTAGTACTAATTTTTATTCAAAGTTGTCTTGTATTGTATGATCTATGAATGTTTTATAGTTAATAAGTCATTTTAATCTATGTTTTGATACCATTGTGAATGGGTCAAGGACCATAATTTTGACCTATTGGCTATTTCATGCTCAGCTAGTGCCCTTACATCTGGTCATGGTCATTGGTATGATATAAGTGATCTAAATGCACTCTAAAAATTGATGTGTTTTGTAGTCCTTCATATACTAATTACCTCAGTTCCATTGGGCCTTTGAAGCAGAACATTGCTATTTATTGTTTGGCTTCTGAGGATAAAAGATCTTTTATGGATTAGTCCTATCTTTGATAATTGATATGTCTGAAATTTAAGTGGCTACATGAATTTCAATTGGGTCTAAATTAGCTCACACTCAACTCCTTTGAGGATTGCGTCTGAAGAATTGGCCTGAAGAGAGTAACATGCCAAAGAGCCGGTCAAATCAGCAATAAATCATTTTGTTTGCCATGAAAAGTCGACTAGACCCTATTCACTTTGATTTTTAAAAGCCGTTTTTCTACAGTAAATATCTTTTCTACAGTACCAACCTTTCAAACGAAGTGTCTTTTCAAGACATGATCTATTAGTCGATTGTAGTATACATTGTAGTGATTTTATTTATATCGTCCAAAATCCCACACGGATGTCTCTCTTTATAAGTTATTACTATTTATCAGCTAAAACCAAAAGCTATCATCAAAAGCCAATATAAACGCCCCTAACCAAGCTGGATATCAGGATATGGCGCATCACAAGTTGTTCAAACCTTGTATACATTTTCTGGTCCGCATCTCTATTCAACAAGATCCAATGCTTATAGCTCCCTAAGATTAAGATCCCGTTCATATTGGCCTTTTGTTTTGGCTTTGGCTTATGAATAGTAAAAGCTTGTAAAGAAGTTTGTAAAGGAAGACACTCATGTGTAATTTTCGTCGATATAAATGAAGTCATAACAGTGTGTGCTACAATTAAACAGTAGACCCCACTTTGAAAAGACACTCCGTTTGAAAGCTGGGTACTGTAGAAAGACATTTACTGTACAAAAACATATTTTAGAAGTCAATATAAACCGGGCCTAAAAAAATAAATATGGTTATGGTGATCCAAAGTTCAAGCACTTTGACACTCTAGATTCAGCAAGCACAAGCATCCCAACACACACATGCTTTAGATCACGGCCATCTGTCGTAACCAATTCGCAGCATGCTGTAGATGGTTAGAGTGGCGGGAAAAAACAATGAAACAATCGGTCGGTCACCCGCACCGTCGCACGTCTGCTTAAAGAGACGGCGCGATCACCGCTTTTCGGCTGCGACTCATGGGCTCATGGCCATATACTCGCTGTGTTAAATTCTCAATTACCCCCCTCCGGAAATGACCCATGTCGCATGCGGTTGCGGGCGTCTGCTCCGTCCAGCGTAAAAACTCCCGCGCGGGGCCGCACCATCCAAATTTCGAACCGGCGCGTACTCCCTCCCTCCACGAGCCATCGCACGGACACGCGGGCCCGACTACCGGAATCGCCAGCAGCGCAGCGCGCGATCCACACGCGGCGGTGCAACGCACCCTACCCGCGGCCGCGACCTAACCTAACCTAACCCGACTCGCGTCGCTCCTCGCAAAACGACCGACCGATCGACCCGCGCATCGATTTGAAAAGCGCCGCCGCCGCGGGCGCCAAAACCACCGATTCCAACGGCGTCGCCGCCTTCCCCACCTCCCTGTCCTCCAAAGCCCGCAGATCTATAAAAATTGAAAAAGCAAGAGCACAAAAAATTCCCTCGTCTCCTCTCCCCGCCCCCTCCCATCTCCGCGCGGCCGCTCCAAGCTCTCGAGCGAGCGCGCTAGCGATGGCCTCCGCCGCCTCCCCCTCCCCCGCCGTTGAGGCTCCCGTGGCCGTCGCACAGCCGCCGCGGTTGGTCGTGGAGGGCGCGGGAGGCGGTGGGGGTGGCGTCGGGCGGACCTGCCGGCACCACGCGTACAGCCGCAAGCAGAAGTCCCTCGGCCTCCTCTGCTCCAAGTAGGCTCACCTAATCCCTCTGCCTTCTGCTCGTGGCGTTCTGTGTTTTGACCTAGGTTGTCTTGTTGCGTGGGGTCTTGTAGCTTCGTGGCGCTGTACGACCGGGACGACGTGGAGGCGGTGGGGCTGGACGACGCGGCCAGGCGGCTCGGCGTCGAGAGGCGCCGGATCTACGACATTGTCAATGTGCTCGAGAGCGTCGGGGTGAGCCTCAATTTCCTCGCTTTATTTATTCTCTACAAACAAAAATTCTCGCCTTTTTCTGGACATGCAAATTTATGGATGAGTTCTTGCGTTTCTTGTGCAGTTCTGTCTAACATTTCTTGAGCGTCACGCAGATTCTTGTGAGGAGGGCCAAGAATCGGTACACATGGATCGGCTTCGGGGGCGTCCCTGCTGCGCTGAAGGAACTCAAGGTTTGGATCCGCCTGTTCTATTCTCACATTGTACACTTCGCGAAGATTTTTAGATCCAAATTGCAACATGATTAAATAATGGTGTCCCCCCTTTTCCTCTTTCGGTTTGGCCAGGAGAGGGCACTGAGGGAGATGCCCGTCTCGGTGTCACCGCCACCGGAGGAATCATCTGCTGCTAATGTTAGATTTCTTCACTTTGTTTTGATTGCCTTTGGTTGTGGTACAAATTACTACTTGTTGCTGACAAAAGAAACGGCTTTCGGTTTCGTGATTGCAAAGGTGTCTGAAGATGAAGATGATGATAAATTGGGTGATGCCGATGGGGATGCCGAGAGCGAGAAGCTCAGCCAGTCCGTCGACACTGCTTCCGATAAGCCTGACACACCTCGTTGCCAGCTTAGATCTGGTATAGCTGACTAATTGCCTTCTTATCGTCTTGTTGTACCTAGTGACTTATGTTGTGTACTGACTTGGTGTTTGCGGTGCTGCATTTGTAGATCATAGGAAGGAGAAGTCGCTTGGGCTGCTCACTCAGAATTTCGTCAAGCTCTTCCTCACCATGGAGGTGGGCAGCACTGAATTTTCCCCGGAATTGTTTGGTTAAGGCTGGCTGTCCTTCGTGGTTAATTGCAATGGGATTTTGTACTTGGTGCAGGTTGAGACGATCTCACTTGATGAAGCTGCAAGGCAGCTCCTTGGAGAGGGACATGCGGAGAGCAATATGAGAAGTCAGCACCTGCATTTCTTCTATTTTTGTGGAATCCATGCTTAGTTGTGGCAACAGCCTTTCCTATCCAACTGGGACTCATAATGATTCTAATGTTGATAATACAGCTAAAGTTCGGCGATTGTACGACATTGCCAATGTACTGTCTTCTTTGAACCTTATTGAGAAGGTAGGCTCTCGACCGCACGCTGTTTCAATTGAATGGAAATGATTATTGTTCTTAGCATCGTTGCTTCTGCTGTTTGTTGCAGACGCAGCAAGCGGACTCAAGAAAACCTGCATTCCGGTGGCTGGGCGATGCAAAGCGCCAGGAAGGGAGCAATGTCACGGTTGCTTTACCCCCAACCAGGAAGATAATGTCTAACAAGAGGGCATTCGGTACTGATCTCACTAACATTGATAATAAGAGGGGCAGGTTGGACTCCGCAACAGAGAACAAAGCCAAGCTCGTGCAGGGTGGTAGCAACATGTTGAAGACTTCGGAGAAGCAGCTGGGGCAAGGGAACAGGAGTGGCTTTGTTTATGGACCCTTTCACCCTGCTGGTGCAAGGAAACAAGAACTCGATGTTCGCACAGTTAGGGAGAAGGAGAGGAAGAGCATTCAAGACTGGGAGAACTTTGCTGCTTCATTCCGTCCACAGTACCAAAATCAAGGTGACCTCAGCATTTCCTCTTGACTGCTTATTTTCTACAGCCAAAATTATAAGTTTGCTCTGGAAATAAATCTATTGTTTCAATAAGGAAGCCGTTCTGCGTAATTGAGTCTACCATTTGTCCTGTTTTGTTTACACTGGACTCATTGCACTCTCTATTAGTTTCTTTGGCTGCTCAAGAAGATTTATATAAACATATCCTATGTGATATGTATGCGCTGGTGTATAAACATGATCAAGAAGATTTATATAGGTTCATATTAGTGTCATAAATCTCAGAAGTTTAGCCCCTGCACCTTTTGGTTGATACATGTTGTGGGTAGGCCTCCTTGAGTAACCACTCTAACGTGTGTTCGTGCATTTGGTTTGTACATGTACGTAAACACATATTAGTGCCATAAATTTCGGAATTTCTGAAAACGGAGTTCAACATCAAACACCAGTGGAATTGGATAGAGAAACCATATCTGTGATCCAAATTTCAAATAGCGATCCAGTTTTAATGGCTGCCACCACCCTTGTGGTTTTGACATGCTTATTGTGATGAAAAACAATTTTGTTCACGACTTCAAAATCTTATTGTTCTTAAACCAGACAAGAAGTTATAGTTTCTCATGTTATTACAATTGTAAATTCGTCCTGATTTATGGGATTATGCCCAAACTTTTAGTATTGTTTGACACGGTCAAGTAGAAGGTTACCTTTTGTTGGTGTTTCTGTTAAATACACTGTTGACTGTTGAAGAGGTAGCAGGACAAACTAACGCACTTTCTTCATTTTCTGAGTGCAGCACTGATCGATCTTTTTGGTCACTATGTGGATGCTTGGAAATCCTGGTACTCGGATCTTACAAGGGAAGCAACTTGAAGAAACACGATTTAGGAAGGTCTGTTATAAACCAATTCTTGTAGACATATCAACTCAGCTGTTGATTCATGTTTAGGAATTTGACCTGTAGAAGATGTCATAAAAACAGAGGCGCCATTGGCCTTCTATTGTATTTACTCAATGAAGAAACTGGAGGCCGTTTCATAAAAATGAAACAGAAAAATACACCTGATTGTCAGTTTGTTTCTAGGCAGTTTGCTGTTATCAACATCAGGTTTTACATTGTTCATCTTGAGGCTTGTTACATCGTATCTCGATTGCTTAGAATGCAGCGCTCCAGAGAAGCGTTACTTGGTTATAGTACGAGGGAGGAACGCCAAGGGTAAATGAAGGCAGCTGTGTTGTGAGTTCACATGTCTCCGTAGGGTAAATGAAGCATAGGTACCAGATGGAACTTTGTCTCGTACTGAAAACCTTTAACATAGTATGATAATCATTTCCCGTATTGGTAAGATTACAGCCACTAAGCAATTGAAAAGCAACTCAGCTACCAACAAGGAAGCTAAGCATAAGTCACTGAAATAAAGAACATCAAGGTCACTTCCATCTACATGATATGGGATGTGAGGTAAAAATGTAGTATTGACTATAGTCAATACCAGGCAGGCATTTTCCACACAGGCAAATATCGCAAAGCATCACGACAGCGCACAAATTCACACATTCCAGGAGTTGTGTCCCGGATACTGCGCCAGATATACACTTCACAATACCAGCACGAATATCCGAATATTTGTAGTTATTGACAAGCTACAACCGAGGTACCTCCACATGACAGTAGCTGAGTTTAAACATTTAAACACACAGGATGATGTAACAGTCATGGACCATATAGCAAGCCGTCAATCAAACATACGGTACTTTCAGTAAGAGGTATTTGATATCCTCCAATTTATGGACGACACAAACATACTGAATGCCTGAGATGGGTTTACTAATAGCAGAGCAACATGGCGAATCATAGCCAACTATAATGCATCATTTGGGCTCAGTAAAGAACTTATTGATGGCCGGCATGATCTCCGGAGTCTTGTCGCGCACATAGTGTCTGAGGCCATGCTCTGCGTAGCGCCTCCCCTCCTCGTGGTTCTCGAGCACTCCAGCTGCCCTCCCTACCTTGTTTACCCTGTAAATGAAAACATATATACATTTCAGGTCTACACTCCGTTGTTTTAAAAAAGAGACGAACTGCCATGAATTCAAATGATAATACACACAATGTTACATAGACGTCAAAATAAAATATCTTATAAGAAATCTCTCAATATTTTATTTGCATCATACAAGTACACTAAATACTCACAAGGAAACATGTAAACTAAAATGTTCTTTATCTATTATAACTCACAAGATACTATGAAACTAAAATTTCCTTATCTAATAATAACTCACAAGGTACTATGACTTCCTGTCTAGGACACAATAATATTACAAACTATAGAAAATGAACTGCAATGCTGCATGATTGGTACAAGACTATAGTCAGAATGGCAAAAGCTTCAAACCAAGATTTACACTACTAGGTCATGAAATTGAACTTCAAAATGTATTAACTCTTGGCAATCATGCATAAGATATGCACTATGCTACGTTTGTCACAGCACCATCACCATCATGCTCTCTAAGAAAAGTCATTACCATCATGCTACTATACTATAACTCTTAGGATGCATAAGATATGCACTATGCTACGTTTGTCACAGCATCATCACCATCATGCTCTCTCAGAAAAATCATTACCAACATGCTACTATACTATAACTCTTAGGATGCATAAGATATTCACTATGCTACGATTGTCACAGCATCATCGCCATCATGTTTTCTCTCAGAAAAATCATTACCATCGTGATACTACACTATAACTACTAGGATGCCAATACAGAAAAAAAGGCCACAGAAAATATGTACATTTTAGCTTAAAATTGACACTTGCAAGCTTATCCTTGGTTCTTCCACCTTATCTGCAAATTCTGGGTTTATTTTTTACTAACAATCCACACAAACAAACAGCATAACTCCTAAAAAAAAAGGTCAAATGGCTGTCAAACTTTGTGAACTGATTTCCCACTCAAAGAAACAAGACCACAAATTTTCACCTGACAAATACGACCACATGAACCATAGCCCGCGAAGTCAACCCCTAAGCTATCGGTCCAAGCCGAGAAGAAATGAAAGGTACTGAACTACAAGATAGACCACTCCAAGAAAGGACCCAAACCGAGCAGATCTACTCTACTCCACTAAGCACAGTGCATCTCTTGCAGAAATCAAACAAGCAAACGGGCTAGAATCCAGATCCGGACCTGACTTCCGGGTTGCCGGTGATGTTGCGGTAGAGCTGCATCCCGCAGATGCCGGCGGCCACGCCCATCGCCGCGAACAGCGGGTACACCTGCGCCGCCAAGAGATTCCGTAAGCAAACATCACAGAGAGAGAGAGAGAGAGAGAGAGAGAGAGAGAGAGAGAGAGAGAGAGAGAGAGGGAGGAGTTAACGGGGAGGATCCGGGCGTAGAACTCACCTCGGGCCGGACCCAGCGGCTGGTGGCCATCAGAGTCGGAGGGATTTCTTCGGACCGGGAGGAGGCTGCGGCGGCGGAGAAAGAGGGGAAAGTGGAGAGGCGACGGCGGAGGAGAGGGAGTGGGCGTAGTCGGTAGGCCGGCTTTTGTCGGGGTGTGGTCGCTCACTCGCTTGGAGTTTCTCCTCCAAAATGACGAATTTGCCCTCATATCTCCTGGTTTTTCGCCTATCGCCCGCTGTTTTTTCCTACACTCTTCACTTGCGCACAAAGGAAAATTGAGGGAACTGCGGGCCTGTTTTTTGCGCTCCGGTTTATGTCTTTCCACTGTAGGTTATGGATTTTAAACTATTTATATATGGAGTAACAGAAATTTATTATATATTTTTAGTTGATATAATTAGAGTTGCTATAGTATATATACTATAATTAATTTATAAATTATATCTTAAAAAGACACTCTATTTAAAAATTAATTAATATAAAAACTTAAAAATAATTTTTGAAAGCTGAAAAGAAGGACCATACGATTCAAAACTCATGATCTCCTTTTACATAAAGCACGTCCTCTGGTGGCCCTAGCGCACAAATGAGTATACCGTCCACTATTATTGATCACATAGTCATAGATAAAATCACGAGGCACCGTCCTCGAGATCATCATCACGTAGATAAATTTGGCACGCATCAATGCTACAGGAATTTCAAATAAAACAGTTCCAATCCTGTAGAAATGGGGGGAAATGCGTGTGTTCCAAACCCTATGAGATCTTGTTTGGGAGCATAAAATTTCTGGCTTATCTCTATATATAGACAAATTTTTTATATAAATAATCTATATTTTATTCGAAATAACAGTAATATATCCGTGTGAATATTTTTTTATAGAAATAAGCTCCAGTCGTCTAACTGTTGGATTTAACTCCCAACGGCCGCGACACGCAGTTAGTCAATCAAGTGGTGCCGTTGGCGATGTGTTCTAGTCGCCCAACGTTTCGACGATCGTAGCTCGTCACCCAATGGTTGGCGACTACAATTGCAGCCGCCACTGCGGCAATGATCGCAAACAAGCCATTCCTACAGGTAGTGTGGGTTAATCCAATTGTGATTTTCGTAAATTATGAATGGTAGATAATCTGTTGGATTCGCAATAAGAGTTTGCGATCGTTGCATGTTGTTGTAGTGCAAGAAATTTCGTGAAATTTTTAAGAATGATTGAAATAACAACGATTGGTAAGTACGAAGGTAAGTGATATTGTGATGTAACCGGAAATTTGTACACAAAAGAGAACTGGTTTGTTAATGTTGTTAGATGACTTGTTACGGGAAAATTGAATGCGAAAAAGAGAAAATACGCTTGTCCGAATTAAAATAGACTTCATAGTACAGTTGGAAATAATACGACACATAGGGTTTGATTACATGCATAAGAAAGAGTATCATGTACGATGCACCAAACCGAACTGCTCCTACGATACATATGCGCCTTTTTGGAATGAAACTAAATTCGACCTTCGGGGGTAGTTAGTGCGGGACGGCCTGACCTACTATGTGCATCGGGCCATTTTTCCTTCCTTGCGAGATCGGCATCGAACTCCTCGGTGGCCTCTTTTGTCTTGGCCGCCATTTTCCTCCTTTTCTCACGCCTTCTCGCGAGCCTCACGCTTCCTACGGTTACACGCCTCGAGATGAGCTTTCGTCTTCCGATGTATACGCTCGGTTTGCTCATCCATGCGACGCTGCTCCTCCCAGATCTCGTAGGACCTTTTGACGTTCCACTCCTCAAAGTCGAGATTCCACTGGTCCTCTGGGTGGATCTCAAGATCGATCCATTTGCGGTAGTCACATAGGGGTTCTAGGGACGTGGGTACATGGGAGATTGTTAGTACATACTTTAAAAGAGAAAAAGTAGGGGGAACACAGTGTAACTGGTCCTTACTAACTACCGATAGCTGGTGGTGTCTTGACAATGGTCGGGATAGTCACTGGAGTAGTTTGCGCAACCCCATTAACGCATACCCAGGCTGAGGCAGTGCTTAGACTTGAAGAACTTGCATTGGTCCCGGCACCAACATAGGGGCGACGTCTCCCCCTCGGGCGGGTGTTGCGGCGAACTCTTGATAGGAACGTTCGGGATGGGGTTGTTGCTACGAGTGACGTTATTGCGGGAGCTGACCTCGTAGCACCTCGGCTTGTTCGGCCCGGGCTGCAGCAGCCCTTGCTTTTTTGTCGCGGGCGGCAACCGACCTTGCTAGTTTGTGGGTCTCCTCCCATTGCTTCATCATCTTGTTCCATTGCTTCTTCTGCCTCTTGTCCATCCCAGTGTGGTGAAGCAAGCTCCGGTGTAGTGTTGGGTTTATTTGTGTAGTGTTCTCTCTTAAATCTCTTCCACCTCCTTTTATAGGGCCCCGTGTGGTCTTCTCGCTGCATGAAGCTGCCCCGTGTGGTCTTCTTGCTGCGTAAAGCTACCTCGCTTGGTGTAGGCACTGCGCAAAACTAGCCCGTGTGGTCTTGTTGCTACACAAAGCTACCCAGTCAGGTCTTCGCACTGCGCATAGCTGCACCCTTTGGTCTTGTCGTTGCGTAAAGCTGGCCCGCGTGGTCTTGTCACTGCGCAAAGCTGTCCTGTTTGGTGTACTCATTGTGCAAAGCTGGACTGTCTGGTCTTCTCACCGCGCAAAGCTGGCCCGTGTGGTCTTGTCGCTGTGCAAAGCTGCCCCATATAGTCATGTCGCTGTGCAAAGCTGGCCCATGTGGTCTTGTCGTTGTGCAAAGTTGTCTCGTCTGGTGTAGTCACTGCACAAAGGTGGATCGTCTAATCTTCTCACTGCGCAAAGCTGGCCCGTGTGGTCTTATCGTGGCGCAGAGCGGGCCCATGTGGTCTTGTCGCTGCACAAAGCTGGCCCATGTGGTCTTATCACTGCACAAAGCTGTTTCGTCTGGTGTAGTTGTTGCGCAAATTTGTAAGATCGAGGTGGCCGACTAGAGGGGGGTGAATAGGCGGTCTTAAAAATTTTCTACAAGTTATTGCTAATTAATTCGAGATCTTTTCTATTTTTCTAAACCGAGTATATAATGCGGAAGCGTAAATTAATTTGGTTTGGCTCAAATAGCGTCTACAACAAGAATATCGCCTAAGTATACCAAATTCTATCCTAGGTCAAGGTTTGTAATCCTAGATAAACAAGCAGTCAATTTAATTCTATGAATGTAAATTGCTTGAATGTAAATAAGGAACAAGGAAACAAACCATAATTTGACACGGTCTCTTTTTACCGTGGTGTTCGGAGAATTGCCGCTCTCCCATAATCCACGTTGAGGTTAGCCCGAACTAATCGGACCGGCTCCACGAATTAAGCCGAAACACCTCAATCCACTAGTGGCAGCTCTTTCCCGCTCCGGATATGTGAGCTTTGACCTTCACAACTTCGACGGGCCTTCTCACAAGCTTCTTGAGAAGATCACCGCGCACGACATCTCCAACGCCGTCTAGGAGTCGGCAAACTCCAAGAGTAATAAACCAAGCCCCTCGCTTGACTCTCACCACGTGCAACGGATGCACAAGCTCGCTGGACACAAAGTCCTCACCTAGAGGCAACACATGCACTCTAGTCCTCTTCTCCCTTCTCACAAATGCAACACATGCACAATTGAGTGGAGAACCTCAAATAGCCCAAGAGTTCACAAATGGGTTCACCAGCAACCTCTCCAACCGGCCTCAAGGGGGTATAAATACCTCACACCAAAAAACTAGCCGTTGGAGCAAAAGTTCAAAAATCAGATCGGGGAGGCGGACCATCACGGCCAACCACGAACTACCGCCCCACTGACGCACAGAACGGCTATGTCGAGCTTCGAACTAGCCGACATACGGGCGGCGGTAGTACCGCCGTTCATTTGGCCGTACTTCGCTAAACGGTAGTACCGCAAAGTCGACGCAGACTTCCGCCGAGTCGAGACCAAATTTGGCGCTCGGAAAAAAGGCTCCTCGGGTTTTGAGCTGGAGCCGGTAGTACCGCGTAACATATGTCGGTATTTCCACTCATCGGTAGTACCGCCACACGTAGACTAGATTCGATTTTTTCGAAAGCAGAGATATCTCAACAGATTTTGCAAAACACATTTGCAAACTACGATATCATGCACACAAGGATCACACATGATTTCCAACAAGTTGCAAAACATATTTGCACACTTTTGAAATCATAATGCAAAGATTAAATATGAGCTTCAACCATTTGCAAAACACTTTTACAAATCTAACTCTCATATTACAAAGAATAGAAACATGGACTTTAAGCATTTGCAAAACACATTCGCAATACATAGTCCCATGTTACAAATAAGTTCAACTTATATTTGCAAAACACATTCGCAAATATAAGTCTCATGTCACAATGAGCTAGCGAGGTGAGGATGAGCCATCAACACATGATGAGACTCAAACTACCAGACATGACCCTCTTAATAGTACAAAGAACCTATACTAGCAATCCGGTCTTCCAACCAAACACCAAGACCCAGAAAAGACTAGGAACACATCCTTAGCCCTAGCTAGTCATACCTTTGCCTTGGGTCATCATCTTGATATGCATTAACACATAATGCATCTTTCACGTCAACTCCATCAACACATGATGGTCGTTGCTTAATCAACACATGATCTCTTTGATGGCCTTCAACACATGAAGCCTTCATCTTCTTGATAGCATTCAACTCATGAATCTATCTTCTTCTCGCATCTTGACTTGATGATCTTCAACACATGAAGTCATCCCAAGTCATCCTCGTTTGTGGAACCTAACCTATACATCCAACTCATGGAAACCGTTTGTCCACAAAACAATTGTCATCAATTACCAAACTTCACCATTAACACATAATGGAGGGACAAGATTCAACAATCTTCCCTTTTTGGTAATTCATGACAATCTCAACAAATAATGAGATATAAAAATTGATTTGCGAGTATACAACTTGTACACAACAATTCGTATACTCTAAGGTAATCACTAAGCTTACTTATCCGGTTGTCATTGACTATTCAACCATTAACACATAATGGTGGAGTTAGTTGACAACTCGATTAGACATGAGTATATATGAACTACACAAGTAATATATATACTCAACAATGTATTTCAAAGTGAAGATCCCAAATATGCATATTAAGAAAGTATAGATCAATACTCATAAAACTCCAAAACATATAGAGAGCTCCCCCTAAATTTGTGCATACAAGTGTATATATTGAATAAATATACACATATTCATTTTGAACAAATAGTGGACTTCAATCTATATTTTAGATCTAAGGAATGCACTAATATATGAGAGAATGATTTCGAATGCATACCTCTTTTGATTTCACCTTTTCATCCACATGAGACTAAATAAGAATAATACTCAAACAAGCATATTAGTCTCATATTTACATTTGTCATTATCACCAAAACAACATAATGGTATATGATATTATCATTAAGGTCACATTATGAAATTTGTCATTAATACCAAAACCAACTTAAACGGATCTTGATCTTTCAAAATCTGGATTGATCCTCCCTATGAATGCGGATACGTTGTGGAAACGAATTGTTGACTTGGAGGTATGGATAGAAAGTCTCGAAGAGCACAACGATAACCTCCGTCAATAGATGTAGCGCGAGAGGGGCAACGAGAAGGTCATCAACATAGGAAGTTCGTACGATCTAACATGCTATTGCGCGAACCCTAGTTGCATATGTGCTTGCCACTACAACGATGGTGAGCCACGTCCGAGGCGGCCCCCTCTGCAACACTCCATATGGGTACAATGCGGCTATTTCCACCTGCAGGCACAGACGTATAAAATTGTACCGTAGTACTGTCCCCTGTTGTCTACTGTACTTTTCAATATTGTAAAGCATGTAATCGAATGTTTTGCACATCGGTGCAGTTGCCATTAATTAAGTGCATTGTTCGAGTGGTGCAGTCGTCGGTGCAGTTGCCATTAATTGAGTGGAATGGGCGTCAACACGGATCGAACAAATGAACATCGTAAAGAGAAGTACAACTAAGATCGTAACATTATTGCAAACATCACTTAGTAAATAAGAAATGTAGGTAGTACATGAACAACAAATGTACAACCAGCACTACCCCCTCCAACAGCATCCCCAACCCCTCGTCGCCACCCTAGCATACGGCCCCACTTGGCCGTCTTCCTCAGCGTCGGTGTCGGCGCCTCAACAAGGTAAGACGATCAGGAGACCGTCGCACACGTTCCAAAGCTAGATGAGTGGACTGCAGCGCCACCTATGTAGCCGCCGATGCACCGGTGTGGACATTCCCAGAGAGAACCTACGGGAGTGTGGCCTGAGGTACGAAACCCGTCGCCTAGCCGGCCTAGTCCGAAAAGTATTGGTCTGTGTCGTCCTGGCCCAGGGAGACCCCACATCCCTCGTCCAGGGGTATAAGACCTGCAGTGCAAATATCGTTAGTTCGTCAGATAAAGGGATGGGAGAAAACTGAAAAAAGACAAAGCGTACCCTCGGCTAGCGCCATGGCGTGGTCAAAGCCGTTTGGTGGGACGTACAACATGGCATACGCGCCCTGCGTGGGGAAGCCGGAGAAGTACGGAGGACGACCAAACTGTTGTTCTGGCTGTAGGGGCCGTGCCCAGGCTGACGCCCGACCTTGTCAGGCTGAGGTGGTGTAGGACGTGGCCATGCAGAAACCCCCGCGTAGTGCAATGTCAGATGGGGCAGTCCTGATGGACGCACCGTGTGTGCATCGGGCGTGGCGTGCGGACCTCCGGTAGCCTCTGCACGACAACAGGGCGACGACACATACACCCAAGGCCTGCACATGAAGCAAAGCCTGCACCACCTCCTCCTATGTCACCTATACACCACTGGCGATCCTATCCGCCATGGTGCGAGGCTCCCTCCAAATTGTAGCATCGATATCAGCCGCAAGGAAAACACAAAAAGGTAAATCCAATTAGTGGCATTGCCAGAAGCGAACATTTACAAATTTGATGTAACGTACCACAATGTGAGAGTCCCGCGTGGGGTGTGCGGGGTACGTGTTTGTCGGTGCTGCAACATGTGATGGGGGTCGATGATATGTACCAGCCTGGTACGTGTCTGAGGCTAATACCAGCGTAGGTACTCGCCGTACGCACTGTTGTCATAGGTGGTGGCATCCTCCACGCAGTCCTGTAGTGCGCCCTCCCACTGGGTTTTCCACCCCTCCATCTTCGTCGTCCAGTCCATGCCGCGTTTGACTCCCTTCTTAGAGTGCCTGCAGGAGGTAGCATTTCATTACAAGTCGTCAAAAGAATTAGCAGTAAAAGGGGAGTTCTATGAGGCGGTCACTCACGCGTGGACGTTCTACGGCACCGGTCGCTAGACTTGTACTGGAACGACATGATGTAGGCCGAACTGGCGCATCACACAATGCACAACATAATCCTCGACGAAGACATCGTACACGAGATTCGACGTGTCAGCCAGAAAGCCCGGTCGCGGTAGCACAGTGAGGATAGCCCATTAGGAGTACGGTTCCCAGTGCACATCGTCAACCGTTTGGCGGTCCAACTGCTCCATGAAGGGTACATATGCCCGTGTAACCTGGACATGTATGAATTGTACATGCAAGAAACAATAGCTTTTACATACGATCATCCTTAATACAAAGGAATTAATTACAAGTTAGACTACTTACCCGTCTACGACACCAGAGAGAACCCATCGTAGGCCGGTCGACATCACCCCCAGGGTACATCTCGGCCTTGTACGGAGTCATGTCCTCAAGCATGGGCCGTCCGAGGCTGAAACACTCGAACGACCACAACTGCAATAGCAGCAAACACCCCACGAGAATTGAGTTCACCTTGGTCCTGCCGCACGTGTCGCACAAGCGACGATAGGTTATGGCAAGTGCGGCCGAACCCCAGCTGATCTGGGGGGCCTCACCCTTGGTGATGGCCCTAGCATGAGCAACGAGGCTCCCGTCGACGATGTTGCCGTGGCTAGTGGTGAAGAGCACCCAACCAAACAGCCATATCAAGTACGCCTCCAAGTGTCGCGAGACTTGCTGCTCATCTACGGCCGGGACCATCTGCTCCACCGAATACAACCAAAAAGTTATTACTACAGTACAATGGAAATGAGCGCATGGAGGATCGAACAGAAAGGGCGTCTGGCACGTACCCAAAACTATAAGAGCCACCTCAACGACGGCCCGTGTGTTTGACCAGGCGGGAAGACATAGTACTCCTTCGCGGCGCCAGGAGGAAGGACCCCCTGGAACCTATCCAGCCGGCTCGCGTGCTAGCCGGCCGGGCCTCCAGTAGGAAGGTAGGAGCTCCCGCGATAGGAAGGCCGAGCAGTAGGGAGACGTTCTGTAGAGTAGGAGCTATCTCCCCGAATGAGCAGTGGTCCACCAAAGCTGTCAGTAGAGAGTGGTCGAACAGCAAGTGTCGCTATCGCTCCATGCTGTCGTCCCCACCCGCAGGCAAGGCCGGTCCATCCTCGTCGTTGGCCTGCACCATCCGGGCGAGAGGGTGTAGCCCGGCATCGGCCAGCCTGTGAAGCAAAAAAAGATCAGTACGCAACCTAGTTATGGCAAAATACAATCATCGTGTGTAAACTTGGTCATCCAAAGACGGACCTAGCCTCCAGGCCACTCGAGGTGTGCGTGTGCGGACTATCCCTAAGTCAGCAGGTTCCATCCCCAGAGCGTCGCCGACATCCCCCCGGCCTCAACCGAGTACCTCGTCGCCTGTATCGAGCCATCACCGAGCGCCTCCCCGAGCTCGCCATCACCGCATGTCGCCGACCCACCTCCGGCAATCCCCGACCTTCACCGGCACCTCCATCAGCTTCACCAGGACGCCAGCAACCCATTTTGGTCCTCCCCGCTGCCTCCCCGGCCCTCCCTCGCCGGCGACGCCACCGTCTTACTCGGCCCCGGACCGCCTCGCCCGCCCCTCTCACGCTACCTCAAGAGGTAATATTACCCCATAGGGTGAGATGTGTCATGAGCCCGCCTGCTAGCGGCCAATTCTTTCCCCGGCTCCCTCGGCGTGCGTTCGAGCCCCGCCACGCAGCGTCGAGGTTGAGCCATTTCTTTAAAATGTCGATCGACATGTGGGTCCCACCGGTAAGCAACCGCCCGCGTGCGCGTCCGCTGACAGCCGGGCCCCGCCTGTCAGAGGCGGAAGGGGGAGAGAGGAAAAGCCGCTGCCACCCGGGCCCCGCCTGTCAGATTTTATTATTTTCGGTATTTAGTTAAACCGAAAGTTTTAAAATGGGCATAACTTGTTCATTTTAACTTCAAATTGAATGAAACAAATTTCTAAATTCAAGAACTATCCAATTGAACCAGAACCAATACTTTTGAGTTCATTTGAAGTTTGTTATGAACTTTTGGTTGTTATACTAATTTTATCTCGAATTTTCACAAGACGTAAAAATAGCGTGACGAGGCCCAAGAAGAGGAAGCCGCACTGTCACGACCCGACACTCAAGACCCGCACTTACGTGACCAAGGCGAGTTAACACTTTGATCGATTGAACCCATGTTTATGCAAGTCTAGTTCCTTTTAAATTATCCAAAATGTATGTTATTATTTGTATGATAGCTTTACATTCGCTTTAAAATCCTAGTTACAGGCCCAATATTATGCTTGTTAGTAATATTCCGTTGACACACTTGAATAAATGAACCTTGTCGCCGTAGCAAAAATATGATAACGTAGTTTTCACAAATAAGTCTAAAGTATATCGCACTGCTTAGTACTGCTAGTTAACCAGGGGTACTTGCATGCCCCAAAAATTTGTCACTCACAAGTATGAAAATGATTTGGGCCGTCATGATGGGAATAACGGGAATATATTAGGATGATTATTTTATGCTCCCAAAAACCTCAATTGCTAAAAGTATCTGGGTGGATGGTTGGTGGTTGGCATGTGGTGTAGTGGAAGCACAAATTTTGGAATATGGTAGAACCGCTCAGGTAGTCTTAAGGACCGAATCTTGTCATGACCTCCCACGTAAAACAGTGCAACCACAAGTCTGTAAAGTACAACTTGGCTAAGTAAAATGATCGAAACTTCCGGACTCATCTCGCTGGTAGTGCATAGAAGTGGATAAGCAAGGGCAAGGAGGCCTAAAGGGACACCATGTGGAGGGTGAAGTTTCCACTTTTTCTAATCGCTATGGGAAGTGGAGCCCACTGCTGGTAATCGTAGGGAACATCCCGTGCATAGATGGGACCCACCGCAAGTGGGCAGTTTCCCGTAAGGTGAGATGACAAAAGGAATTAGATACTTTGAAAAGTCACTGTGATGATTTGCTCAATCACATGACTAAGGAATCGTGTAGGGCAACGAGTTGACTGTCTCTTATGGTGAAAGTGTACAAACTCTGCAGAGTCAAAATTATTCGAATAGCCGTGCCCACGGTCATGGGCGGACATGGGAACTTAACTAGATATAGTTCCGTTTCAAAAAGATTTATGGGCGGAATTGGAAAAATGAAGGGCAGTGGAAAGCCCTAGTTTGGAATTGTCCTGTATGTCGTTCCAGTGGTAAGTTAAGCGGCTATAACGCTGACAGACGCTGTATGGTGCGGATGCCATGTAACGGTGGATGGAATTTGTATCACTAATAATGTGGTATTTTACTAAACATTACGTTTTTGATTCAAAGCTGCTAAGTCATAAGAGTTTTCCAAGTATCTTATTTATATGCAATTGCTGGCAAAAGAAATCAAACCTGAGCCTTTCCTTGAATAACCTAGCATGTTATATCTTGCATTTCTGTGTGTTAGCTCGCTGAGCACGGTGGTTAGTGTGCTCACACTCGCATTACCAAAAATAGAAACAGAGACGCATGATCATTATGCTCATGAAGATGCCCCCGCCACTGAAGGAAGAAATGGAGAAGGAAATTAGGGCATCAATTGCGTTTTCTAAATACAAGCTAGACCTACAACATCGTGAGCACGTATGTTACCTAAGCCTAGGTAACATATATGTTCACCTTATCCCTAGTCGCTTGCCTGTGTATATGGTCTTACTTTTGTTTCCGTTTCCGCTGTTTGGTTGTAAGGGTAACCTTCGGCCTTTGGGTCGCTTTTGTAAAATTATTGCCCGACGTGGTATAATTTGCAACTCTGGTTGGTAATATCCACGTTCATGCAATGTATGAGATGATACAGCAATGTACCTGTGTACATTATCTACTGATCCAGGGAATAATGCAGTAAATCACGGGAGATTCTGGATTGAAAAATCCGGGTCTGACAATACGTTGGCTCTGTCGCTGACCCTTCCTACCCTTTAGCATGTCAACGTCGGGAATCTAGGTCCTCATTGTAATATCTAAGGTGGCGAAGTTCCCTACAACCCTGAATCCCCTGAGCTTGCCATACCATGCATGCATCACCCTCTCCTTGAAGAAGTATTCGGACATGAAGTTCGAAGGATCCATACCCACAGTCCTGCATGCAGCGAGGACATGAGAGCATGGCTTGTGTAACAGCTTTGGTTTGTTGCACGAGCACCTAGGTTTAGTTACATGATCTCCAAGGCATACGTTGTGGGTAACAAGGGTACGAGCCATCCCAATCCGTCTCTATCCTAGAGAACCACGTCGAAACAATGCTCCCTATTTCCCATGACATGCACCGTGTGCAATTGGTCCTTTTGTGCCTTCGTCTCCATGTATGCCGTAATTTTTGACGACTACGATGTTCGTGGGTTGGTTGAATGAAGTGCGGCATTTACATGCCTCTACTTAAAATAGTCGATTATGTTGTGCAGAACACCTTCCACGATGGCGACGAGGGGCTGAGAACGAAGGCCCCTGAGAACCCAGTTGTACACCTTGGTAAGGTTAGTCGTCATTATCTACAGATTTCTGTAATTACACGAGACTAATAAATATATACGTGAGAACATACATAAAATTATTTTAACTATTTTTCTGAACCATATTTCTACAGCTATTTATAATAAGTAAATGTGGCTACTTACAAAATACATCTATCAACTAAACATGGCTACCTAGCATATTTCACATTGCAAAACCACAGTTGTACTAATGAAACGTTAACGATATAATAAGCGTATTGCTCGTATGTGAATGAAGCATACCTTTTTTCGAAGGTATTCACCAGCTCCACAATGCTTCCAACTGCAAAGGATTACAACTACGTTCTCGCTCAGCAGAAAATCTCTCTTTTGTTTCCTTTCCCTCCCTCACTACGCTGTCGCTCAACAACAGATCGGCCGCGCTTCACGTTTTATACACACACGTGAGAACGCAGCGCAATGAACACGTGAATAAAACGAGAATCTAACATCGTGTCATTGTGTCACGTCTTTTAATTATCTACGAGATTTTCTCATGTAATTATCCCCCGTGGTTCCCTGGCCCTCGCTCCCGTGCGCTCCTACTCCCCCGGGCTGTGCCCGCGAGATTCCTAGCCAGCTATTGAGCTAGCATTGCTCGACAGCAACCTGCCGAGCACTGGTAGCTTAGCAGCGCATGCTGTCGTGCCTATCGCTTATCCTCTCGTGCTAGCTCGGCTTGCCACTTGGCTCCTCTCCTGCCGAGCTACGGCAGTGCAGCAGGTGACACGTGTTGCCTACCATGCCTTCTGAGCTCGGGGAGGGGTCATTAAGGGGCCACTCTAACCGGCTATTGGATGTGGCTTCTGGCTTAAAGCTAAAATTGTACTGCAGTGGTTGTTGGTTTTTTCTGAATCATTCAATTAATGGCAAGTAGAAAAATGAGGAAAAAATGAAAACATCGTTATATCTATACAGACAATGGAAAGGAAAAAGGAGGAAAAAGCAAAAGCCAAAAAACTAAAATTAAAAGCTGACGTGTCCAAGTGGCTTCTGTCTTAAAAACCGAAAGACATAGAAAGTTAGAAGCCGAAGCCGTTTGAAACGAGGCCTAAATGATTGAGCGCTAATAAGTGACAACCATAATTATGCTTCTTGGAGATGTGCACATGTTTTCTTGTTCTAGCTTGGGCCTGCTCCAAAAGGCTGAAAGCCCTGGTTTTTGGTTTTTTTTATATAGGCTTTTTATTGCAGCGGTTGTTAGTTTTTGTGAGTAAAAAAAGAAAAATTAGCACAAAAATTAGAAAAAATGGAAAAAAAACCGCTAAATCTTTGGGAACATTGGGACAATATAAAGTAATAAGAGGGAAAAAGAAAAGCAAAAAAGGCCAAAAAGCTAAAAAAAAGAATTTTAGAAACTAAAAAGCTCAACCGTTTAGAGTGTGGCTAAGATGTTACTGCTCCGCTTCTTTGAACGCAGCTCAGACTTTTTCGACTATATATGTCTGACTGAAACAATCCTATCTTACTAGACTAGCGAGCACGGCTGTACGGGTTCAATGTTAGGCTTGCTGATGCATTAAAAATGGGTTACTGTCATTCAAACCTTGTCGATACTATGTTGTTGTTCATGCAACTTCTGAGGGTGATTTACTGATGTGTCCATGTGTCCTGATCTTAACACCTGTTTGCTGTCCATAGTTGCTAAGAAATTTCTCCTGATTTATATGCTTGTGAAACATGAAAATAGTCTGTCTAACATATTGAATACACTTACTTATGGTCATTAGCTATTTTTCTGACTTTTCTACTCAGTTTCATTGAGATCAATCTTCGAGTGTAAATTGAGGGCCTGCAGACTGTCCATTCTAATGGACTGACCTTATTTTCGGACCATGAACTTTTTGAAAATAAGCTTACCTATGTTACAACCTAGGTCACGATGTTTTTTGAAATTGTTCATCTAGGTCCTTGGCACGACTAACTGTTTCTTTCTTGTGTAATCGCTAGGGTTGGTGTTAGTGTGTTACTTATACTTTGTTTAATATCATCTCACTGTTATTGCTTAGTTGATGAAGGATAAGTTTGACTAGTAGTAACTGAGAGCAGAGGCTTGTAACAAGCAGAGCTTCGAAGTTTGGAATGTAGCATCATAGGCTGTATTAATATTTTTTTTCCTCTGTAAAATATATTTTTAATGTAGCTGCTACTTCTAGTTACCATGATTTTCTGTATTGTCTTGGTGTTCTAGATTCTTGAGATGGACACCAAAAGATACCATGGACACTCTATGCCAAATCCAGTAAGCTCTTATGATCTAATAATCAGGAAAGTATTATAGTACGTGTGTACTGTAGAGCACGTGTATTAGACATAGTTTGTTATTTAGGAATATATCTATTAGGTGTTTAGTATTATCTATTAGTTAGGCAAGTTATTATTAGATTGGATTGTTATAGATAAATTTTCTTATAAATTATTTCTTATGAGCCAAGTCGGATCATCTCTATAAAAGAGATAGCATGTATCCATTATCAAGGAAGAAGAGAAATAAACAAAGTTAGTCTCTAACCAGTTGGCTAAGGATCAAAGCCTCCTTGTTCGTCGAGAAGAATCTCGGCCGAGTTTAGAGGACATCCCTCACCTCCCTGGCTAATCAAGCCTTAAAATCTCGCTACCCAACCAATCACTACAACATTAGCACTTACCGCACCAGGGAAGAGATTGCAGGCTTGACAGCTCAGGATTGCCATAAACTCTCCACTTGAAATCTAAGCTCCACCAGGATTAGTTTTTCTAAAAAAAAAGCTCCACCAAAGATTGACGTTCTGAGTTGATTGTTTGTGTTATGACGCCAACAGGGGCGTGATAGTTGACACTGCCATTGCAAAAGCAGAGGTCCGAATTGCAGCTAGATATGTTCACAGTTGTTTCATACATTCGAACTAGTTGGAACCAAGACTCGTCGCGACCATGTTCGTGAAGCTTAAAAATCACACTTTTGTTTGAAGTGATCTGCCTTAGATCATGCCTCGTTTGATATTGTCTAACCCAGCTCGTGTCTCAATTGCAAAATATGCGGACAGGAATCGGCTGATGCGGTTTAGCATGCAGATTACAGAGCAATAGCTAAAATGTTGGCTGTCTTGTAATTTGATGTATGGGGAGGAGAAATAATCACTATATTACACTCGGGGTTCCTGCTTCCCAGTGTGGCCACGTCACCATTTTTGCGATAGAGTCCCTGCGCTTTGCGAAATTCTATAGAGATCCTCCGTCCTTACAAACAGGTCTCTGCTTCTCGCAAACAGGCCCCTGCTAGATTTTTTTTTCTGAAAAACACCCCCCACTTCACCGATAGCAACCCGCGGTTTTCAAAATTATCTATAGGTCCTTGTTTAGTTACATACAGATCCTTACGGGTCCCTGCTTTTTTGCAAAAAAACCATTTGGTTTCTCCGAAATTACGCATACGTCCTTGATTTTTTTTAAGAAACGCCTCACGAATTATCGTCTCTTTTACTTCGGTCCACACGATGGCTAGCGCAGCGTCGCGCCGCGCTTACGTGGCTAGTAATACAGGTGAAGGAAGCCTTAGTGCTGCTCTGCATTTCTTGTGACTAAATAAATCTGTATAGAGAGATGCATCTACTGCCGGATTCTGCATCACACTGCACTGCAGTCATTTCTCCACCTCTTCTGGATCTCAACGCATAATTCTGGATCTGAACGCATAATTTAATCTGCTCGGCGAGCTATGATAATCCGCAGCTGAAATTTTCTTCGTGTGCAACTAATTGTGCATGCGCTATGCCGCACACTGTTCTCGGATGTTTACTTGCTTTCTGTCTCTTTTTGTGTATACGCCTGAGGCCTAGCCCGCCCAGCGCTTGGCCCCTTCTACCGTGATGCTGGGCTGTAGAGGGGTGTTTATATTGGTATCAACAATGATTTTTGGTTAAAATAAATAGTAGTGGTTAAAAGAAGTAATTTTTAGAAAGAAAAGACGAGTAGTGCATAAAGTGAGGGAGAGGTACGTGCATAAGACGGGAACAAGAGGAATATAAATATGTGATACACCTATGATCCCTTAACTTATTCTTAGAACAAAATGAGAGCAAGATAAGTAAAAAAAATCACTTTGAAAACTCAGGTATCCATATTGATTTTTGATTGGTCTGGCCTGCATATCCTTCAAATTGCTTGGCCCTGAACGGTGAACGGCATGGCCACCTTTTCTTGTGCTTGTGCTAATTCTTGAGCCGTCAGATTTCGATCCAACCATCATCACTGTTGAGGGCCGTCGGCACCCCCGCGCGCCGCCTCTTGTTCCTTTCTTTGGAGGCGGATTGGGCTGCGGCATGAGCTGTGGTGGCTACAAGCCCGAGTCGAGGCCCAAAGTGGCAGCAGCACAAAGGAGAAGAAGATGCGGGAGGGGTCAAGGCATCGAAGAAGAGAAATCTTAACTGTCCTCTCGTGAGTCTCGGCTCCTTCCCCTTCTGCTCTTTTCTTCCTCCTCTATTTCCATCTTCCAGAACCTTGTAGGTCCTATCTTCTTCTTCTTCTTCCCAACCCCAAATCCAATTCAACTAGTCCCAGTTGTGCTCCAGAACCTACTGCAAGTTGCTAGGAAGCACCGATACTCCGCCGACCTACTGTACTCGTACCCGATACATATCCGATACGACGATACATACCGATATGTGGCGATGCGGTATCGACGAAGTATCGATGAATTTCAGTCAAAAAGAAAATTAAAAAATACCCGATACGTGATGGTACGCGACGATACGTCTCCGATACGTTTTGGCCCAATTGGC
This sequence comes from Bonia amplexicaulis, assembly GCA_036346245.1. NCBI lineage: Eukaryota > Viridiplantae > Streptophyta > Magnoliopsida > Poales > Poaceae > Bonia > Bonia amplexicaulis. Next base: position 18,817,321 of record CM070750.1, on the reverse strand, counting down.
CCAACACACCCAGCTAGCCCACTTGCGCTAGTATTTCTCTGATTTGCAAACCCTAACCCTCGGTCCCTCACTTCGCATCCTGGCTCCCCGTCGCAGCCGCTCCCCGCTCGCCTCTGGTGCCGCCTGGAGGTCACCCTCGCCGACATGATCCCTCTCTCTCTCATTCTCTCCACTCCCTCTCTCAGCCGCCCCTCACTCTGTTTCTTTCTCTTCATACGAGCCGACGGGTCGCTGCCGCTCAGATCCGCCACCCCGCCGGCCTCCCTCGCTGCCGGTGGTCTCCTCCGACTCCCTTCGTCTCCCGCTACCTACTACCGACCTCGGCTAGCCCCGCCGCCGCCTACCACCTCAACGCCATCGAACCTACCAGTTTTGGTGGTCTTCTCCAACGCCGGCGACTTCCCTGACCTCCTCTCGCCTTCCTCTACCTTTTTCTTGAACTCCCGCACTCAACCGGTAGGCTCAACTCGGTGGCTCCTCCTCCGATTCCGACGCAGAACTCCAATTGGCGGGGTCGTTGCTTTTATCCATCAACCACTTGGAATCGGTGGCTTCGCCACCGACCCCGACGATGATGATCATATTAAGATGGCTTGGGAGCCACTGTACAATATCAATTGTGACTGCAAAATTTACTACTAGATTTCCTTTGCCACACTGAATAGAGCAATCTAGTATCTTAAATGCCTTTATCCATCACTTGTTCGTCCCTCCCTCCTTTTTCGCCCTTGCTTCTATCTTGCCTGTTGATCATGGTGCCACTTTTCGATCGGGCGATCTGATCGATCGTGAATTCGTGATCCTTTGGCCAGTCAGGGGTGGATATCGAGCAAGTCCTTGTCTTATCGAGCTTTTTCTAAATTGATGTAGTTTGATTTAATATCATTTTTTGTATAGTATTGAAGTATTGTTTAGAAGCGAGCTAACGGACCGAGCTAAGCTAGAGCAAAATCAAAATTCATTTAAAATCAACATATTTAAATGTTTAACCAATTAATAAGTATAATTAAAGTAATTTTAAATCAAGCCCTTTTTTTTTGCCACCCCAGGCCAGATCGATGGTCTCCTGTGATACGCCGGAACCCTCGACTGTCCATCTACGGCACACATGGCGAAGGACGTAGCTGTAAAGCGGCACCACGGAAGCTTGGGATCCGAGCATCGTCCACAGTCCTCTTGGCCCAGACCGGCCGGCACGCCGAGCAAGGAATCGAGTTGAAAGAACCTTCGAGTGACGTTCCTACATTTATTGGTGTTCGATATAGTACTGATTTGCTGTTCAAATTCGATGGCGAGACGGAGTAATACGGTCCAGGTCCAGGTCCAGGTGCCCAACGCGTTTATTGGTTGCTAGCTTGTTCCATTGCGCTAGCAGGGAAGCTTCGGGCTGTTTGGCCCCTGATTTTTTTTTTTTTGTATTTTTGGTCCTCTGGTGTGATTGTGTGAAACTGCACTTTTGGCTCTGTAAACAATCGCAATAGCAGCTATTGGCAATACGTGTAACTGTTATGCTCTCCTTCCTCAGTAGCGGTCTAAAGGACCTATGGTGCTGTGGGACTACAGCAGGACATGCTAGATGAGAGCACTACCACTAGTTTTATATGTGTGTTTGTGGACTAGCTGATCCTATCATGGTGCCGTACCGCAGCAGAAGTTGCTGTGCTCGGGTACCACGGTAGGACTGCTGGGTCCGATAACGACTAGATAACACATATCGTCTGTCACAGCTGCCGCGATGAAGAAAGAGGTTATTTTTAATTCTGCACGTGAGTAGGCTAAAAAATTTTAAAAAAATTGCGACGGGCAAAACAGTGATGGCTTCGCTAGCAGGAGCATGCACCAGCGTTACACGACGTCGTTTCGGTCGTCACTGCTTAGCCTTCGCGAGAGTAGTTGTCATGCTCTAGAAGAAGCTGCCTAGATATCTTGGGGTCCTCTTTTGCGAAATCGACATGCCTTTTGGCAAAAGCAATCCGTTATTCGCTTCAGAAGTCTCGCGTTTATTCGGCTTGTTTTCGCTTGGGCATCAAGCCTCTGTTATGGCTGGTGACAGGAGGATTCGTGACTAGTAAATTACAAGCGATACCATTCGTGTTATAGAGGATAACACCCTCTTTTCCCTAAGCGTCTAACGGTAGGATTTGTTGTTTTTCACTCAACCTAATACCTTCTATGACACCATTGATCAGTCAGTGCCTGCAGCAGAGTATGAATAGGAAGTGGAATAGGTATAGCATTGAGGATGACGTTTTTTTAAGTCTGATTGGCAAGCTCCATTAAACAAAAACCTATGTATATTTTCTTTAGAAAATGAACAAAATAACAATGTTATTATGGCCCTTCGTTTTTTTCGGTTCGACTTCTGACTTATTTTTCACTATTCATAATTTCATCGTTTCCTGAATTTTTAGCTTGTTTTTGAGCTTTTTGCGGTTCTTTTTTGCCAGATTCGTTTGCGTTGTTTGTGATGGGCTAACATATTTTTATATTTTTATTTTTTTAAAATTTAATTATGTTAAATAAGCCTCTCACCATGATTTTTTTTCACCAAATTATTGCTTTTCAATATAAGCCACAAAAAATAAGCCAAAATGATCACCACCTATGAAGCCTGCCTAGTAAAATGTACTTGGCGCTCATCTTTTCCATTTCCATTTTCTTTATGTTATATAAGGCTCATTCTTTTCGACTGTGTCTTATAACTTTTAAATTCTGACTATTTACGAGAGAGAATATGGAGAGAGATACAGTCGTGTGTGATTTACCTGATATATTTGAAGTCGATACAGTGTCTACTATAATCGATTTATAGATTCTATCTTAAAAAATACTCTATTTAAAAACTAGTTAATACAATAAAAAATTATAAGTTACAAGTCAGAAATTGAAAAGAACAAGGCATATTTACATTAGGGGTCCATTTTCTTCTATGTCACGCTTTACAGTTCATTTCGGCTTGCAGGGGCCGGAGCTGAAATAAATAGGGTATACTAGTGAATATATCCATGTGCGCATGAGTTAGGGCTCGCGCACGGGCGCGTGTGAGGCCGTCCTCCTGTTGTACTAAAAAAGCAAGCTAGCCTGCCGTTTCGCAGTTTTTTTTTCCTTCTCTTTTTCAGTTCTTTAGGGAATCTAGCCTGCCGTTTCACATTACCTGTTCTCCACTTCTGGGTGGGGCCGCCGGAGCCACGCCCTCGTCGGCCGTCGTCACTCCTACGTCACCGTGCTTTGCTGCACTAACACGCTCGCTGTTACTGTAATTACCTGACACCACTAGTATTTGATTTGACACGAAAGACCATTGCTGTACAGGGCAAGGCGCAGGACCTGTTTTTTTCTGCGGCTTATGATTTTTAACTGAAATTTTTAAATTTTAGCTATTTACGATACAGATTACGAAGAGATCGATACTCACTTGCGATTTTGGCTGGTATAGATGTTAAGTTTTTAACGTGTACTACGTTTAATTTGTAGACCCCATCTTGAGAAAATACTTCGTTTAAAAGTTAGGTACTGTAGCGACTACCAAAACCAGTCAACTTATGACCTGCCAAACACCTCCGCAGTGTTATTGCTCTAGTGACCCTCGTATTTTTGCTTATGCTAGTGGTAATACACCTAGAGAAGAGAACCCATTTGCACTCTCTAAACACGGGAGATAGCGTAATCCTTTCCATGCTACTCGTGGCAGAAGCTTATCGAGCAGTTTACTAGATGTGATGATCTTTTCGTGCCACCAACTTGCGTTGTGGTAGTTTTCAGCTCATTGTGCTACTTTGCACGTTATTACGAGAGTTCAGATTCCTTTTCTGTGGCTTGTTAGCTATGATAATAATATTAGCTCCTTTCTGTTAGGCTTATGACTTGGCTATCTACAATAGCTATCTTTCAAATAAAGTGTTTTTTGAAAGCAAAATTTACAAATCGATTGTAATAGATATTGTCTTAACTTCATCTATATCGATCAAAACCGTACACGAATATCTCTCGCACACGAATAGCCATAATTCAAAATTTTAAACCAAAACCTATAAACCACAGCTGCGTGTGGCGGGCGACCGCCTTCTGCATGCCCGGCCGCCGCGAGCTCCCTCGCCGGCCGGACCCCCCACCTGGGTGGAAGCACAAACCACCACCACCACCCCTGGAAGCACAAACAAACCACCCGGCCGGCCGCCGGTGTCTGACCAAGTCCACAACACCCATAAACACACGGCCCACCCAACAAAGCAAGAACGAAATATACTAGCAAGCAAGGCGTGCGGACCATCATCAAGCGGCAAGCGCTAACCTAGATCCCAGGCAGAGGCGAAGGACGGCGGCGGCGGCGGCGGAGGAGTCGGAGGATCAGTGCGGCACGGTGGCTCAAAGTGAGGAATCGCGGGGCCAGCGGGCGGCGGCACCCAGGCAGCTAGGGGCCGCCGGGAGGCGGTGGCGGGGACCGGGGCGCTGCGGCACGGCCAGGCCTAAAGGCGAGGCCGGAGGCGGTGGCGGGAACGGGAGCGGCGCGGTGGCGGACGAGAGGGCCGAGGCGCGGATCCGCTGAACAGCGGAAGGCCAGCGGCAGATTTGGGAGAGCCGTGATTGAGGAGGCGGGCGCGATTTGAGGAGCGGGTCGGGGCATCGGGCCGTCGGCGAGCCAGATTTGAGGAGGCCGGGCGTCGAGGCGAGGCGAGGCGAGGCGAGGGAGTCGGGACTCACTCGGGACTCGGGAGGAGGATGAGATTTCCGATTTTGTTTTTTGAGTGAGGTCTCATGTCTCTGTGACTCTGTGAGGAGGAGGCGATTCCAGAGATTGCGAAGCCGAGGAGGAGTAGGACCGAGGACAGGAGTCAGCCATTGAGCGGAGCTGCGGAGCCAGTCAGGTGGTGACTTCATAATTTTATAATTTTATATATTGTACTTCTATAGTTCTATTTTATTCTAGAGATTAGGCATTGTGCACGAAGATAGGCGTAATCCATCTAAGACAGTAGGTTTGTTACATATAACGGAGACTTTTAATTTTGTGTTCATATTAAAACTGAGTTGAAAGTGCTTCGCATTACAAATGAATTATCTCTTGTATTGCAAAGGAAGGATCAAAATATTGTTCTGGCCATGTCATTGCTTGTTGATGTCAAAACACAGTTGACCAACCTGAGGATGGATCATCGCTTCAATGAGGTATCTTCGGAGTTACTTGTATGTTTTTCTTGCATCTTTTATATTCTATTATCGAATTGTGACACTACTGATTTATCCATCTTTCACAATTGACAGGTTGTTTGTTTTATAGCTCATCTACAATTATGGATTAAGCTTCATTAGTGAGGTATTTTTCATTGTCCTTCAGTTATCTACATATATTCACATGAGAATTGTAGTTGTTGTTTTTATTTCGTATCACATACTTTTATTAGTATGATTGTAATATAGTTTGATCATGAATTGTTTTGCTTTTGGGTACTACTGTTTATTTTACGCTTTCGACTTCAGCCTACCTAGTTTTTTTTGGATCCGTCACTGGACTTCGCCTACCTAGATTTTTTTTCTGGATCCGCCACTGGCGTGTGGTTCGTTGTCGAACAATGGCACAATCCCTATTGGATTATGTTGATTCTTTATAGCTGTAAGCTGCTATTTGTTATTGGTCTAATTTTTTTTGTGTTATAGCTTTTTCCTAATAAAAAATCCAAAAAATTGAAATAAGAGACTGACACGTTTTAGATAACTTTGATTTTTAAAAACTAGGATCCAAAGGTTGAAACCACTCCCCTCAGCCATAGTAAAGCCCAAAAGAACATGATCATTGCCTTTCGGATGTGTACATGGATCCTCTTGAGTATAGCGTTTCCCAAGGGGGAAGAAAAGGCGCACGGACGTTCGGGGGAAGCGCCAAGCGTCTCCCTCCCGTCGAAGCGCTCGGTGTCGCGAATCCGACACAAATCTTTGTACGGATTGCACCCGCTGATTCGCACTCCCGCCCAGTTAATTAGTTAGCTAATTGTAATCCGCTAATCCCATCCTAAACTAGCCTGACAATCTCCGTAGGCCGTACACGGGCGCACGGTGCCGTGGCCACGCTTCGGTCCACCGGGCCCAGCACGGCTGCATGCTCATGGTCCACGGCCCCCGCGGCCGAAAGCTTTCACTGCTTGGTGGGACCGCAACGTGAGCTGTCGGGGGGTCTCTGTGGAACAGATCGAGAGAGAGGGAGGCTCCCGCTCCCCCTTGGATTCCGACGCCGAGAACCGAGCCCAGCGTTTATATTATTGTTAGATCCACGCCTTTTCGTCTGACATCACACTTAATTTTCGCTGCTGCGTCTTCTGCAAAAGTTACCCGGCCATCTGATTGGCGTGCACACGCACACAAATCACAGAAAAAAAACTCTTTAGTAAGCTAACCGCGTTCGTTTCAAATTATAGCTTTTTTATCGGCTCTTGATTTTGATTTCTTTCAATAATTACTATTTATTTGACCAATAAGTTATAACTAAAAGTTATAAACTACAGTCTAAAAAAACTGACAATATATCTACTCTCGAATAAATAAATAGGATAACTTCTTTATAACCGTTTTGAAGCAACTTATCGATATTTGATTCATTTATACAATCACTCATGTTAGAATCAAAACTATCCACTACAGTAAAAAAGAATGCACCCATAATCCTGAAGGGCCAATTCAGATAGGAGGTATTTTAGTAGCTCTTAAGCATGCCATGGATTTGCACTGCTCTTTAGAACACTTACGCTGGGGCCATCACCGTGTGTCTTTGCATCGTTTCGGTGGTTGCTTGCTAGACTAGGACTCTTCTAACGTGGTATTATACATGACTAAGGGTGTATTTTTTTTGTCATATGGTTACAGGCAAATGAACTAAGGTGGTGATCGGTTCTACTGAAAGTCAAGGCTTATATGAAAACATCAGGTAATGGTCAAAAAACACCAGAATGTGAGAGAGCTTATTTGACATAATTAAATTTAAAAATTAAAAATATAAAAATATGCTAGCCCATCACGCATACACGCAAACGAATACAAGAAAAAAGAACCGACAAAAAATCTCAAAAAAAGTAAAAAATTCAGAAAAAACGAAATTATGAATAGTGCAAAAATAAGCTTAAGCCCATAAACTTAAGCTATATTGAGCAGGACCTAAATACCGATAAATTATTTTAAAAACTATCTTAATAAGCTATTTTAAAACAGCAACGAAGAATCCATTTCATCATTTGTTCGAAAAAGCTACAAGCTAAAGATTATTAAGGCATAAACTGGAAAGACCGAGACCGAACATGAAGTCATGTCGATGAATAAGGTTCCATTTTTTTAGCATGTGGGTTACGACTGCTAATGCCTGACAAACAGCTAGTGTTGTAGCAGTATCTTGTCAAGAACAAGTGTTATTAATATAAGATTTCCAATGAAGTGACCAACTGCCCATGCTCTCGAACTAGTAACCAGCACTGTTAATTTTATTTGCGGTATACGATAGATTGACTCAGCTCGATACCCTCGTGTAAAAGTAAAATGCTACACCTACCGACATCAAGCTTTCCTCTTCTTTAACCAAAAACAAAACCTAACTGTTAGAAACGTTCAGCACCTTCAATATAAAAATAAATAAATAAATAAGATGCGCCACAAAGAGTTATATATATACAGAGAGAGAGAGGAAACATCTTTTTAACTTTCGGGTGTAATTACTCCCTATATCGTATCTCACAACGTAGGGAGTATCTCGTGTAACGGTATGTATGTGTAGTATACGAGTATTTAAGACTATCGGGGTGGTATAAATATTTTTTAGAGGTGGTATGTACATTTTTTTAGACATACTCTTTTTATGTGTGTATATGAAGGTATTTACAAAATACGGTAAAAACTATGATCCCCTTGTAATTTTTTTCTTGTGGTTCATACTGGAGTATCTTACAATTAGTATACAAGTATACCTAAAGTGATAAAAATATTTTAAGTTTGTTTAGTGGTATATTAGATGTGAGAGTAATTACACTATGTGTAAAAGATATTTTTCCTATATGTATATATGTGTATATATATATAAGAGTTGTGTGTGTGTGTGTGTGTGTGTGTGTGTGTGTGTATATATATATATATATATATATATATATATATATATTTTGAAAAAATTGATTGAAACGTTAGACAAAAACCGAACTATGACAGTCAATTAGTAAAACCAAACCAAGTAAAATCATAGTTGAGTTCGTAGTTACGACAAGCGATGGTGTCAATAAAAAATATATAATATAGAGAGCAACAAGATATCTCGTCACAGCCAAGAGACATAGGGCCTGTGTTTTTTCTGTGGCTTTTCGCTTTAACTTTTTAGCTTTTATATAATAATTAATTTTTAAATGTAGTATCTTTTTAAGATAGAATCTACTAGTTAATTGTAATACATATTGTATCGACTTCATTTATATCGGTAAAAGTTACACGTGAATTTTAGTTACTCTGTAATCTCTCACACAAACAGCCAAAACCCACAAGGCACAGTCAAAAGCCATAAGCCGCAGCTACAAAAGAACATGCCCATAATACAAATATACTGATGAAAAAACATACATTTTCACTATATATACAAGTTGACTAAATTATTTTACTCGCCATTCATTTAGAGTACCGATTATATTTGTACCATTCATGTTATCCATTACCTTCTCCGGATTGCGAAAAATTTCCTGGTTCGTGCGGGAATTGAATCAATTTCATGTAAAACTCATGCATTCCAAACAGGCACGTGAACTAGCCATTCGGATCATCTCAATGTTTTTTCGATGAATCCTCAGTGTTAACACGAGAGTAAACAAAACCAAGGTACACCGGTACAAAAAAAAATTTAAGCATTGAACAGCCACGAAGGCAAAAGAAAGAAAATCGAAAAGAACAGCTGGACAAGTGCACAAGCCGTCGCTAAGAAAAACGTTCACGCGTTCCCCAAACACGCACGGGACGCCATCCTCCTGCTGCTGTCTTCCCTCTGGCTTTATTAGTATTTACTAACGCCACATCTATATGTACCCCGCGAAACCACCAACCCACTGCATACGCGCACAAATACGTACGCCCTCCTCGCCGACCACTCCCCATTACTGCTCCACCACCACGACGAGGCAGCGCAGCACGGGCTGCACAGCGCGCGCCGCGAGAATCCAAGAAACGCCGAGGGGAGAGGAGAGGAGCCCTCGTCGCCGCCGTCCATGGGCGCCGCGTCTCCGGCGAGGCGGGCCGGGGTTGTAGCGCTTGTGTTCTTGGCTGCGTCCGCCGTTGTATGGGGTGAGGCGCTGCCGAGGTTTGCGGAGGCGCCGGAGTACCGGAACGGGGAGGGGTGCCCGGCGGCGGCTGCGGGGGTGTGCGACCCGGGGCTGGTGCACATCGCCATGACGCTGGACGCGCACTACCTTCGGGGGTCCATGGCGGCCATCTACTCGCTGCTCAAGCACGCGTCCTGCCCGGAGTCGCTCTTCTTCCACTTCTTGGCCGCCGCGCCGGGGGAGGGGGAGCTGCGGCGCGCGGTGGCGGCGTCCTTCCCGTCGCTGCGGTTCGAGATCTACCCGTTCCGCGCGGAGGCCGTGGCCGGGCTCATCTCCGCGTCCGTGCGCGCAGCACTGGAGGCGCCGCTCAACTACGCGCGGAACCACCTCGCCGACCTGCTCCCGCGCTGCGTGCCGCGCACGATATACCTCGACACCGACGTGCTTGCCGCCGACGACGTGCGGCGGCTGTGGGAGACGCGGCTGCCGGCCGCCGCCGTGGTCGCCGCGCCGGAGTACTGCCACGCCAACTTCTCCCGCTACTTCACGCCCGCTTTCTGGTCCGACCCAGAGCTCGGCGCGCGCGTCTTCGCCGGCCGCCGCCGCCCGCCCTGCTACTTCAACACTGGCGTCATGGTCATCGACCTCCGCCGGTGGCGCGCCGGCAACTACCGCCGCCGCATCGAGCGGTGGATGGAGATCCAGAAGGAGAAGCGCATCTACGAGCTGGGGTCTCTGCCTCCGTTCTTGCTAGTCTTCGCCGGCGAGGTGGAGGCCGTCGACCACCGCTGGAACCAGCACGGGCTCGGCGGCGACAACGTGCACGGCAGCTGCCGCCCGCTCCACGACGGGCCCGTCAGCCTTATGCACTGGTCGGGCAAGGGCAAGCCGTGGGACCGCCTCGACGCCGGCAGGCCGTGCCCGCTCGACCACACGTGGAAGTCCTACGACCTCTACATCGGCGAGGACGACGGCGCCGCCGCCTCGCCGGCTTCCGGGCCGGCATTGTCGTCTGCATTGCCCGCATCCGTGCTTTCTTGGTAGGAGGGGAGCTTGTAGTTGTAGTGGCATACTAGACAATAATTCTTTTGTTGGTTGCGCGGTTCTTGGCAATGGCAGTGTGCTCCATTGCATTGCATTGCATTGCTGCTGCTGTCGCCGCCGCTGCCGCTCGCCGTGGGCTGTACAGGGCGGTGAATGGAGTGGCGGCGGTGACGGTGGCACGCTGAGAGGGAGAGTGGATAGAGAAAAGAAGACCTTGTTCTTTTCCGTAGAATTCAGATTGGTTATTTGGGGGGTTTTGATTCTTGGGGTTCCCAATTAGCTCGATTGGTGGTGTACAATTCTTTGATAGGAAAGACTTGGAATTTTTGTTCTATTAATGGTGATTCTTTCATTCACATGCCATTTGTTCTTGATCTGAATTCGTAAACGATTGTGTTGAATGGAATTGAATTGAGTTGGATCATGGGTGGAATTGCCTTGTATCTGAAACGAATTCTCCATTAAACCCGAGGCAGGTAATAAATATTTATCAGCAAACATGCCAATCAGGAGAATTCTCCAGGAGTTTTGAAATGCCCAAGTTTTCAGTCCAACATGCCAATCAGGTGAAGAGCGTAGCTGCAAGCATTCCGCATTCCCCATCTGATTGAGAACAATTCACTGTTATATTCACTGTATTCATTTCACTTGTATCAGTTTTTCGCTCAGAAATGAATACTCCACGCACGAGGCTTGTGACTGCAAACTTCAAAGTTTCTCTAGAAAACGCTGTGCCCATTGGTTTCCCGCCTGCTTTCGTATCTGTTGAAACAAAAGATGTATTCAAGCTATTTGAAGTTCTACTATTTCGTTTGTTATATCTTCAAGATAAATAGAAAATCACTTTCTTAGTTGGGAGTTTGCTCACAATCAAAATAGGATGAAGAGTTCATTTAAAGTGATGAAGAGTTCGTAGCTCACAGTAGAATGCTTGAAGCAACAAAGTGGCATCTACTTTTTAGTTTTTAAAAGCTGTTTTTCTGTTTTACTACAGTAACTAAATTTCAAACATGATGTCTTTTTAAGACAGGGTCTACTAGTTAATTGTAGTATACGTTGCAACGATTTTATTTATATCGACCAAAAATACACACGAGTTTCTCTTACTCTGTACTCTCTTTCATGAACAGTCCAAAAACCATAAGTTGTACCCAAAATACATAATAACTGACCGAGAAGACTAGCTAGTGCTTGGTATAAAGTATGTGACCAGTTGTACATGTCGAAGTTCACCCACTTTATACAGACATATTATCACAAGAAAGGCCCAGGCTGGAAGCAACCAACTAATAACCAGCTAGTGAATCGAAACTGCAAGGCAAGTGCACTAGTGCAGCGCAACTAATAATTCTGTATTCTTTTCACTTGCTTCCTCCTCTCACTTTGCCTTTTTGTTTTCCTTTCCATCCATTGAAGTGTGATGAACTCCACCCACTGGCATCAACCACCACCTATTCAATATAACCTCTCACATAGATAACACCTGCATGAAAGGCCATTGTTTTTGGTAAACTGGTAGTAATGATGGTGCATATTGTAGAAACACGTCATTTTCAGCTAGTGTTGTTTATATGTGAGTGTTATTTGTCAAAGTATGATCTAAATTCTTTATTATATCTATATCGAACACTGCGTCAAACATGTGCTTAGCGGTAAATGCACCAAGGGGCCAAAAAATTTCGGGGCCTAAAATGTCTCGAACGGATGTGGCGATGGCTAGCACATCCGACTCTGATTTGGTTTCCTTCTCCATTTAGGAGTTTGATCCCTAGCCAGTATATAATATCTATATTTGTACGATTAAGATGCACCAAAGTTTTATGTGCTTATAATATCTCATATAGTGAATTTCGCCTTCGTACATTTGTGACTTTTTCTGCAAAGGGTTTTTACATTAAATCAGTATCTTCTATTCATTTAATCTTCTATTTCTACCTATGTTTTATAACATTATTCATGATCCAAAGTTACTTTGTGGTGATCCATGTACCATCCATCCACGTACCAGTGAAGCAACCGAAGTCAATCTATTCTAACCGTCCCATAAAAAAATCAACTATCCAAGGATGCCACCACGGTCTTCGGCAGCTACAGTTTTGGCTGTAGTGCATGCGATGATCGCGGCCATTGCTCTTTAGTACGGTACCCATCAGAGCGCTGCACGGTACTGCGGCAACGTCCCTTTACTTCCGTTGTTGGTGTGGGGGATAGATCACTCAGCTCAGTATTTGTAAACGAGTTTACGACTACACCAAATATTGAGAGTGATGTGTTTCGACTACTCGAAGCACCGCTTTCAGTGTTTGTAACCTATTCGCCGTCAGCAGTCGTAACTACTTTACAACTGCTCATCCGAGGTTGGTCCTGGCTCTCTCAACCGCACGTTTTGGCTGTGGACTCTAATACACACGGTCGTGGACTGCTTGCCGGAGATAAGAATGACAAGGTGGAGCAAATAACAGGACTGAACGCAAGAACTAAGGCACGATTATGCGATGCAAACTGACGCACCTTTTCCTCTGTGTTTTCTCTGTTATACACTGGCTCGATTCTCTTAACGACTTACACAGTATATATAGACACAGCCAGCCACTCAGGCCACTCACTTGCTACGACTCTTGTCTCTGCCACTCAACTCAGCCGCCCACGACTGCTACAGAGACCAGATGTCTACCCATGCTGCTTCACTCAGCTACCTGAGAATGCTTCAGCGACCAGCCCATATTGACAGCTGCAGTGACCAGCCGCTTGCCCATACCAGGTAGTTAGCCGACCGAGGACGACCTGCGTCACCCACGAGCACCTGTGCTGACGCTTGCTACCAACTGCTACAGTGATCAACGTACGACCACGATTGCTGGCTTCATCCTCGGCTTGTCTTCGACCACTGCACTGGAGCTTCGACCATGAACACGTAGGAGATACGACCGCGACGCCAACCACTATGACTAGGCACTACGACGTTGGTCATTATGACCACACACAACGTGGTCGTAACCGACTACGCACACAGACACTACGACGTTGGTCATTACAACTACACACAACGTGGTTGTAACCGACCACGCACACAGGCGCCACGACCACACACAGGTTTCGAGTCCTTCGGGTGCTTCAGTACTCATACGAGTATGGCGTCAACTGTATTCATCCGAGTATGACGTCCACAGTACTCCTCCGAGTATGACGCCCACAGTACTCATCCGAGTATGATGTCCACAATACTCCTCCGAGTATGCACTGATGACTACCGACCATCGACCATCGACCATGACCATCGACTATTGACTATCGACCACGGCCATCGACAATCAACTACGACAATCGCCTATCGACCACGACGTTACGACCACGAAGTACTCGGAGCTACAATACTCGATGTAGCTTTAGTACTAGTCGTAACGACAGCACAAAGATTGGTCGTATCGACCACAGACGTAGGGTACTCGCGCGCACACACACGAGCAAAACACACAAACAACAAGATTAACAATCACCCCCTTAATCTTGTTGCAAGTTCTTCACATCAGCGTCGGTTCGTCGTTAACATCCGCCACGATGAGATACGCCACTGCTGCCTCCTTATTCTTGGGCTTACGGCATTCTGAAGCGAAGTGTCCATAATCATTATAATTGAAACACCTCACTTTTGCCTTGTCCCTTCTTCGGTATCGATGGCCATCGCCGCCAACAGAACCACCTGAGGAGCCTACACCTTCCTTCTTTGACGACCGGGCCTTGCACTCTGCGACGTTAGGAGCAAGCACTCCTCGTCCCGTCGCCGTTGTCGTAGCGATGCTCTGGCTCCTCCTGCGTCTTCACCGACCAATTAGCTCTTCGACCGACATGTTTTTCATGTCGCCAAATTGCTCAATCGTGGTGACTACAGGAAAGAACTTTTTGGGCACAGCACGAAGAAACTTTCGCATGACATAGGCCTCTTCCATCTTTTCTCCCAGACTCGTATCTTGCTAATGATTGTCGTCAGTCTCATGGTGAAGTCGTCGATTTGTTTGGTGTGCCTCATCCCCAAGTTTTCAAACTCACTTTTGAAGTTTTGAACACGCGCCTCCTTGACGCAATTGGCACCGAGATGCATCATATTTAAGGTGTTCCAGGCCTCCTTTGTGGTCTCCTTCTTCGCTAGGAGAAATAGCTTGTCTTCTAGCACCGCGAGAAATATTGCCGCGGGTGCCATTTAGTCTTGCCTCTCGTTCACCATCTTATCCACAATTGCATTTCACACTCCCTAAGCGCACATGAACACATTCATCTTCACAGCCCAAGCTGTGTAGTTTCTCCTTATGAGCATGGGAACGCTGCCCTCGCGCGCTGACGCCTTCGGCTCGCTCCCATCGCCACTCTTATGTGCGCCCTTGTTATCGGTGGCACTTTTCGGCGAGCTCGGACACGATATGGAGGAAGGTGTGCACGACCACAAGCTCTGATCCCCAAATGTAGGGATTAGCTCGGGAGAGAGCTCGGGCTCTACTGCGGACATGCCGGAACTGAGAGGACGGAGAGAGCCGAAGCCCTACTTTTCTTCTTGAACTACGTCCGGACAATCACCGGCTCTGATACTAGATGTAGGGGATACGACCACTCGGAACACCGATGTCGAATCCGGACGGTTATCAATCCGAAATCTCCGTTTGATTACTCGAAGCATCGCATTATTCCCCATTCGCCGATCGATGAGAACTACTTTACAACGCACCCGAGGTTGGCCCATCTCTCAATCATTTCATACATCGCTCAACAACGGTGGATATTACGGAGATGGTTCAAATTACACCTCGTCACAAGGCGATAGTTTACAAACTAACGCACTAGTCGTCAGACTAGTCGTCTGCCCATGCCGCTTTGCTCAGCTACCTGAGAATGCTTCAGCGACCAGCCTATATCAACCGCTACAGTGACCAGCCGCTTGCCTATACCAGGCAGTTAACCGACCAAGGATGACATGCGTCACCCACGACCACTCGTGCTGATACCTGCTTCCAACTGCTACAGTGATCGACGTACGACCACGACCGCTGGCTTCATCCTCGGCTTATCTTCGACCACTGCACTGGAGTTTTGACCATGTATATGTAGGAGCTACGACAGTGACGCCAACCACTATGACCTGATCGTTACGACCACACACAATGTGGTCGTAATCGATCATGCACATAAGCACTACGACGCTGGTCGTTACGACCACACACAACGTGGTCGTAACCAACCATGCACACAGGCACTACGACGCTGGTCATTACGACCACACACAAAGTTGTCGTAACTGACCACGCACATAGGCGCCACGACCACGGCACTATGACCACACACAAGCTTTGAGTCCTCCGGGTGCTTCAGTACTCATACGAGTATGGCGTCCACTGTACTCCTCTGAGTATGACGTCCACAGTATTCCTCCGAGTATGACATCTACAATACTCCTCCGAGTATGCACTGACGACTACCGACCACGACTATCGGCTATCGACCACGACCATCGACTATCGATCGACCACCATCGACTATCGACGATCGACTACGGCCATCGACGATCAACTACGACCATCGACTATCGATCATGGCGTTACGACCACAAAATATCCGGAGCTACAATACTCGATATATCTTTAATACTGATCATAACGATAACACAAAGACTAATCGTATCGACTACAGCTACAAGGTACTCGTGCACACACGTACTGGTAAAACACACATACCATAAAATCAATCCAACAGTTAGGGAGGACACTGTTCCATCGGACCCTGGCAGCTACCGGATTTGGGCGCCATTACTAGCTTTGGTGCCTCCATAATGTCGGCCACCGAATTCAGTTGTGTGGCAGGCAGCGGGACGTACATCGGTACATGCCCGCAGTAAACTCGTCGCTGCTGGCAGAGAGAGTGAGAGAGAGCCATCGACCGGCCAGAAAGCTTCCGAATTGGCGGCATGTCGTAATGGCCGGGGCTAGAATTGGACCGGAAATGCTTAGCCCTGTGGAACTGTTCACGAATATATCCTTATAGTAACTTTGTTTAATTTAGCATTGAATATTTGTTTTTGCAAATATATCTCTCCATGGATCTACTGAGTTCGGTAGATTGCGATCTATTGAGTTCCATAGATTGCTGCCGAGCCCCATGTATGGCAGGCTGCACAACAGCTTAATTAGTGGTCACTAATTAAAGCGCTAATCTTTTTGCTAATTAAGGGACAGCCGCGCAAGGGCTGCTCCACCTACTAAGCTACTGTAGCTTGACAGATGCCTGTCGAGCTCCCTTAGTTCGGCTCGATAAGTTTACGGAGAGGGCTAAATTTATAAAAATGACTTTCGGGAGCTAAATTTTTTAAAAAGTTGCTATAGTGATATTTTTATGAACAGTTCGGTCCTTTGCAGAAGGTGCCGTTTCAATTGAAGCACTTGTACTGAAACATGGAAGTGTTAAGTCGCAAGATTTGTTCAGAAATGGCCATGGAGAAGAACGGGGCAGCGGTTCTGAAAGAAAATAATAATGCACTACTACGGTGTTTAAATACATCAGCTCTAATACTATGCATGCATTGTAGAAAAATGCTGTGTTTGATGCATGATGTTTTCTTATATGGTACTTTCTATCCTCTCAAACAAAAAATGACACTTTCTATATTCTAAATAGAGTAAGCATGGGTGCTTATTGGATTGGATTGGGCACAGTTTCAAGAGTGAAACACCCGCATTCTTAATTAACCTTTAACTGATAAATTAGATATTTAAATGAAATTAATTAAACAACTAATGAATAAATTACAAGATAATTGAGTTCTTAAAACTAGCAACAAACCAAATTAAAACATGAGAACATTGAATGAATAAATAAATACATTCAAAAGTACCATTTCATTGGATAATACAACTCAATTCATAAAATTACAATTATGTGCATTCTGAGTACATATAAAGGAATTGCACATCCATGTCTATACATATAAATGTCGATACAACTACAAGTGATGGGATTATTTGAGGCCATTATTATTAACACGATTCATAGTAACCCGAAATTAAGTACCTGCAGGAATATATGATAACCGAAAACAAAAAGAACAAAATAAAGCAATTGAATAAAACAAATATTGCTGTCAGAATCCTTTTTGGGAGAAATAACATCGAGTAATTAGCTCATTGAAATACCAGACCGTCCGAGCTAGTCGGCACCTCTCGCAACCATAGGGTTTCATTATCCAGTGTACCACAAACCTAAATAATTTTCGAGCAAAACACAGAACATTTTACAACACCAGCTAATCCTAGTAAAAATAATTTACTGGAGTACACGACACACCATCGATAGTTGTAGGTTTCCACCGCCCAACTCACACGGTGCACATGCAAAGGGGATAAGGATCAGCTAGAGACCAAGAGAGAGAGAGAGCACGCGAAATAGCCACCCAGAACCACAATTCACCAAGGTAAGAACACATTGCCATCTCCAAGATCCACCCATATTTCCCCCAAATCCAATCAACTGAAGCAAGAGAACAAGAAGATGAAGAGGTGAGTTGCTGCGGCCAGGCTAGAAGAAGCCGGTACTAAAGAGAAGGAGCCGAGGAGGAGAAGAAAACGCACGTACTCAGGAGAGAGAACAAGGGAAAGGGAAAGAACACACTGTATCAAATCGAGCCTAACAAGTTCAACCAAGATACCCCACATGTTATTCCCATCATTGTGGTCATCACCATTGTAGGATAACACACATGCAACCCAAATACACATGAACCGCAATAGAGCAAGTAGCATCCACAACTAGAGTAGAGGAGAGAGGGGATAAAGAGTAGGATATATCAAAGGAGAGCTAACAATGGCATTAACATTACTCACCGTTAGCCACCCGCACACACTCGGCGACCTACAGATGCTCCCCGGTGCATAGAAGGTCCTAGGTCCCATAATGACACACCGATCTTGAGCACTCCAATCTACTATACAAATCACAAGCAAATCAAGGCAATAAATCCCCAAATTGGAAGCCAAATCAAAAGAAAAGGAGAAAATAGAAAGTAAATAGGAGGGGGATAGAGAGAGATAGTAAGGAGAATCGAACCCCGACATCGGAGTTAGAATCACTGTTGTCTAGCGGATTTGGCCAGTGGGGAGTTGAGGTAACAGCTGGCGACGATCGCGATGGTCATACTTGGTTGGTGGCACCTTGCATGCCGGGAACTAAATTATATATATACACATATAAATACGGGAACATATAGTATGTACTCACTTTTACGATGCATTCAAACTAAAAAAGTTACAAAAAATTTAAAAAAAAATTCTGGATGTACTTCATGATTTACTCCACCTATGTATAAAATTTTAAGTTCAAATTCATTCTATGGTAAGAGTACCAAAAAAGAGAAAATTCTAAAAAAAGTTACAAGTTCAAATCTTTCATAATTTCTCATTTTTGGTACTCTCTTACTTTTTTTTCATATGTACCATATTGAAATATCTTATAATTAGTATATGAGTGTACCCAAAGTGATAAAAGAGTACTTCAAATTCATTTAGGTGGTATATCAAAAGTGAGAGTAACTACATCCTAAAATAGAATGTGTGTATATAGAAAATGGTTCCATACTCTTGGAGTATGTACTCCCACACGTAAACACCATCTGAACATGGCTCCCATCTTTAGGGCTTATGACTTGATTTTCTAGAGTAACTAACTTTCAAAAAGTGTTTTTAAGGTAGAATCTTCAAGTCAATTGTACTAAACATTATCTTGACTTCGTCTATATCAGCCAAAATCGCATGCGAGTATATCTCTCTTCGTACTCTTTCGCCAAAGAGAGAATTCAAAATTTTAAACCAAAAATCGTAGTCCAAAAAACTCATCCCATATCAAACGGGACACGGAGGCATCACCCTAGTAGGTTATGTTTCTCCGTTTCAACCCGGTCCAATACCATTCATGGAATCTTCTCTTTACTATGACATCCCGAAACAAAAATACCATTCATGGAATCTTCTCTTTACTATGACATCCCGAAACAGAAACACCTGATATTCTCCTGGTAAGGTTAGGTGCTTTTAGCTTTAAAGCCGTTCATATTAGCCTTTGACTTATAAATAATAATAGTTTATAGAGATATACTCACCAACGATTTTAACCGGTATAAATAAAATCATTATAGTATACTATAATTGACTAGTAAATCTTACCTTAAAACACTTCATTGAAAAGCTAGGTACCGTAAAAAATAATTTCCTATATAAAAACAGTTTTAGAAACCAATATAAACAGGGTCTTAAAATTTAGATACACTTGATCCTGGCTCCTCAAAGGCAGAAACCAGAGGCGGCAGCAGTTACAAGCAGATCAGAGCCAAAATGCAACATCCAACCAGTCTTATTGGCAGCAGCAAACTACACAATTGTGAATTTGTCATGACCAATAATGGAAACAGCATGCAGTTGAAGTAAACAAGCTGCTACACGCTAAGCGGGGTATGTACTAAACAAAGAATTTATGTACCAACACCCTGCAACCATCGTAGGAGTAAGGATTCCCATATGAATAACAATGTAGCTTCCTAGGCAGCTATATCAGAATCAGGAGTTTGTATAACAATCTGGTAACACGCAAAAAACAAAATCCGGCTCTCGTGGCTAACAAGTTGGATTGTTTATGTTTACACAGTTATAAAAATTGCATCCAGGGGATCAAAACCAGAACTACAATAAAACAAGTCAACCTGTGCATAAATGGAGAAATCATACAAAAACTAAAATCAGTTCTTATTGCTACCGCATATACTCCACAGAAACTCCAATGGAACCTCTTATTAAACATTCCACAATATGGAGACTTCAGGCTCTCGCTCTGGGAGGTTTGGTCTCCACTCTCGAAACTGTAAGGAAAAAATGAAAGGTGCAGTCTACATCAGCGCATCTCTATGCGTGAGCGCCAAGTTCCAACATCAAGGTGTGGTTCGCATCATCGCTTCCAGGGCCACTAAACTGGATGGGGCCTGTGTCATAGAAAGATTAACAGGTTAATTTATTTCTATAGCTATCATAGTCACTGCTAGTAATTTCCTAACTACATACCAGGGCTGATGTATCGGTTCTTGAGGGCCCATTCATCTCGCATTGATGAAAACTTCTTAAAAGGTGCGCCTGAAAATTGACAATACAAGAAATCAGATTTTTATAAAAAGGACATAAACCTCATAATTGTTAGTAATGGAAGTGAAAGTGCTTCATACCGTCAAGCTCCACCATAGCCTTCTTGATCACTGGCTTGAACTTGCCTGATCACAGAGAACAACGTCGAAAGTTAAAATCTAACACTGATTAGTCCAAAAAATAATAAAATGGATTTATATTATTATTATTATCACATTTACTTGAATAAACAGTCAAAAGAACTATGTTGGAACATAGTTGGGTAACCTTCCAAGTGAAGAGAAGGAAAAGCACCGAGAAAATAGGGAATTGTACAAAATTACCATGCCTCCTCTCAACATCCATTAATGCTGTCAATGCAGTTCCTCCAACAGTCCATTCTTCCACAGGAGCAGTGAGGTTGCCAACCTGAGTCAACAAAACAAAAGACAAGGCTACGGTCAAATCATGGAAGTACATATACAATACAATAGCCACCAGATAATTATACATTGGCTCTATTTGGTTTGTGAACTTCTATCCAATGATAAATATGCGGAGGAAACCGAAAATAATATGTCAATGTTTGCATGATTGAAAAATGGTGGGTCTTTACAGAATTTACAAGATAAACAATGTAAATATGCCTCCACAAAAGCATGTTACTCAGACGTCAACCCAGGCATGAAGTATCTACAAGTAACGTGACAAGAAAATATAGTGGGCATACCGACGCAATAAGTCCTGTCTTCCCGCATTGGAGAAGAGCCCCAGAACCATAGCCTAACGCATAGCAGTAGCTAGAATCAAAATTAGTAGGAAGGCCACATCTTCCTTCATATCTGCAAAATTACAAAGCAACAACATGAGCGAGAGTGGGTTATTTTGGAAAATTCAATATACATACTTACCCAAAGAAGTGAGATTGGCCTCTGAAATGTGCAGGGTACTTCCCCTCAGCTTTTCTCTTCACCAACTCAGTTTCAACCATGGTAATAAGCATTTTCTCAGTTTCAATTTTTGCAACCTGAAATGACCATTTTGGAGGCCAGTCAGTGTGGCTAACTTTTTGGTAGAAACAGAGTCAATTTCGGAGGAATAAAGAAAGTTAAGATGGTTCAAAAATTGTCCCTGTTTTTACCTGAACATTGCCATGTGGATCTCTTTCAAGCAAAAGTTGCTCCTGAATGGTTTTGGGCAATAAGTCAAACAGTGGTCGAGATTCTGGTTGAAGCTTACTTTTCCAAGCCCCTGCCTCATCAACAACATCATGTGCCAAAATTTCATTCAATTCTGCAATGAGTTTTTGAACCTGGAAAAGAAACAGAATGATATCAGTAATGCAGTCCATGAAAACACAAAATAGCAGAATGTGTAAAGATTGTCAAACCTCTGGGATGAAATCAATCAGGCCTTCCGGTATAAGGATAATGCCATAGTTGTAACCAAGTTCTGCACGCTTGCAGATGATATCAGTAATGTAGTCTGTGACATTCTTAAGGGTTTGTTTCTTCGCAGCAACCTACATTAATACATAAAAAATAAGAAAACCATATATTGCAGGCATTTCAACAAAATAGAATATGTAAACTATAGTTCCAGACACATTTTTTATATAAAAAAGCCATAATGTGAGCTAATGTATAAGAACTAAGAAGTTTGGTAGGAAAAGAGGAAACTGAAATGAGCATGAAATAAAATAAGGGTACAGGTGTATAGATGATTTTATTCCTCGTGTACCATGATGCATCACCAATCTAACTAGAAAAAGGTTGAAATGCTGGATGATGCTAATTCAATGTAGAAGGAACTTCATTTATAATAATTATGAACCTCTTCTCCAATGAGGGCAACGTTAGGGTGTGTTTGCAAAGCACACTCTAATGTAATGTGAGAAGCAGCACGTCCCATAAGCCTCACAACTGCATGTCCATAGCAAATACTTATTAGGGAGT
The DNA here is from genome assembly GCA_036346245.1 of Bonia amplexicaulis. Taxonomy (NCBI): domain Eukaryota; kingdom Viridiplantae; phylum Streptophyta; class Magnoliopsida; order Poales; family Poaceae; genus Bonia; species Bonia amplexicaulis. Next base: position 18,794,914 of record CM070750.1, on the reverse strand, counting down.
GTAAAATTAATAAAAAAATGTTAAAATGGATCATCTATTATGCTGTTCATAGTTAACATCCATGGATATGTTTGCAGTGTGCCGTACAATGTTATGAGAATGTTTGTTGGCATTATAGACATAGCTTAGGGGGAAAAAGGAGGATAAATTCACTAGAACATTGAGTATTTAATGACTTTCTTCTCATAATTTAATTACTGTTAAACATGGATAAGTTGCAGTTACAGGGTTTGTATATGCTGTAAAGCTTTACTGCGATGTTTGTTAACATCAAGATCTAGTTAAGTAATCTATCAAGTATTTGATTACTCTCTTCTCAAATTTAATTAACAAAAAACTGAATAACATTCTGATTCAATAGCTAACTCCTGCAATAAACAGTAGTACCAGTAGAATTTAGCAGTTGGCACTTGACAGCCATGACCACTTCAAATTTCACCTATTTTATTTGTATCGACTATTTGCCTAGTGTAGGAAAAAATCCTGGTTCAGCATGTCCAAACAACTGATAAGAGAAACTTACAGTGGTAGTATTTTCCCGTTGACCGTGCATCAGTCATGACATTGCCAATCATTTCAGAGTATATCTGAAAAAGAAGAAGCATCTTTGTCATAACATTACCCTAAATCTTCATCTGTGTGAAATGTCATAATTTCACCTTAAACTGAAAGAATGTTTGTTCAGTTGAGCAGGTGTGCCATGACCATACAAGTGAAATCTTTCAAATCTAGACTAGTATTTGCAGAAAACTCAGGGGCTGATGCATAAGGATCAAGAACCTAATAGGCTAATACCTTGCAAGCAGTGTCAAATCCAAAGCTTGTTGGAACCTCCTTGCATTTTAGATCTCCATCAATAGTCTTTGGACAACCAATAACACGAGTCTTCAGGTTCTTTCCCCTACCATGCAAAGTTCATGACTTAGAATGCATCATCTTTATTTGTTTGTGAAGAAGCAAATAACTAGCAATATGGTCAATAATGTTATGAATAGCGCTTGTGTTCATCATGAGGCCAATGGGCCAATATATATACACTTACAGGTATGGCATTATGCAGGAAACACCTCACACAACAGGGTAAATATACTGCTATATAATACATATCTAACACCCTTAAACTTTAAACTTATGGTAGCAAATACTGAAGCTTTGAAGGCACATCAACAACCTAGCCCCACACCTGTGTCCGTATATAAGAAGCATCAACACCAATATGCTTTGTAAGCTCATGCTTCATCGGATCTTTAGCAATGCTAATAGCACCTATACTATCACACAAAAGAGGAGCCGATGCAGAAACAGAAACACCAAAATCCTCGAGTAACCACCATAGCCAAGTAACCTCCACAGTCAACAAAGCCATAGCTCACAACTCAGCCTTGGCACTCGAACAACAAACTGATGTCTACTTTTTAGTCTTCCAAGCAATGAGAACCACCAAGAAAAACACAATAAGTAGAGAGAGATCGGCAATCAGAGGGATCAGCGACACGGTGACATCGAATATGCAGGAGTCAGAAGAGTCAGAGCGAGGGAAAAAGAGACGAGATAGTTCCACGAAGGTATCGCAGAACAAGAAGATGACTATAGTGGAGCTGAGTGAGAGCAGAAACAGACTGACTCAAAATATGCACAGGGTATGGAATGTCAAGACGAGTGACACAAGATAACAGTAGCGAGTAGGATCAGTAAGAGACTCACCATCAGTGGGACGAAGATGGAGTCTCAGCTGTGCGCTGATCAATAAGAGAGGCACGATTAAGATCCTGGATATACTTTTCTTGAGGCAGATAGAAGCGCTCAAGAGTAGAAATAACCTCAACCCCAAGAAAATAACGATCATATCATCAACATACACAAGAGGACCCATATCGAGATGATAAGCAAAGATAAACCGCTCATGAAGACGATCAAACCAGCACGGGGAGCCTTGACAAAAGTAATGTATGGAGAATCATCTCCAATAATGATCATATCATCAACATACACAAGGAGACCCTCGTGAGCGTTCGACCACGGTTGTCATTAAGAAAGGCATATGAATAAAAGAGTAGGATCATAAGCATGCGGGCAAATGTCTCATCGATAAACCATGCTCCTTGCGGTGACAACGGAAGAGAAATCGCGATCAAACCGCAAGAACAAGATCACATGGGAGCTTGCTTGAGGCTATATTGCTGATGATCGGCGAAGGCGACAAACCATGGGGGTGAAAGGAAAAGTCAAGAAAGAAAGTGGCTCGACAAGAGATGCCGAAGTGGAAGAAGGACGAGGATAGAAAGGACGAGACTCATCAAAAGTAACATCCCGAGAAATTCACATCCGTCGGCCAACAGGATCCCAACAACGATAGCCAAGAAAAGCGCACTCAACAGACTGAGCGATCAGCTTGGTGTGTTCACAAAGTGCAAAAAGAACATAGCACACACACCTAAAGAGGCGAAGACTGAAATAATCAGGAGTCTTGCCACAGAGAGCTCAACTGGGATCCCACCCTGAAGAGCAGAGGAGGGCGATGTTGATAAGAAAAGTGGCAGTAGAAACTGCCTTAGCCCAGAAGTGTGATGGAACAGCAAAAGTAAGCATGAGAGCACCAGTTGTCTCAAGAAGATGACGATGCTTAAGTTCAGCCACACCATTTTGAGCACGAGCACCGGGACAAGAAAACTTAGAGTGCCCTACTCAGCAAAAAAACCACGAAGAACTACCGACAAAAAAGATAGGGGAGTTGAAACTGTTTGCCAAGCTTACAACCCTGACAATTAAGAGAAGCATCACCAGACAAACCCTAAAGACCACGACGAAGTAATGAAGCCATACGTGACCCACAAAAATGTCCTAAACGATGATGCCACTGGGCAAAAGATCCGGTGTAGGTTGCAGCAAATGTGGAGGCAATGGAGGAGGCGACAAGACTGATAGGGGCAGCAAAAGGAAGACGAAGCCAGTCAAGCTCACAGAGTCATCGTAAGTCACAACGGCGAGGGCCAGTACCAACCAAAGTCCTCGTACGGCAATCCTGAACACAACAAGAATCAAAATCGAGAATAACACGACAACCATGATCAGTGAGCTAACCGGCACAGATATGAGTGCATGGTTAGTTTTAGAACATGAGAAATAGTAGGAACATGAAAGAATGAATTTGAAAGAGTGCCTCGTACTGCGACAGAAAGAGAAGTACCATCTATTGTTTGAACAGTGATAGGAGCAGCTAAATGACTAATGGAAGTGAGACTGATGGAATCAGATGTCATATGAGAGGAAGCACCAGAATTAAGAATCAAAGGTGGTATACCTAAGGAAGGAGTAGAAGGTGGTCTCTCATCGGAAGACTGAGCAACAGAACCAGCAGAACCGGACGATGTAGAAGCAACCATGCAAGCTAGCAGTGTGAGAAACTGCTGAATGTCAGAGGCACCAGGACTCCGCTGAGAGGAGCCTCTAGTGCCTCTCGGAGAACGAGCACATGACGAAAATCCTTCTTCCTGTAGCAAAATTGTTCCACATGTCCATCCTTGTTGCAATAGGTGCAGTGGAGTCTCCTACCAACAACAATTGTCACAGGTGGAGGTGCAATTGGTGAAGGAGTACCCGAAGGCGCATCAGGTGTAGAAGCTAGAGCCGCCAAAACTGACGAAACGACTGTGACAGCAGCAGACCCGCACAACAAAGGCGAATTTCCTCAGTACGAACAACTGCAAGAGCCTCAACAGAGTCACGACGATGACAAGGCAGCAACTAAACACGAGTCTGCTCAAACTCAGACCGAGACGTGTCAAAAAGTCATAAATGTAGCGACTGCAACAGCGACTGCTCCTGACGCACAATAGCAAGGTACAAGGAATCACCCGATGGATCGTAGTGGTTACGCAGATGCACCCACATCGACTGGGCGGAAGCCAAACCAATGACATCACCGGTGAGATGCACCTCTATGCTAGCAATCAGAATAACAGAAGCACGAGCATCATCATCGATCCATGTCTTGTAAACAACATACTAAGTCTGAAAAGTCTGCATGGCATCATCAAAAACCTCATATGCCTTCGTACGAGTGTCTTCGAAAGCATCATTCGAGAGTACAGGCTTAACAGGTAGAGTAGGACGAGACTAACAAAGCAACTCGCCAGTAAGAAACTCCCAAAGACACTGACCACGCATGTGAAGGTGCATATGCTGAAATCAGTCCCAATAATTGAGGCCATCGAAGATCACCGGACAGCGAGGAACAAAAATGGTACCTGAAAAGGACAACATTTGTTTTCTTTTTTTTTTCCTTTTTTTTGTGTTCAGTCAAAAGGATAAGACCGACTCTGTCGGTCAAGACCGACTACATCTCACCAGGGGGAGGCCACCAGACGACGACCAACCGGCAAGCGACGGCGATCGACGTCGACAGCTCTCCGCTCCCGATCCGATGGTGTCCATCGACGGCAGCGATGGGAAGCGACCAACATCGGCATCGATCGCTCCCGATTCAGCGACAAGTTGCGGCTTCAAGATCCGAGCAACGACATCAGCGGCGGGGAGAGCCGACAGTGACGGCACCTCTGACGACGATGGCTCCAACTCAGGCAGCTCCAACGACCTCAACAATGGACGTTAGGCGGCGGACCTCGGGCAACCCGAAGCAGGCGACGGCCCGCGCAAGGATCTCGAGCGGCGCCAACGACACGAGCAGCTTGGCTAGGTGAGCCTGATCCGACTGGATCTGGCGAAGAGCCCGGCGGCGACGAGCCGGATCCGGCACAGAGTCCGGATCCGAGTAGGACACGCACAAGAAGAGTCGGCCAGAGCCGACTGGTCCAAGCGGTGAAGAAGGGCCAAGCAGCGACGGCGACAAGCACGGTGAAGCGGCGACAGCTAAAGAAGAACAGCGGCGGCCAGGCGAAACCCTAGGTATGACGAAAACCTAGATTTGGCTCTGATACCATGTTATGAATAGCGCTTGTGTTCATCATAAGGCCAATGGGTCAATATATACACGTACAGATATGGCATATATGCAGAAAACCTCTCACACAACCGAGTAAATACACAGCTATGTAATACATATCTAACAAATAAAACAATCGATTATAATCTCTAATGTGCATTTACAACTTAGGTGATGATATTGTAACCTAATATTTCAAAACACACACACATGCATGTGGGGTGTGTGCGTGTGTGCGGTGCATGTGCATGTGGGTGCATGTGCGGGTGCGTGTGTGCGTGCATGTGTGCAGGTATGTGTCGGTATGTATGTGTGTGCGTGCGCGTGTGCGGTATGTGTATGTCGTGTGTGCGTGTGTGGTATGTGTGTTTGTTTGTATGTGTGTCGGGGTTATTAAGGCGTCGCTAAGCGTCGCTTAGCGGCTTAAGCGGTAAAGCGATGAAGGAAGCAAGGCGTCGCCTCGCCTTGCCGGCGTCTTTATATGGCGTCGCCTCGATCCCTAAGGCGTCGCTTAAGCGTCCTTGAGGCGAAAAAACGGGAGGCGGCAATGCGGGCGCCCAAACCCTAAAAGGCAAGGATAAAGAGACACGGGATGAGGCGATGGGAACACATCGGGTGTCGCATAAGCGAGCCGAACCCTAGCCCATGGCAAAGCCTCCATCGGTCCATCCGTCGCGGTAGCATCCTCGGCGGCCGGCGGCCTCCATCTCCGGTATGCCGGCCTCCTCCTCACGGCTCACCTACCTCCCTCCTCCTCACCCACCTCGCTCGGCAGGCTCGCTCCTCTCAGCTCGCTTCATGGCTCCTCCCACTCTCCCGCCGCGCCTCAGCCTCGCCTCCCAGCCTCAGGCCGAGCCGGCGGGTAGCGAGGGAGGATGAGAGGAGGGAGTAGGAGGAGGCGCGGCGAGGCTCGGAGGCGGAGGCCAGGCGGGGAGAAGAGGGAGCCATGAATGAGGAGGAGGAGCCGCCCGGCGGCGGCGAGCAGAGATGAGGAGGCGGGCGCCGATGTGAGTGGCGAGTCGAGAGAGAGATAGCGGCGAGTGCGGTGCGTTCGGTATATGGTGAGTTCAACGCCACCCGTGAGTGTGTTGTCGCCGCCGTGAGCTATTGTGAACTTATGTTACTCATTATTCATGTGGCTTGTTGTATTGGAAAATAGAAGAGAAGAAAGGAGAGATTGTCAACAAGGTATGTCACTCAATCCGTATTTACTCAATTAATTAGAATACAATTTGACAATTTGTATCTATTACATTTGTAATAATTTATATGTTGAAACTTGCAAGGAGACAAGGAGAATGGATGCTACATGGGAGAAGAACAATTGGAATGGGGGATAGGTGCAACATAGGCTCAAGAATTGGCAACAATAAGGTACACATATACTTCTAAAATACTTATTTTATTTACTACCCTTTAGCGCCTTATGATGTCTAAGGCGTCGCCTCGCCTCACGCCTTACCGCTTAAAAGGTGTGAGGGGGGTGGGTCGCCTCGCCTCGCCTTATCGCCTTAATAACCATGATGTGTGTGCGTGCTTGCGTGTGCGCGTGTGTCTGTATGTGTGCGCAGGCTGGGTGTGTGTGTGTGTGTGTGTGTGTGCGGGTATGTGTGTGTGTAACAAGCTACCAACCTGAAGTACTCAGCAAGAAGGCACGCGTTGGTGTTTGAATCATCACCACCAATGACAACAAGTCCATCCAAATCAAGTTTATTGACCGTGTCTTCAGCTTGCTTGAACTGTGCAAACACCAAATAGGCAAATAGAGTTAAAATAAAGATAACGCTATTGAAGTAGTGATTAGTCAACACAGCAGCGAAGTTCTCCAAAAAGGGACATAAGGATTCAGTAAGCATTTGCATATAAACACGCCCAAATACATACCTGCTCTGGTGTTTCAATCTTGTCCCTTCCACTGCAGATCATATCAAACCCACCCTATTAAAAAGGAAAAACAAAATTAAAATACATAATGTTACATGGGGGATTTAAGTATCAAAGAAGGAATAAACAGCCAGCAGCAGCAATGGATCCAGCCACGCCATAGGGCCGATACTGACTTCTTGCTGAGTCGGTTTCCAATTAAATTAAGATATGTCTTTTGAGTCTATATACAGCTATAGCTAGAGTTGTTAGGAAAGGGTTATAATTAGAGACAAGTTTCCTATTTCAGTTGTAATCAGGTTTGGAAGGATCCTCCTCTCTATATAAGAGCAGTCCTCATGATGAATAAAACTTAAGCCAAGATTTAATCTCTAGTTCCTCCCCTGTTCTCTACTCCTCCCTCCAGCTTCCCTGCTGAGTGCCAAGGCTGCCATCACAGCGCCTGGGCACCGAAACTACCGGCCCAAACCTCCAGTTCGCCACGACAACAACCTCCGGAGCTTAGGCCACAACACATAACCAAAGAAATAGCGAATCCGTCATGAAGGGATCTAATCATCAAGAGTACTTGACACCTAATATCGTCATAATAAATCAGAAAAGAAACGAAATGGACCAAACAATATCTTATGATCTTGTCTACCCCTGAATCTTACCTAACGCTACCAACCAAACCAACATTGTTTACACAAAAGTGAACACACTTGAAATTTCACTAAGATTGCTCAGCAAAGGCTATGTTGCCATACCTGGTTTCTGTAGGGATACACGTAATCAGCAGTAAGCTCAACGTACTTGCACTTCATGATCCCAGCTGGGCCTCCCTTGAATCCATACAAGGTGCTGCCTTTTGCATGCTCCTGCAGGTAATCTGATCCAACACAAATCAGGACAAGTCAACGACAAGAACGCATCCGGAAACCCTCAAAAATACAGCATGTACTTCATTGTCTATTCAATGTTATGCATTTTTATGAAAAGTAACACTCAAAAGACAAGTAAATTAAGCAATTTTAGCCCTCATCAGACTACGAAAATCTATCAAGATCTACGACTGTGAAAGTTCAATGTCGAAGCTGGCTTAAAGAAACCAACTTTCACTAACAAAGATCGTAATTCTCTTCAGACGTCCCACACTAACCCTTTCTTAAACCACCAGCTTTAAATTCGTTTCTACTATTGCTAAATCTGGGCGTTTGCAGTTTCCGTCAAGCAAACAGCGCAAGAAGAACAGTCGCCCTCACCAAAGATGCCGCAGATCACATTGTGCCCGCCTGGCGCCTGGCCGCCGGAGAGCACGACTCCGACCTTGAGCGGCCTCGTCGCCGCTGGCTCGGCTGACGGCACCAGAGCTGCGGACGGCTGCCCGAACAGGTTGGGGAACAGCTTCGCGATCTCATCTGCAACAGATCGAAACCCCCAAACCTAAGCTCAAATCCATCCAAACCAAAACCATACAAGCATAACCCGAGATCCAGAGAAGCAGCCGGCAGGGCATTACTCACCGGGATTGCCCGCGGCGGAGCTGGCGGGCCCGTCGGCGAGCGCGAAATGGGAGCGGAGGACGGAGGGGAGGGGCAGCGCGTGCCTGAGGCGGCTCGTCTGCACCTCGCTGTACACGGACGCGAGCCGCCCGGGCGCCGGCGCGTTCGACGCCCCCGCCGCGCCGCCGTTGGACGTGACCGCCGCCGCCGCCATGTGCTGGTGAGGTGAGGGGCGTGCGAGATTTGGCGAGGGAATGGGATTTGGTTTCGGGGGAAGGTGCTGTCAGTCGGTGAGGGGAGTTGGGGTGGGTGGGCGTGACGCCGTGGGGTTTTATGTATGATGGCCGCGATCGATCCCGGTGGGCTGCTCGTTTTGCGGCCTCGCCCCTGGATTTGTGCCGCGTTCCCAGTTTGGTCTGCGGCGGCGGACCTGGAAAATCGGCGAGCGTCGGAAGGCTTTTTTTTTTTTTTTTGACTGCGGACATACTTTCAACTATATATTTAGGAGGCCTCTCTTATTTTGATTTAAACTTCTGATTTCTGATTTATTTTTATTATTTATAGATTTTATCTTTTTCTGTTTTTTTTGCTTTTTTTAGCTTTTTTGTCGGAGTTTTTTCTCATTCGTTCGCATTGTCCGTAATGAGTTAACGTTTATATCAACGAAAATTGTATGTAAGCTTTCGTTACTATGTACTCTCTCTCATAAACAGCTCAAAAACTTTAAACCGCAGCCAAAAACCATAAGCCGAAGCTAAAAAGAATAGACCCATTATTTTAGGCTTTTAAGTAGTTTTTAGTTTCTCTTAGTAATTACTATTTATTATATTAATAAATCGTAGTTAAAAATTAGACAAACCCTTTTTCTTTGAGATGAATACGTACTTATCCATGGTCCGTCCACAACGCATGCTCAACTTGCACTCTACACAGATACATCAGCACAGGACCCCGTACTGTTAATTACTGGGAGTCCAAAATCACGCAAGGAAAATGATTGAGTTGGGAATTGAACTTACGAACTCCCTTTGCGTGGACACGCAAATTCTAACCATCCCATGCACTAATGCACACGTGAGTGATTTAATGTATTTCTTCCGTCCAGAAATATACGATATTTTTTAGTTAACTTTAACCATTAATATATAAAAACTATTTAGATTCATCATGTAAAAATAATATCATGAAATTAATCATAAAAATATTTTCATAATATAGCAATTTTATTTTTATGAACATATTTATATAAAAGGTAGTGGCCAAAGTACATTAGAGACCGTACTTAAACGTCGCCTATTCTTGAATAGAGGGAGTAAATATGGGCATGTTCGGCTAAACACAAGCCGGACGACTTTTAACTTTTACTACAGTACCTAACTTTCAAACGGAGTATTTTTTCAATATAGGGTCTACAAGTTAAACGTAGTATACGTTAAAAGCCTAACATATGTATTAACCAAAATCGTGAGTATCAGTCTCTCCGTGTCAGACTGTAAATAGTAAAATTCAAAATTTCACCAAAACCATAAAGCTGCATGAAAAAGAACACCACCTATGCTACGAACGTATGGAGTTGGTTAACAATGTGCAACTACTATTTCAGGATGCTTGCCATCCAATTAGTGCAAGGCCATACTCATATGATAACACACCCTGCTCCTATACCTGAGTCATGTTAGGTAATGCTGGCCTTCCTTGTGCTCTAGAATTTTAGATAGATCCAACATAACGTCACAAGCATCTCCTTTGTTGAAAACGATTGGGCATCCAAAAGTGCAAGACCGTAAATGTATGGCTCTTAAACATGCCAAACCTTCGCTAAACCGACCATCCTTTTTGTCTATTACGTCAGCGTAATTCACGCCGAAGCGAGCAATCTTGGACCACGGCTGCGTTCGACTTCAATGGTTTTGATTGCCTGCAATGGGATCGTGATTCATCAGTAACAGAGCACGCCACACGGCATAGTAACTAATCGGTGTCCGTCGTTAGCCCATGTGACACAGACCTTACCACCCTTCTTTTCTCTCTCCTTTTCTTTTACCATGTAAAAAATCAAAGCAAACAAAATTGCACTTGTACACCAATAACAATGTTGTGATGCAAGCTTGCAACCGCACCTTAAAGTCCATATATGCAGATCTTATCGCAATAACTCGTAGAAGACGATGGATCATCGAAAAAGATTGCCAATGATTAATCTAGCATGAATACCACTAATAATTGGCATAACCAGCTAAGTTGTAATGAGCTCCGCCTATAACAAAAGAAATTAAAATATAGCTAAAACACAATCTCTTGATGGAAGACGATGATCGACTAAGCTGGAAGATCGTCAACAAAGGAGGCGTGGGACGGCACCAGGGTATGGCGTCTGGCAGCACGTGCGATGGTGTTGGTGGAACCAGCACCAAAACTGTCGTGAGGGTAGAGCGTATGTCGAGCTTTAATATGGTGCAGGTTGGCGTCAAGTTCGAGTCAAGTCACGGAACAAAGTCAAGGCAAGTCGAAATCGTCGAGTTGATACTGATGAGAATCTCTTGGTACACCTATGTGTACACCTATGTGTACGCAACGCAATAACGACAAAAAAACCTCCGATAGCCTTTTATACCGGAATTAATTCAAAAACCCAAGCCAACAAAATCCCTGCCTACTGATGAGTTGTGTGCCCCTCGGTTTTGATGTTGATTGCCTTATGTTTACAAGAACGGGCAACACCGACGTGGTATGCGCGGACGTTCGGAATACACCGAGGCGAAAACTGCGGTCCGCTGCGAGAGAGCTCTACGGATGAAGCACCGCTCGCACGCGTAGAGGGGAGAACGAAGCGACGAACGAAGCGGCAGCTGGACCACGCACACACGAGTCGAAGCAAGAACGGGCAACGCCGACGTGGCATGCGCGGGCGTTCGGAAACCCCCCGGGTATAATAAGGATAGTATTCCGATCGTGCTTCTGACAAGGCTGAAAAATCGGCTTAGACGGACGGATCCTTGTGCGATTAAGGCTCCGTTCAGATGGGCTCTAGCTTTTAGTTTTGAAAAGCCAAAATCTGAAATAAACACGTTGACTTCTTAATTTTGTCTTTTGTTATTGCTTTTTTAGCTTGTTCCTTGTCTTTTTTCGTTTTTCTTTTTCCATTTTTTTTTCATTATTCGTGGAGATATAAATGTGTTTTTTTATTTTTTTTATTTTTCTTTAATTGAATGACTTAGAAAAACTAACAGTCACTACTGTACAATTTCAATAAAAACAAAAAGCTGAAGCTGTTAAAAAAAGCCAGAATGAGCTAGGCCTAATTTTCCATCAATATGAGATTGGTCGGTGCTGTGGCTTGACTTGGCTTCGGCGAGATTTTCGTTGCCCCACAGGTCTTGATATCACTTGTTATAAAATACACAACATAAATAGAAATTGAAATAACGAGACACAAGGATTTCACATATAAAACCTTTGTGAGAGAAAAGCCACGGGCACATGAAAAGTAAAAAATCATTATATGAGAAGAAACTATAAGCATGAGGCTATTTGATGCATCTTAACCATGCGATTACAGGGGTACATATATAGACTAAGAAACAAGAGTCTTAGAAGAATACAAAACCAAAACGAGATCAGCATAGCACCACTCTGTGCTTGTAAGATCGAGAATGTCGACTAGAGTAGGTGAATAGGTAGTTTTAAAATTTATTTTGGTTAAGACTGAGTTTCAATGTGAAAATGTAAATCAATTAGGTTTTGCACAATGAAGGCCTAAAACAACTAAGTTTACCTAAGTGCACCAACAAATCAATTCTATGTCAAGGTTTGCATTCCTAGGTTGGTAAGCAAGTAATTCAATATCTATAAATATAAATTGCAAGAAGTAAACTGGAATCAAGAAAGCTGACCACAATTTGACGCACGATGTTTTACCGTGGTGCTCGAAAACTTGCTATTTTTTTCTAATCCGTGTTGAGATAAGGTCAAACGAATTGGATTGGCTCCATAAATTAAATAAACCACTTCAATCTACTAGGGTTGCTCTTCCTCCACTTCAGAGATGGCGAGCACCACACCACTCATAGCGTGCCGGGCCTTCTCACAAACTTGTTGAGAATATCACGAGATCACCACACCTCCAAAGCCGTCTAGGAGTCGGCAACCTCTAAGAGTAACAAGTCGAAGACCATTTTCATTTGAATGAATCAAGTATCACAGCTCAAAAGGACATAGAGTCCATCATCAAGTACAACACATGCATAAGGTTACGCCACATAAGTACCGATCTGACCGCCAGTCCGGTCAGGCCGCAATAAGACCGCTCTGACTGCCAGCTGAAGACTCAAGAAAAATGTGCCTCTGAAAAAGGTACCACCATAAAAAAGTCGGTTGGACCAAAAATCTGGTCAGATCACCATTAGAACCCCAGTGAGACTGCCACCTCAAGGCCGGTATTTCATAGTCAATATTATTCATATGCAAAATAGGTCTTATTTTGTAGATCTTGTCATAAAGAACACGATGGTTCAAACATGTTGCGAATCCGGTGCTAGATGTAAAAGATATAGAGTTTTGAATCTTTAAATTAGCTTTTAGTAGATGATGGCGTCAGCGAAATTAGCTTTAGTTTTGAATCGGATGGCACAATCCGGCCCACAATCTTAGAGGGAGAGGGTTCGTGGCGCAGGCTTACGTGCCACCCATGTGGCCCATAGTAGCTCCCAAAATAGGCACAATATCCATCAAAGCGTCGGCATACCCCGCGCCGTTGGCCCACGTAGGGAAGTTTTGAGCTTGGATCTGGAATTTAGGCCACACTTGTATTTTCTATAACTCTGAGCCCGCCTGATACCTTGGTCGCTGGTCCAAAGGAAACCCAATTCAAACCCAGTCCGAACGAGGCCTAGTATTCTAACCCAACAAGGATGCAAACACCCAGCCGAGCCCTCTCGCACCGACGGCCCCGCGCCGCGCAGCCCAATCCCGCACAAAAATTCGAATTCCTCCGCACAGATCCGCGAAGGTACAGGACGGGCCCGCCCCGGCCTTGCCCCCACCGCACTGACTCGAGCCGCAAAGTTTAGCACCTTCGCAGCCAAGCTGAAAATACAGTAACCAACTTTAAATATCTTTTTAAAAATAAGATATATAAATTAATTATAGAATATACTATAAAATTTTTATTTATATTAGCCAAAACCACACACATGTTTTTATTATTCTGTATTCTCTTTTATAAATTGCTTAAAAATCATAAACCGCAGTCAAAAGCCAGAAGCCGAGTAAAAAAAGAACAAACTGCTCTTGGCTAAGTTCTTTTCATTTATAATTTGTGGCTTATGCTAGAGTAACTAGTTTTTAAACGGTGCGTTTTTTCAAAGTGAGATTAATAAAAGAATTATAGTAAAAAATATACTAAGTTCAGTTATACCGATCAAAATCATATATAACTATATTTCTCTATATACTACTTTTATAAACAATTAAAATTTAAACCATAAATCACTGGGAAAAAAACCACAACCCGAGCGTCTCTCCCCCATCTCTCTCGCCCAAATCCCACCGCCCCCACGTCTCGTCTCTCTTGTCTCTCCCATCCCGTCCTCGCAGATTTCAAATCCGCGTCCGGTCAGGGCCAGGTCTCCGCCGCCGCTGCTCCCGATCCCGCGAGATCCGCCGCCGCTGTTGCGAGAGAAATCGAGTATGGAGGCCATGGAGGAGCTGTCGCAGCTCTCCGAGTCCATGCGCCAGGCGGCCTCGCTTCTCGCCGACGACGACCCCTCTGACGACGCCGCGCCGCGGCGCCCATCCACCTTCCTCAACGCCGTCGCCCTGGGCAACGTCGTAAGTATCGGGTGGCAACGCTGCCCGCCCGCCCGCCCGCCGCCAAAACCCCTCGCGATCCGCCGCTCGTGCTCCGATCTGATCCGTTCTGATCTGTTCGTGCAGGGCGCCGGCAAGTCGGCCGTGCTGAACAGCCTCATCGGCCACCCCGTGCTGGTGAGCTTCTACCCGAGCAGCTCAGCTCTTTCTTCCTCTCTCTTCCCCTCGGTGTTTTTTTTTTAAAAAATTAGATTTGGGTGCTTGTGTGTGGTGCAGCCGACGGGGGAGAACGGGGCAACGAGGGCGCCGATAGTGGTGGACCTGCAGATGGACCCGGGGCTCAGCAGCAAGTCCATCGTGCTGCAGATCGACAGCAAGTCGCAGCAGGTGTCCGCAAGTCAGTGGGATCTCACAACCTTGCTTCGCTTGATCCAGTGGAGATTTTGAGGAATGACCCGGTGCTGAGTTTGCGCTGTTTGTTGATTTCCAGGTGCTCTGCGGCATTCTCTGCAGGATAGGCTCAGCAAGGGTGCGTCCAGTGGATCCGGTAGGGGCCGGGCAGATGAGATTTGTCTCAAGCTGCGGACGAGTACAGGTTTGTCCATGAGTAATTTAACCGTGTTAGTAAACCTATACTGCTTACCCATCCATTAGCAATGCAGATAGTATAGTATAGACTGGTATAGAGGATACCTTGACATTTTAGGACATGGTGAAGTGGTCCTTGTAGTCATGGAACCACGAAGAATTGAAAATCGGGATGGGATATCCATGTCTCTTGCATTGTATGCGCTGTGGAACAAAGTAACAAAAGAATCTCGTGATGTGTGTAATTGTTGAAATATGAGTGGTACAATTTTTCCCCTCGGTTTAATGTCTTGGTGTTCTACTGTTGATGAACCCTACAATTAGTTTCTGCACTAAATCTGTTTTTATTATTTCTTTTGCCCTTTAATTTTGTTGTGGTGCTCTGTAAAAGCCTCTCACTACACTTTTTCTTGTTTTATTTTCAGCTCCCCCACTAAAACTGATCGATTTACCTGGGATAGACCAGCGAGTTGTGGACGATTCAATGGTAAGTATTTAAATATGTTGATTGTACTCGTCAACTAGCTCTTCTGTAATTTGGCATCATCATACATATTTTATCCAGGGAATGTCGTCATTTGGCAGTTATTTCTCGTATATTGTTTTTCCCCTTGAAGCCTTTTGAATGCTGTTCTTACTCGTCTGCTGTAGAGAGAGCACCGCATACATATTTCTTTAAATCTGTCACACTTGCTTACAATATGTTGCAGAATACTGATTATTTTCTTAATTCAGATCAATGAGTATGCTGGGCACAATGATGCAATACTGCTAGTTGTGATACCCGCAATGCAAGCGGCTGATGTTGCATCATCTCGAGCTCTTATGCTGGCCAAAGATATTGACTCAGATGGTCTGTTTTTCAATCCAAGTAAACATCGTCAATATTACCATTGCCATTCATTTTTGTAATAAGTAATGTTTTTCCATTCACTGTAGGAACCAGAACTGTAGGTGTGTTATGCAAACTTGATCAAGCAACTGGAGATGCAAAAACTATAGCTTGTGTTCAGGCCCTTCTGTCAAACAAGGGCCCAAAAAACCTTCCAGATATCGAGTGGGTTGCTCTAATAGGACAATCAGTTTCGATTGCGTCAGCACAATCTGGATCAGTTGGGTCTGAAAACTCCCTAGAAACAGCTTGGCGAGCTGAAGCTGAAACCCTCAAATCCATCTTAAATGGAGCTCCTCAGAATAAGCTAGGTAGGGTTGCTTTGGTTGACACCATTGCTAAGCAGATACGGAAACGGATGAAAGTGCGGCTTCCTAACCTATTGAGTGGGTAAGAATTGTGTCTCATGCTTCAATGACTATTGAATCTAGCTATTAATTTGATATCAATACTGCACAGTGTTACATGAATTCCTTCTCGTACTAAATTGATTATTTACTACTACGCGTGGTCTAGTGCTATTGTGCTACAACTACATGCACTTGCTTCATGTGCTGCTATTTCAGCCTTCAGGGTAAATCCCAGATGGTGCAAAATGAACTTGCAAGGCTGGGAGAGTCTATGGTACAAAGTGCTGAAGGAACCCGGGCAGTTGCTTTGGAGCTGTGCCGGGAATTCGAGGATAAGTTTCTTGCTCATATTACATCTGGTGAGGTTAGTGACGAGTCCGAATCTCAAGACTATATTTTGTTTAGATTTGAGTTATGTCTCCCTATGAATAATTGATTACAAAGCAGTATACCGTTTTTCATATAAAAGGGATCTGGTTGGAAAATTGTTGCAAGTTTCGAAGGCAAGTTCCCTGACAGAATTAAACAGCTACCATTGGACAGGCATTTCGATCTCAGCAATGTCAAAAGGGTAAGATCGGTTTCACTTTTAAGATTAAGCTCTAGTGGGCAGTTTGCCACCTTTTATGATCATTATTCCCTTGACATTCTAGATTGTCTTGGAAGCCGATGGTTATCAACCATATCTGATATCTCCAGAGAAAGGGTTGAGATCATTGATAAAAATAGTACTGGAAATGGCGAAGGAGCCATCACGACTATGTGTTGAAGAGGTATGTTCCAGTCAGTCCAATTAGTAAGCATGGTTAGCTTGTTACGCACTTACACACGCTTGGCCAATAGAAGTATAACATATGTAGGTTCCCTCCTTTTCCCTTAAGGTGAAGATTGATGTAGAAAGTTGTATTTCCACAAACTATTGTAATCTAAACATAGTCTATTGTTTATTATGCTCTATGACACTTCCATTTTCACCCTCCCTGGGCCCCACTAGAAAAACCTCCTAAATTTGAGTTCTGGATGCATTTGACTGAAATATCTATTTTTTAATAAAATGGGTATGCTTGCTTATTATCTGGTTTGAGTTTCCAAAATTGAGGTTGAATTTCTGGTTCCAATGCTGCAACTATTAACCATTGGGTTGTTAACTACTGATGCATGGAACTCCCTACTTGGAGACAGTCCAATTTGTCGGATTTTGGTCGATTTGGTTGTTATCATTGTGGTATTTTTATGTTATGTAGTGTTGACATAATATTTAGCTACCATATGGCTTAGTAAGGCTGCCAATTTCTTAATTTCTATCTTGTTTAATGCCATAGGAAAACTAATGTTTTATTTTTGTTAATACACTAGGTACATCGTGTATTGTTAGACATAGTTAATGCTTCCGCAAATGCCACACCAGGACTCGGAAGATATCCTCCATTCAAGCGTGAGGTATCACTTTTCTGTTTTACAAGTATCTTTCCCCTTCTATTTGTTTTGTTGATGGAGCTCATGTTTTACCATTCTGAGTGTAAACTCTCCTTTGTCCTTTTGTCAAGGTTGTTGCAATAGCATCAAATGCATTGGAGAGCTTCAAAAATGATGCCAAAAAGATGGTTGTTGCACTTGTTGATATGGAGCGTGCCTTTGTTCCCCCTCAACATTTCATCCGTCTGGTGCAAAGAAGGTTGGTTCTTGTTGCTAGGTTTTTTGCTCTTCAATTATTTGTGATTTGTTATTTGTCTCAAGTAGTTAATCACTATTTCACCCTTCTTAATGTTCTGTGCTTGTAAGTTGTAATACAAAAGAGGTATTACATTATTTCAATTTGTAACTTCATTTTCCATAATATGGATGCCATTATGGGACTAGCATAAAAAGCTTAAATTGTATTGCAAGGTTATTAAGTCGTAAAGTCGAGTCGAGTCGCGATGCTACTGACTTGGAGATTAGTCGTGACTAATCCCGACTAGTCGTCGACTAATCTACTACTACTTGCTTGTTGCTTCTACTACTAACTGCCTTCTATCACCACTACTACTTGCTTGTTGCTTCTACTACTAAATGTCTTCTATCATCACTACTACTTGCTCTCGCTACCGGGCTCGAGTGGAAGAATACCGGATCTTGCTCTAGAAGAATGCATCGGCCGAGTCTAAAACAGAAAAAAAAACTCATGTTGGTGATTAGTCGCGGCTGAGTCGCGACTGATCGCCGACTAGTCGACAAGTCGACCGACTAGTGCAACTAGTCGGTCGATGGCACTAGTCGGTGCTGTGTGCCGACTTGTCGACTAATCGACGATTAGTCGCGACTAGTCGCGCGACTTAATAACAAGGTTGTATTGGCTTCAGGCTGAGGTAGTATGTATCCTATTTTTACTTTCAAACGACTTTCTTAGTCAAGTGATGCCTGAATACTAAAGGAAATATGCAACTTCAGGTTTCAACTCTTCTGTCGTCACTCATTCTTCTCTCAGTTGGAATCTGTCATGAACTCATGATCTGTCAAGCATATACAATTACTAGGTTGAAATGAACTGAATCATAGTTTCCTTGCTAGCGAAGCTGACCATTATTTAGTTTCTGAAAGCAATGATAATTTCATGATGACATTGTAGAATGCTGAGCCTAGGCCTTTTTGTCTAATATTGGCAGAATGGAAAGGCAGCGTCGTGAGGATGAGATGAAAAACCGATCTTCCAAGAAAACACAAGAGGCTGAACAATCCATGACAAACAGGGTATGATTTGTGCCTACTTGTCTTAGGATGTGCAGCAACATGTTTTCTTAGAAATACACTCTTTGATAGTAATAAAATTTTCAGGTTGGTAGATGTAGAGTAAATATTGGCTTTTATGGTTAACATACGTTATTCATTTATTTTAGGCCTCCAGTCCTCAAACAGGATCTGAGCAAGCTAGTGGCAGCTTAAAAACAATGAAAGAAAAATCAAGTCAGCAAGACAAAGACACAAAAGAGGGATCAAGCTTGCAGGTTGCTGGTGCAGCTGGTGAAATTACTGCAGGTATAAAATGCGTAAAATATGGCTGTGCTCAAGTTAGGCCACCATGGAAATCCATTCTCAAATGTTATGCTCGTGCAAACTATTATTCTGCTTGACCATGAAATAAATATCACAGCGGAGAACGTTTTGATATTTCTTCAGGCAATTTGGCCGCATCCTTGCTCCATGTACAATTCAAACTTAATCTGCCAGAGACCTTATCAATATAGTCCATTAGAATAATGTTGACATTGTCATAAGAATTCTCTTCATGGACCACTTTGAACAGTTGTTGAAATCTAACACGTCTTTGACTCGTGGTAACAAAATACATACTGGTTCATTTAACAATTAAATGTATAATCATATTCCTTTTCCTCTGTCTTCAGGCTACCTTTTGAAGAAAAGTGCAAAAACTAATGGGTGGAGCAGAAGGTGGTTTGTCTTAAATGAGAAGAGTGGAAAGGTTAATGAGTCTTCCATACTCATCGTTTGGTTGTGTTCTTGTTGCCTTTGGAACCTACAGAGGATTCTTCAGGATGTTTTTGTTTTTATAATTTTCCTTGGCACACGCTGTTGATTATTATACTACACTTGTTTGCTATGTGGGGGTGGTTGGATTCACAGTCTGTTTTTTTACCAGCTTGGGTATACAAAGAAACAAGAGGAGAGACATTTTCGTGGTGTCATCACTCTCGAGGTGTGCACACAATTTGCTTCACTTTTTTTTTGTGTTGTTTATTCTACTTGGCACTGAAATGATATATCATAGCTTAGTTTTTGCATCAGTTTTGTAGCATTTTAGTTTGTTTTTCTTTCCCTGTTCCCTACCAGAAAGAGCTAACTGATATTCAAAGAAATATGTACTACAAGAGTTGTAAAATGAGCTGATTTGGTCACTTGCATGTGCTGTCTTGTTGTGCAGGAATGTAACCTGGAGGAAGTAGAGGAGGAAGCACCTTCTAAAAGTTCAAAGGATTCAAAGAAGGCAAATGGGCCAGAAAAAGGCCCAACTCTTGTGTTTAAGCTTACTAACAGGGTCGCCTACAAAACAGTCCTAAAAGGTTGACATCCATGGATATTACAGCTTGATATTTTCTTTATATTTTTTCTTTTTATATAAATTGTTTATTTCGTTTGTGCAGCTCATAGTGCTGTTGTATTGAAAGCTGAGA
Organism: Bonia amplexicaulis; assembly: GCA_036346245.1. Classification (NCBI taxonomy): domain Eukaryota; kingdom Viridiplantae; phylum Streptophyta; class Magnoliopsida; order Poales; family Poaceae; genus Bonia; species Bonia amplexicaulis. The sequence goes on along the minus strand of CM070750.1, from coordinate 18,774,797 downwards.
GCATGTCCGACAAGGTTCAATGGGTAAATAAGATAAGAGCTGTAATTCAAAGCAAAGGGGGTTCTTTCAAGGGTCCAAATACTGAGGGTGGTTCCATGAGGCAAAGCCATTCGGATGGATCCCTTGTAAGTTCTAGCTTATACATGGTTGACTTGTCTTTCTATCTTTATTTGTTGTAAAGCTTTTAGCCCTATCCCCCCCCCTCGAACTCTCTCTTGATTTGACATTAAGGATGTTATTACGCAGTTCCACTTTCCCTCTTCAGTACGTTTGTTGTTTTCAAGTGTCAACATGAAATCTTTCCCCTTGCTGCTATTTGTACATTTCAATTGACATCTGGTCCCGATTCTATTCAAAGGATACTATGGCGCGGAGACCTGCTGATCCTGAAGAAGAACTTAGATGGATGTCTCAAGAAGTTCGTGGTTATGTAGAGGCTGTCTTGAATAGCCTGGCAGCAAATGTCCCGAAGGTTCATGTTCTACTTTTGTTCAGTTTATTTGACCTATGATAAGGCCATGTTTTCATTGTTTTTTCTTTCTTTGATAATCAGGCAATTGTGCTTTGCCAAGTGGAGAAAGCAAAGGAAGATATGCTAAACCAGCTATACAGCTCAATAAGGTTGATGTTCTTTCTGTGAATATACGCTTTTCATTTCTTCTTCTGGAGATTACCAACTGTTTATTGCTTTCTGTATTTTTTCGCTCATGTCATTTCGTATTCTACCATTTTGATATATAGTGCCATCCAAGTGAATAGGCAAACACAAGCTTGCAAATGCACACTACCGCCTAGGCTCCTATACCTACTATCTAGACTAGCCATATGAATCAAAAGGCTCCCAATTGAATCCTGACAACCTTTGTACACACCATATGATTTTGATCTTGTAATTCCCATGTATACAAACCTCATTAATTGAGACATTATATCTTTTTTGGTAGTATGTAAAAGAAAAATATTTATAACTAAGGAAGGTTTCCGTCTAAGCAGTAGTAACTTTTTATATTTTTTTTGCATAGATTTGGTAATTTTAATTTTGATTGATTCTAAAAATACAGTTTTTGTGGGACAGGTGGGAATACATATGTAGTTCAAACACTTTTTTACGGTTTGATGATGCCTTATTTCTAGTTTGTATATTTTCTTTTATTTATCAGACACCTGCCTGCATGTTATATCACCGTTAGATATATTGTAGCTAGAGGTATACACTATTTTGTTGAAAAAAAATTCACATTTCTGTACACTTCATCCCTTGACTGATTTCTCAATTCTCATTACCAGTGGGCAAAGCAATGCAAAAATTGAAGAGCTTCTCCAAGAGGACCACAATGCTAAACATAGAAGGGAAAAGTACCAAAAACAATCATCTCTCTTGTCAAAGCTTACTCGTCAACTTAGTGTACATGACAATCGGGCTGCTGTTTCTTCTTATTCTAACGATAGCTCTAAAGCTGGTAAGCTGACTACATTTTCATTGTACAACAACAACAACAAAGTCTTTTATCTCAAACAAGTTGGGATAGGCTAGGAATGAAATTTTCTCAAGATCAAAGAGATGAGAGTCTTAAATAAAACCTACAATGCTAAAACCATAAGCCGTACATCCTACTATCTGAGCCGAGAGCCTAAAACACTGCCCCTAGCTTTCTTATGGTTCTGGTACGTGGATCGCTAACTACATTTTCATGGTCTGAATAATAATAACAAATGTAATAGTTTAACTGTTCTTAGGATTTCTCCTCTGTTCTTAGGATTTCTCCTCTTTTATAATGATCATAGGTCAATATGGTTCGGTGCCTAATATACATAGTAATACCCATTGATAACTCTTATGATAGCTAATGCAGTTTTTTACAGACACTGGTGAAACGTATCAAATTAAACAGCAAATAGGTTGTTGAATTAGCTGGTTGTTCTTTTACTTTGATTATTAACCTGTTAAGGTAGTACTGTCTGGCCTAGGCATAGCCCAGAGGTTTACGAGACTGATATAGCAATGAGCATATACAAGCTAAAGTCAGTGAAAGGTGACTTTTGGAGCTTGAAAACTTGCTTTCACTAATTTTTTTTCATGGCCTATGTAGTAGGTTTTCTGGGTTATAAGCTCTATGGCTAGCTTAGGTGCTTAGAGAGGCAAGTGTAAGCCTAACTAAATTGGCTCTCTCGATCTTTCTGCCTATATTGTGATGCTTCATTTCTTAGTTTGGTTTAAGCCTATTTTTTGGACTGCCCACTTAGCTTTGGCTACTTGTTGCAACATAGATGGCGAATGTACATTGCGTGTTATTTACTCGAAAGATTTCAGAATTTATCTGGATAGCAATTTAGATTGTGATTCCTCCACGTAGTACGGAACATTTTGTAACTCGTCACAAATTGCTTGAACAAAATCATCTGCAGAGAGCCCTCGGACACCCAGCCGCCCAGGCGAGGACTGGAGGTCTGCCTTCGATTCTGCAGCAAATGGCCCTGTTGGTTCCGGCTCGAGCAGCGAATCAAGGTCGAAAAGTGCCGATGGTCGCAGTCGGCGCTACGAAAATGGGGATGTGAGCTCAGGTGCCAACTCCGGCAGCCGACGCACGCCAAACCGGTTGCCACCAGCACCACCAAAATACTAATCGTGCTGATTAGTATCCATGAGCATCATGTATTCTTGCGAGGCACACGCCATATCTTCTGATATTTGTGATTGGTAGAGCGGATTGTTGGGGATTTGGACAATAGAGAGAGCGCCTTAGCGGAGAGATTGAATGGACGGTGCGCGCGCGCAGGGGACCTGAGTTGTGTATAGAAATATATAGGTAATCCATGATCCCTATTGTTTCATGATCTTTTTGGCATATTGATGTCTGATGCTGTCCCTACCACTGGTATTTTGTGGGACGATCGATCTTGCTTTCGCACTGTGTTGTACGCCTTTCCTTCGAGATATTATCCACCCCGCCCCCCCTTCACAGTTTGTTCAACTTTGCGACTTCTGTGTTCATTTTTAGAATTCTGCCCGCATGGGTTAAAAGAAAATGATGTGCTTGCATGTAATATAGGGTTTCAAAAACAGTTTTTCAAAAACTTTTCTGGAACTTGGCCGGGAGCTGGTAACAGGGTTGTTACCGCTCCCATCCCAGTCATATTTAATTTAGGCCAAAAGTCCATATAACACACTTGACCACGAAAAACAATTTACTTTGCACCCCTAGCTATCAACCAGATCAAATCACCTCTTCGCCATAAAATCACCCTGATTTTAAATGATGTGGTGTTCATATGTACATGTGTCATTGATGATTTTGTCACATCGATAGCCATGTTATTAGATTGTGCTACATGATAGTCATATCACATTTCTCTCTCTCCTACTTATCTCCCTCCTGTCTTCGTCTCCTCTTGCCTCTCTCTTAAGCTTGAGGTGTGGGACTTGGTGGTGTGTTCTTGTTCCTCTCCAAGGGGTGGCGTGAGGTATTGGACTCGGCGTCACAAGGAGAGGGGGAGACGTTGGTGTGTTCTCGTTCCTCCTCATGTCTGACTCCATCACACTCATCTCTTCGTCACTGACGCCCGTTGTCGAGCTCGAGTTCGTGCGCAAGCAGATCCAACCCAAGATCTTCGAGCCGAGGAGCCACTATGCATCACGGGAGCGGTTCCTTGGGTGGAGGATGCTCGAGCGCTAGCGCCACCCAAGGAAGCCACTAGTGCCCGCTCCAACCTCTACAGGATCACTGCCATTCACAACGCCATCATCCGAGCTGCACACCACCTCATTTTCCGCGGGGCTCAGTCGTGTCGCCATCGCTCGGCTGGAGCCACCCCTCCTCCCCCATCGCCTACCCCGCAGGCTGCACGTGGGTGTCACCGTTGTCTGTCGCTTGTCTTCCATGGGCCGCACCAGTGGTAGAGGACACAACGGCAGTGGGAGCGAGAAGAGGGGAGGGGAAGCGATGGAAGGAGTGGCGTAGGGGAGGTGAGATCGAGGTAAGAAGGGTAATTTACTCTGATTTCAATATTCGAGAGGTGTAAAATGAACGGTTTCGTAATTGAGAATATTATTCGGACTTCAGACATAAGTTGAGAGGATAAAGTGAACTTCCTATTTAATTTCTCATTTTACTTTGAAATTTTCAACAACTTTTTGCTCCCAGCAAGGTCCTAGAGCAAGTAGAGTTCGAAGCAACAAAAAAAAAAAATCTCAGTTGACTCTCTTGGGAGCTACAGTGCTGCTGCTACACTGCTGTAGATGCCCGGTTTTCATCACGATTTGGAACGATGCTTGAATGGCACTTTTCAATTGTCAATATTGACTGCTCATGTATCTCATGCCAGCATTCTTCTAGATATGGAGGGGGCATGTAACTGTAGACTGTAGTAGTCAGGAGAAGGGAAGGGAAAAGTTGGAAATGCTACTCACAAGCTATATGGTTGAAAAATGTCGGCTGTTGGTAAACCAAACATGCCGTTTTTTTGCCCTGCATCATCTCAGTAAAAAAAACTCGGCGCTTTTAAGATCTTTTGCGATCTCATATAGTCATAATTAGTACTCTGCGGAATATTGTTCTGTCATTTTTTTGCTGTGTTGAAATTGTTTAATGTTCTTTAGCAGATGCTTAATCATTGCATGAGCTCCGAGTGCATGATTAAAAAGGCTTAATGTTCTTTACCCATAATACCAGCAATCATCGCATAAGCTCCAAATAAACTAATTAATATATTTTGTTTCTGCTGATATGTGCGGGGAGGGAATTTACATTTGCTTGCCAAATGCCTCCGCCCTTTTCTCTCTCTCGTATACAAATAATTTTCTGCGAAGGGGCCTTCACATCTAAAGCGAATGAACAAAAGAATTAAGGGGAAAATTGTACAGACCCCCACTGTATTACTATCTATTTACACTTTAGTCCGTCGCCGGACTACTTCTATTTTTCCGGCTGCAATTCTTGCGGCGCCGTCGACTCCTGCCGAGCCAGCCTGTTGAGCATGGCGAACATGCCGACCATGGGCGCGGTGTTGTACGTGCACGCCTCCGTCTGCATGTAGTTCTCCCTGTCGTCCCTGAACTTGTCGCGGCGGTCGGGCCCGCCAACGATGGCGCCGACGACGACGTTGGGGTTGGAGCCCTTGCGGCCAAACCAGTCATCGAACCCCTGCGCACAGCCGATGAACTCCTTGCTGTCCTTGTACGGCACGATGGACGCGGCGCGGTGGTGCACCCTAGTCGGGTACTTGGCGCCATACCCAACGAGGTAGCTCATGCCGCGCGGGTTGCTGCCCAGTACATAGTCCACCTGCGCCCTGGCCAGTGCGAACACCTCGCCGGCCTCGGCCGTCTCGCCTCCAGCGCAGGTCACAGCTGGCGCGCCGGCGTCCGCGAGGTAGCCCGAGTAGGCGGACAGGAGGAACGCCGCGTTGGTCACATACTGCATGTTGTTCCATTGCCGCACGTAGAGCATCCCGCCGGGGCTCCGCTCCACGTTCGCGTCCGCGCCGCCGGCCGCGTTCCTGCCGAGGCACGCGCACACGTAGTGCTCCGCCTTCGCCCTGTACTGCTCCAGCGTCTCCCTGTGACGAGCCAAGTGCTCCCCCCTCAGCAGCAGCTGCAAGTTAAGCCACTCCCTCATGTCAGTGACCAACCACTTACATGTACCACTGACGTGCCAGTGTCCATGTGTGCTTACCCTTGCGGCGAGGATCTGGACACCGGCGTACTTGACGTCCCAGCTGAACTCAGTGATGGCCCAGCCGGTGCCGCCGAAGCCGTCGGCGTTGTCGACGACGTAGTCAAGGTAGCCGGGGCGACCGGTGGCGCGGTGGAGCCAGAGGGCTGCCCAGAGGAGCTCGTCGTGGTAGCCGCTCACCGACGCATAGTAGCTCTTCACCTCTGCGATGCTGCTGTCGTACTTGCCTCTGTACTTGTCCGCGAACTCGAACAGCTGTTGTGATCGAGCACAGAAAAAAACCCAGAAAAAAAAGAGTAGGTCAGAACCCAGCACTCGATCAGTAGCCAGTACACTATTTTAACAAACCAGCTAACTAATATTCTTCTGGCTGCAATAATCATCATCATTACATCGCTGTAATGGCATGGTTTTGCAGGCGATAACGTGACGGAAATGTGGTGGTTACGTTACGTAGTTTACTCGCATCACGGAGCTACGCCCGACGGCCCAAGTAGTAGCGACCGAACCCAGAAGATAAAAACGTACTATAACAGCTTCTGGGGCCCACATGTCGGTTTCTCTAGACCGACAGAAACTCCACACCGTTAAAAAAAAGTTTTGCGTTAACCTGACTCCATTTTTTTTTGAAGAGTACAAGGCAAACACATAACTCACGTATATCTTACTCACACTATACGTATATACATACGTATGCGTCTCTATACAAGCTAGGGTTTGATACCATCGACGCAAGCCGAGCTAAGCTCGGCCCTCGACTTGACCTCAGGTTGGCACAGGGCGCAAGAAGGAACATGGCTCGAATGCGAACGAGGAAAAAAATCCTCCCGTCTGGACCGGGGTCCCAGTTAATCACAGTAACAGCAGTAGTAATCGACCGAGATCAGCGCTAATGGCTACCTGCTCCGCGTGGTGCAGGAGTAGGTGGGCGTAGTGCGGGTTGGCCTCCCGGAATGCCATGGAGGCGGCGGCCATGGCGGCGGCGGTCTCGCCGGCGACGTCGGAGCCGGGGCGGTCGCGGTCGACCTTGTACGCCTGCCGCGACGTGGTCATGTCCTCCGGCCGCTGCCAGCAGTAGTGGTCCGTGTCGCCGTCGCCAACCTGCAGCACAGCAAGCATCACACACCACGATTAGTCATTTCAGCTCAGCTAGCTCGCATTGTCAAAGCCATGGGAGCAAATAACAATTCTTGATTCCTGTTCCATGTGAAAGCGCAGTCATGCAGTGTGAGATTTGCGCGTCTCGACTGAACCGCACCTAGCTTTGCTTGTTCTCTAGCTCCACCTAACAAATGTTCCTTTCCTTTCCTTTTCCTTTTTCTTCTTTTGCCGACCACAACCAATTGTGCATGCATGTTGGTCGATCTCTTGGTTGAATTGTTTATTGGGTGATTAATTACTGGAGTAACTAGTGACAGTAATTAGTAGCTAATTACCTCGGCCCAGAGCTCGTCGGGCTTGGTGTGCGCCTTGATGAAGTAGTCGGTGCCCCACTTGATGGCCTTGAGGGCGTGGGCGAGCTCGCCGGCGTCCGCGACGTCGCCGCCGTACTCGAGGAGGCTCCAGGACAGCATGGTCACGGTGAACGCCATGGGCAGGCCGAACTTGACGTGGTCGCCGGCGTCGTAGTACCCGCCCACCAAATCCACCTAACCATTGATTCAGACAAGATCCATCAGCATTCAGCACGCGGAATTCTTTGCACAAGCGGCTACCGTGGCGGCACGAACGATCTCTGCATATATGCTAGCTGCACGTACTCCTTGCTCGAGGCCGTCGGTGAGGCCGGAGTGGTCGCGCCAGGCGACGCGCTGGCCGTGCGGCAGCCGCCCCGACCGCTGCGCCTCGAAGTAGAGCAGGCTCTTCCGGAGCGCCTCCTCGTAGTCATGCACCGCCGCCCCGGCCGCCGCCAAGAGCGCCGACGCAACGACGGCCGCGCCAAGAATCCAACCCGTGGCGCCTGTCCTCATTATCGCGGAACAGCTACTACCCCTGCCACCCGCCGGGATCTTCGCATGTATCAGCAGCCGGTACGAGCCGCGCGCCGGCAGCGATCGACGGAGCAGGAGCTGGTGTTCTTGGACGAGCAGCACGAGCTGGCTCGCCGCGCGGATGTTCGACCGGTCGGGGCGGGGACTAGCTGGCTGTGTGTGGTGGGCTGTCTACTCTACTGGGGGCTCGCTTATATGTGCGAGGGGGAGGAGGCGGCGGGAGTGTCCGTCGAGGACGTACGCGCACCGAGTTGAACGGGCGGGGCCGAGGGAGGGAGGGGGTTAGGTGACCTTGCGGTTCGGGCCCATGAATCCATGATCACCATGGGGACGACGTCGGAATATAAAAAAGGGAGGCGCCCAAGCAGACATAATCTAGGAATAGGGTGGACTTGTTATGGGTACCTTCCTTTCAACTTTTAAAAACAGATTTTTAGCTTTTCTAACTAGTTTTTAAACAAAATATCTTTTTAAGATAAGATCTACAAGTTACATGATGCAACGACTTTATTTATATCGAAGACTAAAAGCTAGTTAGAAAAGCAAACAGACTAAAAACCATAAGCCTAAAACATACAGACTAAAAGCCATAAACCGAAGCAAAAAAAACATGCTGATGATTTATTTGTTTTCAACTACAGTTTATAGTTTATGGCTTCTCTCGAACAAATAAACAAGATGATTTCTCTGTCGCCGTTTCGAAACACCTTATCGAGATAATCTTTTCGAAACGGTTTATTGTCATTTGGTTTATTCACGTAAGAGCTCGCACTAAAGCTAAAGTCATAAACCATAAGCAGCGGCAAAAAAAGAACACGTCCTGTGGTTTGGTGAAATTGGAGGGGGCATTATGTTAGGGGCGAGTGATTAACCGGATGACGAATAAAAACTTGTTAATTCCGTGAAAATGATCGTCAAACGGCTGGGGTTGATTGATAAGGGTCTACTGCAGTGGAGATTGGGGAAGGCACGACATGTCTTCTAGTTAGAGAGAGAGAGAGAGAGAGAGACCCCATGCACCGACTTGAGCTAGTTTGGAGGAAAAGGGAACGATTTCCGGTCTCCTGGGCTAAGAGTTGATCTTTGCCAAGCAAAAAAAAGGTTGCATAAGTGTACAATTTCTTCTCCATTTGATCGCACTGAAGTCTCCTGTGTACCGAGCGGTCATCAGGCAGTACAAGTGTACAACTGATGTGCCACACTCTTGAGTTTATGGTTAGACACCAGAGCTCAATTTCTACCATCTACGTGCCTGCTGGGTGGGTTATTCACGAAATATTTCCGGTTAGTAATCCGAAAAATCCCCCATGGTTGCTAACTCAGATTCAGACACAACTTGGATGAAAAAAAACATTCCTTGGCACTTCTAGAGATCGAATATTCAATTTTGAATATGTTATAAAAACACACAGTAAAAACATATGATCGAAAAAACAGGAGCCACTAATTTAACATGAAAAACCCTTACGAGAAAAAACACGAACGCACGAAGGTGAAATTCACTATATGAGGAGATATTACAATGACACTCTTGTTCTTTCTATGGACTATATGAGTATATTTATAGTATATGGATCAAAGTTCTGAATAGAGAAGGAAACCGAATCAAAGTCGAATGTGTCAGCCATTGCCATGTCTAACACGCTTGGTGCATGCACTGTTCGACGCCACGTCTGGTGCAATGTCCAATATGGACATGATGATGCATTCGGATACACTTCAACAATCTCCATCTTGAGATGGATTCACTCATGTAGTTGAAATATGAAAGTCTCCTCAAAATAAGTCTTAATAAAAATCTTATATCTCGAAAGTCCATCGAACTAACCTCAATAAGAAAGACCGAACAATTTTATTCAAACATTTCTTATGAAGCCAAATTGAGAAAACCACCAGCTATTGAGAAAGCTGACGAAGAAATATGGGTCTTCAACAATTCATAACTCCACCAAAATCTGAGTCTGTGCAACCGATCTCTTGAAATAAATGCTCAATTGTCGAATGACATAAACTAAAATACCACCTATGGCGCTGAATAGATAGCGAAAAACTCATATTATGGAATATAACATGCTCAACTTGGAACACAAAACTCAACAAACAATACTCATTGAAAGAGCAATTTGCACGTGTGGCATCACGTACATCAAATTGTCAGCGTAAATATCTATGACATAGTTAGAACTGCTCCTATATTATTGTCTAGATGAAAGAAACTCTCGCACTATCAATAGAGTATAAACTATAGTAGACTCCTTATATCGAGCCGCAACAACTGAAAAAAGTTATAGTATCTACGTAAAAAACAAACTTCTTCTTGCACTTAAATCATTCATCTTGAACTAAAATTAGAGCAAAATCTCTACTTTCAAATAGCAAAACTCTCGAGAGTATCACGCTAGCTACCATCAAGGTTTTATCAAATTTCTAATGCTGGCTCTCCTCCTAATTTAACGCAATTGCTCCTCCTCCTAGGATTGGAATTTTGGACACATCTAGCCTTATGATACCACAAAATTCCAAATTTAGCTCTCATTGCAAAAAAATTCCAAAAGTAGCCCCTTTCCGACCGCGCGTTACACTGGGACGACACGTGGCCGGTCGTGCGGTCCCGGACCGCACGACCGCATCATCAGCGGGTCGTGCGGTCGGGGACCGCACGACTCAACTGTCCGTGCCGACCGCACAATTTGTTTTTCCGACCGCACGACCCCGTGTGTCGATCGCACGATTCGTTTTCCCGACCGCGAGATTCGTCTGCACAGTAGAGTCATACGGTCCGGCACCGCACGACCAGTGAACAGTGAGGTCGTGCGGTCCGGGACCGCACGACCGGCCACGTGTCAACTCCGGGAGAACGCGCGGTCGGGAAGGGGGCTATTTTTGAAATTCTTTTGCAATGGAAGTCAAATTTGGAATTTTGTGGTATCACAGGATCAGATGTGTTCAAAATTCCTAGGATTGAGGCTGCTTGTTGGCCAATAACTGAAGGACCTGCCAATGCGCCTCCCGATATTTTCTTTCTTTCTTCGCAAAATGAGACGCCTACTACTCCTCAGGTTGCATTGAGGCCATTTGTTGAAGTAGACGGAAGGGCCGTCTGATGCGCTGTTTACAATACATCCTAGTGAATGAAGTCGCGTTAGAAAAGCCGACTCAAGACGGCTTCGATTTCGACACAAAAACTGATTCCGTCTATGCCTCGAATTCGATGACTTTTCTTTGTTCCTTCGGTGACAGGCCTGTCTTCTCTGGCTTCATGTCGTGGCCGTCTTGGGAGTCTCTGGAGCTTTGATACCATTTGTTATAAAACCTATGGTAAAATAAATAATCAAACAAATGGAAGACACTAATTTAACATGAAAAACCTTTGTGAGAAAATCACAGACGCACGAAGGCGAAATTCACTATATGAAAAGATACTACAATGAGCCACTTGCTTTTCCTATGGACTACATGGGTATATTTATAATTTAGGGATCAGAATCTCGGATAGAGAAGAAAGCTAAATTAGAGTCGAATGTGCTAGCCATTGTCACGTCTGATACTGTTTGGCGCATACATCGCTGGCATCACATCTGACGTAGTGTCCGACATGGGCACGTAAAAAATTTGGATCACACTTTAATAGAATTCATAATTGGGTATTTCAATTTAACAAAAACATTTGGCACGTTCTCCGTGTGGAACGTGGTATTTTTTCTCGATTCCTACTATTGCTGAACTGTTTTACATGATAATTCTGTAAAATTCATAAGAAACTCCTGCATTTCTAAATGGGACCTAAACCCTTATGCCAAGCAGTGTCTACACGTGCACGTTTCCTCTGTGGCCTAGCCCTTTGCACCTTACGCGCACACTATTGTAACAAGCACCTGTTTCCACCCAACCAACGCAATCACGGAGCCCAAACCATCGATGGATCGCTCGTCGCGCAGCCGGATGGCGACGACACTTCAACCTCCCTTTCCTACCGCCTGGTTGCAACCGCGGCCATGTAGCTAGTGGCTAGCCGTACGCTACTACCATCTTCCTACCGTGCAGATGGATGGATGCATTTGGTGTTGGGGGTTTGCTCAAAACCTAGATTGATTTTGTGTAGACTTTTTGGTCTATGCTCTATTTCCCTGTCTTTTCTGTGGTGCCACCCACAATTGCATTATGAGACTAGAGCGTAGTGATCTATTTATAAACTCTACTTCTATGTGTTACAAAGCGACCCACCCCTTTTCGGTACATCGTGAGACTCTTGAATCATACCACTAACCACGATTAGACAGGTTAGTGTTATGAGTCTAAAATATATTAATCCTTAGCACACATGTATGAGTCATACACTAAGATCAGATTATTTATGAGATCAATTCCAATATGATCATGTGGGTCAATAGCCTGCAAAGACAATCCTGCAAAACAAACATAGCTATTCCTCCCTGGGCTATACCTGGGTTAAACATATGCATGTATATTAAATTCCAGTAGACTCGATCTCAATAAATATATATACCATATTCCAGCATAGCTGTCCTTAGCACCTCGACATTAATTCCTCGAGTTAAATTTCGCATCAAATTATTCCCTATCACTTGCATCAATAATATAAATAATTACACATTAAATTAAAATGACAATAACCACAATAAATATTGAAAGTCACATAAAAATTCCAACATCTCCCACTTAGATAAAATATTTCAATCAATAAACTAAAGTCCCATATCTTTAACATGTTTAGAAAATAATTCTTGACTAAATGACTTAGTCAGCGGATCTTCCTTCAATATATTTACTTTTACTACAAAATAAATGGTAAGTTGTAATGCACTTTCCACGACCTTAAGTGATGCAAGAAATTTTCTTAGCCATACACCTTTCTTTGTTACTTCAGATGTAGCAATGTATTCAATGCCCATGGAGGTAAGAGCAACTATATCATGTTTCCTGTTGCACCAAAAAATAGCACTTCCTACAAAAGTAAATATATTACCAGAAGTTGATTGTCGATCATTCAAATTCTCTTGCCGATCAGCATCAGTATAACACTATAACTGAAGATTATGACCATTAAAATATAATGAGTAATCCATAATTCCTTTGACATAGCGTAGTACATATTTGATTTATTTTCAATGCTCTTCCTCATGATTTTTTGATATGTATTAAGAATTTCAATTGCATGGCTAAGGTCAGGTCGCGTAAATAACATAGCATATATAAGATATCAGAAAGTTGAAAAATAAGGAATTCTATTCATTCCAGCATTTTTCTTAGGAGTGTTTGGACATAATTCCTCACTGAGTTTAGTTTCCTTTACAATAGGTACATTAACATGTTTACTATTTTCTACAGAAAATCGTTTCAAAATATTTCGAAGGTATGCCTTTTAGGACAACTCAAGAATCCTTTTATTCTAATCTCTATGTATTTCAACTCATAAAACATAGGAAGTTTCACTCATGTCTTTCATATCAATTTTAGAAGATAACCAAATTTTCACTTCCATTAATGTATTTTTATCATTAGAAACAATGAGAATGCCATCAACATATAAAGACAATAAGATAAAATATTTACCCATAACTTTTGTATATATGCAGTGATCACCTTTCATCATTGAAAAACCATATGATGTGATAGCATTATCGAATAGAATATACCATTCATGTGAAGTTTGTTTAAGACTATAAATTGATCAATTCAACTTGCAAACCTTATTTTTATTTTCGTTTTCTCCAAAACCTTCTAGCTGTTTCATATATATTTCTTCCTCCAAAAAACCATTAAGAAAAGTAGTTTTAACATCTATTTGGTGAAGTTCAAACCATAATAAATAGTCAAAACACTAATGATACGAATTCAAGTAAATTTTGGAAGACGAGAATTTTTTTCATAAAGTCAATACATTTTCTTTGTGTAAAACCTTTAACAAGAAGCCTACATTATATTTTCCCACTAGATCTGCTGCATTCAATTTCCTTTTAAAAAATCCTTTTACAACCTATGGGTTTACAGTTGTTTGGTATATCAACAAGTTTCGAAACTTTATTCCTTTTTATCGAGTTTAATTGTTCTCGCGTTACTTCCACCCATAGTTTTGATTGTAAGTAATTTGGTACTTCTTTATAAGTCTTTGATTCTTTCTCTAAATCTGAAATTTTAGAGTGGACTTCCACCAATAACAAATAATAATCATCTACATATCGGGTTGTACTTAAATTTTCTCACTTTTCCTAAGCATGCTAGTGTTGTGAGTTTAATTTGTATTTTCTTCAGAAGCTGAACCTACTTCAGTGTGAGAATTAATATCAGATATATCCATTTGTGTTTCCAATGGAGTTGCCAATAATTCTACACTTGACTGCTTAGCACGACAAGGTGTGTTTTGATCTAAAAACATTACATCCTTGATTTTCACCAATTTATCATTTTCTAGATCATAAAATATGTATTTTCTTGATTCCAAAGAATAACCAATAAAATTTCTAACGTGCTTTTAGGCTACAATTTTATACGATTTTGATTTGACACTCAATTTATGCATTACAACCCCAAACAGTTAAGTGGCGAAGTGAGGGTTTCCATCCAATCCACAACTTATAAGGAGTGACTATTACAGTCTTAGTTGACGAATGATTTACTAAATAAACAGTAGTATGTAAAACTTCACCCCAAAAATATAAAGGAAGATCTGAACAAGTCATTATAGACCTAACTATATTCATAAGTGTTTTATTTCTACGCTCAGCAACACCATTTTGTTACAGAGTGTAAAGTATAGTATAATGATGAATAATTCAACATTCTTTACAAAAATCATTTAATATTTCTGAAGTATATTCTCATCCATGATCAGCTCTCAAAATTTTGATCTTTCTATTCAATTGTTTTCCACTTCAGTTTTAAATATCTTGAACATATCAAATCCTTCTCACTTATGTTTAAGAAGATACACATAACTAAATCTAAAATAATCATTAATGAATATGATAAAATGAAACGTAGCTATTCCGCTATGTGCTATACCCGGGCTAAACATATACATGCTTATTAAATTCTAGTAGATTCTATCTCAATAAATATGTCTAGCATATTCCAACACAGCTATCCTCGACACCTTAAGTATTAATTGCCCGAGTTAAATTCCGTATGAAATTATTCTCTATCATTTGCATCAATAATATAAATAATTTCATATTAAATCAAATCGATAATAACCATAATAAATATTAATAAAAATTCCAACATTTGACAGGTTCATGCGTTGGTGGGTAGGGCCGCGATTTCGATGGTTGGCACCAAACCATGAATCCCTCTCTGAAGCTTCTTGCCTGTCCCCCACCGCTGCTCGGTCGGTGCTCAATTTGTTAACACTGCTACTTAGTAGTCCCCCATTAATTTGGCATCAGACTCGCATATTTTTGTGAGACCGAACTAGCACACGTTTTGACCGGCTACAGCACGCGTTGGTGTTGTTGCAAGGGATCCAAACCCATTCCGGGATTTGTGCGAGGTTTGGTTTAAGGTGTGGTTTGATTAGACTGAAATAAGTTGATTTATGGTTAAAATTATTCGGTTAGATTGAAATAAGTTGATTTATAGCTGAAATTGTACTGTAGCTAGCCGAAATTATACTGTAATTAATGGTGGGTTATTTCGCGTAACTAAATTTAAAAATTTAAAAATAAAAAATAGATTAGCTCTTTACGGATAACGTAAACGAATACAGGAAAAAAAGAACCGGTAAAAAAGCTAAATAGTCAAAAAAAAGATAAAATTTAGAAATGGTAAAAATAAGTTAAAAGTTAAAAGCTCAAACCAAAATAAACGGAGCCACGACCATGGTTTCCATTTGACTTTAAAAACATGGTCGCCGTTTCGAGTTGTTAGCCGCTGCTGAATTCTATTGTTCGATTGTTACACCCCATCTAATTCGTTAGTGCCTGGGCGGACGGGGTCAGAGCATTCTAGTGTGGATTCATTTTTCTCGTGTTGTTTACTAGAGTTTAGGCACATTTCGTTTCAGTTTAGGACGGACGGTCTCGTCAAACGAGAACAGCAAGAACACGAGGAGAAATTAAAACTTGCTGTTCAATTGTCATTCTTTTGTCTTACAACATGATCATAGTGCTCTTTTGTGGCTGGCCTATTGATTCATGTTATTTGCTAGTTAATGCCGACCTATCAAATATACGTGTTATCTGCCGTCTAAACTACCCTAAACTAATGATAAGCTACGCAGCGTCTTCTCAAAATACATGATTACTTGTGCTAAGAAGACTCCTCAAGAATACTAATCGCAGAACAGGTGAACAACTTTTATATTTTGGAAACTATGAAATGGTGATGCACCTAAAACGAGTCCAATAAGAAACAGTCAAGATTCAATTTTGGAAAAATAATTGATGAGGGTGCAGGCACAAATCTTGTAAAATACATGCTTATGGTCATGTTCATATTGTCTTCTGCTTAGAAAAATTGAAAACCAGTACGGATACCTAGCCTTTTAAAGCGTTTTCTCTACTCTTTTCGCCACGGTCTCGCTCCGGAGATAAGACAGAGGGTTACATGTGTATCATGCACATCACTCCTCACGCTTCCATCATACGTACGTATCTAACCTTTACTTTTCCCACCGCTCGTACCCCTTACTTCTTTTAGCCACTACTATTTATTTTCAGTCAAAACTCATAAGACACAGTTAAAAATTATCAGCAAAAGACGGTACAAACGCCCCCCGTGTGGTCAGATTCAAGGAGAAAAAAGGTCAACGGAGGGAAATGAGATGACCAGCGTGAAGGAACGAACGACCTACCAAAGAGCTAATTGAGTGATCCACGTATCGTGAGTACGCTGTGTGCTTGTACATTCACTAACAATAACACTTAATTTTCTCCTACAAAACCACAAAAAAAATTTTGTTTGGCTCTCTCCGGTCTCTGTTCTTGTCTACCGCTGTACTGGAGTGTCGGAGCGCTGATTGAACCAACGTAACTACCCGTCGCTGCTGAGTGCGTGGTGATAACGAGGTGTTCCTCCTTTTTCTCCCATGCAAAATACTTTTCAGATCACAGCTCTTTTTCTTTTTTCTCCGAGTAAATACGACGTCCAGACTGCAGGATAATGGAACTCCAGGTGTTCCTGTGAGCCACCACAGGAAGAGAGATTTCATAATTTATTCTATCTTTATTTGTCACTTGATAAAATACTCTGAAATATCTCACTGATATGTAGGACTAGATATCGTATATCAGTGAGATATCACCATTTCAATAAAAGATAGGTCATCAATTCATCCCCACAGGAATGCTTGGGTGTTCTCCTCGCAATTAACCAGCTCCGCTTTCAGAATAGCTGCAGGTTCGTGACTCACGAATGCATCTAAAAGTTTGGCGAAATGAAAGTGAAATCTGCGTTCACCTGTCGACAGGGGCGGAGCTACAGGGTGGTCCCTGTGGGCCGTGGACCACCCTGCGCTTGGTGTATTTTAGCCTTATGTGTATTTTAGCTTTCCTTCTTCTCTTTTTCTTTTCTCGTGCCCTCTGGTTTTAATACCTCTTCTTCTTTCTGTTTTGACATGCTTCTCTTGTGAACCATGTGTCTTGTTGTTCGAAATAGATGCCCACGAATGTGAACTCCTATTGATCGGAAGTAGAACATCAAGCTTGGTCTTCTTTCTTTATTTCTTGTGTTGATCTTTGACGATTTTACATGCGGATCAAACGGCAATATTTTCACTGAAATTTTCTTGATTACTCTCGATTTACGCTGAATTTTTAGTCTTGCATGCTTCTAGTTTTCAGTGAATTAATTTTCCGAATTCTCGGGGGCGATTTTAAAGAGAATGACATTCACCCCCTTTGTCGCCATTTCGGTCCTACACTAGTCACTTTTATTGAGCGGGACATCTTCTTACAATTGAGTGAAGAAGAGATCATCAACACTTTCATGGCTATTAGAAGACGCAGGCCTGACAAGAAGAAGTAGTGACGTACTGTTCTTCAACTATTATAGGTATGTAATATTTCAATTCTATGTTAAGAAAGCTATATTCGTCTATTTTATGAAGTTTGTATGTCCTTTTACCTTAATTGCATTTCGTAATTTATATACTTGTGTCTTGACATGTTAAATTTATAGCGGTTAAATAAATTTTAGACAACGGACCACCATAGCTATAAATCACGGCTACGCCATCGCTGTCGAGGAGCCAAATCTTCCCGCCGTTGCAAGGTGCAAATTACTCTTTTTTTGTCGTGGCAGATATTGTTAGAAATTAGTCCATTTGATAATGGTTCATTTCCTTAATTCTAAAATATGCATGGTTTAGTAGCATATTGTTAAGGCAAGGTGAGGAACACCGATTTATAAGGTAGAGTACTCATCACTCCTTGAATATGGATAGAGTACTCGTCACTCTCTAGTAACGCGCCACTTGGCAGACCAGGTCCATCTTTATTTTTGCTGAACCCTGCACCTCACTCTCTCTGTTTGAATGAGATTCAAACGTTTGAATTTGAGGCTTAATTGGGCTTTTGATGACATGCAGTTATCAGTGAGTAAATCACTGGTTAAATGTTATCAGTTACCAGTGAATTATTTCAGTTCAATGGGGCAGTTACTAGAGAGTAATTTGCATATCTATATATATATACCTGGAGATGTCCAAGGTATAAGATAGAGAGAATCCCTCATTGTGTGCATCTCTAACTTCTGTCAACTTGTGTTGTTGTACTGCGCCGTCTGAACTTCGCCAACCTTTCTTCTCGGCGTGCACCTGGAAGGAGGAGAGCGGCTATCTCCGAACCGTTACCGTAGAGAGTTCCTGCATAGGGCGGCAATAAGGTTTCTGGGCAGCGCACATCTACGCGACCGCTCACTGCACTGCGTCATCTACGTTCTACACTGCGTCAAGTATGCGTTGCTTCCTGTTCTTCATCAGGCGAAAAGTAAGTCGTTCGCGTGTTCGTTCGACTTTCATATCATAATCTTCTTGTGTATATTCTGAAGTATGATGAGTAACCTGCTGTTAGTTGTGAGTTTCGCATCACTAGTTTATTGTATTTGTCTCATACTAAAACTTGGAATTAAAATATTTCTCATATTTCCAATAGATGTTTTGTTTGCGACTTGATATTCTGTTTATGCACTGGACATACAATTATTCTCAGCATATCACACGGTTTATGCATTTAACTTTGCTCACTAAGGATGGTGCGCAATAATTTGGGAGCATTTTGTTTGGATGCAATGAGGGGAGAATGGAGGGCGAGGCATCGATCGTTGAGGACAAGAGAGGATGGGGTTTTAAATAACACAAGCCTTGCCATGCACATTCCCTTATGGCTCTATGTGAGTCTCAAAGTGATGGCCATCTAAGCTTTTCGCTGGCCGAGGCAAATGTGAAACGAGATGCTTTCGATCACCAAAGCACGTCTGGTGAAAAGCAGACGCGGCTAAAAGAGTGCTTTGCTCGCCTTGCTCTTTTGTTCCTCCCAAAGGGAGTACTAGTGTGGTATTTTACTTCAACTATCAGATTTACCTGCGCACAGCTGTACGGTTAAATGTTATAGTATAGACGTCTTTAACAAACATTACTTTCTATAATTGAAATACAATTATATTTATTATATAAATTTAATATTTATAGATGATTAATCTGCACCGTTATAACCTGACCCACTAAAATAAGTGGTGGAGATCTTTCTCTTTTCTTTTGATTAATGTGAGAATTTTTAGGATTTTTCCTTTTTAGGATTATTGCGAGATTTTTTTGCTCTCAAAATAAAGAAAATACCTTAATATCACCTGTTGTTTTTATTTATTTGGATACATCCTAGATAGTATATCTATATACGAAAAAACCGTGGTGCAGCGAGACTTACAGGTAAAACATGGTGCACGGTGTGATTAGATATACGCGCTCGTCAGTGAGGCAATTGCTATCTTGTAATATTTTGTGCATGTGGTTTCTCGATCGTGACTTCATGCATGACGCATTTCGCAGTCTTTGTGATATTTTCGATTGATCCTAGCGTGACCTGGCCCTTTTGGTTTTTGATTTATATTATAGTTAAAAACCATCTTTTAAAAGAAAGTCTATAAATTAATTATAGTATACACTATACCGATTTCAGTTATATCATTAAAATCATATACGATTATCTTTTTTTTATTCTCTCTTACACTCATAACTAGAATCTAAAAACAAAAAATCATACTTAACAGCCGAGAAGAACATCCCAGCATATGTCAATGGATCAAGTACTGATAACGCGTAGTAGATAGTAGCAGTGGCGTGGTGCATGTGGAATTTGTCTTCATCTGTGTTGGCATGTGGAGAGTCAGAAGGGCAGGAGGTACTGCTCGGAGTTAGGCACGCAGCACCATGACCAGACAAGCAGGGTTGACAGTTGACAAAATTGGAGAGATTTGCTTCAGTGCAATGCATGGGAAGTCTTGTATTTTCCACGGTCAATTTCACACCCGTGTAACAAGCACAACACGTAGCCATGCCTTCCTCGCGCAATGTGGCACAAAGAAAACGAAGAAAAAAGGAGGGTACAGGTCAAGTCGGGGAGCTAGAATTTTTCCAGCAACTAGGGTAAATAAACTGTGTACAAATATGTGTAAATTCAAGTAAGATTTGCTCAGAGATTTCAGATAAACCGTTCAAGACAACGTCGAAAGTAGTTGCCACTTTATATATAAAGTGAATAATCAGAAACTTAATTGGTTGAAGCTACCGCTCTACACCAACTCTACAATCTGCTCAAATGTCCAGATAAAAAAGAAACTCGCTAGCTCACATGAAGAAGCCACAAGCAAATAAAAGCGCCACAATCTACATCAACGGACGGATGAGTAGGACAGTACGTAGAAGTATGCATCTACAAGTACAATACTGGTACCATACGGATGCAGTGCCATAGGTGTATACGTACACCAAATCAAACAAGGCACTAGAACGCGCTTTTGTTGCAGTTGCAGCCACATTAGAAGTTGACCGTTGACTGTTGGTGTGTACATGTGAGTGGCCAAAGCAGGCCCCCGAATTGATGGCCTTTTGCAGGCGCTTTCTATCTTTCTTTGTATCTTCCTTCCCTGTTTGAGACTGTTTGATTATACGGAGATCGAAAATATAATGATAATAAATAATTAACTTTTAGGTACATTAAAATTTATATTTGTGAAAGTTCGGTCAATCACGGTTAGTGATCGGCAGGTTTCGACCACGGACGATAGCCCGATCGGCTTTGTGATGGATGATCCGATCGGCAGATTTGAACGGCAGGCATCGACCACGGTAAATTGACCATAGAGGATCGACTACAATATTTTAACCACGGCAGAACGACCACAACATTTTGACCACGGCGAAACCATCTCCATCCGGAGTTTTTAGAGGAGTCGAAGAGCAGTCGGAGAGGTCGAAGACCCCGGAGTAGGAGACTCCGGATAAACCAGTCGTAGTTATAGTGAACCGGTTGTAGATACAGTGGCTGACCTGGTTGGTGTTGATGGATGAACTAGGGTGTGATATGCGTGTGTGGACTAATATCAGTCAAGTTGGGAAGAACTTATGCGAAAAAATATTCTTTGGTCTTTGCATGTGTAGGTTGAGCGTAGAAATGGTCATGGTCGGTGACGAGAAGGACGAGGATTAGGATGGGGAAATCTGATGTCCAGGCGGTCGAGTATGTTACGAGGTGGTCAGGCTCAGCTAGAGGATGTGGAGATCAAAGTGGATGATGCGTGGAGAAGCTACGGGAGGTGCGGTCTTAGAGGTTTCGCCATGTGATGAGATTGGAGAAGTTATGGAAGGAGTCCGTAACTTGGAAGGTTTATAGATATTAGAAAATCTGTGTTTGAAAGGGTTTCGATTTCTTGAGTTTTGGAAAAGATAGAATTTCGTGTCTGTGTTTGACGAGGATATGTCTAGGGCGTTAGCCTATAAAAGCAGGGAGAGACTAAGAGTTAATGCAAGGCTTCGGAAAGTTTTTGGCGAAGAGACTTGAGAATAGTCTTTAATTTCTGGCTAAGGCTTTTAGGGTGCTCATGAGGGCACTTTGTAAATCCACGAAAATATAGCAATAAATATCATCTTGAATCAATCTGATTCGTAATTTGCTCGAAGAGTGTTGGTGATTGCAGGTGGATTGAAGCTTATGACATTGTGCAAAGATATTCAAGAGGTTTGACTTCTGGTGTTGAAGATTTCAAGTATGTACAAACCGGTCGAAGATCAAAGTTGAGTGAGCGGTCGAACGCTGAGAGGTCAATCGAGCGGTCGAACACCGAGCGATCGATTGGGCAGTCGAGCACCGAGTGGTCGAAACCTTCACCGACCACCAGGAGATTCCAAAAGCGAAGGTAATCATTCACCCCTATCTGATTGCAGTATTCGATCCCACACGGACTTTGTACTTTTTCCTTACTTTCATGAATGAATGAGGTTTAGTTCTTTTTCAGTTTATGGCTTATAACTTCTTCGAATAAATAAATAGGACAACTTCTTTGTTATTTTTTTGAAGCGGCTTATCGATTTATTGTCATTCAGTTTATTTATATAAACACTTATGTTAGAATTAAATACTATCAGTTATAGCCATAAATGATAAGATCCAGCCGAAAACAGTCTATCATAAGTAGCTCTCCTGCTCGTTCATTACAAAAAAGGTGAGTGACCAAAGGAGGAAGGAAGGCAGCACAGCACACAGCCAGCATTCTCCGCGTCCCCACAGCTGTGAACTCGCGATTTGTGATCCGACAACGACGGGCCCGCCGGCCCGCGTCTCCGGCCGTCGCCCGCCGCCGACACCGCACGAGCGCGCACATTTCGTCAACAGTGTAGACGCGGTTCGTTGGGAGTGGGGGTTCTGCTGGCTGATATGGCGTCGGGTGCTGTGGGCCCGCTTCCAGTGAGATATATGTGCTGACCGGCGGCGTGCGATGTTGTGGTGCCACCGCACCCTCCCGCCCGACCATATTATACTGTTGGATGGATTCCATCCGTGGTACACTACGATACGTATAGTGGCGATCTATATAAGGTTTATTTTAAATCAGGCTTACAGAGGCAGATCTAGAACGAAAATAGTGGAGATGTTTGTAGAACTAATATTCTTTTTAACTCCAGACCAAATGGTTCATTCCTTTTATGATAGATGCTGGTGCTGAAGAGGGTATGCTGGACACTAGTACACGGTAACAGGAGGCGTGTATCAGTGTTGTGAACATCGCCCTATCTTCTTCTCTGCAGCAAAGAAAAATGTTCGAAAGGAACACTTTACAGAGCCTTCGAATCTTTTCGTTATATCGACAACATGCCGTATAATTGTGATGCCTTCCACCAATCAGGAAAGGGGACCATGTACACTCATTTGAGCAACAGCAAAGAGATGTCCACATTTTGGCCATCGAACACAAAAACCTAGCTTAGCTACTCGCTTGTTTTGTATAGTTTTTATCTATATTTTTTAAGACGATAGTAAATACTGAAGGCACTAACGTGGATGACGTATACGATTTTAAGTTTAAGAAGGTAATTAGAGAATTTGTTTTAAAAATCATGCCCGTTTATTTTGATTTTTAGAGATTTTTAGAAAAATCAAAAGTCAAAACCAAAATCCAACGCTTTTCTTGCATAGAGAATTCTTCCCAGAAGTGCTATACTTTCTGGAAAAAAAATCCAGAAGGCAGAAGTAGTGTACTACTAGCTAGTTATTATATTAGTGGCATAATGCTTCGAGATGAAACAACACTTTTCTTCGAATAGATGCTGATGATATGTACTACAATAAAAAATGGATTTCAATATTGAAGCAGGCAGAAGAGAGAGTTTTTTTCTTTTAAATCTACTAGTGTATTGTAAAAAAAATCCAATCCATTACAAAGGGCCATTAAATGTGCACATCACATATTCGCATTACAATACTTCAAATCTTGAAAAACTAAGTCAAAAGAAACAATTAAAGATACTAGAAATTGACAAGATTGAAGATCGATCTGACCCATGTTGAACAAGAAAAACCTATTGCTATGTGTCGAAGTATATACAATTACATTGACACATTTCTGCAGCGGCGTAACCTTTTGGTGAATTGATTAATGCATTAACCCCGATGTTGTATCAGAGCAAAATATCAAGAATTTCTATAGTACCGGTATAGCAATAAGTAGGAATACCTTCAAAAAAAATTCTACATATTCATCGATCCTTCACCCTAATAGTTACTGAGTTGTGAAGATTAGAATTAGAAGCCAACACCAAAACAAGCAACTCAAGAAACCGAAAACAAACTCTCAGGGCTCTAGTGGTCTGACAGGTGCCTAGCGATCTGACCGTTAGCTAGACGCTAGTCTGACCGGCCTCTGGCGGTCTGACCGGAGGGGAGGTGGCGGTCTAATTGCTCCTCTATTCCAGAACTGAAAAATCAGCTCGAACCAATGTAACTTTTGGTGAAACTTCAAAAATTAAAGTCCAAATAATATAAAATTTTGCACACACCTTTCTTAAGGTCTCAAGAATATATTCTATAAAAGGATCACATGAATCCATGATAAAGTTCGGACATTTCTCAAGAACAGGTAAAATTGCACCAAAACCAGACAAAAACAAAAAACTCATAATATGACTTACTCATGGGTGAAGAATAACCAAGATGATTCTCGATATATTTTCACATATCATAGCAAGCAAGAAATTATAGAGAATCGAGGCACAAACTCTTGGATCAAGAAATCTCCAGAGAGGATCAAATTCAAGAAAAATCGGGCAACCTCATGAACTTGCTAAACCTAATACTTAGATGAATGATTATTGATTTTCATGAAATATCTCTATTATTTACTCGTACTTGGCATCCAATAACACTAAAATAGGGGAGAGAGAAGATTAAAATCAATAAGATCAAGAGCAAATCAACCAAACTAAAAAGAATTTATGAGAGATAAATAAAGTTGATATATTGCTATGCGAGTATGAAGGTTTTACAGTCACTACACCTGGAGGATAAGAGAATACACCACAACACCCACACTTCTCAAACCCTAATCCTAGAAAAACTGTCTTTAATGAGGAAAGTAGGATGGTTGGATGGATTTCTTGTAAGTATCCATCCCAACCCGTTAAGTAGATAGCCAACCTATATTTATCTAACCCTAATAGATACTATCCACTAGCACATATAGAGAAAATCTGTTAATCCCACACAATATAGATTTTACTCACACGCTACACATATGCATGCTTCTCAAAACACATAAGCCCGAATCCGCTAAGTCATTAGCTTTTGATTCAACTTGATCTTCTTGAATTCTCTTTGACCTAAACCGCTTTCCCAAGTGCCACTCAAGCACCGTAGTTTTGATCCAAGATAGCTTTTGGTACTTTGGTCAACTTACCAAAATACATTTTCTTAACCCGGTTTTCATCTTCCCTTATAAGCAATCATCATACTTGTTACGTGTAGGTGCCTCACTGGCTTGCCACTCGTCAGCAAATCTTTTTTGTTCCGGTTCCGCCGGACTATTCGTCACTTGGACCGACCAAGCCACATAGTGTAACCTGTCGCTTGAACCTTCCATTCAACATTTTTTTGCCTTTGTCGTGTCGTGCTTGAGCTTAGCTATTTCACCTGATATTTTTTATTGTTCTGGGCCTCGGTTTCTCCATGAGTGTACCCTAGATCCTCACCGTTGACCATGGTTGACTCTAAGCCTCCCTGTACATCTAAAGACAAATAAATCATTTTAGGCACAAATTCTTTACAACTTGGTATACGTTAGCTGAAACATACATCATACAATATATATGCACTGACCTATGTCAATCCTAATCAACTCATGGACAAAAGAACCAAAATTCCAAAATTTTGGCTGAGGTAACCTGGTCTGCTGGTCAGACCACTAGCCCTGGCTGGTCTAACCGTTGTTGGCTGCCGGTCAGACCTCTAGTGCCACCGAGTGCGGCGGTGTGATCGACCGCCTCCTTTGGTGGTCGATCGCCAGTCTGCAATATGTCCAGAAAAACTGTAAATTTATAAAATTCAAAATTTAACTCCTCTAAAATTACGATGGTTCATCGTAACAAAACATTGAACCTTCTAACATAGTGTTTTAATTCCGTTGAAAGAAAAGATCTTGAATTCAAAACCTCGATGGCATGATTTAGAAAAATACATAATTACAACCCCATATATACTAACTCAACAGTCACCATAATACTGGCATTTGCTAAACGTCATGAATTCCCTTGAAAGAAAAAGACCTTGAATCCAAGACCTTGCTGGCATGATTTAGAAAAATACATAATTACGGCCCCATACATACTAGCTCAACAGTCACAATACTGGTAATAGTTGAGACCACGAGGCGCGAAGGAACGATAGGCTGCTGAGCAGCATTGATACTATTTTCTAAAACATAATTGATCGACTGGATTATCATTATAAATGCGAGCGAGGAATTTTTCGAACGATCCCTTTTTGTCTCTGGTTTGTAGGTATCGCCTGAAATATGCCTCAGAGGGAAGGGGAGAATGGGAGGAGGCCACTAGGTTGGGTCCTTTCTATTGATTTTTACATATGAGTTTTGACTGTGATTTATGATATTTTGTTGAAAATAAATAAGTAGTAGTTGAAAGAAGTATCCTTTAGAAGGAGGAGACGAGCGATGGAAAAGTGAGGAAGAGATATGTACATGTGATGGGAGCGAGAGGAGTGGGGTGTATGATGCATCCGTGACTCTTTGTCTTATCTCTAGAGCGAGATGATAGTGAGAGCAGTAGAGAAGCCGTTTTGAAAAGTTGAATATTTATATCGGATTTTAGCTTTTCTAAATAGAAACTACAGATAAAAGCCAACACAAATAGTGCTGTGATCCGAATGGGAGAAAGTAAGGAGAAAAAAAAGGCTTGGTTCGGTCGTTAGGCTGCCCGTTTCGATCTACATGAAATTCAGGAGGGTCGGTGCAACGACTCTGATGCACTCCTTTCGACTTCCTTTCAAAAGCAGGCTGATAAATGCCGTCCACGCACGCACGCCCAAGTAGACAATATCAGTATCACAATTCACACGTCCGCAGGGAAAAAAAATACAATACTAAATATGTACCACCAGAAGGAAGAGACGCAGCAAATAACTTTATGTTTGGTAAATAAATAATAGCGCTAAAATTTTATATTTAGGGTTTATGAAAATCTGACCGGACGCTGGGAATACATTGCATTGTGGATAGCGTTATGTAGATAGAATAGACAAGTCAGCCGCCTGATTTCTCTATGTCAAGCCAGCTCTAAACCATCCGAGTGTCTGTTCTTTTCTTTCAAAACTGATGGTTTTGATTTTGTTTCTTCGGAGTATTTTCTCAACTTAAGCGATCACACGTTAAAGCCCAACATTTGTACCGAGCAAAATCGCAGATAAATTTTTCCGTAAGACGGAAGTCTAAAATTCAAAATTATAAGCCATAAGCCGTTGCCAAACAAGCCCGAGCCAGCTATTAGTCGTTCTTGAAATGAACAAGAAAATCTTCATCCTGGAGAGATCGCGCATACATTGACTTCGATCTCGTGTTTCCTTGGAAACCGAATAGATCTGTTGGTGTTGTGCCTAATTTCTGGTTAATTTCCACTGAAGATTTGGGCTACGATTTAGCGCGAATCTATCGAAACTAGTGAGTCCCCAGTGAGAACTAGTCTGGAAGCGGATTTTGAAACCCTAGTATGAACAATGCCTTATTTCCTCTTCATTTCCCACTACATAAAGGAGCATGGATCTTTAAAGGGGTAGTATGTATACAACAAGAACACATAACTACCGAACTTTCTCTCTCCCTTTTGACAATGAGGTATCTAGCTTTAGCATGACTTGAAAAATGCCAATGAAAAGGGGTGAAATTAGGGCTTTGCACTGGCTTCAGCTAGGTAGGGATCAGCTTTTGGGGAGTATTATTCCATTCTGCTTGTTTAGTTGCAATGGATTGGTTCCTCCATCTGGACAAGGAGAAAATGCCGGTGCTCTACTATATTGTGGACCAAATCTTTAACCAATAAGCTGGTACTTCATAGCCCCTGTTCTTTTCTGCTTCTAAAAGCAGCTTTTCGGCTTTTCTACAGTAACTAGCTTTTAATGGAGTATTTTTTTAAGATATTGTCTACTAGTTAATTGTAGTACATACTGTACCGACTTCATTTATATTGGCAAAACCCACACGTGAGTTTCTGTTACTCTATAATATCTCGCACGAACAGCCTAAAAGTCATAAGCCGCAACCAAAAGCCATAAACCGCAGCAAAAAAGAACAGGCCTGGCCTATTGATTGATTTGGTCCACTAATGCTATATGCTTTGGGGGCAATTGCTCCACTTGTAAGCTTACTGGGCCACTGGAATTAATGTGGATTAGCAATTTGAGCAATATAATGGAACGAATCCAATATATAGTATTTATGGAATTAGAAAGTACATTACAGTAGAGGTCCTCGAACTCGTTTGGTTGTCCCACCTAGTTCCTTAAATTTGAATGTTAGCCGGCCTGGTGGTTTCATCTGGCAGTCGAATAATTTAGAAAGTTTGATGACTTGACAAAACCAAATTAAGTTTTGAGTATCTAAGTAACAAATTAAAACAAACTGGTTTGAGGATCTCTGGTGCAATTCACAAAGGTTATTCGAAATAAATCCCTTGGGTTTAAGCAACATTTTCTGAATCAGGTGTCTCATTTTTAAATCTTAACTACCCAATTGCGTAGCTTGTAGAGGCGATGTACGTGAAAAGTGGCTCGCAAACAGCGTCGGAGAGTGATCGAGTGACTGCCCTCAGGAGGGAGAAAACAAAAGGAAGGAAAGATACGTGTCATCTGACAGAGCATCATGCACGCTTTTAAAAGCGAGAGTCGTATAACGTCATAACAGCAGTACAGCACGATGAGATGTTTCGAAGGGACACGAGCATCACTGGCGATTATAATATTCAGAGACACGTAGCTAAGCTGACTCATTTCCTTAATCTAAACCAACCATCAAAAGGTAACCATCATGCAGCTGTTGGCCACAGTAATCTGTAAATGCAGCACATATAATCAATCCCATAGTGCAGTTATGTAGGGCCTCTTCGGTAGGCAAGAAGTCAGATGGTTTTTGATTTTTGTTATAGTATATAACTTTTAAATAAAGTATTTTCTCAAAACGGGATCAAACGTAGTATACGTTAAAAGCTCAACATCTGTACCAGCTAAAATCGTAAGTGAGTATCGGTCTCTCCGTAATCTGTACCGTAAACAGCCAAAATTCAAAAATTTCAACCAAAAGCTATAAGCCACAGCTAAAAAGAACAGACCCGTAGGTGTATACCATTTGCAAAAGCTGAAATTAGATGTGTACTATACCACATACGGCCCAATGGTTGCACCAGAATTACCTCGTGAAAGAAAATCGCACAAATTCTATGAAGGCTGGGATCCGAGCTAAATACCTGCACCTGCGACATCCTTCGGATTAGTCGCCAATAATAAGATCTTCAATCTTTTGTTATGATCTGTCACACCAGTCCAAACAGGACCATCTCCAAACCAGAAACACACAGATCTTTGGAGCTATGCTTGGGCGCTTGGAATCGCTGCAATATGGTATGTACATACTGACTGGAGAGTAGAGATGGAAGCATCAGGTCCTGTTTTCTTAGTCAGTGTCTCTCTCTTCAGCTGTCTCTCCTCTCTGATGATTAGTAGACTATGTTTTTTAATTATGAATAATGTTTTTAGTTATAATTAATGATTTTTGTCTGTATTTTTTTACTGACCGAAGAGGTCCTAGTTTTCTTAGTCAGTGCGTCTCTCTTCTGCTGTCTCCCCTCTCCGATGGTTAGTAGACCCAAACAGTTAGTACATCCTGTTTTTTTAATTATATCTGTTGTTTTTTTAGTTATAATTAATGGTTTTTGTCTGTATTTTTTCAGGCGACAATAGATGATAGAGATAGACGACACAAAAATTAGGACCTAGACTACTTTGTCACGTGAGTAGCAAGACATGCTGGAGGTTGAGTTGCTGCTGTCGCACTAACTACCGGATGCGAGTGGAGGGTTTCGGGTGCGCTTATTGGCTAGTAGTATTCTCTTCTTAGAATATAATCTAGTGTTAATTTTGCTAGATTTCTTTTTCCTTTCGGGTTCGAGTGAGAAGAAGAGAGGGAGAGGGGATTAGGGTTAGGGTACCGACCATCCGATGCACTCGGAGGAGATGTTGGCCATCACGGGTTCGTCGGTGAAGTCTGCGCACGGGCAGCGACGGTCGGGGAAGAGGAGGGCGGTAGCGGCGGCGTAGATCCGGTGACGGCGACGGCGATGGCACTTCCCGTCGCCAACTGCGCGCCCTCTAGATCAGTCTAGGGTTTTGTCGGGTGGGGATTGCGGCTCAGGTGAACCTCGTGACTCGAGCCACCGGCCCCCACCCCTCTATTTATAGCGCAAGACGACGGGGCCCATCGGCCAATAGTTGGGTGGGCGCCCCGATCGTATGCGAGTCAAGGTCCCGATTAGCCGTTGGGCTAATCGGTAGGGAGATCAATCTAACATTCATCCGGTGACGGCGACGGCGATGGCACTTCCCGTCGCCAACTGCGCACCCTCTAGATCGGTCTAGGGTTTTGTCGGGTGAGGATTGCGGCTCAGGTGAACCTCATGACTCGAGCCGCCGGCCCCCACCCCTCTATTTATAGCGCACCTGACGGGGCCCATCACCAATAGTTGGGCTGGGCGCCCGATCGAGCGCGAGTCAAGGTCTCGATTAGCCGTTGGGCTAATCGGTAGGGAGATCAATCTAACATTCTCCCCTTGATCTCCTCTCATATCATACCTTTTTCTTCTTTTCCTATCTCATCACAGATTAGTGCATAGAGCATGCTTCATCGTCACGGTCAATTGCCGATAGATTTAACAGCTACAATACACATCTCTGTACTGAAACAGATTCTTTAATTTTGGGCCCTTTATAGTCCAGGAATCATAGGCTTTCCCTTAAACCCATGCCGGCTACATGTTCTCTGAACACGTTGGGTGGTAAGCCTTTTGTAAGCGGATCCGCTAACATCTTTGTGGTACTTATATGATCAAGACTTATGATATGATCCCGGACTTTATCTTTCACAATATAGTACTTTATGTCAATGTGTTTGGCAACACCACTTGACTTATTGTTGTGAGCATACATTATTCTTTGGTTCATTATCGCAGTACAATTTAAGTGGTCTATAGATGTCGTCAACCACTTTCAAACCGGGTATGAACTTCTTTAACCATTTCACCTGCCCCGTGGCCTCATAACATGCTACAAACTCGGCATACATTGTGGACGATATAGTGACGGTTTGCTTAGAGCTTTTCCACGATATAGCTCCTCCTGCGAGAGTAAATATATACCCTGATGTGGACTTTCTATCATCTCCCGCATAATCAGAATCCGAGTACCCTACTATGCGCAAGGAATCTGATTTTCTATATGTTAGCATAAGGCCTTTCGTGTCTTGCAAATAACGCAAGACTTTCTTTACTAATTTCCAGTGTTCTAGTCCTGGATTGCTTTGAAATCTGCCAAGTAACCCGGTAACAAATGCTAAGTCGTATGCAGTGCATACTTGAGCATACTGTAAGCTTCCGACAGCTGAAGCATATGGAACCGCTTTCATTTGATCGATCTCATACTGGTTCCTGGGGCATTGAAAATCCTCATATCTATCGCCCTTGACTATAGGAGTAGGTGAGGGACTACATTTGTGCATACTGAATTTCTTTAGAACCTTTTCTATGTATGCCTTTTGTGATAGTCCTAATACCCTTTATTTCTATCTCGGTGAATCTCTATTCCTAGAACGAACGAAGCTTCACCGAGGTCTTTCATATCAAAATTTGAGGACAAGAACTTCTTTGTCTCCAGTAGTAGACTGATATCACTACTAGCAAGTAAGATGTCATCCACATACAGGATTAGGAAAATGTATTTCCCATTCTTAAACTTTGCATAAACACAGTTGTCCTCTACATTCTCTTTAAACCCAAACTTTCTTATTGTACTATCAAACTTCAAATACCACTGTCTTGAAGCTTGTTTTAACCCATAAATAGACTTCTTTAGTCGGCATCCCATTTGTTCTTTTCCTTCCACGACAAAACCTTTTGGTTGTGCCATGTAAACATTTTCCTCCAAATCCCCGTTGAGGAATGCCGTCTTTACATCCATCTGATGTAGTTCTAAATCATAATGTGCTACTAGCGCCATTATGATTCTAAAGGAATCCTTACATGAGACTGGAGAAAAAGTCTCATTGTAATCAATCCCTTCTCTTTGCGTGAAACCTTTTGCCACAAGCCGCGCTTTAAATTTTTCTATGTTCCCTTGGGAGTCATATTTTGTTTTATAGACCCATTTACAGCCTACTGTCTTGGCTCCTTTAGGAATTGACTCTAAGTCCCAAACCTCGTTGGTACTCATTGCTTTCATCTCATCTTTCATGGCTTCAAGCCACTTCGATGACTGATCGCTTCTCATGGCTTCTTCAAATGAGGTGGGATCATCCTCCATATGAAACTCTTCAGTAGCATAAATCTCATAGTCATCAGAAATAGCTGATCTTCTTACTCTTTGGGACCTTCTGGGACCTTCATTAGTCGGCCCTTGTTCTATGTGTGTCTGTTGCTGTTCTTCCTCATGAGCAACAACGGTTTCCATGGGTTCCTGAAGGACAGGTTCCACATGTGCATTCATTGTCGCCATGGGAGAACCAACAACAGGTGTTGTCACTACAGTGTCAGACACTGTTGGTGCAGCAGGAACAGACAATGGGAAAAATGGCTCCTGAATCATCGGAGTGGGCACATATACCCGCTTCTCTTCAAGATCAATTTTCCGCGCTGCCATGCTCCCCCTCATCATCTCATCCTCTAAGAATACAGCGTGTCTCGTTTCTACAAACTTTGTATATCCGTCGGGCGGAGAAACGAAAACTTTTGACTTTTCAGGGTAGCCAATGAAATGGCAACTTACTGTTTTGGGATCTAGCTTCCCAATATTTTGGTTAAATATTTTAGCCTCAGCGGGACTCCCCCACACACGTAAGTGATTTAGTGAGGGTACTCTTCCTGTCCACAACTCATACGGTGTTTTGGGCACCAACTTACTTGGTACTCTATTGAGAATGTGAATGGCTGTCTTTAACGCCTCCATCCACAGACTCAATGGTAAGGTGGAGTAACTTATCATACTGCGCACCATATCCATTAGGGTACAGTTCGCCTTTCGCCTACTCCATTCTGCTGAGGCTCGCCTGTAGAATCTTGGGCTACTATTCCATTCTCTTGTAAGAACCTTGCAAAAGGTCCAGGAACCTGTCCATACGGGGTATGCCGACCGTAGTACTCCCCTCCCACGATCAGATCGAACTATCTTAATCTTTAAATCGTGTTAATTTTCAACTTCAGCCTTAAATATCTTGAATTTATCCAAGGCTTCATTTCTTTCTTTGATTGGATAAATGTAGCCAAAACGGGAGTAATCATCCGTGAATGTTATGAACGAGTCATAACCATCCACACTCTTCACAGGAAAAGGACCACAGATATCTGTGTGAATTATCTCTAAAATTCTGCGCTTCGCTTGGCATCTTTCTTAATTTTCTTTACATACTTTCCTTTAATACATTCTATGCATTGTTCTAAGTCTAAGAACTCTAATAGATGAAGAATATCATTCTTAACTAGTCTTTCTATTCTCTTCCTCGAAATATGGCCTAAATGACAGTGCCATAATTTCGATGATGCATTATGAGTTCTCTTTCGTTTTCTGTTTGCATTCACAAGCGAGGATATACGCTCATTCACATCACATACGGAATTCACATTTTCACGAAGTGACAATAAATAAAGCTCATCTTGTTTGATGGCAAGACCAATACATTTATCATTAAATGTTATTTCACATTTTCCATCTCCAAAATGGCAATCATAACCATCATTGTCCAAGCGTGAAACACTAATCAAGTTTCTTTGTAAAGAAGGAACATAAAGAACATATCTAAGTAAAAGCACGAAGTCGTCGAAAGTCAGAGATGAAGATCTCTAAGCGCTTCAACGTCTCTCGGACTCCATTTGCGACTTTAATGCATCTTTCTCTTCTTTGCGTAGTCCTCGTCGAACGGAATCCCTGCAAGGAATTGGCAACATGAACAGTTGCACCTGAATCAATCCACCAAGTAGATTTTGAATATTGTACATACAGGGACTCATTTAAGACGTAATGATGTTCTCACCTTTCTTTGACATAATCATTTTCAAGAAATCGGGACAATCTTTCTTGTAATGTCCCTTTTTCTTGCAGTGAAGACACTGATCTTTCTCCATAGTGAAATTTTGTTCTCGAGGCTTTTCTTTGAGGCTTTCCATCTTTTGAGAAGGAATGATTAAAGTTCTTTTTCTTGTTGTCTTTCACATAGTTGATAGAACCACCATGTGAAGCCTTTACCCTTTCCTCCTCTTGAGCACACATAGCTATGAGTTTCTCTAAGTCCCATTTCTCGGGCTGTATGTTGTAGTTAACAACAAAAGTGTCAAATTCCTTTGGCAAGGAAGCAAAAATCAGATGGATTAGGAACTCATCCTTGATGGCCAGATCCATTGGTTTCAGCTTAGATGCCAAAGCGCTCATCCTTTGTATGTGCTCTCTTATGCCACTGCCACCTCCATTGTACCTCTCAGAACGGTGCTTTATCACCGGGTAGCATATATCTTTGAAGAGCCAGTGAACTGACTCTTTATTCTTTCGAGGTACTCAGTGACAGTGTCACATTCTGGGATTGAGCCCACAATAGCAGGCTCAATCGTGTTCTTTATCACAGCCAAACATTTCTTGTTGGCAGTGACCCACTTTTTATGATCAAGATCATGTGACATTTTTATGGGAGCAAAGTCCCTCATGTCAGTCCGCCAAACAAAGACGCCTCATTTTCCTCCTCACCGGTGCCACAGGCTACATGGGACACGGTGTGGTGATTACCCATCCACCTCGGCCAAAATGAAAGCCGTCAATCTTTTCTTCCATTCACCGTAGTTGTCTCCTTTGAGAACCGGATATCCTCGATGTAGCCCATCAAAGAATATCCTCCTGAAAACACAATTTATAAATAGTGAGAACATTTATAATAACAATAACTGCATGCCTTAGTCTCAACGTTGGTTAAAATTAAAACATACAGTTGTTTACACATTAAATCTATATCACCATTGGACAGAAATAGACATAAGGCATAAAACTCATCAATTAAAATTATAATACTGTTATTATCAACGTTGGTCAGAAAATAACAATATCATAATTCAAAACAATTCTCAAAATTAAATTCTCCCGTTGGTTCAAATTTAATTGAAAGAGTAATCAACATTAACTTTTGCAGCGGAAAACATTAAAAACAATTAAATTCTTACTTAGAAGAATTTTATTACTGTACTCAACTAATCTCTGGAAAAATAACACGTTGGTGCAAAAATTTACAGAGATTTTATTCAAATTCCATTCAAATTCATTCAAAAAATGCTTCTGAAAATGATTAAAACTCATTTTCGGGGTTACTGTTCAAAACGGCCATTCGGCCCATTCTTTCGCAGCCGCGGCCCACGGCCTGCCTCGCACCCGCGCGATCTCAGCCGTCGGATGCGCATCCCATGGCTGAAACCCTGCGCAGCCCACGGCCTGCGGCCACCCGCTCCGCTCGGCGCGATCTCAGCCGTCCGATTCACATCGACGGCTGAGCGGCGTTTTCGCCCGATCAAAAATCGCGAGCAGCGGCGTCATGCGAAACCCTAGTTCATTTGCTCCTCTCCCTCTCTCACTTCGCACCGCGCGGCGGCGGCGGAAGAGGAAGAAGAACCGGCGCCATCGCGGGCCTCCTCGCCGGCGCGCGCCCCGGTGAGAGCGCCGTCGAGCGGCTCCGTGGCGGCGGCCTTTGCACGCGCCCGCGCTCCGGATCTGGTCCCGCGCGGCGGCGGCCCGCACGTGAGCGCCGGCGAGCCCACGGCTCGGCCGGTCTCCCGCCGGCGACGACGGCGGCAGCGGCGGCGTAAGTCCCGGCCTTTTCGGATCTAGGGTTAGGGTTTTGATCCGTACGGATCGAGTCCATTCCCCTCTCTTTTCATTGCTTTTCTTTTCCCCGCTCTGATACCATTGTTAGATTTCTTTTTCCTTTCGGGTTCGAGTGAGAAGAAGAGAGGGAGAGGGGATTAGGGTTAGGGTACCGACCATCCGATGCACTGGAGGAGATGTTGGCCATCACGGGTTCGTCGGTGAAGTCTGCGCACGGCAAATGACGGCGGTCGGGAAGAGGAGGCGGTAGCGGCGGCGTAGATCCGGTGACGGCGACGGCGATGGCACTTCCCGTCGCCAACTGCGCGCCCTCTAGATCGGTCTAGGGTTTTGTCGGGTGGGGATTGCGGCTCAGGTGAACCTCGTGACTCGAGCCGCCGGCCCCCACCCCTCTATTTATAGCGCAGCACGACGGGGGCCCATCAGCCAATAGTTGGGCTGGACGCCCCCGATCAGGACGCAGGTCAAGGTCCCGATTAGCCGTTGGGCTAATCGGTAGGGAGATCAATCTAACAAATTTAGCCCATGATTTATTTGCTTTTAAAGCTGTGCCATATTCGCAGGGCTTTGTTTAGTGTTGATGGCCGCTCCTGCTTAACTAACTAAGCGCGGAGAGTTCACTAATCAGCTTGGTTTGTGCACGTTGATCTCCTTGGTGTCTATTTGGGGTGGAGCGCAGAAATTTTGCAAGGACTTGTAATTTCATACAGGAACCTCGGTAAATTCTCAGGATTGATTCCAAGCGGGTCCTCACAGGATAAAATTACCGAAAAATGATACTTCTTGCACTGTACGTGCTTGCAAAAATCACATCTAAATCCAGGTGAGAACTACAGTACTATTCCATATATTAATGGGATATGTGTGCACAACAAATTAGAATAGGTGTATTCCGTTCAAAAACAATCAAGTGTTTACCCAGTTTAGGCTATCTTTTCAAGAATGTCACATTTCTGTCCACCTTTCGGAAATGTCGTATTTCTGTCTGATGTATTTGTTAAACAGCGGGAAATGTGAGGTTAAATTTTCTGAAGTACCGATTACTCTGCACACCTACTCGACCGATTAAAGAGAGGAATTTTCTAGGAGACAGTCCGCTGTTCCACCAGATATTTTCTGAACTTAGTGGATCTGGGCAGCGTAATTTAAGAATGACAAGTACGTCGAAAAATTCAGGAGCAGTTTGGTCCTGTGCTTCTGACAATGACTTGATAGCCGTTTGGGAACTACAGATTGAAGAATTAAGTACTAAGGCCTATGTACTCTTGAAAATGTAGTACTAGTAGTACTGGTAGTTGTGTGATTGTGTCCCTGAAACTTCAGGACTGTTTCTAATTATTTATCTGACAAAGTTTGTGGCATGTATAGTAATTTATTCAGTTTCATTATTTGATCAATTCTACTTTTTTTTAAGGATCAATTCTACTCAACGATGCCTTCAAGAACACTGTATGGGCCATTATGTGCTAGGGTCTAAGGCAAGCATAATACAAAGAAAAATTTAATCATTTGCCACTATTATGGCAGGGTCTAACTCAAAGGGTCCACATGTAAGCTGTAGTTAATTGACAAGAGTGGCAAAAGTACAAAAGCCCAAACTCATCAGGAACCAGAGGTTGGCCTGGGCATTTCACGCACACGCCATAAACGTGCACCCTTTCCTTTCCTTTTTGTTCTTATTACTTTTAAGTCCTTTACCTTTGCATGGCACTTGACAATATAAAATAATAAGAGAAAAGATAAAAAAAAAATAAAAATCCTAAAAGTTAAATAAACTGAAATTATAAGTCGACATATCCTAAGTAGATTCTAGCTTAAATAAATCAAAAATCAAAATAAATCAGAAATTAAAACAGTTTGGAATGGAGTAATCTTCCAACGTCGTGGGCAGTTGGCTGAAAACAGTGTGAATTGAGCAGTCAATTTGGGCACCCTCTCGAGAAAGCAACTAGAGACGAAGGGTGCTAATTATTACGATCGATGCTAAGCTAGCAATAATGCATGGGTTAAGAAAAGATCTTCGAAAGTTAACCCTGGCTTGATTAGCGAAGAGTTGGTGATCATACGAAACAAGAGTTTGGTTGTGACGCAAGACGCCCGAAAGACGGCCAGAACGCACGGCACGCCGCCCGGCAATTTGGAGAGGAGGCGGCCGCGGGGGGGGAGGCGGCCTCACGGGTGGTGAGGGAGGCCATGGGACCGAGGAGGCGAGGTCCGCGAGGAAGAGGGAGATGAATCGGGGGAGGAGAGAAAAAGACGATCGAGCTCGATTGAAATCGCAGGCGGCGCTAGGGTTATTGAGATTGGGGATAGGAGATTTTGCATTTTAGCCCTCCAGGTTTTCGGTATTTACGATGAGGTCCTTCTCCCTTTTACTTTCTTCTATTCTGGCCCTCTGGAAGTCCGATTGCATCGCGGTTTGATCCTACGCATATAAAAATTATAGGAAAGCACAAAAAATGTAAAATGATACGTAAATGTATATAAAAATGACGCATGTTTTAGATATTTTTGCGATTTAGTCCTTCAGTTTTGTCAACCGTTCACTTGTGTCTTAATGGTTATTTTCGGTGCATACTAGTTGGATGATATTGAATGCCAGACCTGTCTTGAGTATTAGTTCCTACGTTCCCGAGATTCCTGTTCCGAATTTGTAAATGTATGTATGTATGTATGTATGCATGTATGAGATGTATGTATGCATGTATGAGATGTATGTATGAGATGTATGTATGTATGTATGAGATGTATGTATGAGATGTATGTATGAGATGTATGTATGAGATGTATGTATGTATGTATGTATGTATGTATGTATGTATGTATGTATGTATGTATGTATGTATGTATGTATGTATGTATGTATGTATGTATGTATGTATGTATGTATGTATGTATGTATGTATGTATGTATGTATGTATGTATGTATGTATGCATGCATGCATGTATGTATGTATGCATGTATGAGATGTATGTATGTATGTATGAGATGTATGTATATATATTTGAGGAGTAACAAGGATGTTCTGTAAAGAAAAGGGACCGTGAAGAGCAAGAAGGGTGGTGCTACCGACGGAGGTGACAGGTGCTACCTCGCGCGTTCACCTTCGAGGCAACTAACTATTCGTAAAGAAAGGAGCTAATCCTGGGAATACATGCATGGCACTGTAGACAAAAGGTGCGGATGGTCACCAAGCCGTTCTAACACCGTCTTCTTTTCCTTACGACAGATCCAGAAAGATGACGACCATCGCCGCCGCCTTCGCGTATAGTTACTTCGGGCCGGGCTTGGTGGCACTCACAAACGCCGGCACGGTGGGCTTTGGGCGTGCTTGGGCCTGCCTAAAGCGACGCGGGCCGGCACGGCACGGCAAGCAAGATGATGGGCCGAGCCGCACGCACGACGCGGCACGAAGCACGATGGGCTTGGGCGTGCCGGCACGGCACGCCCAACTCCCAGCTCTGAGTTTGGTTGTTAAGATTGTGACCTCGTGTCAAGAATAAAAGCAAGTATGACTTCACCAGTGGATTTTCACGAAAGTATCGGAACTGATGTGACATCTCCATATCGAGTCAACACCGAAGGGATCGCATAGAATATTTAAGGGCCGGTTTACAGCTTAAATTTTTAATTATGGTTTTTGTTTTATAACTAAAATTACACTATAGTGGATGTTAGTTTTTTTATAAAAAATAAAGAAAAATAAAAAAAAATGAGAAAAAACATTATATTGTCATGGATAATGCAAATAAATAAGAGAAAAAAAAAGTAAAAACCCAAAACCCAAAATAAAACCGAAATTAAAAGCCGGCGTGTTCCAAGTGGTTTCTGGCTTAAATAAGCCAAAAGCCAAAATAAGCCAGAAACTGAAGCCATTTGTAACGGGACCTTAACTTCCTTTTATTCTTCGGTAACAAGTCCTGGATCTTAAAACGCCTTAGACCCTACTCAGTTAGGCTTAAAGCTTTTACCTTTTGGCTTTTATGAATTGTAACGGCTGAAATAACACTGTAACGGCTTATGGAAGCTGAAATAAGTTGCAATAAGTTGAAACAAGCTCAAACTTGGTTCCCAGCGACATACGAGTACACGGTAATAACCATGAGCACATTTGTTTCATTTGTTGGATTTGTAATTTCGATTAATTCCCATTGTTTGTTCACATTGTTCGTGAAGGCATAACGGTGGCTTCGATTTTTTTCATTTCCTTGAATTGTGAAACTCACTACACGTGGAAATAAAAGACGGCGCACCTCTAGTAGGTGGCATGGAGTACGCACTAATAGGCATGAAAGTTACATACAGTACAGTGCGAACAACCAACCTTGCTCAACGCCAACAACGACGCTGCTATCCAGTCACATGTCATGTCCTTCAGTGCGGCGTCAGTGGCCTACGGAAGGGGAGCGGTACGAACACGGGCACTGACGAGGATCCCGCGTGCTGCGTTGGCGGGTTGGGGGCACTCTCGCAGTCAACTCCACGTCGATGATAAAGCTGTGCAATGCCATTGTTGCTATAATGATCGCCTTTTGCCTACAACCCTTATAGATTGGGACCTTGTCAAGTATGCGCCATTTGCCTTTACACATGTCAAATACATGCTTGACGGTATTCTGTAGGGAGGAGTGCTGGAAGTTGAAAAGCTCCTCCATCCCTATCAGCTGCATACCATTGTCGAACTCCAAAAGGTGGTACATGTGGTTGCGATACAGGGCTAGGTACCCCAATTTGTTGGGATACCTAGAGTCGATGAGGTAATACTTGCCTGCAATTATAATTCTCGGTTAGTATGAGTCATGCAATGCATTTTGTAGTTCAAATTTCTTATGATGTATTACCTGGCAGTGGATGCAGAAAGCGGTTGACGTACTTAGCCATTTCTCGCGTAGGATACAAGTGTCGTGCACCAAGCCAACCATCTTACACACACAAAAGTGAACCTATCATCGAAGTGACATATGGCGAGCGTGTTCTGGCTGGTGTAGCCATGCTCTGTTGTAATGTTGCGCCCTCTTCTTGTTCGAAATTATGACTCTGATGTGTGTGCTGTCAATAGCCCCTATGTAGTTGTTGAAGTGCGGGTAGAATCTCAATTGCAGGAGCCTCGGATGCATTGTTTAATACGTGGGATTAAATGATGCAATGATGTCCATAACAAGCTCGTTCATGCACTCCAACACATCATTGAACCTCTTGTAAGTCGTACCCGCGGAGTGCTCAAATCGGTTCATGCCTTGCCTTTGCGGCTGCGGTACCCCACAGGTCCACAAAAACAGGGCCAGTGCTTCCTTTGAACATACTTCTCGAGATAATCACATGCCATAGTTGGTGACTAGCCTGTCATGTAGTGCCTCGAAAACACAGAGGCTCATCCTAAACATGTTGCAGCAACACCACTCATTGGCAAGTTGCAATGAGACCCATTGCCATCCAGTGACTATCGGGACTATTGGGAGAGGTTCCGAGGTGAGTTCCTCATCTTCGTTGTCAAACGCGGCAATGGCCAGGCATGGGATGGAGAGACCTGACCCACCCCACGATGCACTCGGACTGCCATCCATAACTGCATGGAGTGAGAACTACGTGTCACGCAACCGCATTGCACAACACATATATCACAGAACTGGACGCACTACACAACCGA
Organism: Bonia amplexicaulis; assembly: GCA_036346245.1. Lineage (NCBI taxonomy): Eukaryota > Viridiplantae > Streptophyta > Magnoliopsida > Poales > Poaceae > Bonia > Bonia amplexicaulis. The sequence continues at coordinate 18,733,361 of CM070750.1, read as the reverse complement.
GCAATCTAGCAATACTGAGCATGACACTGCCACAGGAAACAACACATATGTATCACAGATAGACAAGAATGCATTAGAGATTCACAACAGCACAACCATCAGACAAAACAAAGCCATGTTCCCAGTCCTAGAGCAAAGCACAACTAGTCCCAGAGCAATGCATAACCAGTCCCAAAATAATGCACAACCATTCCAAGAGCAATGGACAACTAGTCCCAGAAGAATGCACAATTATTCCTAGAGCAACGCATAGTAGTAGTTATGGCCATAGAGATAAGTAATACTATCACTCATCTAGCTAACAATACTAGCACAAGCAATACAGAAAACAACATTAACAACATAATAGTAAATGAGTGATGCAAATGGCAATACAATTAATAGCAATAACACATGAAGCATAACTGACCGAAGTGCACACAAAAGATCTACGACACACCAAACTAAGCATGATGTCCACACAGCAACAAAGATAGCACAAGTAAACAGACAATCATCCCACTGAAAATGAACTCAACAAAGCAGGCTATGCTGAAACAGAGATATTGTGACTGACAAGTAACAAACCGACAGATAGAACATCTCTCCGGGGATGGTCTATGAAGCACGTCAGATAACAACTCTCAGGCCCTGTCCTTGAGCCTCTCCCATGTCTACCTGATCCAGTCAAGGTGGCCCTCACTTGTTGCCATCGAGAGGAAGCTGGTGCGGCACTCTGACTTCATAAACAACTATGGAGCCCAATAGTACTCGTTGGTTCCTTTTGCAGCCCCTGCATCATTCACCATCTTCATGAGTCTCAGGAACTCATCCCTCATCGACTCCTTGTTAGGGGACATCACACTTTGTCTGGAGAGCCAACTGAAGGGCATGTGCATCCTCTCATAGACGTCGATTAAACGCTTGATCTAGGTGTCACAAAGATAGTTACCTGGATAGATTCTCTTTACACTCTACATTTGTTCAGTAAGAAATAGAATGCTTTCTGATTGAAAATGTATATAAAGCAATAAGCATACAGTTATTACTAGGACTGTGACTTGCACTGGAGAAGTTGAGCCTGCTGAGAAGAAGCAGAAGATGTGTACCTCGAAGGTTTGGGACCACGATGATTGTTAACACAAAAATGGTGAAAAGGACAAACAACTTTGGATGCAGTGCAATAAATGTTCTCACAAAGCTCGATGTGAGACCTTAAGGGGGACGAAGGCCTTGTGGAATAATTTGCTAAATGTAATGAAGTTAAAAGAACTAGTGATGTACTTGACTATTTGGCTATGGACAATTCGTACTTTTGAACCATGTGACATGTATCTAGTTAGCTACTACTTATTTAACTAGTCTCTATCATTTATTTGCTACTTTGCTAGCTAAAATTTACTAGTTGCTAAACTTGTCCCTGTCACCTTGTGAAATTTGCTTTCGCGCATTATCCGATCAAATATTCGTGACCGAAACTAACCGTATTCGGAGAGGCATGTATTCGCTCTGTATTCATGACTGAGAATATCCTCATTCGTATTCGTATCTGGCACTATTCGTATCCGACTCCGACTCCAACAAAAAATATGGAAAGGATACGGGATGAGAAATATTCGTCCGTATCCGCTCCGTTTGCACCCCTAGCTGCTACTCCGATAGGCTAGTGGTGACCATGGCCACTTACCGTGAGAGAAGCCCGATGTTGCACCACTACCCGTGGTCTGCATTGGGGTATCGGTGTTGCTGGCATCTTCTACTAGGCTTACGGGGAGGTCCTCGCTGTCTAACTCCAAAGGGTCGACACCCCGCACGTATGCATCCGTGCTTGTGCTAGTGGCGTTGCCAAACATGAGTTCCATCAGGTCGTCATGTGCAAGCGTTTTGTTCTTGAACTTGGACATCCCCGACTTCCCCTGCAATGTCATGAGAAAATATCAGTCCCATGTTGTGGCCTTGTGCGAAGCGAGAGTAGTTGAAAGAGAAATGTACTTACCGCACTGGCAGCTGCCCACCACGCGTCAGTAGCAGCGATGGAACCGGTCTCAGGGTCCACATTGAGGCCCGTCGCATGCATCTTAAATCCCTTCCATTTGCTGTAGTCATGTTTCATTGTATCCCACTTGTTATTCATTTGCTTGATCATGTAGGTAAGGCCAATTTGCTCGGTGAATTTGTAGACAAGGTTTTATTGGCCCTGCATGTTCAACTGTGCATACGACTGGTTCTGAGCCTTGACCTCCTCGACGCATATTTTTAGGTAAATTCGAGTAGCGTCATCGCTCCAGGTAGCTAGGGCCATCTGCAGGCATGGTAGCGTAAGCATTTGGCAGGCCGATGAACAAGTACGCAATGAAGGGGGGCGGGTTACACGGTTAACCATCCACAACGACCTCTACCGACAAGGCGAAGCAACATAGAAACGAATGTTGGAGGGACAGAAAGGGTTGTACCTTGCAAAGTGTGGGGTGGTCGGTCATAGGGCGCCCTCGCAAGCTCCTGGGTAGACCCGAACCTAAGCTTAGCCAGGGCTTCGACGCGGATTGAAGGTGGCGCGCATTCATCACAACCGCCGCACCTGGCCGATGGCGGAACTCGGGCCATTGGAGCACCCCAAGATTTTGGATCGTGGTCACTGTGGAGAGCACCCGATTTGCGAGTACCAAATGAAGATCCTGTCGTGGATGAGTAGGAGGGTGATGGCACACCATGGAGGGGGGATGGCCTGGCTGGAGGGGAGGGGGCTTCTTTACATGAGTGAGGGAAGTAGTAGCCAGCTTGGGGTGTCGGTGGGCAGCAGAGTGGTTTAATGCCGCCGCTTCTACCATACAGCTGGCTCTGCACCAAGCTGTTTTGACTTCACAACCAAGCCTACAATTTCACACTTAAAGCTCAATGAGCGGCACCTATAAAGAAGATGCACATGTATCACGCCACCACTACACGTGAGTGTATCTCTTTAGCACATGTATAGAAAGAGAGACGAGAATAAATGCACCTCACAAAAGAACCGCAGAGTGCTCAAATAGGTTCATGCCTTGCCTTTGTGGCTGCGGTGCCCCACAAGTTCACAAAAACAGGGCTAGTGCTTCCTTTGAACATACTTCTCGAGATAATCACATGCCATAGTTGGTGACTAGCCTATCATGTAGTGCCTCAAAAACACAGAGGCTCATCCTAAACATGTTGCGGCAACGCCGCTCATTGGCAAGTTGCAATGAGACCCATTGCCATCTAGTGACTATCGGTACTATTGGGAGAAGTTCCGAGGTGAGTTCCTCGTCTTCGTCGTCAAACGTGGCAATGGCTAGGCATGGGATGGAGAGACCTGACCCACCCCACGACGCACTCGGACTGCCATCCATAACTGCACGGAGTGAGAACTACATGTCACACAACTACATTGCACAACACATATATCACATAACTGGACGCACTACACAATCGAGCAATGTAGCAATACTGAGCATGACAGTGCCACAGGCAATAGCACATATGTATCACAGACAGACAAGAATGCATTAGAGATTCACAGCAGCACAACCGGCAGACAAAACAAAGCCATGTTCCTAATCCTAGAGCAAAGCACAACTAGTCCCAGAGCAATGCACAACTATTCCCAAAGCAATGCATAACCAGTCCCAAAATAATGCACAACCATTCCCAGAGAATGGACAACTAGTCCCAGAGCAATGCACAACTTTTCATAGAGCAATGCATAACAATAGTTATGGCCATGGAGATAAGCAATACTATCACTCATCTAGCTAACAATACTAGCACAAGCAATACAAAAAACAACATTAACAACACAATAGTAAATGAGTGATGCAAAATGGCAATACAACTAACAGCAATAACACAGGAAGCATAACTGACCGAAGTGCACACATAAGGTCTATGACACACCAAACTAACCATGATGTCCACACAACAACAAAGATAGCACAAGTAAACAGATAGTCATCCCACTGAAAATGAACTCAACAAAGAAGGCTATGTTGAAACAGAGATACTGTGACTGACAAGTAACAAACTGACAGATAGAACATCTCTCCGGGGATGATCCATGAAGCAAGTCAGATAACAACTATCAGGGCATGTCCTTGAGCCTCTCCCATGTCTGCCTGATCCAGTCAAGGCGACCCTCACTTGTTGCCATCGAGAGGAAGCTGGTGCGGCACTCTGGCTTCATAAACAACTATGAAGCCCAGTAGTACTCGTTGGTTCCTTTTGCAGCTCCTGCATTGTTCACCATCTTCATGAGTCTCAGGAACTCATCCCTTGTCGACTCCTTGTTAGGGGACATCACACTCTGTCTGGAGAGCCAACTGGAGGGCATGTGCATCCTCTCATAGATGTCGATCGACGCTTGAGTGGGTGTCACACACATATTTTTAGGTAAATGCAAGTAGCGCATCGCCTGTGAGCTGGCCATCTGCAGGCATGGTAGCATAAGCATTTGGTAGGCCGATGAATAGGTACGCAACGAAGGGGGGTACATGGCTAACCATCCACAACGACCTCTACCGACAAGGCGAAGCAACATAGAAACAAATATTGGAGGGATGAAAAGGGTCATACCTTGCACTGTGCGGGGTGGTCGGTCAGAGGGCGCCCTCACAAGCTCCTGGGTAGACCCGAGCCTAAGCCCAGCCGGGGCTTCGACGCGGATTGAAGAAGGTGGCGCGCATTCATCACGACCGCCGCACCTGGCCGATGGCGGAACTCAGGCCATTGGGGCACCCCCAAGATTTTGGATCAGGGCCGGCCATGGAGAGCACCTGATTTGTGAGTCTCGAATGAAGATTCTACCGTGAATGAGCAGGAGGGTGATGGCACACCACGGAGGGAGGATGGCCTAGCTGGAGGGGAGAGGGGCTTCTTTACATGAGTGGGGAAAGTAGTAGCCAGCTGGGGGTGTCGGTGGGCAGCAGAGTGGTTTAATGCCGCTTCGCCGCTTCTACCATAAGCCTGGGCTCCGACCAGTGGCTTCGTGCTTCGTAGCGAAGCCGCAACTCATCGCGGAAGCTCAATGGAGCGGCACCTCTAAAGAAGATGCATATGTATATACACCACCACCACGTGTATACACATGCGTGCATTCTTTTAGCACATGTCTAGAAAGAGAGAGACCGAGAATAAATGCACCTCACAAAAGATACCAGAATTTAAATCCTGGTGAATAGAGTTGTATACCCACAAAAGTCTAACACCTCACCAAAAGATGGTTCACCTATAAAATGCCTATCAGCTTTAAATCACATTAAGAGGCTTCCCAATCAACGTACTGTCAACTCTGATAAGTCACACTCGCTCCATTTTACATTTCACTGATGTAGTTGTCTAGTTTTCAAGTTAGTTTAGCACATCTTTCCACATTAGTTTTTTAAGAACACAAGGTAGATACACACCATAGCACGTGCACACTTGTGCGAATTGAAAATTAGTTTATTTAAAAAAATCATATTTGGTAAGGAAAGAGACGGGGCCATGGACACGAGTAGAGGTGGGCATTAGGTGCGTCTGCGTTTGCATGGCCCGGCTCACCGTGCTTTGGGCCCAGTCACCCCACCATGCTATGCCGTGCCGGCCCGACTCGCCTCCGGCCAGCCGGCATGGCCCAAAGCCCACCGTCGGTATTCGTGTGCGCGCCCCAAGCCCGATCAAGTAACTATAACGATGAAGACAACGACGACGATGGTGGCGACGATTGCCATCTTCTTTTCTCGTCCGCCTCATTAAAAACTAGTTAAAATTGAATTAGTTGCATAAAACATGAGCACACAATAACGTAAATATTTCGAGGAAAAGTGGAATTACCTTGATATTATAAAATACAATATCACTGTCTTGTTAAAAACTTTATGCTCCAGAGTGGGGTTCTCCAAGGAAGAAAAAGAGTACAATAACAATATATGTAAATACTAACAATAACAACATACATAGTATCTACTCATCAATGTCTAGGTTGTTCATGTTCTCGGTCGCGATGCCACGCAATTTTAGAATCCTTTAGTTGATCATTGCTACTCTTTAGCCAATTCCCGCTTTTGGTGCATGTGATTGCCTCCACCATCCGGGCATGAGGATGATCTCCTTTGTTCGATTATTCTCCCGCCATGCTAAACATCGTTTCAAGAGACGGTGAACACGGTAGAGGAGAACATCCTGCGAAATGTGACAGGTGAAATATCCGCTTGTTGTTCTTCCACCACTCGAGTAAGTCTATCTTGCCCCGCACTAAGATCGGGATCAATATTTGCAAAATTATGCTCCAAGTAGTGGTTCGCTCGAGACGAAATTCCACTTGGAGACCACCGAGGTCGAGAGGACGAAGAACTAGACTTGCCCTTTAGCTTCTTTCATAAGTGTGATGTCATGCTTGTCTTTTCTTGTTGCGTCTGTGAGGCCCCGATCTTACGCCGCCAAATTTGTCATGATAACAAATATCATAATGTGATTTTAATGATAATATCATATACAATTATGTTGCTTCAATAATATTGACAAATGCATATATGAGACTAATATGTTTGTTGAAGTTTATTTATGATTAGTCTCATTTGTTGGAATGGGGAAATCAAAGAGGTATGCATTCGAAATTATTCTCTCATATATTAGTGCATTCCTTAAATCCAAAATATAGATTGAACTCCATAAATTTGTTCAAAAATGAATATGTGCATATGTATTTAATATACATACTTGTATGCATACATTTAGGGGGAGCTATCTATATATTTTGGAGTTTCATGAGTATTGATCCATGCTTCTTTCAATATGCATATTTGGGATCTTTACTTTGAAATACATTGTTGGGTATATATATAACTTGTGTAGTTCATATATACTCAAGTATAATCAGGTTGTCAACTAACTTCTCCATTATATGTTAATGGTTGAATAATCAAATGACAACCGGATAAGTAAGCTTTGTGTTTAGCCTAGAGTATACAAATTGTTGTGTACAAGTTGTATGTTCGCAAATCAATCTTTATATCATGATTTATGGAGATTGTCACGAATTACCAAAAAGGGAAGATTGTTGAATCTTGTCCCTCCATTGCGTGTTAATGGTGAAGTTTGGTAATTGATGACAATTGTTTTGTGGACTAACGGTTTTCATGAGTTGGTTGAATAGGTTAGGTTCCACAAATGAGCATGACTTGGGATGAGTTCACGTGTTGAAGATCATCAAGTCAAGACGCGAGAAGAAGATAGATTCATGAGTTGAATGCTATCAAGAAGATGAAGGCTTCACGTGTTGAAGGCCATCAAGGTGATCATGTGTTGATCAAGCAAAGACCATCATGTGTTGATAGAGTTGATGTGAAAGATGCATTATGTGTTAATGCATATCAAGATGATGACCCAAGGCAAAGGTATGACTAATGGAGCTAAGGATGTGTTCCTAGTCTTTACCGGTCTTGGTGTTTGGTTGGAAGACCGTATTGCTAGTATAGGTTGCCGTACTATTAAGAGGGGTCATGTCTAGTAGTTTGAGTCTCATCTTGTGTTGATGGCTCATCCTCACCTCGCTAGCTCAAATTGACATGAGGCTTGTATTTGCGAATGTGTTTTGCAAATAGTTGAAGCTCATGTGTTGAACATCTTTGTAACATGGGACTATGTATTGCGAATGTGTTTTGCAAGTGCTTGAAGTCCATGTTTCTATTCTTTGTAATATGAGGCTTAGATTTGCAAATATGTTTTGCAAATGGTTGTAGCTCATATTTAATCTTTATGTCCGATTTCAAAAGTGTGCAAATGTGTTTTGCAACTTGTTGGAAATCATGTGTGATCCTTGTGTGCATGATATCATAGTTTGCAAATGTGTTTTGCAAAATCATTGAGATATCTCAGCCTTTGCCAGAAAATCGAAGTACCGGCTCTGTATGAGCGGTATTACCGGTGAGAGGAAGTACCGGCATGTGTTGAGCGGTACTACCGATTCCCTGAAGCTCCGAGTCCCAAGCGGAACCTTTTTCCGAGAGCCGAGTTTGGGCTTGACTCGGCGGAAGTACTCGCTGCCGACTTTGTGGTACTACCGGTGAGCGAAGTACCGAAAATGAACGGCAGATACTACCGCTCGACTGTAACGGCTAGTTCGAGGCTCGACATAGCCGTTCATAAGACGCCGTAACTCGAGCGGTACTACCGCTGGTTGGCCACGGTACTACCGCTCGTCTGAATTTTTCAGGACTTTGCTCCAACGGCTAGTTTTTGGTGTGGGTATTTATACCCCTTGAGGCCGGTTGGAGAAGTTGCCGGAGTATTCATTTGTGAACCCTTGAGCTAGTTTGAGGTTCTCCACCAATTGTGCATGTGTTGCACTTTGTGAGAAGGAGAAGAGGACTAGACCAAGTAACTATACACGATGAAGACAACGACGACGATGGTGGCGACGATTGCCATCTTCTTTTCTCTCGTACCCGCCTCATTAAAAACTAGTTAAAATTGAATTAGTTGCATAAAAACATGAGCACACAATAACGTAAATATTTCGAGGAAAAGTGGAATTACCTTGATATTATAAAAATACAATATCATTGTCTTGTTAAAAACTTTATGCTCCAGAGTGGGGTTCTCCAAGGAAGAAAAAGAGTACAATAACAATATATGTAAATACTAACAATAACAACATACATAGTATCTACTCATCAATGTCTAGGTTGTTCATGCGTTCCTGGTCAGCGTATGCCTACGCAATTTTAGAATCCTTTAGTTGATACTGTTGCTACTCTTTAGCCAATTCCCAGTTTTTGGTGCATGTGATTGCCTCCACCATCCTGGGCATGAGGGATGATCTCCTTTGTTCGATTATTCTCCCTGCCATGCTAAACATCGTTTCTGAAGAGACGGTGAACACCGGTACCAGGAGAACATCCTGTGCGAAATGTGACAGGGCAAGAAATATCCGCTTGTTGTTCTTCCACCACTCGAGTAAGTCTATCTTGCCTCCGCACTAAGATCAGGATCAATATTTGCAAAATTATGCTCCAAGTAGTGGTTCAGTTCTGAGACGAAATTCCACTTGGAGACCACCTGAGGCTGAGAGGACGAAGAACTAGACTTGCCCTTTAGCTTCTTTCATAAGTGTGATGTCATGCTTGTCTTTTCTTGTTGCGTCTGCTGTGAGGCCCCCGATCTTACGCTGCTGCCAAATTTGTCATGATACATACGGAAAACATGAAAAAGCTCCTCTTGTACATGTGCGAAAGCTTCCGAGTAATCAAGGCTGAGGCATTCATCTATTTACTCCATGTCAACCTTCAAACCTGCTAACTTTTTCATAGGATCGAAAATGATAGCAAAGCAATAAAAGTGTGAAATAGAACCAAAGTATTTAATAAATTTTTCCTCCATTGCTACGCAGTATGGCCTAAAAGAGGATCCTCCCTAGATTTGGAAATCTTATCTGCAATTAACCAAATAAATTCTATAACTAAGTAAGAGGTAGGATAATAAACACCAGATTGAACCTTTGTTGCTTTATAAAAAGGTCTTAAAAACTCTAAAAAAATGACTAGCAATCTACCAATCTAAATTAGTAACTACAACTTAATTATTTTGAGAGTTAGCATTGACAAAAATGGATATGACATGTTCGCACCCTTGTAACTTCTTTTATATGATGTCTGTCGAGTTCCATCACACCTTCATATCAAAACCGAATTTTCTTAGCTCTTTTCCATTAGTTGTGTCGTACTCTGTGAACTCGGCTACCACTTGTGGGAAACTTGTGAAGTAACGAATAGCATCACGGATACCGTTCAAATATACACCAATTGTTTGTATACCATCTTGAACAACAAGGTTCAAGATGTAGCAGACACATCTTTGGTGGAGGACATAACCACCAATATATATCGACAACTTTGGGGTGAGGATGTTCATAGCTGTCGTGTTTTTCGATGTATAATCAAGAGATATAGAAACAATTTTATTATCTATCATAAAATCATCAAGTACGTGTAGTATACGCTTAGCAATGGCCTCTCCCATGTGTGATTCATTAATTACTTTAAATCCTATGATTCTCTTGTTTAGATTATAATTATCATCTAAATAATAGGCTACAATACTAAGGTAGGCATTTCTCTAATGTGACGATGTCCAAATATCTAAGGTTATAGCAAAAGAAAACTGAACTTATAGGGATGGTTCTTTTAGCTCTGCTAGTTCCTTTTGATATATCTGTAAATATCAGATGTAGTAGTTCTCCTACTAACATATTGGTATTGTAGGCAAAAATCGAGTTGGATCATTCTTTCGAACACACGACTTTCACCTATCCTAATCGGTTGATCTTCTAAAATAATATATCTAGCAATTTCCTCACGGACAGAAAGCGGGTTGTATACCCAAGTACTTATAGAGCCATCGGCCTCGAAGTTTAGTTGCGTTTGTACTACTCCTCCCCCTCAGCTTTGTACCACCATCTTGTGCAATCATGCTTTGTAGTGTCGGTTCAAGTGCCCTGTCCCTACAGCTGTACGAGCAGTTAATTTAGAATTGCAATAATTACAAGTTGTGATCTCTACTGTTTCACCGTCTTGGATTTTTTGGCTCCAGGTTATGTGTTTCCAGCAATTCGCACTTCGTTCAGACCCACTAATGTTGTCGTCCGCGGTCTAGCGAGGGAACTCTGGAGTCCCCATTGGCTGCGGACCGCCCTAGTACTCCTCGTAGCCCTCTGTACAGTCCATATGACAGTCATCTATGCCGTAATCTCTCATGCTTTGTGAGAGTTGACGAGCATCAACGTGAATTAGAGCTGGAGGAGGACTATGGGAGTGACAACGAGAGCTTATACTAAGTCGCCCTGCTGTCCTTTTCGTGCTTCGACTCCTCTGCATACTGCTCGGGAGCTCCTTGGTACTCCGACTCCTTGATAGCATAGTTGATGGATGGTGAATAAATAGGAAGTGCGGAGGGATGTTGAAGAAATAGGAAGTGTAGAGGATGCTGAATAAATGGGGAGTGTAGAGAGAAGTTGAATAAATGAGAGATTGGATAGCTTGTGAAGAAATGAGAAGCGAAATGAATTTATAGGCACCAGCTCTCAAACGTTGCTCTTCTGAACTTTGCTTCTCCCAAACGTTGCTTCTTCTAAAGTCCAAACGTTACTTGTTCCCCACCGTTGTCTCTCTCAGCTTAGGCGCTCAGTTGTCAGCTCTACTAGACTATTGCTAGTACTACTATCTACTCCTCCCCCACCCCACCTCAAATCATGCCTTGCTGAGTCCACCTCCACACCCGGTGGGCCAGTGAGCCTCCCGACCCACCCGCCTCCCTCCTCCCCAACCGCCTCCCTCCTTCCCGACCACCTTCCTCCTTCATTGACCTCCTCGGTCTCCCTCCTCTCCCCGTGACCCCCTCCCACGCCTCCCTCCATCCTCCCGACCTTCTTCCTCCCACGACCACCTCCCTCCCTACTCTGTGGCGACTCCTTCCTCCCGACCGCCTCCCTCCTTCCCGATCGCCTCCCTCCACCCGGCGACCTCCTCTGCGCCGTCGCCCTCCTCCTCCGGTCACGCCTCCTGTGGCGACCCCCTCCGTACCATCGCCCTCCTACCCCGGCCACGCCTCCCTCGGTACCCCCTCCGCACCGTTGTCTGGGCCTCTAGGGGGAGGGAGGTCCCCGCTGTCGTCCGAGGGTGGGCGAGGTCCAGTGGCGAGGTTGTCAACCTCGACGAGCTCATCTTCAACCTCACAAAGAAGCTCATCTTCATCGACAAGCTCGTGATGACATGAAGAGGGGCAAGAACCCCGACGACACTGACGTCGACATGGTCGACGACATGCTTGACTTCTAGCCGAAGCCAAGTTGGTAGTCGGCGGGAAAGTTGCCGTCGACGGTGGGGACGACCTGCAGAACACCCTCCGGTACTCCGACCTCCACTTTACCCGCGATAACATCAAGGCCATCTAGTATACTCCTTCCATCCTTTAGTCCTCCCCCTACTCCCTCTCTTTGCTCTGTGATGGCTTGTAGGGATCACCGTGAGATGGTACTAGTGCCCATGGGATAGCGACGGGAGGCGGGAGGCGAGGCCGAGGCTGAGGTGGCCCCCGACGCTGCTGTGATGGCTGTGCCCCTCGTGCTAGCCGTGCTCCCCAGGCGGCCGGGCCGAGCACGGCACGATATGTCGTGTCGTGCCGTGCCATCCAACGGGCCAGCTTTCCAGGCCTAGCCCGCCCACTATTTGTGTTGTGCTGGCACGGCCCACCACGTGGCGTGCCCCTATCGTGCTTGGGCTGTGCTGGGCCACCTAGGCCACGGGCTGGCACGAATAAGCCCGGCTTGGCTCCTAGCTCTAGACACGAGCAAACGACCAATGTGGTTGGCTTGCAAAACACCCATGTGTGAAGAGGAAAAAAAGGGTTTACCTCGTTGAACAAAGGATACTATACACAAACAGGAGCAGCACAACACATACATGGGCCCTCGACATGTTGATCGTGCCAGATGGATCGATCGACGACAAGTAAGAAAATGACATGTTCAAAGATCAAACTCCATTTAAGTTGGTTTTGGTGATAATGACAAATACCATTATGAGATTTCGATGATAATGACAAATGCATTTAAGAGACTAACTTTGTTCATTAATTATAATATTACTTAGTCTCGTATGGATAAAATGTGAAATCATTGAGGTATGCATTCGAAATCATGTTCTCATATACTAGTGCATTCCTCAGATCCAAAATATAGATTGAACTCCACAGATAGTCCAAAATGAATATGTGCATGTGTCTTCATTATACACACTTGTATGCACACATTTATGAGAGCTCTCTCTCTATGTTTTGAGGATTCATAAGTATTGATCTATGCTTCCTTTAATATGCATATTTAGGATCTTTACTTTGAAATATATTCTTGAGTATATACAGATTGTGTAGTTTATATATACTCATTTGCAATCGGGTTGTTATTTAACTTCTCCATTATGTGTTAATGGTTGAGTGATTAATGACAACCAGATAGGTAAGCTTTGCTTAAAAAAAGCGTATCTTAGAGTATGCATTTATTGTGTACATATTGTATACTCAAAAATCATTCTTATCTCATTGTTTGATGAGATTGTCAGGAATTACCAAAAAGGAAAGATTGTAGAATCTAGTCGCTCCATTATGAGTTAATGGTGAAGTTTGGTAATTGATGGTAATTGTTTTGTGGATTAACATTTTTCATGAGTTGGATAAATAGGTTAGGTGCCACAAATGAGGATGATTTGAGATAATTTCATGTGTTGAAGATCATCAAGTCTAGATGGAAAATGACTTCATGTGATAAAGGTCATTAAGAGAAAGATGCATCATGAGTTGATGTGTGTCCAAGAGAAGATGATCATGTGTTGATCATTAAATCAAGTGAAAACCATCATGTGTTGATAGAGTTGAAGAAAAGGATGCATCATGAGTTGATGCATACCAAGACAATGACCCGGACTTGAAGTTGTGATATGTATCATCAAGATTCAAGAGGATGCTCAATTCAAAGGTGTGACTAGCTAGGGCTAAGAATGTATTCCTAGTCTTTTACCAATCTTGGTGTTTGGTTGAAAGACCAGATTGCTAGTATAGGTTGCAATACTATTAAGAGAGGTCATGTCTAGTAGTTTGAGTCTTACCATGTGTTGATAGCTCAATCTCACTTGCTCTAGCTCTCGTAGCATGATGCTTGTATTTACAAATGTGTTTTACAAATAGTTGAAACTCATGTGTTGAATCCTTGCAACATGGGACTATACATAGCAGATGTGTTTTGCAAGTGTTTGAACTCCATGTTTCTATTTTTTGTGATATGAGGCTTATATTTGCGAATGTATTTTGCAAATATTTGAAGCTCATATATAATCCTTGTAGCATGTGACTTATGTTTGCGAATGTGTTTTGTAAATGTGAAAAGTCCATGTACCTATTCTTTGTGTCATGATTTTAAAAGTGTGCAAATGCGTTTTGCAACTTGTTGGGAATCGTGTTTGATTCTTGTGTGCATGATACTATAGTTTGCAAATGTCTTTTGTAAAATCTGTAGAGATATCTGCACTTGTCAGGAAAATTGAAACTACCGACATGTGTGTAGGAGTACTCTTCGAGGTCGAATGCACCGCTCTGTAAGCGGTACTACTGGGACATCAAAGTCTGGTATGAGTTGCGCGGTACTACCAGATGCGAGTTGTCTAAGCGGCTCTGTGTGAGCGGCTCGTTTGGCCGTCAATCTGCCAGTGTGTGTGGCGGTACTACTGGAAGGCTAAGCACCGACGCGTGTATTGCGTAGTACTATCGAACTTCGGAAGTTCTGGATTTCCCTGCGGTACGTTTTATCCAGAGAGACACCTGTGTGGTGGTCTTCTTCTTCTCGCGAAATCGGTAGTTCCGCATGTGTGGAGCGGTAGTTCCGCATGTGTGCAGCGGTACTTCCGATAATCGGAAGTAACAAAAAATGAATAGCAGAACTTTCGATTTTGACTGCAACAGCTAGTTTTCTGACCGTTGGCGAAGCGAGCGAAAGTACCAGCTTTTGACCGGCGGTACTTTCAATTTCCCTGATTTTCAGGGATTTGGCTCCAATGGCTAGTTTTCTTATGTGAGGTATAAATACCCATTTATAGCCGGTTGGAGTTGTTGCTGATTGACTCATTTTTGTTGTCTTAGCTAGTGTGAGGCTCTCCACTCAAGGGAGCATGTGTTACACTTTGTGAGCTAGGAGAATGGATCTAAATTGCATGTGTTGCATATAGAGGTGGACTTTGTGTCCATTTGAGCTTGTGCATTCATTGCACGTGGTAAGAGTCAAGCGAAGGGCTTGACTTGTCACTTTGGAGTTTGCCGACTGCTAGAAGATGTTGGAGGCGTCGTGCGTGGTGATCTTCTCAAAGAAAGTTGTAAGAAGACTCGACAAAGTTGTGAAGGTTGGAGGCTTGGAGCTCACCTATTCGGTGCGGGAAAGAGCTACCATTAGTGGATTTGAGGTGGAAGACTTAATTCGTGGAGCCGGTCCAATTAGTTTGGGCTTATCTCAATGTGGACTAGGGGAGACCGGCAAGTCTCCGAACACCACGGTAAAAAGAGACCGTATCAATTGTGTTTTATTTCCTTGTGCTCAATTTGTATTCAAGCAATTTACATACATAGAATTAAATTGATTGCTTGTTATCCTCGGAGTGCAAACCTTGATCTAGCCTAGAATTGTTGGCGCACTTAGGTGAACTTAATTGATATAGGCGTTGTTTGTGCTAAACCAAATTGAATTAAAATTTCGGAATTGTTTACTTCGTTTAGACAAATAAAAAATATATTGAATTGTCAATGATAATTAGAAAATTTTTAAACCGCCTATTCACCCCTCTAGTAAGATCTAGTCGGTCTCCTCGATCTTACATCTGTAAAGAGGCGCACACACCGCATGACTGGGTTCCTCACCATTGTGCCTCTTTTTTTTTATTTTTTTAAATGCTGTTTTTCTATAGTAAATACCTTTCAAAAGGAATGTCTTTTAAGACGAAGTCTATAAATTGATTGTAATATACAAACTTCATTTATATCGACCAAAATTGCATGCAAATTTCTTTTACTCCGTACTCTCTTTCACGAACAACCCAAAACCTAAGTTGCAACCGAAAGCAATATGTCGAAGCTAAAAAGGACAGTCCCATGTTTTTTTTGCTATGGCTGATGACAGCGCACATGATTTTAGGCTCAATAAGTCGTTTATGGAATCCACTTCAAGAAATCGCACCGTTTATTTCAATTTTCGAAGAAGCTAAAAGCCCAAAAGAATGTGGCCAGAGAGTTAGTGGTGGTAGTTTATCTGCTCTTATCTTCCTACAAAATATCTAACAAAAAAATTAAAAAACAACCTACTAAAAAAATAAATTCCACCATCCTAAAAATTTCTAACAAGAAAAAACAACAAAATTCTAGTAGGTACGCGACAAAACCGAGAACGTGAAGGCACGACACGGCTTAGCGCGTCCGCCAGACAAGCTAATCCTGATAATATCTAACTTAACGTATTAGAATAATACGATTTCTTTTGTCCTTACCAATTCACGGGCACGTGAGATCTCAAAATCTGTCCCAGCCTCAGACACCTAGACATGTTACCGTTGATCTGTTTGCGGGTCTTTGCGCGCCGTTGATCTACACCCCATGGGCTCTGGGCTCACACCCCCGCAATCGCGAGGCCGCGGGCCCACCCTAGGCCTCGGTATCGCGAGGCCCAAGACGCCGAAGCGGGCTGGCCTCGCCGCTGCCTGGCGCGTTCAGCCCACACGTGCTGTCTCTGTCACCGTGTGCCTTCTCCGCCCTCCTCCTCCTCTTCCTCCATTGCTCCTCGACTCCGCCTCTGACCCCCAACCTCGAGAGAAACCAGCCGGCCCCGTGGAAGCATTCAGCGGAGGCGCGAGAGAGGGTGCCGGCTCGCCATCCCAATTCCCTCCGGCTATGGGTCCTTGATTCGGTCCTCCCCCTTGGGTACGTGTTCTTAAGGTCCCGTCCCTCTCGAGATCCCCATCCCAATTCCCAGCCCCTTCGCTGCAACATCCGGTTTCTTTCGGGATTTTTTTTGGTGTCGTTACTTTGTGGGATCTTTATTTTTTGGGGGAAAATACTGTGGGTTTTTTTAAAAATCTTTTTTTCTCTCCCTTTTCGTCTTAATTTTATTTTACCTAGGATTTCCCGTACGCGCTAGTTTGTTAGTGTACGATAAAAAATTTTGTGTTGTTTTTTTTTTGCACCGTGATGGATTGTTAGTGCGGTAATGCATTTGTGCTTCTTTAATCTATGCAATCGAAACATTTTTATTGCTCTTTAATTCTGTAATGGGCCTTGAAGTTACGGTTAAGGCGTTATTTCTGTTAGTATTTCTGTGTAGTCGTGCGTTATGACTTTCTTAGCCGATACCCTCCACCGTTGCACAGCTTGCCAACCAATGGATTTGATGGCTTATTATTAGTTTCTTCCACTGCTTGTTACGTTTCTTGTTATTTTCAGTTATTTCTTTGTATCATGTAATTTCTGACAAGTGCACGATTATGTCATTGTTGACAAGGGTTGGTCAGGTGAAATAGCATAGCATTGTTACTTTTCTTAGTTATTCTTTAATGCAAAGTAGAGCTCCTGCATTTGGTTCAATTTTTTTTTGTGATGTCCTTTTAGCTGGTATATATCTCATCATTCAATGAAGATTGGTTCTAATGTAATTGTGGTTGTTGTTTACCGAAGATTAAATCAAGTGTGCTGTAAACATTTTACAAGAACAATTGACAGCTTAAAATGTCCATAGCTTGTATTCTCTAGTCTTATTGGCAGGAAATAAGTAGTCTAATAGCATCTTGTCTCTTTGAAAAGCATAGTCGGAATGCCCATTAGTTGTATTCTCTACTCTTATAGGATGATTTACATATCAGAAGATGCAGGAGACAAGTAGTTAAATACTCAACTACCCCTCCGAAATACCTGTATTTGGACCATTTCACTATCTAGTCGTTTGAGCTGTGCTCCAATGAAGTTCAAATCTGTATGCATAGTACTGCTGCTTAAAGTTTTCTGATGTATTTCTGTATTCCGTATTTTATTTGAGATCCGTTTACTGTTACTTTACAGGATTGTGTTACTTTTATGAGATAAAGGTGAAGGAGAACTGTAAATTGTGTATAATATCACCTCTTCCCCCTTTTCCCTTGTTTTTTCTGTTAGGAACTAAACCATCCCATGGATTCACTTCAAAAATCCGATGCTTTGTGCCTGAAGCGCAAGCTCATTGATGATTGCCTGGCAAAAGACTTCAAGTCTCGTCGTGTTGAAGTGGAGAATGTATCTTCTAACGTGGAGCACGGATCCTCATCCGATTCACCTGCTCACAGTTGCTGCATTCAACCTAATCTGGCTAATGATTGCGTCAATTACCTGAAAAGTGGAGTGCCAAGTCGTGTTGTGTTTTATAAACAAGGTTCATGGTGCGATTTCCCTGAGCAGATAATGAAGTCCCTTGTTGATGGATTCAAAGGTGACAAATCTAGTGTCGTGGTTGTGATGGATGATCAGCCTCTTCTTGTTGATTTCTTATCAATGACCTTGGTGAACCTAAAAACGAGGAAACAGCGATCTATTGCATGGCTTGATGGCACTGACAAGTGGTTTTTTCCTTCTGCATTCTTTGATGAGGAAGTTGATGAATCCACAAGATTGGACATGTGTATCGTTGAAGGCGGCGTACAAGGTTTAATTGGGGGTAAGGTTGCAAAGTCTCCACCTGAAGTGGTGAAGCAAGTTGTCATTGAAACTAGCCCTCCAGTTTTCCAGAATCCTTGTGCTGTAGATATATTACGTAAGAAGATTGTACCTGTTGAAAGAGGTAGTGAAAGCTTTCGATTTGTTCAGAACCTTTTCCTCTCTGGTATGGGTTCATTTGCAATGCCTAACAACATACTTCATATTCATCGGTACTCTCCAAAGGATATTTCTGCACAGTGTAGACTTGAAGCTTTTGAAAGACAGATGAGATTGACAAGAGAGAAGTTTGGTGATGCAAATGCAAGATATGGATGGCTTGGATCCAGAAAGCAAGACATAGTTGGAGTTTTAATTAATGGTTTTGTTAGCACCGGAAAAACCACTCATAACGCCGATGTGGGTGCTGGCATATATCTGTCACCCGAAAACCGTGCCTTTACAAGGTTCTTGTTTAACTCAAGTGTTTTAATGTTCTGTTTTAATTTCATACTAGTGGATATTACATAACACTTCATCATTTTGTAGTGTTGGTCTTTGTGATGTTGACGAAAAAGGGGTGCAGTATATGTTGCTGTGCCGAGCAATACTGGGCAACATGGGAGCTATCAAAGCAGGAACCCAGGATGAGTTCCTAAGCATATATGATTCTGGTGTTGATAATTGGTCAAACCCAAACTATTACGTGATGTGGCCATCACATCTAAGCACTCATATTTGTTTGGAATATCTCATTAGCTTCAGGCTTGCCCCAAAAGTTCAAGGTAACATTGGCAAGAGGTGTTAAGACTCTCATCATATATACTCACACTGAGATAGGATGAGTGATCCACTATTTACTGTACTTACTTTCAGAGTATTTGCTTCACTTGAAGGGTTTATGGTTGCGCCCACCTCCAAAAGAAGTGATAGTGGATCTTTCTACTCTTCAACCTGTGAGTCATCTTAACACTCTTATTATGGTACTTTCCAATAGGAGCTACAGGGTACAGGCTTGTTTTCCGCTTGGATGCATTTTTAGCTTTGAGCAATTGTTGCTAGAGGATTCTTGCCAAAGGTCTCAATTTAACTGCCAAGTACGACTCGTTGTGCCGTTTTTTTGGAAAACACTTGTAGCATTGTCATACAAGTATCAATTCTCTCATTTAGCTGAGACCTATGACCTATATGTAGGTAATGAGCAAATCTGGTGAAGGACCAACTTCTCCATGGATCTCGTTCAGGGTGCTCTTTGAAGCAATACAAGACAGTATACCATCAGTAGCAAGGGAATTGCTCTTTTATCACTATGAAGAGCTGAAGGTGTTGCTGTCTTGACAACCCACACTGTTCCGTTGTCAATTGTCATTGAATTTTGCTGTCAGTTTGCTTGTGGGTGTTCATACAAACCATTCATTTTTTCTATCTGGCAGGAAAACAAGATTACTCGTGAGGAAATGGTCAAGAAAATGACGATAGTAGTTGGAGAGAAATTGCTTGTGGATTCCTTAAAGAAACTTAACTACAATGTAAGCCCCTATGATAGTATACATGTACTCATTTAGTCATTTCATCACCATACTAAGAGTAACTACTGTATAAATTACTGTTGCCTAGAGTAATGTTTATGGACTGTCCAATAGAATTATCATAATGCCTATGAACAAGGATTTTGGACCTAGATGATTGTTCATATAATTTAATGTTAGAATGATAAGTGCAAGAGAGCAGTGTATAAAAATTAAAATTGTGGATGTTGTTATTGGTTTGTTGCATTTGCACCAGCTTTCATGGAATTAAATCTGCAGCTTTCATGGAATTAAATCTGTACTTTCTTCTATTTACTGAGATGCACGGATGTGTCTGCATCTTGTTTTGTTAATAAGAGCATGCAAACAAGAATATTCCTGATGAGAAATGGCTTGCTTGTTCTCTCAAGGATGTTTTCTTATGAGGGTCACTGCAGCATGGGCTTGCCTGAGGACCAATGCAGCAGTGATCCGTTGTCACAAGGGAATGTGCTTGAGGGAACATGCATGCCCTGGCCTTTCAGAGGGCTCATGCAGTCATGCCTATTATTATTATTCCGAGAGTAAAAGTAGTAGCATTCAAATCCAACTTTCTAAAGATTTTGAATTATTTTTTGGGTCTTAATGGTCTAGCCAAATTCTTATGGTTTTTTTTACCTTTGCTGAACTCTTGATGACATATCAGTTTTTATGAGCTGGCTTGTGCAGTACATGTTCGACAAATTTGGCATGCTATTTACTCCCTCCGTTTAGGGATGTTTGGCCATCTTCTTGGGAAGCATTGTTTAACAATGTTTGTCTATTGAGGAAATCAAGAGTGTAG
The DNA here is from genome assembly GCA_036346245.1 of Bonia amplexicaulis. Classification (NCBI taxonomy): domain Eukaryota; kingdom Viridiplantae; phylum Streptophyta; class Magnoliopsida; order Poales; family Poaceae; genus Bonia; species Bonia amplexicaulis. The sequence goes on along the minus strand of CM070750.1, from coordinate 18,712,799 downwards.
TTATTTGCAATATTTACACACTCTACTCTTACTTTAATGCCGTTAAAGAGGTTGAATAGTTCTGGTATGTCATTTTACAGGATATGTGTGGTCATTTCTTATTAATTTTTCTTAGATTTAGTGCTTCCTTGTGCGTGTGGTGGGTTTGGACATCTATTGTGAAACAGCAGGAGCAATCAATTAGTCAACCATTGCATATCTGTGCTGGCATATTTATATTCTTATCATGTTCTGTTAACTTTTTTTCCTCCTGTTGCAGCCATCACTATAGTACAACTGTCCTGCAGAAGTTGTTAGTTATCCTGTAAGTACAACACTGGACTCTATCTCCATCGGTACAAGAAGCACAGATGGTGCATCTGCAACTCCTAGCCATGATTCTCCAGCACCAAGTGTACTGCCTGAGAAATGTGAACCTGTGGATTCCAGATGTGGTGGTTCTCCAGCAGCAAGTGCGGTGCTCAAAGGACAGCTCTTGCCCATCCCAAGTATGTGTTCTGAAAGTTCTTCATCCCACTATACCTGTTATATGTATATAGTCTAGGGAGTTATTTGCAAATGTACATGTTACATATTGGGCTTTTGGCCCATGGGAATAGTGCAACTTCACAATTCCAAACATGGTATTAGACGCAAAGGGTTAGGGTTACCAGCTGCCAGTGCCGCCGCCTGTCTGCCCCTCCCACCCACCTCCTCTTCCCACGCTTGGCGCCGCCTCCTCTTCCTGCACTCGGCACCGCCTCCTCCCGCTTGAAGCTACCGCCGCCCGTCGCCGCCACTGGTCCACACCAGATCCGCCCTCCTCATGCCAGACCCCTATCCCTCTAGTTGGTCATGGTGTTCTTGGGTCTATTTGAGGACACGTCTTTATATTGTATGAGTTGCAAGCTTGGCAAACAGCTGCAGCTCCCCTGTCCCTCTAGTGATTTTATTTCTACTCGTCCTTTTGATCTTGTTCACTCTGATTCGAAAGGGAGTCATCGACGTTGTGTGATCTTTATTGATGATTATTCTCGCCATACTTGGATCTACTTCATATCCTCTCGCAGTCAGGTTCTCTCTATTTACTAGATGTTCGTCATCATGGCTTGCACTCAGTTTGATTTGACCATTCATGTGTTTCATGTTGACTCTACTGGTATCTATCTGTTGCATTGCGTCGCTTTGTCGCTGAGCAGGGTACTCTTCCCCAATATTCTTATCCTAGTGCTTACGCTCAGAATGGTATCTCTGAGCGTAAGCATCGTCACTTACTTATGATTGCTCGTGCTTTCATGCTTGCCTCTTCTGTTCTTTCTCACTTATGGGTTGAGGCTGTTTCCACTGACATGCAGCCTTCTACTGCCCTTCAGGGTTCTACTCCTATCAAGCGTCTCTATGGTCGAGCCCTAGAGTACAGTCACCTTCGCAGTTTCAACTGTCTGTTTCGTTCTTCTTCCACCTCGTGAGCGCACCAAGTTGACTGCTCAGTCAGTTGATTGTGTTTTCTTTGGTTACAGTCTTGAGTATAAGGGTTATCGCTGCTATAACCCTGTTGCTCGAAGGATAAGGATCTCTCGGGATGTCATTTTGACGAGTCCCGGCCTTAGTACCTTTGTTCCCCTATACTCCAGTCTGATTCTCTTGTTGAGTCCTCTTTTCTAACTTTTTGTGACTCTCTTCCTTCCACTACTGTTTCGCTTCATCCTCCACCTTCGTCTCCCTCTTCTCCGGCTACACCTCTTCCACCTCTGTTAGAGTTTCCTTCCTACTCTCTTGTTGAGATTTCGCCCTTTTCTCTGCTACTCTCGTCGTCCTCGGTCTGCTCCTTCTCTAGTTAAGCATCCGTCCTTGCTAGACCCTGTTCCCAGCTCTTGTTCTCCATCCTTGCTAGGTCCCGCTCCGCCTTTTTCTACTAGATACGATCTTCGTGATCGCCACACTGTCAGGCCGCCTGAGCACTACGGTTTTGCAGCCACTGCTTCCTCTAAGCCTATGACCTACCGTGAGGCTGCTGCTCACCCTAAGTGGTAGCTCGTGATGTCTGAGGAGATTGCTTCTTTGGAGCGTATTGGTATTTGGGATCTTGTGCCTCTACCTGCACGTGTCACTCCCATCACGTGTAAGTGGGTGTGCAAGATCAAGGCCCGTTCGGACGGTTCCCTTGAACGCTATAAGGCTCGTCTTATGGCGCGTGGTTTTTAGTAGGAGTATGGTCGTGACTATGATGAGATTTTTACTCCTGTCACTCACATGACCACCATTCGCACTCTCCTTACTGTGGCCTCTGTTCGATAGTGGCCCATCTCTTAGTTGGATGTCAAGAATGCATTTCTCAATGACGAGTTGTGTGAGGTCTATATGCAGCTGTCCCTGGGTATCTATCCCTGATGGTATGGTCTGTCGCCTTCGTCGCTCTCTCTATAGGCTAAAACAAACCCTTCGTGCTTGGTTTGCCCGCTTCTCTTCTGTTGTCACTGTAGCCGCTTCTCTGTCAGTGATCACGGCCCTGCCCTCTTTGTACACACCTCTCGGGGTCGGACGCTCCTCCTATATGTCGATGATATGATCATTACTGGTGATGACTCTCAGTACATTGCTTTTGTGGAGAAGTGTCTCAGTGAGTAGTTCCTGATGTCAAATTTGGGTCCTCTTCGTTATTTTCTTGGGATTGAGATCACTTCTACGCCCGAGGGCTACTATCTCACCTAGGAGCATTACATTCAGAATATCCTTACACTTCTCATTGATCAGTGTGTGGTGGATACTCCTATGGAGCTTAGTGTTCACCTTCGGTCTACCGATGGTGAGCCTCTCAAGGATCCCACTCGCTTCCGCCATCTGGTCGAAATCTTGTCTACCTTGGGATCACTCGCCTTGACATCTCTCATCCAGTTCGCATTCTGAGTCAGTTTGTCTCTACTCCCACTCAGCTCCACTATAGTCACTTTTTTCGTGTTCTGCGATATCTTTGCGGGACCATCACTCGTCGCCTTTTCTTTTCTCACTCCAGTTCTTTGTAGTTTCAGGTGTACTCTGATGCGACCTAGGTTAGCGATTATTCTGATCGCCAGTCTCTTTCTGCCTATTGTGTTTTTCTTGGTTCCTCCTTGATTACTTGGAAGACCAAGAAGCAGACCGCTGTTTTTCGCTCGAGCGCTGAGATTGAGTTGAGAGCCATGGCATCGTTGACAGCTGAGATCACCTGGCTTCGGTGGCTACTTCAGGATTTCGGTGTTTCCGCTTCTGCACCGACCCCTTTCTTATCAGATAGTAATGGTGTGATCAACATTGCTTGAGATCCTGTGAAGCATGAGCTCACTAAGCACATTGGAGTCGATGCTTCATACATGCGATCGAAGGTGCAAGACAAAGTTGTTTATCTTCAGTATGTGCCTTCGGAGTTTTAGTTAGCCAATTTCTTCACCAAGGCACATACTAGCCTTCAGCATAGCTTCTACCTCTCCAAACTCAATATTGTTGATCTACCATGAGTTTGAGGGGTGTTATATGTAAATAGTCTAGGGAGTTATTTGCAAATGTACATGGTACATATTGGGCTTTTGGCCCATGGGAATAGTGCAACTTCACAATTCCAAACAGTACCAACAGTCAAGATCCTTTTGCACCAACAATGTCACCGTTAGGTCATGATGCCCTTGTGAAGAGCGCCTTGCTCAGCGTTAATGTCTGCGATTCTGTTGGACCAACCATGGGATCTAATGGCCATGCCCCCCTTGCACAATGTTCCGCTTCTATAGGGCATGATTCTCATGTATCAAGACAAACACTGGGAAACTCTCGATCTCCCAGTGTGAAAGGCCTACATTTTGTTGCACCAAGTATGACACCCAAAGCCCAGGGATTCCTTGCACCAAGTAGGGCACATGAAAACTCATCATTTCTAGATGCTAAAGGCAGTGATGCTGCAACTTCAAGTGCAGCACCTCAAGTCCATGCACCAAGTACGGTCCCTCAATTCCGGCCACCAAGAAGTATGGCATCTCACCTCTGTACACCGAGAAGTATGGCGCCTCACCTCCGTGTAGTAAGAAAGATGTCTAAGGTTCATGCACCAAGCAGTAGCACGATGCCTGAAGCTCACTATTCCAGTACAGCAACTATGATTCCTGTGATCTCCAAACCTCCATTGCCGAGTGTTGCAGCAAAAGGGCACGATTCTCTTACATCAAGTACAGAGTGTCCAGCAACGAGTGTAGTTCTGCAAGGCCCTGATTGTCATGCAAATTTGGCAACTAAGCGGCGAAATGCTCCCACCCTGGGTATGCTGCTTGGAAACTTTGTTCTCATGAAGTATTGCAGGTTGCATCTCTCTTTTCAGTCACTAAAGCTTCTTTGATGGTCCTGTGCAGTAAAGAAAAATTCAGCAAGACAATGTGGAGCAAACAAGAAATTCCCCAGTCAAGGTGTTGATGCTAGCAGCACTGTCACCCGAGCAGCAGATGCACTCGTCGCGTTATCAGCTCACCGTGAGAAAGGCATGTAGAAGGGCATCAGTTAATTATGTCAGGTATTTTCCCTGCTAAACCCTGTATATGTGATGTTATACTATTATCCATTCTTGCGTGGATACACATGATCAACTGCTATTACCCTCGCAGGTCCTCGTCGCTCTGGTGTAATTCGTTGGAATCCATCTGTTTCTTCCCTTTGCAGGACAAATTCCACCTTCTGACTTTGACGATAAATCTGTTGTGGTATATACTGTTGCCCACATATCTTCATAGCTGGTTCCAACGGCGGCTGTACAGTTGGTTATGCTGTTATATATATGCCTACCTTCAGTGGGATTTTTCATACGTGTACATAAAACTGAAAGTTACTGAATGTTCAGAGCTGAATCTTCCGTTTGGCTGGTTGATGAGGCTGCTGCATTTCGGCATCATTTGCAATTACTCTGTGGAATGAACTTGATACACTGAAATCACAAGTTGCAACTTACCTTTGTTACTTGTCCCAATCTTTCTGTGAGAAGCTTGTGCTGGAATCTTGTCTTCAACTTCAAATACATGTTCAGCTAGTTTCACTTTCCAATGTACAATTGCATGCCGCCATCTGCTACCAGCTAGTGATTCTTTTGCAGAGTATCCTTAAGCAAGAAGATTTATCTGAATCGGATGACAAGAATCCGGTTCTATTCGATGCCCACATCAATGAAATCCACGGACCAGAACGGCGTTTCACAGGTTCTTTAATTTTTGCAAGCATGTGTTACTACAATTGGACAATTCAAAGTTCCAATTTTAGGTCCTTTTTTTTTGGAAAGGAAAGGAGCAAAACCTGAAGTCTTCTCAAAGGAATTTCGAGTCCTTACGGTAGAGCATTAATCACACTCCAATGTGGCTGTCAATTTGCTGGGGACGAGTCTTCTGCGAGTACAAGTCCAGAAGACCAGAATTAATTAAGGATCCAAGGTAAGATGGATGCGTTTCTGTCTTAATCTTATACATGCTCCCTTCCTACGTACGTATGTACCTGCTTGCTACCTAGGTAGGACATAGATTAAGATATTTTTTTTAGTTATAGCTGATAGTTTTTGATCGTAATACAAATATTTATATAGATAAATCGAATATGGATAAGTTAGAAAACCGAACGAGTACACTCCAGCCGAAATAGAGGGTGCCCGTCTGGCCATGTGCATTGTAGCCGTGGAACGATGTATACAGTACCGTTTAAAGTGTGCAGCTGTAGCACATAACGCTTGGGAGTCTAAGAGTTGAAAAATACGTGCTGATACTTCTGGGTGGAACCAGGACGAAAGTATTAACTAAATTTCTACGTGTGTATAGATCCGTTCCACAATAAAATATTATGGGGCGCTCAGTTTGATTTAAATAAACTGATTTGTAACTTTTTTTTATACTGTATCTGATTTATTTTGTATTATAAGTTACATTACGTGTCATAGAGTGACACCGGAAGTGGCTGCATTGGAATCTACGTACACAGACCTTTTGTCCGTATGAACAGGAATGATTTCTACCTTCGTCTGTTGTACTCCTACGCTCCCACCGTCAGGAACTTATTCTAGTCCACTCGAGCATATACTATTTTCCGTAACAAAAGAGTGATGCTATAAAAGAGTGACGTTTTATGATACTCGCAGTCAATATTTCTAAACTTTAGCGATAAATACCTTTTTATATACTTAGATTAGGTACGTAAAAAATGGTAAGAATAGATTTGTCTTGGAAAGTATTTTCGTAATATTATAATTTTATTAGTTTTTTTAAATATATTATAATAAAATTTAATAAGTTAAAGTTACGTTTAAGAGACATGGTAGGTGTCTAAAATATCATTCCTCTGTGACCGAGAGAATAAAACTACACTGACCACTTGCAGCAGGTGTTTCTCCGACGAAACCATTACGCCCACTGGCATCTATCAAGGCATTAATTCCATCTTGGAAGATGCTGTGGCGGCTTGCGTTGGCTCGATATGACAAGCATTTGCGTGGGCAACGGTTTATACGTTGATTGATGGAGCCATGCATGTACCATGGTGGCCGTTGATTCAGTCCAGTCTTGATCTCCTTGGATTGTAACTCTGATCTTTCTAGCTCGGCTCTGGCTGCTCGTCTCGTAGCGGTGCAGCGCCGATACCCTGCGTGCATCGTCCGCGTGGATGTTTGAGTTTGTGCCGCCGTACCTTACCGGCGCCACGGCGGAGGCTATGGGTGTCCGGGAGCTCATCTCGGAGGCCGAGGTAGAGGTGGTGGAGGGAGGTGAGGGGAAGTCGATGTCGAGGGGCCAGCCGGGGAATTTGACGAGGATGAGCTTGTTGACGGGGAATTCGCGGCGAGGACACGGGAGACGGCGACGGTGAAGGCGGACCAGTCGAAGGGGGAAAGTACCTATTCGTCGCTTTCGGTTGCGAACAGTGATAGATCCAGTTTACCGAATGTTGAGTTGCCGGTCTACGATAGCCTGCTGTATTGCCGGTGAGAGATAGAAAAACGCTATTGTGACTATTACGGGTTATCTTGGAAACTATGATATACATCATATTTTGCCAAAGGAGAGCAACGGTGCTAACTCCACGGTGTGGAGGAGAAAATGACAGCCATCATGCGGTCCAGATAGAACTGGGCGGTGACCACCTGGAGCGAGACGTTGGCTAGTAATTTAAACTAATTTTTGGTAAACATACCTTAAAATAGGAAATTATTTATTGAATAATATAGTTGCAAAAATATTTTCAGAAATATTACCTTTTCGCCTAACAAATTATCGTTAGTATTGCCATATAACCATTATTTCAATATGTATTTGCTTTATTCTGTACAAACCTGAGCTAGTATGAAATAATTACACATGCACACATGACCTATTACATAATCCATGTCAATAACTACTAGTATTGACTTGCAACATACGAAATGCCTCAACCATTGGGATTTCTTTATTTTTGAATGTCAACTATTGTCCATCGATATTTGAGTATTGAGATTGGCTGGGTCCCTGAAAATAGCGGTCGGTACTCGAAGCTCGTGCTCGACCCTTGTAGAGTTGTAGACTTGTAGACACGAGAGAGATAGAGGCTCCACGCCAAGAGCCAAGATGTCGTTGTGACTTGTAATCCCCGCTACAAATACAATTTTCTTCATCATGCAAAGATTTTTAAACTCGACAAGGTCATTCATATAGCTAGCGTGGAGCTGTGGAGGTGGGGGAGGTACACACGGCTAGTCGACGGTAGGGGGTCTGGCGCCCACCTGACCCATTGGTGGGTACGCCCCTAGTTGCGAAGGAAGTGAAGGACTAGGGGTTAGGGGCTCGGGGGTGAAACGCGTCTCGCCGTGTTTGTCGGACTTGTCTTGTGCACGTCCTACCCCTCTTTGGGCCAAGAAAATTTTCAAATTGGGCTGAATTTTTTCGCCGATTTGGCCTTTTTTTGGGATGGACTGTGAAAACCGAAATTCGCCAAAATTTATGAATTTAAGCCCAAAAGTGTATTCCCTGGCAAAAACTAATTGAGCCAATTGTAGTAGCCAGTTCAACCTTGTGCAACTTAACACAATTGAGTTAACGTGATCAGCCTACGCTACTTTGAGGATCCGTTCAAAATGATTTTTGCTAATGTATTTTAGCTGCGACCGATGGCTTTTACTAAAATAGCCAATGTAGTGGTGTTAGTTTTTGCTGAGACATTCAATTAAAGTAAAATAAAGAAAGAAAGGAAAATAAAAATGGATGTATCTCTATGGACAATGCAAAGAAGAAAGAGGAAAAAAATAAAGGAAAAAGCCACGATAATAGACCAACACGTTTATAACGGTTTTGAGCAAGACCTGATAAGCTCATATATTGAATTTATCTTTACTATTATAAAAGAATGGGTTGGTAGTCACAGTGAATTTACCATTGACCTCTTCACCTCTTGAGTTGGTGAGATCCTTTGTGTGTAAATATGTGGATACATGCATATGCCGCTTCAATGATCTTCTATGGATAATTAGATAAGTTACGCATATGGCTTAGGGGTAATTACCTTATGCATATTGATTTTCCAAAGTTTATAACTCATAGTAAGTTTATTTGAGATCTATTGCAACGAGTACTCGACTAATAATACCAAATGATATAGTTGAGCCAATATATGCATTTGCCAGTTACGGCATGTGCAATGTAACTGCAGATGATAGAGTCGAGCTGCCACCGTAGGCCTTCCGATATATATGCTTTTCTCTAAACTGTAAAGACATGGCGACAGGGCAGCCCGTTAATTGCGTCTTCGTAAAACATGAGTACGATTTCCATCGGTACACGAACAATGGTAGAAAAATTGGAGCCACATGTAGCGTAGCCTAGCGATCAACCTTCTCTCTCTGAACGATGATCAGAGCTTGATTTTCATCGCCCACCATTTGTGTAGATTTTCCACTAATGTTTTTTAAGATATGTACTAGTAACTATGGGTTATAAACCTTTAAAATAATTATGCTAGCTAATTGTTCTGCCCTCCCGTAAAGAAACATGGATGAATTCTTTTGGACTATGGCTTATGATTTAAAATTTTGAATTCTGTCTGTTTGCGAAAGGAAGTATGCAAAAAAATAGCCATATACGATTTTAGTCCGTACATATGAATTTAATACACTTTTTACTATAATCTTCTTATTGACACTGCCTTAAAAAACATATACTGTTTGAAAACTAATTACTGTGGTATAAATCATAAGTCATAAGCTATAAGTGAAAAAGAATGAGCTGACTCTCCGACGCCGAAATCGGGTAAATTTAAAGTCGAAAAGCCACCAACCTTCGTTCTAGCGTTTTATGAGGAGTGCTTCTATGCTTTTCTCTCTAAAAAGAGTAGCTCAAAGCAATAAATTACTATTAAGAAAAAGTATAGAAACACCTCCAAGTTTTATAACTATGTGTTTCCGTTCCAGCCAAGCAGAGCACGACGTGTGCGCGTACAAACACACACCACACAGCGATGAAGTCCAAAAGGCTCGACGAAAAACTTTGGAGCAAGATGAAAAACTTCTCTATTTTTAATGGTTTGCAGGATTAATTGTGGCGAGGATGTGACCAATCCGTCGTGCCGAGCCAATGAGCTCGCACCGACCACTCCGTTGCAACTGTCAAAGTTACCATTAGTCGGCAGGGCCAAAGCGCACCGCCTTGTTAAATGGGTTGTAAGGGAATATTGTGCCGACCCTCCTAGCTTATGTTATTTTACAAAAGTTCCTCGAGAAAAACTAGAGAATGATGTATTGTTGCAACGATATATCTTCTCTCTCGTGCTCTCTCTCTTTCTCACTCGCTCGCTCACTTTCCCGCGTCGTCGATTGATAGGGGTGGCACCATCGTCGTTGTTGAGTTCATCGCGCACCTTGGTTGTATAGGGAGGTTGAGGTGGCGGTGGGTGGCAGCAGCGGAGGGTGGGACAACGAGGCAAGGGCTAAGAAAATATTAGGTTGGGTAGAATGGCCGGTAAGGGAGGAAGAGCAAGTGGCACGGTGAGATGTTGAGCTTGCTACTGGCTGCAGGGGGCAGAGCCAAGGGTGGGGATGGCGAAGGAGACAAGCTGAGCTGCGATCGGCGTGATAGCGACGATAACAGAAGAATGAGATAGTGGAGGCGACGAAAAGGAAGGAGGAGGAGCAAGAGCTATGCCGTCGGAGTCCGAATATTCTCACGGTATAGCTAGTGTTCGGGAGTAGGATTTTTTGTACGCATAATCTATTTTTTTATTTGAAATAACAGAAATATACCGGCGGCGATATTTTTTTACAGAAATAGACTCAATCACTCAACGGCCAAGCGACACGCATGCAATCCATCGGGCGTTGGGCGAATTAATGTAATCGCCCGACCGTTAGGCGGCTGGACTCCAGTCGCCCAACGGCCAGGCGACTGGGGGTGGGGGGGTTAAATACCGAGACCGCTTGGCCGTCGCCTCAAGGGGACTGGTTCCAGTCGCCCAATGGTAGGATGACTGGAACTTGTCGTCCAACGGCTTGCAGACAACGTTGCTATCGCTTTTTCGTTGGGCGACAGGCTCCTATTTCTGTAAAAAATATCGTCGCAGATATATTTCTATTATTTCGAATACAAAATAGATTATTGGTAAAAAAATTCTCCGGGAGTAGAGGTATAGCCAGCTTTCGAGAGTACGACTCGAGTTCTTTTGGTAATTCATGTAATCCTAGCTTACGCGCGGTAGAAAGCTTCACAAAAAGGAAGGGCATTAGCGCAATTTCCCTAGTTTTGCAGGTACCAACTGCGCCGTTTGGCATTCAAAGCAGGAGGGGCGTTCAACGTTCAACATTCAAAGCCCCAAACAAACAACGGTCAACGTGACACGCGCACCCGCTCCTCCTTCAAACAATTAATGTTCGATTCCCTCCTCCTCCTTCTCCTCCACAACCTATATATATATATATATGGCTTCTCTCTCCACACCAAGCAAGCACTTGCCACCACCAATTCAATTCAGTGTTCGTTCTACTCCTGCTGACGATCCACAGCTGAGGCATTGTTAGCAGCGCTGATCGGATGGTTCTTTCGATGTCGCGCGCTGCGAGGCTGGTGCCCGAGATACCGCTCTTGAGACGGGGCAGGCAGCCGGTGGCGGCGGAGCTGGCGGTGCCGACGCACTTCCGGTGCCCGATATCGCTGGATTTGATGAGGGAACCGGTCACGGCGCCGACGGGGATCACCTACGACCGGGAGAGCGTGGAGCGGTGGCTGGCGCGCGGCCACGCCACGTGCCCCGTCACCGGCCGCCCCGTGCGGCTCGGCGACCTTGTGCCTAACCACGCCACGCGCCGGATGATCCAGGACTGGTGCGTTGCCAACGGCGCGAGCGGAGTGGAGCGCGTGCCTACACCCAAGGTGCCCGTCAGTGAGCCCGACGCTGCGGAGGTGGTCGCGGCCGTGTCCGCGGCCGCGAGGCTTGGGGACGCGGCGGCGTGCGGGGCGGCGGCAGCCAGGGCCCGGGCGCTGGGGAAGGAGAGCGAGAGGAACAGGAGGTGCCTCGCGGCGGCCGGCGCCACACGCGCGCTCTCGTTGGCGTTCCGGCACCTCGCGGGCGAGCCCGTCGAGGGTGCCAACGCCGTCTCCGGCGCGCTGGGGGAAATCCTGGCCTCGCTGACCGTGTTCTTCCCGCTCGACGAGGAGTCGCACCGCTGCATTGCCTCCCCGTCCTCGCTCAAGTCGTTCGTCTCGGTGATGTCCCACGGCGAGCTCGCCGCGCGAGCCAGCGCCGCCGTCGTGCTCCGCGAGCTCGCCTCGTCCGCCGACCGGCACACCGTGGAGGCCATCTCAGGAACCCACGGCATGTGCGACGCGCTCGTCGGCCTCGTCAGGAACCCCGTCTCCCCGCAGGCCACCAAGGCCGCTCTCGTCACGGCCTACTACCTCGTCTCCGCCACCGACCGAGCGGCCGCGCGCTTCGCCGAGCTGGCCGCGGTGCCCGTCGTCGTGGAGCTCCTCGTAGACGCCGACAAGGGCACGAGTGAGAAGGCTCTGGCCGTGCTCGACGGCGTCCTGTGCACCGACGCTGGCCTCGGGTCCGCGCGCGCGCACGCGCTGGCCGTGCCGGTGTTGGTCAAGAAGATGTTCCGCGTGTCCGACATGGCCACGGAGTTCGCCGTCTCCGCGCTCTGGCGCCTCTGCCGAGCCGCGGACGCCGGCGCCGCCGCGTGCCACGCCGAGGCGCATCGCGTGGGCGCGTTCCAGAAGCTTCTGCTGCTGCTCCAGGTGGGCTGCGGCGGCGTCACCAAGGAGCGGGCCAGCGAGCTGCTCAAGCTGCTCAAGGACTCTAGAGGCAGCGTCGAGTGCATCGAGACAGTGGACTTCAAGGAGCTCAAGAGGCCATTTTGATCAATTTTCCTTTCCTTTTTTGTGTAAATTGTTTTGAGATTTAGATGCGTGCATAAAAGATACAGACAGAATGATTAGGAAAATTTTTGACACTGTACTTGCACATTCATATACAAAGAGATCAACACACAGGATAATTAACAATATTTGTTGCCATATATATTCTTGTTCAATTTTGCTTTTTTTTGAAGCTATTTAGTTGTTTTATAATTTTAGTCTGAACCTGACATCACATGAAACAGGAAAGTTAAGCAAACGCACGAGAAATATCAGACTCAAACAAATTCAGCCAAAACTTTTGATGCCATCTTAATTTATGTCTTTTGTTGCTGCTGTCCAGTGTTCAAACTGGTTCATGTACACTGTCATTCAGTTCATTTGATCGCGAGAGTTGTGATTCTCAATCACGAACGAAAGCAACAAACATGTACAAATTGACCGGACATCTTCAGTTTGACGTGCAGTACGATCGTTTGCTTGGTAAACAAATGAAAGAAACGAGTCAGCCACTTGGATTCTGACTTCTGACCCCAGAGAGAAAAAAACTCCCCTAATTTCCTCACTTGACCGTTCGAGCTGTAAAGCTCGAACTTTTCGTACCATTTCATTCCACGATCGCCTGTACGTACATGTTGGAGAAGAACCACTAATAATTTATATGTAACTTAGTAGCGAGGTACCAATATCTGTTGGTATCTTTTGGTAACTTTTTAAGGATAGTAAAAACTCATATGTGACAGTAAAGGCACGAATCCAAGATGTGTACTGCTAACAAAGCATGTAGTATTACTCACCGGTCTTCGGTCCTCTCAAGGAAAAATGAAAGAAAGGAGAGGAGAAAGAAGCAGGGATAGATCAGAGGCCACTCTTCGCCGATGAGCCGTCACGGCACCGATCAATCAGACGGACCCATGAAGTTATCTCACCACCGTTCGCCGTCGACCAAACTCTGCTAGCTCATCACAAATTCGTCAATAAATTCTATTAAGTTCAACACCTAAACTGTTAACTTTTGTTCAGGAGAAAACACATATATCATAAATAAACTAAGAGAATACAGAAGAATTTCTGAATTTCTCTATTCTCTTACTTGCTCCTTTTTTTCTTGCTTTTCTGTTCTTCTTACAAAACTGGTTACAAATCTTCTCAATATATAGGTTAATAATCTTCTACTAGTATATGCATTTGGTCTTCAAGTTGAACATAATTTTAACTTGAGTTACACATAAAGAATAACTCTACTACATCTTAAACTCGAAATCAAGATTATTTCTAAGGTAAACCATTCAGCAGTTCAGCTAACCTAAACTAAGCTACGACAGCTACAGAATTATAGGTTGCCGGTGACCTGGTCGTCGCCCGTGACGGTGTAATAGTAAAGGAGCGAGTGCATACTTTTCTATGTCCAACCTTTGCATTTCTCTGCCTGCTATCGCTGCTTGATGGCTCATTGGTTTCTTGATTTTCCTAGGTCTGTCTCCAACAATCGTCCTGATTCATATGAATTTTTTTGCGTTCCAAACTGTCCTTAGCCGATCGTGGCTGAGTGTTTTTTTTTATCTAAATCAAGGACAGAAACACTACACCCGAAGGGAAAAACACCAAAAAACACCGACCCCCAACAACCTCGGATAGGTGTCGCAGTAACCGTTGGCCGGCCGGTTTGGACAGGCGAGAGCCGGTTCTTGTGGAGTTTTGCCAACAATCTCCGGTCGATGGAGCACGTAGCATTCAAATATGTACGCAAACCTCAACTGAATTATACACCGACTTTCACATGTTTGGGGGTGTTTGGCAGGTCATAAGCCAGTTGGTTTTTCGCAGCTGTTATAGTACCTAACTTTTAAATAGAGTATTTTTTTTAAGACGGAGTCTACAAGTTAAACGTAGTACATGTTAAAAGCTTAACATATATACCAACTAAAATCACAAGTAAGTATTGATCTCTCTGTAATCTATACCATAAATAACCAAAATTAAAAAAATTTATCTAAAAATTATAAACCACAGCTAAAAAGAACATGCCCTTATCAGCTCTCCGAGATATGTCTACGCAGCATTGCTTCTTTTACCTCTGATGCAGTAAAAGCAGGAGAGAGAATCCTTTTTTATCTTTTCCCCACCAATTTGAAGTGATTTTTTTTACTTTGGCCACCATGAACAACATGCTGGTCCAGACACCACGTGCGGCAAGAGAAGGGAACCACTAGGTTCGTAGCTAAAACAAAGGAAATATCTTCTGGCTTTTCTACTGTAGAAGCTTTCAAACAAAATGTTTTTTAAAGATAAAATCTATAAAATAATTATATTAGATATTACAGCGGCGATATTATCTAGATCGGTCAAAATCGTATATAAGTATCTCTCTTCGTACTCTCTCGTGAACAACTAGAATTCAAAATTTTCAGCAAAAAACCACAGGAAAAAACATGTCCAAAATTGCCCCCGAATAACAATTATCGTCTCAATAGAGAGGGTTAATTATTTTTTATAGTGTAACTTCACTGATAAGGTGGAATCTAAACAAGATAGTTTTGTTCCGCTTATTTCGGCTTCAGCTTCTGGATTTTGGGTTCTAGTTCACTATTTCTTAATTTCGTCTTTTTCTGACTTTTGACGTTTTTAGGATTTTTGTCTTTTTTTCCTGTATTCATTTGCATTGTTCGTGATGGGCTAGACTGTTTTTTTTCATTTTTAAAAATTTTAAATTTAATTACGTCAAAAAAGCCACCAACAACTATAGTATAAAATAAGCTATGTACAATATAAAAAAGCCATAAGTCAACTTATATAAACCAGACTGAGCACTGACATATACTGTTGACTGGTCGAATTATGTTTGCCGAACTCTATTACACTATATGATCATATTGAAAAGCTCATGATACGTGGTGAAAAGCTTTAATAAAAAAATAGAAATTCAAGAAATTCTCAGATAAAACAAAAGCATTCCACCCATGATTTTTTGGACCCTAATTACAACTGGTATCATATGCTACTAAGAAAAAAGATAAATATATAAAAAAATTCAGAAAAAAGCAAAACATATAGCCATTAATTTGGTGATCCTAATTACTAGGGGTGCAAATAGTGAGGGTTAATATCGACCAATCTAGTACCGAATTCAATTGGTACCGAATAGCAAAACCGGGAGAGCTAAAATCCAACCGAATAGCGTCAGTAAATGATAAATCAGATACTATCCGATCGGATATCCGACAAGCAAGTTAGTATCCTAATCAGCCCAGTCCATCAATCATCATTAACACCAACCGGCTTAGATTTTACCCAAGTCTTAATCTAACTCCAGAGTTCAGCCACTCTAGCCAGTCGCCATGAGTCCTCTCCATTTATATTAAACTTGCATATCTATCGCACTTAAGTAATCTAGATGAATTTATTGATAGTTAAAGGCTTGAAGTGATGGTGGTATGATTCAGTGTATATTCCTTTATGTATGCACATACTGTCCGCTTATCACTACTACAAAAGAGGATATACTAGATGCTTACACCACAAACAGTTCTCAGAAACCATCTATGTTATAATTATCACAGACGGTTCATACGAATAAACGTCTGTGGTATTTTCACAGATGTTTCTAGTTATAAACCGTATGTGATAATGCAAGACATCACAGATTGTTCTTACTAATACCCCTCTGTGATAATTCACAGACGGTTATTGATAAAAACCGTCTGTGATAATGGTAGACATCACAAAATAGTTATTTATTTAAACCGTCTATGATAATTTACAAACGGTTTATATTAAAAATCATCTATAATACGTTTCCTGCCTCACAATCTCTCAAAATTTCATAATCTCCCGCCCGAGTCCGAGTAGGATTCTGTTCCAAGACACCTTTAGTAAAACGAGCATAACTTTTGCATACGGTGTTCGTTTTCGATGTTCTTGTACTCGTTGGAAAACTAATGACGAGTCCAATCCAAAACAAATGACCGGTGTATGCTAGTCGCCCTCTAAGATCCCCAAAATTGGCCATCTCTGACTCTAAATTCGCATCACAAGTTTTTTATTTCTGTTTTTGCCATTTTTCTGGGTCTTCCTTTCGGAATTTAGGTTTCACCTCAACTGCAAAGTTGTAGATCTCATCGAAACCTTTCAAACAAGCATACATAAGCGATATAAAACTTTACTATTTTATCTTTTGAGACTAGCTATTTACATTGAAATGATATATTGTCTTTGTGATCTACCATTTAGGCATTATCACCAACGGTTTTTAATAAGAATCGTCTGTGATATATTCTGTTATTATAGATGGTTTTTATTACGAACCGTCTGTGATGTCTCTATAGATGGTTTGTAATCCGAACCGTCTGTGATGCCCCGCCACGTCACTGATTTGTGACATATCCCCCAGGATCCCGATCTCACCCATCTATTCTCTCTGCATCGAATGACAGACACCAGTCTCCTCCCCACCTCTCGCCCCTTATTAATCTCCCTCTCCCTACTCAAAGAACCAACACCACCAGTACTACTCCAACTCATTTGTGCGCGGCAAGGGTGAGAAGGGGTTCGGCAAGGGCGGCTGAAATTTCTCTTGAAGCAAGATGGAAAGGAAGAAGGCAATGGTAAATCTACACTATTTCAAGTTGTCGGTATAGAAGCTGTTGATTTTGGCATAGGAGCTGAAAATAGTGTTCGTTGCCTTTTTGTTTCTGCCATATGAAAATTTTTCCACACGACTTGTTTTATATTGTAGTTTAATGAAGGATGTGTAAGTCTAGCTTGTATTAGTCTGAAGTTTCTTATAATATAAGCATCTTTCTGAGTTTATAACTGTGAAGCTTATATTTGTAAAATTGTAAGTGTCATCTTGTGTATGCAGTGCTATAGGTAACTTACTTGTTATGTTGTGATGTTGTATTCTAATCTTAATAGAAATGAAATGTGTGGTGTGTTTGTTGCTGTATTTGCTTATTTTCAGATGGCATAGTTAATATTTTCTGATGCTAATCGAAAAATAGAAAAAATTTAGGTATAGAATGAACTATCACAGACAGTTTTGTGGTATAAACCGTCTGTTAAGGATTATCACAGACGGTTTGAACTAAAAATCATCTGTAATACTCGCACATCACAGATGGTTCTATTTACCAACCATTTGTGATACTCGCTCATCACAAATGGTTGATAGCTAGAACCGTCTGTAATGTGTGAGTATCACAGACAATTTTTGGTTTGAACCGTCTGTGATAATTCTTAACAGACGGTTCTAGTTACAAACCGTATGTATTGTATTTATTACAGATGACTCATAAACCGTCTGTGATAACCTCCGATTATCACTAACATATAAATTTAGGTGGTTTAAAAAATTGTCTGTGTTGACAGTTCCGAACCGTCCATGATGACTCTTTTTGTAGTAATGTATATTATCTATTTTGATCTAAAACTATCATGTATCTGTCCCGACGGTACTATATCCAAAACTTCAAATATTCCAAATTCGTATCCATATCCAGCCTTATCATATCCAACTCCGAATCCGGAAATAAATATGGATTAGAACACGGTATAAACAATATCTATCCCAATCCCATCCGATTACACCCCTACTAATTACTTAGATATATTTTGCTTTGCAACTTAAATAGAAGACAATCCTTATGGCCCACCTATGGATGGACAAAGAAAAGGTACATGCAAAAAAAAAAAAGAAGAAGAAAAGAAACGCTCCCTTCTACTCGTATATCAGCCTGGAAGTAAGCCGCCGAAAAAAAAACTACGGAAAGTATTCCATTTTTTCTTTTTTACTCTCTAGCTTCCAATTATTTTGATTTTCTCAATGTAAGCTCTTTTCTTTTTTCCTTTTCTATCCTCTAATTTCCATTTATTTTAGTATTTTTCAATAAGCGTTATATGATTTTTCATATGGATTGGTAATATCAATTTTAGTAATCCGTGTGAACTTATGACTGACAGCGACTATTTCCTTAGCTTTAAGGTCTAGAAATTCATGCATAACAAGAAAAAGAAGTATTGATAGCGCTCCAGCGTCCAATACATAACAAAAATACGGGACGTCTTTGCCTGTGAGACCCATTCTCGTCCACTCGTTTCTCATGTGCATCTCCAACCTACGAGTGTCTCATTCTCTCCCCACTTCTCTCATTGCTTTTATAAAAGCCACCACAAATCGAGTTCTCTGGCAAGCACTACTCTCTCTCATGTGCAATCACTTGAGCTCCTTCCTCCCCTCTCTCCACACATGGTCGAGTTCCGTTGTTGGAGAGCAGGTGTCGTCTCCTCTACTAAGTTTGGGTCAGTTGATGCATTAGTTAAATCGAGTTGCTGCAGACATTTTCTTAAATGTTGCAGACTTGCATACCTCCTCTAAAATGGACGTTACAATCAGAGTTATTATTTGTTGCAATCGTCTTTTCAGTTTGTTGCAACAAGAGTTTTTTTTCTTGTTGTTGCATCAATTATGTTTATTTGTTGCACTAGAATTATTATTTTGTTGCAGTAGTTATTTATTGATGCTGCATCAAAATTCTTATGTGTTGCACTATGGTATTGGGTTTGTTTCCTTGCAATATGAATTTTTGTTTGTGGATGGTTTTTTAGTCAGCTCCGTGAGCTATGGCTACATAGATCATGCCCTGGCGAGCTCCCACAGCATCTTGAGTGGCGCTTGAGCTCCGTCACTAACATGACATCATGCACATGACTCCACTATGAGAAACTGAAGCAAGCATGTTTAGGTTATAGATCATGCATAAAAAATCTAGGTATTAAAAAAGATGATGTACTTATAAAAAAATATTATACAACACTTTTAGAGTCACAAAATATTTATAGTTTTCTCCGTAGTCAACGTAAGACACAAGTTTAACCATTAGTTGTTTCCACATTAAAATTATATAGAAATTATAATATGGGCATTTTAGCTATAAACTTGTAACCAATTACTATATGCATATTGTTTTACCTAGAATAGAGTAGATATTCCGAAAAACATAAATTGTCAAAAATAAAAACGATTGATTGTACTCTTCCCACAGCAAGAAAAATTTGTGACCGTAAGGAGCAATAGTATCCTCAAGCGATGTGCCTATACATAATGCACTGTCGTAGGAAAACATCTCAACTGAAAACATGTTTATCAAAATGCTAATATGTAACTATAATAATTATAGAAATGTAAACAAAAGGAAAATAGAACTAGTCACGCAATTGCATGAACCACTCGTCTAGTTGATTAAAAGAAAGGCGTAAGCAGCTGCAACAAGGAACTGACACTACCGCGTAAAAGTTCATTACAGACGATTTCTTAAACCGCCTGACTTCATAGGTCAGTAATAATAAAGGGTTATCATAGACAGTTTTTGAACCATCTGTGAAAACTATATCACAGACGGTTCGAAACTAGAATCGTCTGTGATTGTCCGTTATCACATATGGTTTGGAACTAGAACCGTATGTGATCGTTCATTATCACAGATGGTTTGAAACTAGAACCGTCTGTAATAATCAGTTATCACAGACGGTTCTTGATAAAAACCGTCTGTGTTAGTTGTACCAGAGCTAAAAAAGTGGGTAATTTTATCATGGCTTGGATGACCAAAATTATAACAAAATCGGATGGATGAGATTGAAAAAGAAGTGGGAAAAGAAAAGGAGTAGAGGAAGAGAAGTGAGATGAGGAGAAGAAGAGTTGACCGAGCCTTCTGTTTTTGAGAGAAAATTTGGCGAGGAGAAGTGGAGGAGAAATGAGAAGAGAGAAGAGAGAAGAGATGAGGAGAAGAACAACTGAGCCTTCTACTTTAAAGAGCAAATCCAGCGAGATGAGCGAAAAATTTAAATTCGACGAGAGTGAATAGGATAATTCTAGGTAAAGAACTGTCTGTGATAAATAGATCATCACAGATAATTTTTTGTCTCGAACCATCTATGTTATATCTGTCATAGATGATTCAGAATAAAAATCGTTTTTGATAAGTAGGTTATAATAGATGGTTCTATTTTATGGTAAACTTAGACGGTCTATCTTATAAAATCGTCCGTGATAAGACATGCAGAATAACTCTTTTTGTAGCAGTGTAAATGGCTGGAACGAGGCAAAACTCCAATAAAAATATCAACTTTTTTGGAATCGGATGCTCTTATCAGTCCACCATCGCACTAGGCATTGACCTGTACGCCAAAGTGGCGAAGTCCGGCTGCTGGTGAGGAAACCTCCTGCTGTAATCTATCAAGACACCCCAAGGTGTCCTCATCAGAAGATTTTTATTCCCTAAAAAGTAAAAGCTAGTAGTATGTCTAAAAATTTTAAGCCTTTGTCTTGTGCTATGTGTGAGAAAGAAAACTTCCAATGCAACATAGTGCCTGTTTTCAAGGGCGTTTTTATTTGTTTGCAATATACCTTTTTTTTTGTATTTTCTAGGACGTTTCAGGGAGTATGTCCCACAAGATATTCTCACGAGCTGCAGTGAGATGACATCAAAATAAAGCCACACCATTAAATCCTAATTTTGCAAGGTAGCATGACCAGGGCAGGGCTAGAATTTAGGAACAAGGAGAGCCAAATAAGCTATACAATGTAATCGTAGTTGATGACGGAGCCAAATAGTAATAACGATAACAAATTTCTTAGAATATATAGAGGTATAACGCAAATTTATCGAAGTATGAGGGGTTGTCTCTCTCTCTCTCTCCGCCCCTGAGCATGACAATATATCATTGTGTTTCTTCATTTAACGGTTCGAACTTTATATATGCTTTGTTGGAAGGAAAACAGTAGGGGAGAACCTACATATACAGTTCAAGCTTATGTAGTACATAACACGGCAGAAGAGGCCACCTTTTTATGATGCACATGAGTTTCATTACTGTATGTAATTTGAAGGACATATAAGATGGTTCAGGATTAATGTTATAATAAATTATTACAATATTTATAGAAAGGTTAATTAGTTTTGTAAAGATCGCAATGCATCTGAACTCGTTTTGGGTAGAAATTGAGGATTTTAGTATTTGAGTCATGGATTTAGTTAAGTTGACCTAAGTCGTTGGATTAAGATTGCATAATGCATATCTTAACTAATATAAGTTAAGTTATGAAAAATTTATGTCTAGAGGCAAGACGTGCTGCTTCATCTCGAGCGCCGGTGGCCTGTGGAGCAACCTCCAGAGCGATGACGCCAGCACAATGACTCAGACGCCGGCAGGCGCCTCCTCGCCCCACCAGCCGCCGTCGGCCAGGTCCAGTGGCCCGACAAGCTAGGCCACGAAAACCGCATGCATTGTTGGCACGGCAAATTTCGATCTCATCATTAGAGCTGGGACTTGGGCCGTGCCGTGCCGGCACGGCCCGAGCCCATCGTGCTTCGTGTCGTTTCGTGCCGTGCCAGCTCGGCCCAGTCATCTCATCGTGCCGTGCCGTGCCGGCTGCATCATCTCGGCGGCCAGCCCAAGCACGCCCAAAGCCCACCGTGCGGCGCTTCGCCGTGCCACCCAAGCCCAACCCGAAATTACTATCGCTGGGCGATGACGATCGGGGCCCATCGCCAGCGTCTTCGCGAGCCGAGCCGCGCCACACTGCTCCTCCTCCTGCGCCATCGTCCGATTGTCCCTAGCTCCGGTGACCGGTACACCTCCTTCCCCTCTACTCCATCTCCATGCTCTGTGATGTGTGATGGGTTGTGGCCTTGTGGGGAATCTGGGATGACTGTGAGAGATGTCGACGGGAGGGGGAGGGGGAGGAGAGGTAGAGGCATGGCGGCCGGCCACCGCCGGCGGCGTGCCGTCGTGCCGCCCGTGCTCGCCGTGCCGCCCGTACCGCCGTGCTCCCGTGCCGTGCCGGCCCAAGCACGCACGATTCACCGTGTCGTCCGTGCCGCCCAACGTGCGGGTTTTCGAGCCCGCCCGCCCACCGTTCGGGCCGTGCCGGCACCGCCCGCCACGTGTCGGGTCGGCCGTGCTTGGGCCGTGCCGGTCGGCCGTGCTTTAGGCTGGCCCAAACGCCCAACGCCCAGCTCTACTCATCATGGAGTACGTCTAGCGATGATCTCTATATAATGCTAGCTATAAGCTCTGCTTTCTACTAGCTAGCTACGTACCAAGCTTGGTCTGTGTGCGCGATCTCTCGCAAGATGTAATGAGCGTACATATATACACAGGCGCAGCCGCATACATATAGGCGAACTAGGGCTGCATGAATTTGACAAGTTCGCCGTCGTCGATGAGACCATGCATGCTGGTCGCGCGATGCCTAATTAAGTTTTACGTACGTACTTGCAGCTGCAAATCAACTAAAGCTACGTACCGCACGCGCGCGCGCTCATAGTGCGTCGGCGGTCAGTCGTCGTGGTGCAAAAGTGTATATACGTACGTTTTTTTTTCGGCAGGCCAGTCGCCTGCCGTAACAAAGGTTGCATGGAAAATTCGGTGCCGGTTGAAAGATTGAGCAGGGAGGAAATTGGCGAGGGGCAGCGATAGGAAAAATAACGTGTTGAAGTATAAGTGAATATTTTTTCCAATCAGTTTATGATTGAGGCCACAAGAAGAAAACAAGCTAGATTAATACGATTTCTTTCGAAAGACAGACAAGCTCAGGCACCTAAGGTGATCACAGTTAAGCAAGCTTGGAGACACCTTGTCACCTCATTTTCCAACCCCCTAGTTAACTGACGGATGGAGTACGTGGCACCGTCATGCAAGTTCAGGGATATTTAGAATCAAAGTCGAAATTCAAAGGCGTACCAGTGGGCACAACCGAACCAAGTGTGAGTACTTACTTATACATGGCGCGATTTGCTCAGTGGGGAAAACTACGACCATGTGCTATTGACTAGTGGACTTGCTGGACTTGCTGGTTTGGAACTTGGAGTTGCGATTTTTCCCCATAATCAATCAAAAGTACGTATATACTAACCCGAAATTACTATACGCCAAGGCGATGACGATGGGGCCCATCGCCAGCGTCTTCCCGAGCCGCCGCGCCACACTGCCTCCTCCTCCTGCGCCATCGTCCGATGTCCTAGCTCCGGTGACCGGTACACCTCCTTCCCTCTACTCCATCTCCATGCTCGTGATGTGTGATGGGTTGTGGCCTTGTGGGGAATCGGGATGACCGTGAGAGATGTCGACGGGAGGGAGTGGGGAGGAGGGTAGAGGCCGGGCGGCGGCCCGGCCGGCGCCGGCGTGCCCGTCGTGCCGCCTGTGCTCGCCGCGTGCCGCCCGCATCGCCGTGCTCCCGTGCGTGCAGCCGCCCAAGCACGGCACGATTCACCGTGTCGTGCCGTGCCGCCCAACGTGCCGGTTTTCGAGCCCGCCCGCCCACCGTTCGGGCCGTGCCGGCACCGCCCGCCACGTGTCGGGTCAGGCCGTGCTTGGGCCGTGCCGGGTCGGCCGTGCTTTAGGCTGGCCCAAACGCCCAACGCCCAGCTCTACTCATCATGGAGTACGTCTAGCGATGATCTCTATATAATGCTAGCTATAAGCTCTGCTTTCTACTAGCTAGCTACGTACCAAGCTTGGTCTGTGTGCGCGATCTCTCGCAAGATGTAATGAGCGTACATATATACACAGGCGCAGCCGCATACATATAGGCGAACTAGGGCTGCATGAATTTGACAAGTTCGCCGTCGTCGATGAGACCATGCATGCTGGTCGCGCGATGCCTAATTAAGTTTTACGTACGTACTTGCAGCTGCAAATCAACTAAAGCTACGTACCGCACGCGCGCGCGCTCATAGTGCGTCGGCGGTCAGTCGTCGTGGTGCAAAAGTGTATATACGTACGTTTTTTTCGGCAGGCCAGTCGCCTGCCGTAACAAAGGTTGCATGGAAAATTCGGTGCCGGTTGAAAGATTGAGCAGGAGGAAATTGGCGAGGGGCAGCGATAGGAAAAATAACGTGTTGAAGTATAAGTGAATATTTTTTCCAATCAGTTTATGATTGAGGCCACAAGAAGAAAACAAGCTAGATTAATACGATTTCTTTCGAAAGACAGACAAGCTCAGGCACCTAAGGTGATCACAGTTAAGCAAGCTTGAGACACCTTGTCACCTCATTTTCCAACCCCTAGTTAACTGACGGATGGAGTACGTGGCACCGTCATGCAAGTTCAGGGATATTTAGAATCAAAGTCGAAATTCAAAGGCGTACCAGTGGGCACAACCGAACCAAGTGTGAGTACTTACTTATACATGGCGCGATTTGCTCAGTGGGGAAAACTACGACCATGTGCTATTGACTAGTGGACTTGCTGGACTTGCTGGTTTGGAACTTGGAGTTGCGATTTTTTCCCCATAATCAATCAAAAGTACGTATATACTTTAAGTTGCATGTTTGTTAGGTCCGTGACTAGCTACGCATGTGCATCGCTGTGACCACAAGTTGTAGTGATGGAGCGACAACTTCATTCCTCTCTACCGTACCTCGATTTTCCTTTACTACCCAAAACCGTCAGGATGTATTTCAAATTGTGTCATGGTCTTACAAACGTCAAGGAATGAGTTAGTATTATGAGAAAAATCCTTATTTGCCATTGGAAGTTCGCTAGATCCCTTTATATGCCATTGAAAAATTTCTCCTTTCATTGCCATTCGATCTTAACTTTCATCCCTTATTTACCACTCCCGTTAGCCCGATATACCCATGTTAAAAAAAAGCAATGCATACTTACAAACGTATCAATATCTAGTATACTTCAGAATGTCGGTTTGGGAATATTTCTTCAGGAGTAAGCATATTGGCAAGAAAGAATGACAGACTGCTATCACACGTGTGTAAAAAATGGCAGCTTAGCTGGAATCCTTGTTAGCCCTAGCTGGTCATATGCTAGATGATTCATGTGCTAAGTCGGCAACTAATGGACTACTTCTTCAGCCGACATGCAGTAAACATCTGCACAGCCAGCCGTATAAAATAAGGTGGTATACTAGCTATGTGTGCTGCATGAAGTTTCTTGTTTTTAGCCAGTTTTTGCGTGAGGTGTCTTCGTTTCTTTTGCTAGCTGTAAGCACTAAAGAACAATATTTTGTTGAAGTCGGTTCGTGTAATGTCGGTTCATGCAGCTTATAAAAGAACCTGTAAACCCTGTTGTAACGTAGAGATGAGTTAGTAGTAGCTCAGTGTGTGTGGTAATGAGAGAAAATAAAGAATAGTATTCTTCATACTGGTGCAGCCCAAAACGTGAGTGCCTTGCCACCTTGTGATTTCCAACAGCCCAGCTGTTGTCAAACCCAATGAACCTATCAGCTTTTATAGAAAATAGAAAAAAATCCACTTTTAATCCCTCAACATTTGACCCGAGTCCGATTTATACTCTCAACTACAAAACTATTCACTTTACACCTCTTGATTATCGGAACCAAAGCAAATCAACCCATCGCCTTAAACACCCTGGTTTTGGATGATGTGGCATCCATATGTCAATGATTTTTGATACATAAGCTTGTTTTTGATGATATAGCAGTCACGTGTACAAACAAAACAAAAAAATTATGGGACCCACATGCCATCATCTTATCATTTTTCTTCTTCATCCTCTCTCACAATTGGGCCCACATGTAGGTGCGGATGAGGAGGAACTCTAGCATGACTAGGCATGGCCCACATGTTACCTCCATCTTCTTCCTCACTACCCTTTCCTCCTCTCTCCCTTCCATCTCTTGGCTCTCCTCTATCTACTCAAGCTGGCTACCGTCTCACCAAATCTAGCTACCAAGCACCATCCTTTGTCCTTGCCTCCCCAAATTCATCCAGCAAGAACCCTCCTACATCACCAACTCTACCAAATATGGCCACCAAATGCATGGCTTGAGAAAGAGAGAAATCATGGTGGCTTACAGGTGACTGCCACCCTCACCTCTTGAGCCAATTGATGCAAGGTGGTTGTGGTAGCATTGAGCTGTGTGCAAGTAGTGTAGGGCACAAGGGCAACATGGAGCATTGCACAGGACACCGAGAATCACGTCTCCACTATCAAGTTCGTCACCCCGGTTATCAAACTGTAAGCCCCTTGCGTCATCTCATGTTCTGGGAGTAGGCAAACCTATTGGGCTAGGTAATTTAACCTGTAGGCCACCGAAGCACTGCCGCATAGTAACGCCTTCGTTCTCGATGCCGGTCGCCAAGGGTGAGCCTGGACAGAGCACCTCACGACTTGTCCATGTCACCATTAGAACCTGCTTTGGGAGTAGATGTTCGTGCACTCCCTAATTTTTGGGATTAGGCAACTAGTTTGCGGTTGCCTCCATAGCCCAGATAGACGAAATGCGCCAGACTACCACCGTAGTGTACCGCGAGCGTGCCATCACCATGGCGAAATGAGCCAGCTTGGAGCGCGCTTGCGGACAATACACTTTAGCTTGGATCCACTCTGCATATGTGGGTCAGCCTAGAGCGGCTTGCCTACGACGAGCAATTGTTGGCGATGTTGACCATGCTATCCAAAGAGGATTTGGAATAGAGGCTCAGCAAAAGCTCGCTCGGTGCTGTGGTGGTATGGCCGGCGGTGAGCGGGTTGTGGAAGGTCGTCGCCTCGGGCGGTCCTACGAGGTGATACAACCCATGGACAAATATGATTCTTGATCCATTAGCGTTGCTCCGATCGCAGTACGACTTCTTGGATGACTACCAGGCAGCCATGGCATGAGCATCTGACTGACCAGGGCATAGGAGTCTTGCCGCTCCGGAGCCATCACCGCTGGCGGCGTCATAGTCGCCGTTCATCTCCTCCAACGGCATTCTTGAGGCGAAGTGGGCGCTGTGCCAGGGAGGCGAGCATTAGGTTGTTCGTGATGCCTCTTGTCACTATAGCACCCCCTACTGACGCCGTGTCACCGATCGCCACTCCCTCCTCCTACCCCTCCCTTTCCACTCTCCAGCCCCCATCAACCGCCTTTCTCTCCTCCAACCCCACCGACTTGCCGTAGCTCTAGGGCCTCCATGTGCACCCAACCTCCCGTGCCGCTTTTGGCCTCAACCCCACCTTTCTCGCCGGTGTCGCCCCACCCACGACCTCTGCCCCATCTCCCATGATGCCTCCGTACTCTCGGGAGTACATACTCTCACATTCCAATATACCATTTAAACAAGCATGTTATACCTCTTTATCACTTTTGATATACTTAAATACTAATTGTAAGATATCTAATATGATCTGGTTGAAAAAATTTCATCGGAGTCCTTTATTTTTGGTATATACCCTTTTTCATATTAAAAAGAGTATATACACAAACTATGTTATAAAAAGTGAATTTTGATAAAATTTTTCATGGAACTCAATTTGAAGCATCTAATCATTATTAGAGTATGCTTAAAAGGATAAAGTGATATAAAATATTATTTAAGCTTGTTTAATGCGAGAAATCGCTCACGGATTTTTTACCCCGGGTTATAATATGTGGGCGTGCCAGTGTACTAAAGTACACAAAAATAGATAAACACAACAAAAGATAGGAAAAACATATATTTATTCATTCATTTGAGAAGGACAAAATTACAAGTTCCCTTTATATATATGTGCACTCCGTAGCCTGCTTTGCGTAGCAGATCTGACATAGACGATGTGGTGTCCTGGTTCTCGGGGCCTCGGAAGGCCCTCGGTTAATTACATCTACAGTGTAAACCCGCAAAATACCTCCGATTAAGCTGTGCATTGGTCGTCGTCTTCAGTCTTCGCTTCATGTTCTCCATGCATGTGATGAATGATTGATGTATATGTGGGCGTTGGCATGATCCATAGCCTCATCGATCTATGGGGCTGTTGATAACATGATCGTTACACTTGACAGCGTCTGCCCATGCTGTTCGACCTTGTCGGCATCAAAAAACACACAACAGAAGTGATTTGAAGTGTGCATGATTAACATCTAGCATGACTGATCCAACAACAATGGCAGCAAAAATTGGTATCGTAGGTATGGCCTAAGCGGAAGAATTAGTAGAGTAGGCCATGGGGTCGATGTGGTTGAAAGCCAAAGTAAGCCATCCGTGGTCAAAATCCATCATGATCGAAATCCATTGAAAAATGCCTGTGGCTGAACCCATCAAGAAATATCCAAGGCCGAAATCCATCGAAAAATGCCTGTGGTCGAACTCATCATGGTTGAAACCATCGGGAGCACTTAGTGGTTGAAAATCACTGCGGTCGAACCCATCGAGAAATATCCGAGGACAAAAGTCACCGTGGTTGAACACATCAGGAAATATCCGAGGACAAAATCCATCATGGTTGACACCTATCAGGAAACATCCGAGAAGGGAAGTCACCATGGTCGAACTCGTCGAAAGGCATCCAAGGTCGAAAGTCACCATGGTAGAAACCCGTCGAAGCATGTCCGTGGTCGAACGTCACCATGGTCAAAACCATCGAAAGATGCTTGTAGTCGAAATCCATCGGCGGACACTCGAGGTCGAAACGCACCGTGGTCAAAACCATCAGAGGATGCCCGTAGTCGAAACCCATCGTGGTCGAAACCGTCGGAAGCGCTTAGTGGTTGAAAAATCACCGCGATCGAACCCATCGGGAAATATCCGGGGGTCGAACTCATCAAGAGATATCTGAGATCAAAATTCACCGTTGTCGAACTCATCATGGTCGAATGCATCGAAAAACATCCACGAACGGAAGTCACCATGGTCAAACTCATCGTGGTCAAACGCATCGGGAAACATGTGAGGACGGGAGTCACCGTGCTCAAACGCATTGGGAAACATCTAAGGATGGAAGTCACCATGGTCAAGCTCATCGTGGTCAAATGCATCAGAAAACATCCGAGCACGGGAGTCACCGTGGTCGAACTCATCGCGGTCGAACGCATCAGAAAACATCCGAGGACGGGAGTCACCGTGGTTGAACTCATTCGAAGATTATTATAGCAATCAATCGAGGGGAGCACTCGTTGGAGTACTGGAGCCATCGACCTCCGATTGCGGTTGTAAGGCATACTCGTAAAAGTATTGTAGCTCGAGATCGAGCAGAGCACTCGTGGAGCGCCTGATCGTAGGGAGTACTTATTAGAGTGCTAAAACGTTGTGACTGAAGAAGTACGAGTACAATGAGTGGTCGAAAATGTATGACTTTGGGAAGTGGTCATAAGCACTCGACTCTAATCGGCGGTTGTAGGCGTCCATATCTGGGAAGCGGTCGGAAGTGGTCGATTCCAACAAGCGGTCGTAGGCGGCCAACCCTGCAAGTGGTCAGAGACGTTCGTCTCTGAGAGGTGGTCGTAAGCGTCCATCTCTGGAAAGTGGTCAGAAGCGCTCGACTCCGGGAAGTGATCGAAAACACTCACGACTTTAACTAGTGGTTGGAGACATCAGGCTTCGGAAATGATCGGAGGCGCACAGCTTCAGAAGCGATCGGGGCACTCGGTTGTGAACAGAGGTTGAGAACGCCCGCCTTCGGAAAGCGATCGGGGACATCGGCTTCTGAAGTGATCGGAGGTGCTGACTTAGGCCAGTGATTAGGGATGCTTGACTTTGGCCAGCAATCGGGGGCACGGCTTTGGCCAGCAGTCGGAGGCACTTGACTTCAGCCAGGGATCGTAGATGGCTGACGGTTGTAAGTGTTCGCATCCTTGTAGGTGGTCGAATGTGCCCGAGCTCGGTCGGCGATCAGGGGTGCACGGCTTGGGCCGGTGGTCGGAGACGTCAGGCTTCAAAAGCGATCAGAGGCACACAACTTTAGAAGTGATCAGGGTGCTTGACTGTGAACAGAGGTCGGGGACGCCTGCCTTCGGAAAGTGATCGGGGACTTTGGCTTCTGAAGCGATCAGAGGCGTTGACTTTGGCCAGCGATCGGGTGCTCGCAACTTTGAACAGCGGTCGAAGATGTTGACTTTGGCCGGTGATCGGGGATGCACAACTTTTGAAGTGATCAGAGGCGCTGACTTCAGCTAGCGATCGGGAACATCCTCAAGGGTCATGAGCCGCATCTCGACGAGCCTCAAAGCACCTGAGCGGCCATAGTCGCTTGGCGACATTGCCATCGTAGCCGCCATTCGTCATATATGGATTAAGATGCAAACGAAGGAGAGGAGAGAATATTTTTACCGTTCTGAACATAGGACGCCATGGCCTGGCTTGTATAGATCGTTGTCTCAGGTCTCTCTGACTTCTCCTTCTTCTTTCCCTCCACCTTTGTTTCTTTGTGGGTGTGCTTGCGTCTTCGTCGCCGTCTGCACCTGCGTCTGCGGGTCCTTCTGCGTCTGTCTCTGCCTCTCCTCAACCTCCTCCTCTATCCTCTGTCCCTTTTATAGGAGTGGGCAAGGGCCATGGGCCTCGTACGTGGCTGATCATGCCGTTTAAATTTAGATAAGATTCCAATTGAGATAAGATTCCTGATCGACTACGGATTAGTTATCTTCCAGAACTTTGTTTCCCATATCAAAAGATTTGTTAAGAATTACTTCCACTAGACGAGGATACGGTGTGATCATCTTTCCATTGTGAAGATGATGCATCCCAACTCAATCTTTTCTTTCCATCCCTAGGCATAGGTTTGTACAAATTAGCCACGCACCTTGCAATCAGTCGAGAATATGTGGTCGTATGAGGCATGGCGCCACAACTGATTGAAACGTGGTTGTATGAGGCACGGCGCCACGGTACTCGTAATCTTATAGCACTGTGGTCGGAAGGCTGGGAGGTAAGTGCTGTGGTCAGAGCAATGGTTGACACAACGTGGTCGTAATAATCGGTCGACACAGTGTAATCAATACAACGTGGTAGAAACAGCCGGTCGACACAGTGTGACACAACGTGGTCGTAACATCCGATCGACACAGTGTGACACAACGTGGTCGTATTAGCCGGTCGACATGGTGTAGTCGATACAACGTGGTCGAAGACTGTGCTCGACACCCTATGTGGTCGAAGACATGGTCATACAACGTGGTCGTATCAGCATGATCATCGCAGCAACACGGTTGACACAACGTGATTGTAATGGCCAGTCAAAACGTGGTCGTAGATCGGAGAACATGCTCGACACACGTGTTCACAAAACATGGTCGTATCAGTATGATCGTCACAGCAACACAGTTCCCAAAGATGTGGTCGTAGATCGGAGAACGTGCTCGACACATGTGATCGCCAAACGTGGTCGTAGCAGGTGTTCGAGCAGGCGTGGTCATAGTACGTGGTTGTCTCAACGTGGTCGAAGACCCACGAACACAGAGGATGATCTTGGCGCATATATTTCATAGTTGGCTGGGGCTTGCAGCCTTATGAGGTGCAACACATTGACCATGTACCACGTACACATACCACAGTTTTCTTCCCAAACATACACTTCAGTACTTGCTTTAACTCAAAAAATAAATTGTACAAAAACTCATCAAACAAAGATGTATATGAGAAGTGGGAGTACATGTTAGGGCACCATGATTTCAAGTGCGCAAATTTCAACCCAAATTCAGGTATATTTTTTTGAAAATATTAGTTTTAGGGTATATACACATCTATAACAATTTAAATAAAACACATACCTTTGAAAACTATACTTAAATTTAAATATTTGAATGAATTCATATCACATACTTTGCTGATTTTTACCTGCAATTAAACTATCATAAAAAGGCAACTATAGTTTGAATTTCAGTTCAAACTTGTTTGAGCTAGTTAGTAAATTAGTTAAACTCAACATCCAAAAGATTCTAAATTTTTTCGCATGTGATACATACGAGAAATACCTATTTTAGATCATGGAGATCTAACATCATGGTATCCCTGACATCACTACACCCATTTGTGGGGCAAAACTCAATGAGAATGAAATTAACCAATCCAATGCCCAAAAGAGAATTACAAAACTAAATCAAACTGTAAGGAATAGCTTAGGGGTTGTGTTGAGATAAGGGTAGACTATACTAGCACATATTAAAATTTTCTACCATATAAACCAGGAAGCCATGTGAATAAGAGATCATAGATCGTTACCACTAGTCGCGCAGTGTAGCGGAAGTAGAGTTGAAGCGTTCGGTTCAACTTAGCGTGTGTTGGTGCAGTAGAAATAGTCGATCGTCCTATGGCCAACCACCTCCTTGCGATTATCCCGATCAGCGTCGTGGTCGTAGCAGCACCTCTACCTAAATCAACACGTCCAATAATAGAATGTCATGCGTCAGTATGCTAGCTCTAGTGCGCATAGTAGGGGCCTTAAGAGGTGGTTGCTAGGGTTTCGATAGGTGTGTCACGGATACATTCCTTAGCCCCGCGGCTCTCTTTATATATAGCCTCTAATTAAATATTTATTTGATACAATTAAATATCGTATCTAACTCGGAGAGCCTCTGACTCAATTATTATCTAATATGAGTAGAGATTGTATCCCACTTGGAGTGCCTTCGACCAGATCCTTATACAATATGAGTAGAGATCGTATCCCACTTAGAGTTTATCATTCAGACCCTTATCGATCGAACTTGTTAAGTATGTGACCTTTTAGGTTCATATATATTTAGCCATGGCCTGAAAAGTCTTTTTCGGTCTATATGTCGCTAGCGGTCCCTAACATACAGATCAGATCGAATGAACCTATATAGTGTTTATGTACCAATCTCTTTGTCTCACGATACTAGATCGAACTCAAGACGAGAAGCATGTCATCCTATGATTAGCTTGATTCTTTACTTGGAGCTATAGCGGATTACTCAGTTGTGATTGACTCCTCAACCACATTTGGCATAGCCATGCATTTTCTTAATCTAACTACATCGAGGGGTTCAGAGATAACTCTCCTATTATATAGGAGGGGCAAATTCTATCATGATCGCTTACATTTCTCCGCATATTTCATAGCAAACCTGAAAACTACCTTTATGATCACTTAGTTACGGAGTAGTATTTAGCAATACTTAAGTAAATTATTACACATGTAGAAAACTATGACGATCCCAATTCTAAAGATTCTATATACACTGTGCATGAGACCAACTGATGAGAATATAACAATTTCCGCAGTATCTCATGGTAGGTCAATCCAACACTATGTTCTCTAAAGATTATAATTATCGCATATAATGATGTAAGATCAGAGATAATTTAGAATAATATCACAACATTAATAAAGAGTTACACGAATAAGTTACATACTTATTGATCAATATGCCATACATTTATTCAAAGGATAATTAATATATTATTCAAAATATCATAAACATAAAAATAATGCAATCATCTCTATGATTACGTTTAAGACATATCAATAACCGGATGAACATATAATTCTAATGGTTTACAACACTGCTATAACTGTAGGCCAGCCATAAGTAGCAAACTCTCTCAACCGGTCAACCCATAGGTGGAGGTGGGCATCCAACGTTGGGGCTGTTCGTGTCGCACGACGGCCCCGAACCCAGCTGCTGCAGGTACAGCCGCCGGAGAAGCTGGAGGATGGACTCGCCCGAGACGGCCACGGACGCTCCACCGGCCCACGCGTCGCCGCCCAAGGGCCGCGCCGAGCTCGACGCGACGAGGAGCGCCATGATCGTCATCAAGATCAGGGGCACTGCAGCGATCTTCGATGACACCGCCACCATGTCTTTCTGTATATCAACTTCTCACCAGTCTCTTCCTGCCTAGCTTGGCTTCTGATCAGTTCTCACAAACTTGTGCAAGAAATGTTGCTACAAACTTTGGCGCTGTGAGGTGCAACTCGAGAGATTTCGCACGTATATAAAGGGAATGGATCGATCGGCTGCGCCTTTTGAATCCTGCGTACTTGCATGCATGTTAATTACGTGTGCGACTGGGCAGAGAATTTGGCGAGATACAGGAACTAATGGCAGAATTCTTTCTGCATGCGCGCGCACGTACGCGGATGTTGCCGTGCGCGCTGCTTAATTTGGTGGGAGGTTTAATTGAGGCACTGACTTCACAAGTGTGCAGATGAAACCAACTTCTTAATGGATGTTTATCCACAATCACAGCGCTGCTTTTGAATCTTGACCGGAACTAACCAGTGCTTAGCAATTTGAGTAAAGAACAACGGTTTGGATGAGGATCCTGTAACACCATGGTGAGGACATCACTTTCATACATACAACTAATGAATCTGAATCTGTATACTTGCAAAGTTCAATCACAAGACTTTACGCACAACAATTGAACTATCAGGTAACTTCGTTTCTAGGAGTGTATTTTGTTTCTAATAAGAATATGATACTACCTAATGCATGCGATGTTCTTTTACTCAGTAAATTATGAGTTAATCACGAAGACAAACATGAGTGATTCAATTCGGTCTCCGAAGACAGCATCAATTTCAAATGTGCATAACTTTTATATACGGAATCTGTTTGAGGTCCATGAGTTCTCGATGGAAAGCTTATCTCATTCTTTCCAATGGATATAGCCTCACCTCTAAATTCCTTTTGTGTACTGTAATCACTAAAAAAAATATTACATCACCTGTTTGGACCAAATTGAATCTTCTAATGCTTAGGCCTAAGGGGAAGGCACCCCTCTCTTGGCCCGTACTATTCATGACCATACTGTTCACGTGAATAGTACCATGAATAGTATCACCCCTTATTTCTTAGTTTTGTACGGCTTTTCTTCTCCTATTTAAGGAGGACGCACCTTCTAGTTTTCTTGGATTTCATTTGCTTAGTTTCTCAATTGTAAAAACTCTTGTTTTTCGCTTGTGTCGACTAGACAAACCGTAAAGAATCTCTGCAGAATCCCACCTTTTTGAATTCAAATCATATATTTGTAATTCAGATTGCTTGTTATTTTGTTCTTGCTTGTTCTTCAATTGCTTGCAAGAAATGATCCTCGTGATCAGGTCAATCGGGTCTTTGGCATGGTTGATAACGACTTAGTGATTAGTTCAACGATTACTTGGTTCGTATATGTTACGTTTGTAGCTTGGATCGTGAGAGTTGATCATCGTCCAATCGAAATTATTCTTTTCATCGAAAGATCGGGACAACATTATCTCATCACACCCAGCTCGTCATTAGCGTAGAATGTCACATCTAACTCCATTTCTTCTAAAATTAAACTATCTTTCACAAACTACTAACTTCAATACAGTGGTCAAATTTTCACAAAATACTCACTTAGGCATAAACATGACGATATTGAGTATAACAAATCTTAACATTGAATTGAAGCAATAACAATAATGAAGATAATCCAATTATTGATGCTAACCAATGATACTTTATTTGATTGCAACCATATGAATGGTTGTATGTTCTAAGGAACTTATTAACCAATTGCATGAGTTTGCATAAATTAAATCATTAATAATGAATATTTATTGTCTAATGTGATAAGTAAAGTAATGCCAGTGCAGCCATGGGCCCATGGCCACCTCCCTTGCTGACCCTGTCTCCCTCTCTCTTGCAAACACCGCTCGATCTGGAGGATGGGGAATGAGAGAGAGAGAGATGGAGATTGAGTCGGGCAGAATGTGGGGAGTAAGACATGGCCAGAACTAGGCTCGATGGGCTGGCCGACTGGAAAAATACAAAATAGGCCAAAATTTTAGACCAAATTGGTTTTTCCATGATGGATAGAGGTAACCGAATTTCACCAGATTTCGGCCAAAAATGTTTTCCCTAGTCTCAACAATCTAGCTTGTGCTAGAAATGTGCTGCAAACTCTAGCACTACTAGCTGTGAGACCGATGGAATTTCATGAGCTATGTACTAGTGTTAGGGTGGATTTTTTCGACTGTAACTAATAGCTTTTAGTGTTAGTATAAGTGTTTGTGCGATTAAACTGAATGCCGATAAATTGATAAATTACATTTTCGAATGCTGCATGTTTGTTGTTACGTGTACGAATGGGCATGTATGCATGCAGAGAATTCTGCATGTAGGCACCTACGCGGATGTTGCTCCCAGCTGCTTGATTTGTTGGAAGCTAACTGAGAAACTTCACCAGTCAGCAAATCGAATCAGCTTATTAATCGATGTTTATCCCAAACACAGAATCTTGCTGCGTTACCTTCGATTAGTGGTTCCTGCCGTAACGTCACAATCAATCTAGAAAGTACAAATATTACTATTCCCTCCAAGCATGTACAATAATAAAGACAAGTGATATCTATAATATCCTCAATATCATCTATAAAAGATACTAAAGACATCTCATACAAAAATTACTTTTTACATATCTCTATATACAACTTCTCTATCACATAATATGTCTTGTTTATCGTGTTACAGTCGACTACTGTATAAAAGACGATCTAATTTTCTATGCTCCATCTCTCTCCTCCACATGATCTCATATTCTACATGTTAATATTTATAGACAGCTGATATTACACCATTGTATATGGCCTTAGTCTTGCATTGGAAAGCCCCGTCCTATCATATAAGCCTATTGTGGAGATAAAAAATATAGTTATTATAATATTTTTATCATACACCTCTACTTTAATGTAAAAAAACACGTGAGTACCTGTAGTATACTATTTAATAGTGGTATATATGATCCAACAGTATTAGGTTTTTAAAATTTAATGTTTTCTTAATCAGTGTGCATGATGAGCTTCAAATTTATATAGTGGGACCGATGGAGTCTATATATAGCACACTAATTGGACAGCTGGCTAGCTCAAATTAACTAATTAAATAGCTAGCTGCTAATATTTGGATTTGGATCCTGAAATGTTTTTGTTGCATTTGCATAATTTGGTGCTGAGACCCGTGAACCAATTGATAGTACAACTAATAATTAAGATAACCCGATTTTATGGTGAAGGTTGTGGGCTCAAACCCCACCGAGAGCGTTATATAAACTTATAATTAAGGATCTCCGTATACAAATTTGACCGGAGTCCCCTTTGATAAAAGAACAATTACTAGGTTGCACTAATCATTTAAATTACACATCTAAATGATAGAACATATAAGGAGAAATAACAGGTCAGGGAGAACAACAAAATGCAGCAGCTACTAGAATATAGTTGAGAGTGCATGGTAGGCAGCACGTAGGGCACACGTTGATTTTAGGTTTTCTTTGACTTCAAATTCAGTCGGATCCAGTCAGACACTACGGCGTATAAACTGGCACGCACGCATGCGTTCGATTTGGAGTTTAGAATTTGGTCTTCTTTTCTTTCTGTAAATATTTTCTTTGGCCTTCGGTCTTCGTTGCCTTGTGACGTCACGTGTTAGATCTTTCTTTTGGAATATACGTCATGGTTGGACTTAATTAGTTAATCTGCGTTCTTAGGCTAACTACTCCCTTCAGTCGTAGAGAAATGTTGTTTTGGGATGCACATAGTTAAACATTTTAAACTCCGGCTATTAATATCTGTTAGACCATGTGAATAGTTGTAGATTAAAATATGATGAATAATTGACATTTGGTTTGTTTTGGATTCTGCGTTTGTGAAAGACTTGGTCGTGTTGATCCTTGAGTGGTTATGCACATGTTAGTTTCAGCTCACAGAAGACGCTCCACGATCACGGTGAAAGAAACTCTACGACCACAGCAAAAGACGTTCTATGACAATGGCAAAAGACACACGTACGAGCACGGCAATCACAGACTTACGACCAAGGCAACAGGCAGTCGAATTTACGACCATATTGGTCGCAGTCAATTTTATGACCACATTGATCGCAGTCATTTTACGACCACGTTGATCGCAGTTGAATTTACGACCACGTTAGTCGACTTTACGACCATGTTGATCGCAGTCGACTTTACGACCACGTTCAGGCTACAACCACATTCAGGGTGCGATCATGGCAGGCTACGACTACGTTTGGCTTCGATCACGGCAGACGACTTCGACCTTTCGACCACGGCACTATGACTTCGGTTTTACAACCACGACAGGTAATCGTAGCTACAATACTCTTTCATGGTCGTAACTACAGTACTCGATAGTCGTAGACTTTACTAGTTGTTAGTCGTGGGCTTTGCGGTCGATGGTCATAGCTTTCGTAGACTACGTCCATGGTCGTAAGTCTTGCGGACTACCTTCATGGTCGTAGTTTTCACAGACTACCTTCATGGTCGCAAGTCTTGCAGACTATCTCCATGGTCGTAATTTTGGTAGTCTTGTCGATACTTATAAACTTCATAGACTGTTGTATTGCCTACGATTGTTGAAGGCCTATCGATTGGTTGCCTTTGGCTTCTTGGTTGGTACTCGTAAGACCTCATGGTTGATACGAGTGCTTCACTCAAGTGATCGTCGAGTACGTCGAGTACTCGTGTTGGGTCGGTGTTTGTCTAGCCGGTGTGGTCGTAAACGACCTCGGTGATGGTCGTAAGAGATAGCGATAGACTCAGTGTGGTCGTAAACGAGTCTATCACTGGTAGCGATGAACTGTTGTGGTCGTAAACGACCTTGGTCATGGTCGTAGAGGTTAGCGATAGACTTTGCGCGGTCGTAAAGGACTTGGTAATGGTCGTAGGCGGTAGCGATGGCTCACAGCGGTCGTAAACGTCCTGGGGATGGTCGTAGGAAGTCTTGGTGCTTGTCTAGGGATAGACAATGGTGTGTTTGGCTAATGTGTGTTGCAAGACGATGGTTTCTTTGGTCTTTGCATGTGCAGGTGGGCATGGAGGCGACCATGGTCGGTGACGAGGAAGACCTGAACTAGGAGGGGTAATCTGAGGTCCAGGCGATCGTAAGGTCACGCGAGGTGGTCGAGCTCATGCTGGAGCACATGGAGGTTAGAGGTGGATGCTGCGTGGAGGCGTGGAGATGCTTGTGGTTGGTGACAAGGAAGACCCGGACTAAGAGGGGATAATCTGAGGTCCAGGCGGTCAGTGGTCACGTGAGGTGATCGGGCTCACGCGAGAGTATACAATGATGGTGCGCTATGAAGATTCAGGTGGGGATATCCTGGAGGCTTCGCAGCGTGGGTCATATGGAGTTGTAGATGGAGTCCATAATCCATACGAGGTAGTTAAAACCCGTGTTAGGAAGGGTTTCGGGTCCCTTGGTTTGAGGAAGGGATAGATTTGGTGTCCAGGTTGAACCAGACACGATCTGAGGAGTTTGAATCGGATACGACTTGATTCGCTGGCTATAAAACAGGGGAGGCTGTAGGCTAGCGAAGACAAGGAGTTTTAGGGCTTTCGTGAGAAGTTCTTAGGACGTCAGGTGGAAGGAGGTCACGACTACATACTTCATGGTCGGGCCGAGAAATCGAAACCATCAGATCGGCGCTTCATTGTCGTACCGGGTGATCGGAACGATCGACTGCTCGATAGGTTGTCGTATCGAGTGTTCGGAATGAGCAGAGGATCGTTCTGAGCGGTCGTAGGTGAACGGTCATCAGCGGATATTCGCAGCGAGCATTTGAGATAAGTGGTCGTAACGAGCAGTCTATCGATCAGGCAACAGATCGTCTATGAGCACGTATGACTGGAGCGACAGAGAGTTTACGACCACGTACAAGCAGCAGCGATCGTTTGAGCGGTCTGGCGACAGAACCATACGACCACGTTGATCAGCAGTTGTGATCATTATCTTCGATCGGTAATACAAATTGCTTCCGTGTGTTTTCCTGAGTTTTATTTTTAGGTGATAAAAAGCGGAGACAATCATTCACCCCTCTCTGATTGTGCCATACGATCCTACAAGTGGTATTAGAGCCAGTTGCTATGGCGTCAGAGAGGTATGTGAATCGTCCCCATGCTAGATGGTACTGATTTTGCTTTTTGGAAGTGTCGGATGTAAGCTTATGTTGAGGCTCAAGGTAGTGATGT
The DNA here is from genome assembly GCA_036346245.1 of Bonia amplexicaulis. Classification (NCBI taxonomy): domain Eukaryota; kingdom Viridiplantae; phylum Streptophyta; class Magnoliopsida; order Poales; family Poaceae; genus Bonia; species Bonia amplexicaulis. The sequence continues at coordinate 18,672,775 of CM070750.1, read as the reverse complement.
TTGAAAAAAAAAGTTTCTACACTATATGAGGTTCCTGCTACTGTTACTAATTTAAATAAAGCAGATGTTGATTTAAATGCACAAGCTCGTAACTTGCTTTTTCAAGGGATTTCTTGCAAAGAGTTTGATCGTGTAGCTTATATTAATTCTGCTCACTTAATATGGAAAACTCTATGTGATTATCACGAAGGAACCAGCAAAATCAAGAAAGTGCGGAAAAATCTTTATAAAAAAAAATTCAGATTTTGCTATGAAGCCTAGTGAATCCATTGATGACCTCTTTGCTCGCTTTGAGAAAATATTGAGTGATCTGCGCGGTGTTGGTGTTATTCCTGCTGATGAAGATAATGCAACTAAAATTTTGAGATCTTTAGGCTCTGAGTGGTTGATGGTTGTCACAACTATTAATCAAACTGTCGATCTAGATACTTTAGCCATGGATGATCTTTATTCTAGATTGAAAACATATGAGATGAAAGCTTTGCCATCCAAGATTGATAAATCGTCACCTTTAGCACTTGTGAATAACCCCATGCAGGGTGCTTCTTCGAATACGTTGTCTTGTGTGTTTTGTCTGCCTTGTCTTCTTTTTCAGAGGAACAGTTCGAGCAACTTCCTGAAGAAGACTTGGTGTTGATCTTCTCATGAGCATACAAGATAGAATGGATAGAGCAATCTGAGGTGGCACCGCGCAGCGAGCATGTTGGGTCATGTCGTGCCGGCACGAACAGCCACTAAATATAATATCAGGCCTAGATGTAGTAAGATAAAGCAAATTACCAATCATTGATCTATAAAGCTTTAAATCTATCAGTTTACCTTCCTCATTAAGGTCAACATGACCATTAGTAGCTATGGGAATCTTGATGGGCTTTGCGTCCTCCATGTCAAAACTTTTGAGTAGATCCTTCACGTATTTTGTTTGGTTCACGAACGTCCCATCCTTTAGTTGTTTGATTTGAAGTCTAATGAAGTAGCTAAGCTCTTCGATCATGGACATCTCTTTGAGTAGATCCTTCACGTATTTTGTTTGGCTCACGAACATCCCATCCTTTAGTTGTTGGCAACATGTGGTAGATTTATAGGTGTGATTACATGTGGTAGTTACCTCAGATAATGGCATAATAGAAGTATGTATGCGTGCATGGGGGAGGTAATTAGGCTGCCTTAACAGTAATCTCATGCAAGCACAAGAACGAAGAAACAAGCATGTGTCCAAAGCAAGTAGGCAAGCAATAGATGAGAGGCAATGGAAGAGGTGGCCAAGAATCTCTGCTAATAATTAGGAATATTCAACAATCAGTTTTAATAGTATAAGACTATATGATGGTAGCCACATGAGAGTGATGAGTATTTGACATTTCTTACGCTTTGCTCTTGTCAATTGAGTTTTATTTTGTGAAATTGAATTTTCACCTGTGTTTCTCTATAGAACCAATCAGACTAGCCTGGGGTGGTGGTCTGCTTGGTGGAGTCTGGCCAGCTATGTTGGGTGGTTTGACCGGCTTGCAAGTCGCGGTCTAACCGGCCCTGTGAGGTGTAGCGAGTGGAGTTGAGGTTATTTTTCTGTGGTTTTGGTGGTGTTAGTCACAGCGGGTGATGTGCAAGTGTTAGTCATAGGGAGTCCATGCAAGTGTGAGTCATAGCGTGTGCCCATGTATATAGTTTACTAATTAAGAGTCAAGTTTATGTTATTTGTATTTGGATCAATTGCTTTATTTTTTGGTGTGCAGGTAGTTTGATGATTGTTGTGGCCAGCGGTAAGACAGATGCTATGAAAGGGGTCCTAAAGCCATGGCGTGTCACGTAAGTCCAGATGGAGCAACATCTCAAGCCAAGAAGCACAGGAGAAAGACAAAGGTTATGAAGAGGCAATATATGCATGTGATGTGCCAATTGGACTTGTGCTTTTAAGTTATGACGTTCCTCAGAGCAGACGTACAATCTTAATGACAAGACATTGGACATCACGGACTATGGAGTGATGCTAGTGTGCCATGGGATATGGGTGTTTCAAATGGTGACAGCCTCGGCGCAGGTGTACGGTCTTGGCGACAAGTCATGGGCATCGCATCGTCATGAAGACCGAAGGTGGAAAATTAGGAAATTGTTTGAAATCGGGTGGAGTGGCAGTTTGCAAAACTATGATGCTGACCTAAGTGATTTTAGGTCATACCTTTGCGGTTGGAATACTTATCAGGCTTGTGAAGCCTTTGTGAAGTCACGCACTAAAAAGCATGCAAGTGTGTATAATGCTAAAACCCATTTATTTATGGGTTACCGAGTTTTTCTAAGTGTAAGTGGTGTGATCCACTAAGAAGTGGCTGGTTTAGTGAGAGGTGAGGAGCCTCCACTATATAAGACTTGTATCGAGTTGTGTCATGCAAGATACTAGAGAGATTGGGGTTACAGCTCTACTATTCTAGGAGATTGGCTGTAAAACATTCCTATTCAAGTGAAATAAACATACAAATTTTGCCTAAGTGAGTTATGCCATATATTCCCTCTTGTGCTTTTGATTTGCTTAGCTTCCTATTTGGATTTCTCTTCTCTTGAGATCTTCTGGTGCCAAGGACGTGTAAGAGGTGAAGATATCTCCTAGAGGTAAGATCCCATCTATCTAGGCATGATTTAGAGAGAGTTCTTAAGTTTGCTCGGTTTTCATCAAGAGAGGTGATTTTTGAGTTTTGCTCTTGTGAGCATTCTGGGTTGGACTTGTGCTATGTTCTAGCATGCTATGACATGTGAAAACATATCCTAGGTCACCTAGACCATCTAAGACTCACGAATAAGAGCATATCGATGTTTCCCTCTTTTACTCGGTTTTGATTCACCCTTCACTCAAATAAAAAAGGTCATAACTTTAGCAATGATTCTCTAGATCGTTAATTGGAATAGTTCATGATATCCTAGAAAAAGTGCATGACAAGTTTCACGTCATTTGGATCATCGGATCAAAAGTTACGTTGATTTAGTATTTGAAAACAACGCTGAAATTATTGTTTATTTGCATGTTTTACTATTTATATTTGTCTGACCACTATTCGCTAGGGGTCTGACCGCCATTGAATTGGAGGTCTGACCGGCCCCTTTTTTGGTCTGACCGGTAACCATTTTCAGTCCGACCGATTGCAATTTGATGTATGACCGGTGAGGGTTTGGATTTCCAAAGTTTTGTATTCCTTGGCTTAGGGCTTTGATGAGATTATGAATTTGGTTTTTCGCTGCATGTGTTGTTGATTTTTGGAAAAGATTTTGAAAGAGTCATTAAACCTCTCCCCCTCTCCCTGCTCTGACTCATCGTACTCGATCTTATAAGTAGGCAAGCAATAGGCTAGAGACAATGGAAGAGGTGGCTAGGAATCTCTGGTAATAATTAGGAATATTCAAAAATCAGTTTTAGCCCATGCTCTTTCATACCTTCAAATTTTAACATATTTCATCTAAAATCAACATATTTTTGTGTTAATTACCTATAGATAGCCTCAAATTAAGTTATCAATTTTGCAATGGTTATATATATATGACACTAAAATGGGGTACCATGGTATCTACGCACTATGATTTCAAATGCATCACTTCCATCTAACTTTGGGTATATTTTTTGAAAATATCACTTTCAGGGTATATACTCATCTATAACAATTCAAATGAAGAATATAAGTTTGAAAAAATATGACTGTTTGAGATCATGAAAATAGATGGATTGTTTACCCTCTAAATAAGCTTTCCACAGAGTCCAAGATCACTCAATTTCAACATCGGAGTCAAAAGTTATGACCTTTTTCCGAGTGTCGTCTGTTCTGAAAAACCGAAAACAGAAGTACCGCCCATATAACGTGGTAGTTCTGAAAAATAGAAGTACCTCTTTTATAACTATGGTAGTTCCTGCAAATAGCTAAATAACAGCTATTTTTCTAGCCGTTACGATGGAAAGTGGAAATATTGCTCCTATAACGGTGGTAGTTCCGAAAATCCTATTTTTGGTCTCTAATGGCTAGTTTCGAGGTGTGGGTTATAAATACTCCCTTGTGGCTGGTTGAGGTAAGGTTTTTGGCACTCCATTTCACTCTCTTGAGCTAGTGTGAGCTTCTCTTCTTATTTGTGTATGTGTTGCACCTTGTGAGCAAGGATAGAGGTCTCTAGTTGCATGTGTTGCATCTAGAGGTGGATTTCGTATCCACTTGAGTTGTGCATTTGTTGCACGTGGTGAGAGTCAAGCAAGGTGCTTGATTTATTACTCTTGGAGTTTGCCGACTCCTAGACGGTGTTGGAGGCGTCGTGCAATGATATTCTCAAATAAGGTTGTGAGAAGACCCAACAACGTTGTGAAGGTTGGATCTCACCTTCCGGAGTGGGAAAGAGTTATTACTAGTGGATTGAGGTATTTTGGCTTAATTTGTAGAGCTAGTCCAATTCGTTTAGGCTAACCTCAATGTGGACTAGGGAGACCGACAAGTTTCCAAACACTACGGTAAAAAGAGACCATGTCAATTGTGGTTTATTTCCTTGTGCTCAATTTATATTCAAGCAATTTATATACATAGAATTAAATTGATTTCTTATCATTCTAGGATTGCAAACCTTGACATAGCCTTAAGGTGTTGGTGCACTTAGGTGAACTTATTTGATCTAGGCGCTATTTGTACTAAATCAAATTGATTTAAGCTTTTGCATTGTATGATTGGTTTAAACGAATAGAATAGGTCTTTAAATTGATATTAATTGAAAGAAGAATTTTTAAGACCGCCTATTCACTCCCCTCTAGTCGGCCTCCTCGATTTTACATGAGCATATACCTACAATCAAACTATCATAAAAAGGCAACTACAATTCTAAATTTAGTTCAAACTTGTTTGAACTAGTTAGTAAATAAGTTAAATTTGACATCCAAGAAATTTTAAAATTTTTCAAACTATTTTAGACTATGGTGCCCGGGCACCAAGGAGGACTCGTTATTTTTATTTTTATATATATATATATATATATATATATATATATATATATATATATATATATGTGTGTGTGTGTGTGTGTGTGTGTGTGTATCTATGTATATATATATATACTCAGATACATATATATATATATATATATATATATATATATATATATATATATATGTATGTAAAATTTTTCATCGATACATATATATGTATAGATAGGGAGTACTATTGGCTTTTTTGTATACATACGCATGATTAAAGAAAGACCAGGAGTTCTCTCTATCACTAAGTTTCAATCTACTATTTAAAAAAAGACCAGGAATTCTCTCTATCACTGAGTTTCAATCTACTATTTCTGTCTTCTGTGATTGATTTTGTTTTCCATAGCAGAGGAATTGATTGGATTGGTCGCCAGTGATGGTTTCTCAACACGTTATCAGCACGAATCACTCCGGTGAATTGAAAGGTAATCATCAAAGCATTAGTAGATTGAATTGTCTATATCTAGATCGCTCTAAATTCGTATATTTCGCTTTCTAGATTATTTTTCTATGGTGCAAATCCGCTCTAATCTACCGCGAGCAGACTTGAAGTCGTCGGCACAATGTCGATCGGTAGATTACAAGAAAGAGTAGATGTTGATTGCATTGTAGATTGAAAAAGATGAAAAAAACCGTGCACGGCCAGCCCCGTACGGCCGCCATGCGTACATCCGGCCGCCGACCTCCCCTCGAGCACCGGCCCCGAAGCATCGCCCGAGCGACGGCCCGAGCGCCGCCCAATCACCGGTCCCGGCTGCCCAAACGCCGAGGCCGCCCGCCACTGCCGACCGCACCCGCCGGCCGAGGCCGCCGGGCTCCGCCGCCGAGGCCAACCCCGCCCGGCGCTGCCGGCTCATCCGCCTGTGGTCGGCCCGGGCGCCTCCGCTGCTGCGGCTCATGCCCCCGCTTCGCTCGGTCCGGCCGCCCACCGCACGCGCGCTGAGCCAGCCAGGTTGCCGCCGCCACTTATAGGAATAGGGGTAGGGAAACCCCCTTGCCGTTTTGACCTGGCCGGATGGGCTGAATGGGCCAGAAAAGAAAACAGCCCAGACCGGGGGGCGTCGTCAAAATTGCAAAAAGGCCCCACGAATTCCAAAAATTATGAAAGGGTCCTCAGATTTTTCAGACGGGTCCTTATTTTTGCAGAAAGACCTTCGAAAAATCAGAAAAGTACATGAAAATTTTCTCTGAATTGAAAATTAGTGTATATGCCCTTGGAGATTGCAGAATTCACTGAAAATTCATATTTCGGCATAAAAGAGCCTCGGGAATTCATATTTAGAACTCATGACAGGAGATTTGCATACTGCTCACTTCGCTGATTGCATGTTTGATGAGGATTATTTCCCAACATTAGGGGGAGGAAATCAACCCATTGATGAAAATTGTCAGAAAATTACATGGCAAGCCACATGAATCCATGCACATGACCCGCACTAGTGAAACAAATAGAGAAGTTCAGAAGATCATTAATTTACAAGCATTACAAATCAATTGCCTGACCACTTTAGGGATTTGAAGAACGTGACCGAGTCGCATGTGCCTGCACGCAATGCACCGGAGAGGGTTGAAATACCAAAGAAAGTTGAAGGTATCCCTAATCCCTTCTAGAGGCCTAGAATAAAAGGACGAGAATTCCGGTCCCTCGAATCCTATGTAGTCGGGGACGCCTGGAGAAGAAGGATAAAAAGGATTTGACACAACCGATCACTTAAGTTCCCCATAACCAGAAGGGGAGCCAGTTGAGACCTGGCACTAGTATGACACCTTCATAAAAGGGCATACCGAATCTGAACATTCCCAAGGAAGGAGAAATCAGCATGTGGATGTGTGCGCACACATCGGAGCTGAAAAACTAAAGGGATTTGCCACCGGAACTGGAAGAAGTGATGGGCAAGTAGAAGCACAAAAAGAAGTAACTCATGATGAAATAGCTATAAAATATGTGCACATGAGAGAGTCCATGAATAGGCAACAGCCAATGTTGATATCTACTTGCAAAGAAAATTGCCACAATCGTCAATCTTGATCTATAGCCTGCATCGCTCGTTGAATGTAAGAAAAGATCAGATTGGGAAGAGTGTTTAGGCCAGTAAGCCGCACACCTCCCCATGTGCACCCTATAGGGTATAAGTGGGTATTTGTTCGAAAGAGAAATGAAAGAAATGAAGTTGTAAGATATAAAGCAAGGCTTGTTGCATAAGATTTCACTCAACATCTAGGAATTAGTTATGAAGAAACCTACTCCCCAGTCATGTGTGGAATCACCTTTAGATATTTAATCTCAATGGCAGTAAACCTGAACTTATAAATGAAATTGAGGGATGTGGTAATTTCATACCTTTATGGAAACTTAGATTCAAAAATTTATATGAAGGTACCTGAAGGTATCCATGTCCCGAACCAAGACAGAGTAAATAGAAATATGTACAGCGTGAAACTCAAGAAATCACTGTACGGACTCAAGTAATCAGGCAGGATGTGGTATAATCGCTTAAGCGACTTTCTATGCAAGAAAGGCTACACGAATAATGAAGATTGTCCCTGTGTACTTATACGACGATCCCATAATGGATTTTGTATAATCTTAGTGTATGTAGATGATCTGAATATCATCGGGACCTTGTAAGACATAAAAAGCAAGTTCTTACCTAGAGTCAGAATTTGAAATGAAAGATTTGGTTAAAACCAAATATTGCTTAGGCCTGCAGCTCGAGCATGTTCCTGAAGGAATATTAGTACATCACTCAGCCTATGCCTAGAAGGTGTTAGAAATGTTCGATTTTAAGAAGGCATACCCATCGAAAGTACCGATGATCGGAGATCTTTGTAGCAAGAAAAAGATCCATACCGACTTAGGGAAGAGAGGAGGAAGTCTTGGGACCAGAATTTCCATACTTAAGTGCAGTAGGAGCACTTATGTATTTAGCGAACTGCACTAGACTGGACATTGCATTTGCCGTAAACCTATTAGCAAGACATAGTGCAGAACCTACCAAAAGGCATTGGTAGAGAATAAAGAACATCTTCCGATACCTCCAAGGAAGTAAGGACCTCGGGCTATTCTACAGAAAGAATCAAGATTTGAATATGACTGCCTATGCATATGCTAGGTACCTGTTGGGCCTGCATACCGCAAGGTCACAAACAGGCTATGTATTCCTATGTGACGGAACTGCAATTTCATGGAAATCGTCTAAGCAAAGTCTTGTAGCGACCTCGACGAACCACTCACAAATCATAGCACTGTACGAAGCCGCACGAGAATGTGCTTGGCTCCGACGAATGATTCACCACATCCAGCAGTTATGTGGGATGAATATTATGCAAGCTCCCACAATTATCTATGAAGATAATGCAGCTTGTGTTGCACAAGTGTAGATGGGCTATGTAAAGAGTCATCTCACAAAGCATATTAATCCCAAGTTCTTCTATACTCATGAATTGCAAAAGATGGACAAAATTAAGATATTGCATACTAAGTCATGTGAAAATCTTGCAGATTTATTCACTAAGTCACTTCCAGCATCTAGTTTTGAAAGATGCGTACAGGGAATTGGAATGATGAGACTATGAGAAGTGCAGAATTCAGTAGGGGGAGATTTTTCTCAAACACGTTATTAAAACTTGATCATGAAGATCAAGTACCTAAAGAATAAATTCTGAAGATTAAATGAAATTGGGTGGATTGTACTCTTTTTCCCTTAACGAGTTTTCTTGAAGTTTCTCGGTTAAGGTTTTTAATGGGGCAATTCGTGCAACGCAGCATAACATGTATCATGTACTCTTTCTCTAAATTTTTTTCATTGGGGTTTTATGGAATTTTGATGAGGCATGAACGTATCGGATAAGTTCACAAGAGGGTGTGTTCAGAAACCTGAGTCTGGGCTTGAAGCCTTGGGCCATAGTGGGCATCTCACCACTAGGCTATAAATATGTAGTAATATTGGTTATTTTGTACACATACGCATGAGAAAAGAAAGCAATAAAGAAAGACCAAGAATTCTCTATCTCTGAGTTTCAATCTACTATTTCTGACTTTTGTGATTGATCTTGTTTTATATAGCAGAGGAATCGATCGGACTGGTCGTCAGCGACGATTCCTCATCACTTTTTAAGTGATTTGAGTTATCAGAATGAGACACGTATATCTCAAAGATAGAAAAATCGTTTGAGATGTTACAACGGAAAAAAAGGCAACATACAAATAGCAAAACCAACAAACTGATTAACTAAGGTATACTTGTGCCTGTAATTGCTTTGTTTTATTCAAACACATCGTATATATGTATTCTCTTTGTTTTTTCTGTACAATTTGCCGCCCACCGTACTGCAACATACGCACGTACGCACGTGGGCAAAAATCACCAAGAAATCAATCAACAAATTCAACCATGGATCGTCAAAGGTCAGTCAGGCCTACCAAGAAAAAAAAACGTTGGCGTGTAGCGCATCACATGAGCGAGCCAGGCCGGCCAACCAAATGGATCGAACCCATCCTTGTCCATGGCTCGATCGAGTTCGTTACAGGTTGGAACCCGAAGCAAGCGATGGACGGCCCAGATGCGCCGTCGGCCCCGATCCTACGGCGGGCACCCGTTGTTGGGGCTGTTGGTGCCGCACGACGCGCCCGGCCCGCCCAGCTGCTGCAGGTACAGCCTCCGGAGCGCCTGGACGACGGACGTCGAGCCGTCCGGCACCGCCCAGTAGTCGCCGTACAACGGCCGCGCCGCGCCGAGCTCGGCCAGGAGCAGCAGCACCGCGACGATCACCGGCAAGGCAAGCCTCATCCGCATCAGCACGGCCATGACGATCGACCTTAGCTTGCTTCCAATGCCGCCTCCTCACCTCTTCTCGTCTAGCTCCTCTCTCTCTTTCTTGCAACCAGCGTTGTACGGCTTGGACGCTGGACTTTGGCAATGTGTGTATCAAACTTGCAAGCTAGCTATGGACGGAACGAGTCGATCGTGCCTATATATAATGCACGAGAAGCTAGCTATGGAAGTTGCATGCCGCTTACGTGCGATGACCTGGTTTCGCGCGTTCATTCGAAAAGTCGCCGCAGCACGCGGCGACGGTTCGACGAGAGGATCGAGGTCGCCGATCCTGCCAACCTTTGCACTGCGCCGCGCCGCGCCGGTGTTTAATTAATGTGACAGGTCTCACAGAATCGTTCGTTTTGGGCGGCCAGTGGACACATGGCGGTAGCAAACCGCACACCGAAAACGTCGAACGCAGAAGCGTGTCCTGTTGACCAGTGCATGACTATGTACGCGTGCATGGGAACATGGCGATGAGCTAGCAGCCCGTTTAGGTCAATCAGACCGATTGATTGGACCAAGTCAGTCACCAACGCAGTCTGACAGCATAGTCTACTAGTGCACTCAATACATCACATTGCCGCAACGTATTGAGAGGGAAAAGAAGGAGAGAAAAAAAAATGTGGTTTGACCAGGAGATTGCCTTGAGAGCCAAGGCAGTTTTGAGCCAAGGTATTTCGTCTGCTCACATTGTCAAAATCTTGGAATCCGTCGCTCGCGTGGTATTCAAGCAGGCTAGCAAGCACGCTCGTCCTTTGGTCAGAAATCTCACGTTCAGATGTTTATCCACAGTCAATACCCAGCTAATTTCTAGCTTGTTCGAGCAAAACTTGTATTGTTATTTGAAACTTGTATCACCTCTGGTTTTTCTTACTGTACCTACACCAGCTGGTAGATTATCAGATCATGCAAGAAATGTTTTGTTTTCGCTTGCCTGTGCATGCATGAGATTCGACCTGCTGTTAATTAACCAGTTAATTGCGACACGCTGGCAAGACAACGCAAGCCTGCGACCGTTTCAAAGGAGAAGACGATTGTGACTTGCACTACTCTCTGTCCGACGCACCTGGTGTGCCATGAGTTTCAGCATTCCGAGTGCTGCACGGCTGGGCAGCTTGACTTGTCGATGGAACAGGTCGCAGGAAGCAACAGTTGGTCTCCTTGGGTGTCAAAATTCCACTACACCCTGAAGCATTTTCTTCGGGGGGAAAATACTAAAGTAAACTGTAGCAATCAAGGAGCTCAGGTTCAGCACAGGGGAACCTGTCATTGTGGAAGTCACAATCGAAGGCGCCCTTCCCTGAAACCGGAATGAGTCCAGTCAACTGTAACAACGACAGGGTCTCATCCAGGATAGGTTTCCCCAGGGGCGGAGCCACACTACGGGCAAAGTTTAGGGCTTCAGTCCGAGGTATGAAAAAATATCTAGTGTACAGCCCGAATAAATTCAGTCTAACCTGGGTAACATTTTTATGGTCCAGCTCAGATAGTCTAGATCATTCCACCACTGAAACCTGTGACCGCTTCAAAGGAGAAGAAGATTTTATCCTGGATGAGACCCTGTCGTTGTTACAGTTGACTGGACTCATTCCGGTTTCAGGGAAGGGCGCCTTCGAATTGTCAATTTGTCACCTCCCTGCACGACAGGTAACACACAGCTTTACTACTACATTAACTCTGCCTTAACTCAGTAGTGGAATACATCAACATTGTCTTAACTCAGTAGTGGGACTTTCCCATGTGCTTTCCCTTTGATGGTTTAGCTGGTTGTTGTCCTGCGTCAAGAAAAATACTCTCAGGTAAAAACAAGATCAAACTTAACAATTAATTCCTTTTCCTTCTACAGAATTTCAACTTAAAGCTAACCATTCGCTTGATAAATCATACGGACCTTCATCTCCTGCTCCTCTTGCTTCTGTAATGATCTCCCTGCAGAAGAATTGTCGGTGCTTGCAACGTTGCAAGATACTTGCATTATGTCATATATAGATGTGGCTAAACCATATCCAAAATCAAGAGTGCACTACATCCACAAAATCAGCATTTGCGCTGTGTTTCTACCGAAACGCCCCTGCCATGCGTCGCCCCTACGCCCGCGCGTGCATGCTCCTAGGGTATCCCACCGCAACAGGGCATTACATGCTCTAAAGAAGTACCTTCCATATCTTTTATCCTCAGGTTTAAAGTTTTAAATTCAAATTTGATTCGAATCATTTGACTGAAATGTCGGCCATTTCATCTCTTTCATTACCCTCCGAAAAATTGCAAAGCAAAATAGTTTTCCTTGACCGGCAGTGCGAAAGGCTACTGCAAACCGACAACTCGATATTCAGAAAACCGATGAGCAAATCTCATTAGCTCCCTCCTCCAAATTTTGATCCTTGGTCCGCCACTGAATACATCGTCACCGGCTTAACACGGTGGCACAAAACATATTGGTCAGCTAAGGAATACAGGTAAGCAAGTCTGCAAAACTTTACACCGTGATGCACTCAGCGGATGGACCCATTCTATTGTTTTGTGCTGTTTTCTCTCCCCACTCTTCCTACCAACATTGCAAAATTACCAACATCAGTAGTTACTTGCTATTTACTTGACAAACGAGAACGAGATTGCTTTATCACCGACTACAGGTCTACAGCAACAAATTACCAAAATTGCAAGAGACATGGCGCGGTCCTTCCCATGCCGATTTGGTTTCTGCTGATTTATGTGCTTAATATAGTAGTGTAGCTCATGACTTCCCAGTAGTAGCAGAAACAATTCACAATTGGCAGGAGCAAGTCAGCATACATGGCTGTCATCAACTGACAGTGTACCACCGGCAGCCTCGCTTCTTGTTCAATCTTTGAGCCTTCTGAATGCTTACTACTGCTTGCACTGTAGTAACTGTCTTTCTTTATGCCACGGAAAATGAGATCCGCCGTATGTCACTACCTGCATTTGCTGCATCTGAACATAAGATGCAAATTTGAATCACATACACGGAGCTATATAATTAATTCTAAGGTAGGTGTTATTGCAGATGCATTCGCAATAGGAATGAGGCCATTATGCTTTTTAACATTAGCATTGTTAAGACATTTAGATAGTAATCTACTTTTTTAAGTGAGATGTTCACGTAGGTCATTGGTTACGGTGCTTCACTTTTTACTGTTATGAATATTGTGTGTATATTCATGAGACCCAAATGGCAATATATATAGAGAGTACAGAGGGGATATACAAGAAATATGCCACGTACAGATATGGAATATGAAGCATATAAGGAAACAAATAATCTATTTCCTATTCTATCCTTCACACCCCCCTCAAACTCATGGTGGATCGCACACACTGAATTTGGAGAGAAAATACAAATGTTGTGCCCTAGTCTGTGGCTTCGTGAAAAAGTCAGCAATCTGTAATTCTGAGGACACAAACTGAAGAGTAAGTACACCCTCTTGCACCTGGGAGCGAGTGTATGAAGCATCCACACCAATGTGCTTGGTGAGCTCATGCTTCATTGGATCACGGGCAATGCTGATAGCTCCTGTACTGTCAGTCAGAAGAGTTGTAGGTCCCCTCATAGGTACACCAAAATCTGCAAGTAGCCATCTCAACCAAGTAATCTCTGTTGTCACAGCTATCATAGCTCTCAACTCAGCCTCTGCACTCGAACGGGAAACTGCAGTATGCTTCTTTGTCTTCCAGGCAATCAGGGAGGAGCCAAGAAAAACACAGTAAGCAGAAAAAGAACGACGATCAGAAGGATCACTAGCCCAGTCGCATCGTAGTACGCTGTCGGAGGAGGTGGAGCTAGGGAAAACAAGCGACGAGAGATGGTTCCACGCAAGTAGCGAAGAACACGAAGAAGATGACTGTAGTGAATATGAGTAGGACAAGCCATGAACTGACTCAAGATATGAACAGCATGAGCAATATCAGGACGAGTGCTCACAAGATATACCAGACTCCCAACAAGATGGAGATACCGAGTAGGATCCTTAAGAAGATCACCATCAGTAGCTCGAAGCTGAAGAGAGAGCTCCATAGGAGTCTTAGTAGTGCGAGTATCAGTCAGACCAGACCGATCAAGAAGATCTTGGACATACTTCTGCTGAGAGAGATAGTAACCCTCAGGCGTGAAAGAAACATCAATCCCAAGAAAGTATGTAAGCAAACCAAGATCAGTCATCAAAAACTACTCACTGAGATGCTTCTTCACATATGCGACGAATGAGGGATCGTCACCAGTAATGAGCATATCATCCACATATAGAAGGAGCGGTGTCCTACCTCGAGGTGAGACATGAATAAATAGAGTAGGATCATGGGCACTGACAGTGAAGCCAACAACGGTGATCACTGAGGTAAAACACGCAAATCAGGCATGAGGGGCCTGTTTGAGGCCATAAAGAGCGCGACGAAGACGACAGACATGACCATCTGGAACAGAATACCCAGGTGGTGGCTGCATGTAAACCTCCTCATGCAAGACTCCATTAAGGAAGGCATTCTTAACATCCAACTGAGAGATAGACCACCGTGACGAAGCAACCGCAATAAGTGTGCGAACAGTGGTCATATGAGCAACAGGAGCAAACGTCTCGTCGTAATCACGACCATACTCCTGCTGAAAACCACGAGCCACAAGACGAGCTTTGTAGCGCTCAATATTACCGTCAGATCTGGTCTTAATCTTGTACACCCACTTGCACGTGATAGGACGAGCATGCACAGGTGTCGGTACAATATCCCAAGTCCCCGTACGACGAAGCGCATCAAGCTCCTCTGCCATAGCGAGTTGCCACTCAGAATGAGAAGCAGCCTCACGATAAGAACTAGGCTCAGTGGCAAAGAGAGCATGAGCTGTTGAAGCAAAGACAAGATGATCAGGAGGCCGAATGGTTGCTCGGTCACGAAGAGCGTAGCGAGGAGCATCATCAGGTAAATCAGACGTCGGTGTCGGCAAGAGACCAGGAGAGGGATCTGGTGAAGTACGGGGACGTCTGGAGTAGTGCACCCCAGAGAAACGAGACGGTGGCGCTGTAGGAGCAAGAGGTGGTGTTGCAGGAGGCAATACAGAAGGTGAAGGTATAGAAGGCTGGGAAAGGGGAGAAATGGGTGAGGAGTCAAGAAGAGACAACCAGGAGATCGTCTCAATGGTGGAAGCAGTGGAAGGAGCCGAATCTCAATAGAGAAAGGTCGAGATTCGTCAAAGACAACATTTCGTGAGATCCTGATCCGTCGAGTAGAAGGATCATAACAACGATAACCCTTATGCTCAGAACTGTACCCAAGAAACACACACTCAACTGACTGGGCTATCAGTTTAGTGCGCTCACGAGGCGGCAATAGGACAAAACAGGTGCAGCCAAAACACGAAGATGACTGTCTTGAGGACTCTAGAGTAGAGACGCTCTATAGGACTGACATCCTTAAGAGCGATGGGGCGCATATTAATGAGATATGCACAGTAGAAAGCGACCTCGACCAGGCGTGGTGGAACATGAGAAGCAAGAAGAAGTGTGCGAGCAGTCTCAATCAGATGACGATGCTTGCGTTCAGCAACCCCATTCTGAGCATGGGCACCAGGACAAGAAGACTGATAAAGAGTTCCCTGCTCGGAAAGAAATTGTCTGAACGCATTAGAACAATACTCGCCAACGGAATCACAGCGAAAAGTACGAATAGAGGACTCAAACTGAGTACGAACCATCCTGGCAAAGCTACGATAGATCGCGAGAAACTGACCACGGTTAGACATAGGGAAAAGCCAAGTAAAACGAGAATAATTATCAATGAAAATAACATAGAATTTATGCCCACCTTTGGAGATAATCGGCACAGGTCCCCATACATCTGAATGAACTAAATCAAAAGGACGAGAAGACAATGACTCACTAGAATGATAAGGAAGTTATAGCTGCTTGTCTAGCTTACAACCTTGACAAAACATGGACATGTCAACAGTAACACGTCCAAGGATACCCTGACGAACTAATGACGAAAGACGGGACCCACATAGGTGACCTAAACGGTGATGCCACTGCGCAAAAACTCCAGGAGTGGTGGCAACAGTGGCGGTGGAGATAGACGGAGCAACTGAAGACGTGGTAGGAGCAACTGAAGTGGATGGAAGATGAAGCCGGTCGAGAATATAGAGACCCTGACGATCCCTACGGCGCCGGCCAGTCCCAAGTATCGTCCCTGTCTGTCGATCCTGAACGAAACATGTGTTAGAGTCAAAACCAACCCTACAACCAAGGTCAGTGAGCTGTCCCACTGAAAGAAGCTGCATGGTTAGTTGGGGAACATGAGAAACAACTGGAACAGAAAAATTTGTGGTCAAAAGAGTGCCCTGATAGCTAACAGACAAGGAAGTACCATCTGCGATGCATGCAGAGATAGGAAGGGCGAAGTCCCATCAATCGAGAGATGTGGAATCCGTGTCATGTGGAAAGAGGCACCAGAATCTAGAACCCAAAAGGTACTTGGGGAGGACATCTGAGCTAGACTGGCAGAACCCGCTGAGCTGTGAGAGAGCTGCTGAACAGAGTCACCTCGCTGAGATCCTGATGATCCGGTCTGTCCTCCTGTGAAGGAAGGGCCTCCCTGCCCCCCCTTGGGTCGTCCACCCCCACGTGCCTTATTCCGCTTTTTTCGCACCGCACAACTTTGGTAGTCATGCCCGAAGTTCTTGTAGTAGTTGCATTGAACTCCAGTTGGTGCAAAAGCAGGAGCGAAAACAGCACACGGAAGGAACCGTAGTCGAAAGGAAATGTCGATGTAGTCGAAGAAGGAGCAGCAAGCACAGTTGGAACAGACTGTGCTGCTAACCCAAGATGAAGCTCCTCAGCACGAAGTGTCGAAAGAGCCTCGGTGACGATCGGTCGTGGCGGCGACTAGCGATTGAGCTCGACGAGCTCAAACTCTGAGCGAAGACGGCAGACGAAATCATAAAGGCGAAGACGATCATGATCCGCCTCGAACTCGTGGCAATCCCGCACGGTGGAGAAGCTACTCATCTAGCTGTCGCCAGAGACTAGCCAGAGCTCGGAAGAAGTCGTCGACGGAAGAATCTCCCTGGCGAAGCATCTCCAACTCACGGCGAAGCAAAAGAATCGAAGCTTCACCGCTCGCTAGTATCGCTCATGCAAGTATTCCCAGATCTGTCGAGTAGACCGCAGTCCAACAATATCTGGCTGAATGGAGTCGTCAACGCTGACCACAAGGATGGCACGAACACGGGCCTCATCAGCACACCAGCGCTCGAAAGCGTTAATGGCATACTGAAAAGCCTCATCAACAACATCGGCAGTAGCAGCAGCAGCAGCCTTTGCCATCTCTTTAGCAGCCTCATCTGCTCCAAGAGGTACAGAAGTAGACTGCCGAGGAGGGGGCTGAACCGGCGGTGACGGAGAAGGACATGCACCGGTAACATGTCCCCAAAGACGGAGACCATCAAGCGTGATCTCCATGAGAGAAGACCATAACCTGTAGGGCCTGTTCTTTTCCTCCGTCAAGCGGCTTTTGGCTTTTGCTACAAGACCTAACTTTCAAACGAGTATTTTCTCAAGATGGGGTCTCAGTAAAACGATCTACACATTAAAAGCCCAACATCTGTACCATCCAAAATCGCAAGTGAGTATCTGTCTCTCTGTAATCTGACTGTAAATGTACCAAAATTCAAAAATTTCACCAAAAGCCATAAGCAATTAAAAAGAACAGTTCGTAGTTCTTTCCATGAAGCTTTGTTCCCAAAATAGGATCGCAGCAGATGGAACGGAAGCCATCGGTGGCGGCGCTACCGGCGCGCATGACCAAGGTAATGAAGTCTAACAGCGACGCGAACGGCGCGGCCAGTTAGAACAACGTTTTTATTTTTTTGAATTTTTTACCGAATCGAAATAAAATCTCTTTGCGTGTTTTGTGTTTCAACCAACACATACCATATCGTCGGCCAAAAAGGCAAGTAGAGCGGCGACGGCGGAGGGTAGAGCGGCCCGGCGGCGGTGGTCCGGCGGCAACGACGAGTTGCGGCGGTCGGCGGAGGGTGGAGTGGCGGCGGCAAGACGGCGGCGGCGACAACAAGACGCCGGCGACGCAGCGGAACCCGGCGTCGATGATGGCTCGGCGGCGACAACGGCTGGCGGCAGCGGCCCGTCTTGGCGATGATGGCGGCGGTGGCGACGGCTGGCGGCGAAGAAGCAGCCAATGGCCGGCGGCGATGACGAGGCGACGGCTCAGCGACAACGGTCCGGCGGCGACGGATCTGCCGTCGGCAGCGACGGCGGCGGCGGCAATTTCGGCGTCGATATTCTGGCAAAGAAGCAGCAACCAGCGGCGTCTGCAAAGAATGCGGCTCGGGCAACAAGACCTGCGGCGGCAAGAAGCAGAATGGCCGGAGCGACAATGGGCGGCGACTCGGCGAGATGGCGAGCGGCGGCGGCGGCAATGGAAAGAAAAACAGTCAGAGCCTTTGCTCTGATACCATGTTATGAATATTGTGTGTATATTCATGAGGCCCAAAGGGCAATATATATAGAGAGTACAGAGGGGATATACAAGGAATATGCCACGTACAGATATGGAATATGAAGCATATAAGGGAACAAATAATCTATTTCCTATTCTATCCTTAACATTTACAAAGTGTGTTACTTGTACCAGGAGTATATTCGTTCACAACTTCCAGTAACCATTATGTTACACAAGTTTAATCTTTGTTTACACGCATTTATCGATTAAACCTCAAAACTGACAAGGTGGAGTGAATTCAAATTTACCTCTTATCATGATAGGCCATGGAGCACTGCATCTTCTAGGACTAATTGTGGAACCATCGATACCACAGTTGTACCCTTCTCTCCACTATATTCACCAAGGATTGCAAGTCCCAGGACCCTACGAAATTGGCAGGCAAAGATGGTACAAGGATGAGGTTGGTGAATAGAGCTGCAATTTCTCCCAGTCCTAACGATGTTCCAATTGGAAAATGGTTTATTTAGAGCCATCTTATCCAGTCCTCATACAACCTGCAAAATTAGGCCGTTTTTGTATTTCATTGCAAGAGAATAGATTTCAGATTGGCAGCAGTACTTTGTCCGACGGTCAGTAGTGCACAGTGAATTAGTAATTGTTTGCCATATGCAGCAGATGACAGAAGCAACCTCCCTGATGCTACCTGCTAGAGCATATTGTCCATAAATTGAAAATATTAAAGGAGGTTCGCATTTCCAGCTATTTCCAGCAAAGAAAATCCTCGGATCCTAAGGCTCTAACATTTCAAAAGCCTCCTTACATGATCAGAGAATTCACAGGTATACTAGTTAGAGACCCGTGCGTTACAACGGAGTTATAGAAATAATAAGACGAAACTTATTGTCTGACCAACTTCACACATCAAACATTGGAGAGCAAACGACAGAGAGAGAAGGATGGCTAGAATGCGCGAGGAGATAGGAAAAATAGAGGGGGTGGACGGTTGTATCCTGAGAGAGAGAAGGAGATAGATGAATGGTCCAGATCAAATCGGGTGGCTGAGAAGAGATGAGTGAGGATGGACCCATCACCAACTCCTTTTATAATAGTAAAGATTATTTCTCGGAAGGTGAGGATGTGATATACTGATTATTGACTATATATGTTGGTGTAACAACTACAAAGCTTCCTTCCACGATCACAGAACTCATAGCCATATAATTTCTTGAAAGGTGAGGCAGTGAGATGCTGATTGTTATATGTTGCTATGACAACTCACTGGAGTACAATGACAGCGAAAATAAAGCGGATTAACAGCAGTGTTCCGAGATAAACTCTCCTGTAAGAAAAACATACATCAGTTAGCATCACATGCCATCATAAATTCACTTGTCTAGTTCAGTTAAATGGTGAATATGCAATTCTGAATTAATCCAAACACAATATGCATTTAAATTCTTCTAATGAAGTCATCCAAGCATCCTTCGAATAGAGATTTGTACACTTGCCAAGAAATCTGCATATGCAGGTTTCTGTCATCGAGAAGTAAAATTCAATTACAGTGCATCCATATAAGAAGCTTTTGTTCCAGAAAGTCCCTTCTGAATATATAAAATGTGAAATACAAATAGGTCTTTCTTCTATATGAAATCTCACCCTAAATATAAAAATGGCATGCTCGCATACTTATTCTTTTCCAAAAGCAACTATTCAATGTTATCTGATGAAGAATAAGAACCTCATTTGATGTAGATGGTTGCATGTCAAGCGTGCATTGGTGTGTGTTCCAGTACTATCTATTAAGCGCTAAAGTGATTAGGCCAAACTGCGAATCCGTTTTCTGCATTCTTCAATAATAGAACTCATGACTGCAATACCAGACAAAGGAACTGTAGTGCCCAACCAACAGTGCCCTGATTAGCAGCATAGGAATAACCTGACCAGCTGTCACAATATGTGTTAAATGAGATTGCACAGAATTCAGTATGGCTTATAATTAAATGTATTTTTGTAATGCAGGCTACGCTTGTAGCCAATTCCGATCACAAGGGCATCAATTAATTAAGGTCAGCTAGGATTCAGAGGCTGGTTTCTAATTCTCGTAAGCGTAACCAACTCTGAGCTTCCCATTACGAATTACACCTTGGTATTGCAACTCCTGATTGATCTGAAGAAAAGTTCATGCCTCCATTCTGGGAGCAACATGGCAGATTTCATGGTGCCTACTAAGCATGTTCTCATGTAGTTATCCTTTTGGGTGCTGTATGTTCCCTTTGCTGCATTAAACGCTTTAATATGTCTGTTCCACCAATGAGAGGCAGCTATTACATGAGAACATCCAAGGTCACATAATCAGGACTGAACTCTCATGTAGTTATTCTTCTGGGTGCAATATGTTTCCTCTGCCTACTAAGCATGTTCTCATGTAGCTATCCTTTTGGGTTCAATTTGCTGCATAAAGCGCTTTATTCTGTCTGTTTCACCAATGACAGGCAGCCATTCCATGAGAACATCCATGGTCACATAATCAGGAGTGCACCTCTCTTCCCTCATCCGATCCATCAGTTCAAAAGCCTTTTCTGGCATGTTCTTATCCCGAAGTCCCTTCAACAATGCATTGAATGTTGTTACATTTGCAGGCACATGCTTCACCCTCATCTCATCAAACAGTTCAATAGCCAAATCAGCATCTCTGCTCTTGCAGAGAAAGTCAATGAGAGAATTGTATATCACGGTGTTGGGCTGAATACCAGACTCATCCATAGACCGGAAAATCCTCAATGCCTCATCAATTTTACCAACTTTGCAATATCCATGTACAAGTGTACCAAGGTGACCACAGAAGGCTGGCAACCATCATCGATCATCTTCCCCAATAATTCATCCACAGCCAAGAAATCCCTGCTTTGCACAAACCAGACAACAAGGTGTTGTAGGTGCACACATCTGGCCGAAGACCAGCTTCCTTCATCTCCCCAAGCAACTCGTAAGCCTCATGCAACCTCTTCTTCCTGCAAAATCCACCAATCAAAATATTGTATGCCTTTGCATCCAGCTGAAAGCCTGCCTTCTTCATCAATGACACCATGGAGCAAGCATCCTCCAACCGCCCTGCTTGTGTCAATCCCGATATCATGGTGAAATACATGATTGCATCTGGTGAATGCCCTTCATCCACCATCTCGTTGAACAACTCCATGGCCACGCCCACGTTGTTGGTGTGGAGGAAAGCCCCAACCAAAGTGCTATAAGTCACTGCATTGACCCTGGCTTCTGGCCAAGCTGTTCTTTTCTCCCTGAAGAACTCCAGCGCACCACCAATCCTACCTACCCGGCACAAGCCACCAACAATCGTGTTCAGCGTAACAACATTCGGCACCACGCCCTCCCTCTCCATCCTCTCCACCAACTCGCAAGCCATGCCAACATTCCCCACACGGCAAAATGCATCGGCCAAGCAGTTATAAGTAACCATGTTGGGCGCGCACCCATGCACGCTCCTCATCCGCTCCTCCACAAACACGACAGCCTCCTCGATCCTCCCACTCTTGCACAACCCATCCACGACAGTGTTCAATATGACAACATCCGGACGGACGTCTGAGCCTGGGCCGGACATTCCATCGAGCACCCTGAGCGCGTCCCCCACGCGGCCGGCCTTGCAGAGGCCGTTGACGAGTATGCCATAGGTGACGACGTCGGGCCGGACGGCGGCATCCCGCATGGAGGCGAAGAGCTGGGTCATGCCGGGGATGTCGCGCGCGCGGGCAAGCGTGGCGAGGAGGGAGTTGAACGCAGGGGCGCCCGGCACCGGGGCGCCTGCGGCGAGGGAGGCGCGGAGGAAGCGGGCAGCGTGGGCGGGGAAGGAGGGGAAGCGCGTGAGGAGCTTCGAGAGGATGGCAGCTAGGAGGGCCGCGGAGGGAGGCGGGAGGCGGTGGTGGGCGGGGAGGGAGGAGGAGCGCGAGGGAGCCTGGGGTGAGGACGTGGGAGGGCGAGGCGAGGAGGGAGTAGAGCGCGGCGGTGAGGAAGGGCGTGGCGCGGAGGATGGATAGGGCGGAGGCGGAGGGGTCGGCGGGGAGAGGAGGTCGGCAAGGAGGAGGCGGCGGTCGGGGTGGGGGCGGGTGGGGAACCGTAGGAGGAGAGGCGGCGGAGTCGGTAGTGGGCTCGGGTTTTGGGAGGAAGACGCCAGCCGCCAGGCTGCGGACATGGTGGGCAGCGGCGGAGGCGGGAGGAGGCGGCGGCGGCGGTGAACTGCCGGTGAGCGGCTCAGCCCGCCGCGGAGAAGGAAGCTATCGGGCTAGTGCGGGTTCTGTTTGGCAACGCTGCTATTTATGATTTTAGGCTAAAATTTTTAAATTTTAACTATTTATAGTACAGATTATAAAAAAAAGATACTTATTTATGATTTTAGATAATACAGATATTAGACTTTTAATATGTAAATCTTTAACTTGTAGACTCTGTTTTAAGAAAATATTTCGTTTAAAAGTTAAATATTCTAGTAAAAATTAAAAACTGTTAGCTTCGGAGAAAAACAGGCCCTGCATTCGATGCTCATCGGGTGCGTGCGGCGCTGCTCTCACTCCAAACTGGGCTTCTAGACTGTTTTGCCAAGCTAGGCTTAGTTGTTTTGTTTCTATAAACACCCAATCAAGCTGTCTCTATGGTCCATAATTGGACTTTTACGTTACATAATCAGGCTGAGCTGGCTGATACGGGCCGTTATTGGACTCACCATTATGATGCTCTACCCCATTCTTCCTCCTCTTTCTCTTTCTCTCTCTACCCTATTCTTTCTCCCAAAATAGCCTCCATTGACTCCTGCTGGTACATCTAGAGCTGTAAACGAGTCAAGCTCAAACGAGCTTGACCTTCTAGGCTTGAGCTTAATACAAACTCGAGCCAAGCTCGAGTTGGGGTCCGAGGTTGGACCTGAGCTCGAGCTCGGGTCAGCCTAAGCTCGAGTAGGCTCGAGCTCGGTTCGTTAAAGCTCAATAATAATTAAAATAATTTATTATGCACTATTTTTCAATAATAAGAAAACTTTGAGTTCGAACTTGGCTCTAGTAAGCTCGATAACAGTCAAAATAATTCAAACATACACTCACTGATTTTCAACAATAACAAAAGCTCGAACTCGAGTTCGACTCGAGTAAGCTCGGTAAGAGTTAATATGTATCACTATTTAAGTTCAAATCGAGGCTCACGAACTATTCGAGCTCAGCCTTAGCTCATTTAAAGTTCGAGCCGAGCTCGAATCGAGCCTAGAACGAGCCGAACTCGAATAGCTCACGAGCTTCGAGTTTTTTTACAGCCTTAGGTACATTCAGTGCCGTTGTGCATCCACGCTGCCCCCACCACACATGATCTGTTGTGACCCATTAGGTCAAAGGCTTTTTAAAATTTTGTTTGTTGAGTCATCCCGACGTCGCTGACTACACTACTACAAAAAGGTTATACTGGACACCTCATCTCAGACGGTTTTACAAGCGTGACTATCTATGTTACTAGCGATGACTAGAACCGTCTGTGATATATAATTATCACAGACGATTCTTGTTAAGAACTGATCACAGACGGTTTAGATTAAAAAACAGTCTATGTTGTCAGCAATTATCACAGACGGTTCACAGACAGTTATTAACAAGAACCATCTATGATGTCTGCATATCACAAACGGTTTTAAATTTGAACCGTCTGTGATAATGCTCTGCCACGTCATCGATCCGCGATATCTCCCGAGGATCCCGATCCTATTCGTCCATTCTCTCCACATCTAATGGTAGGCACCGGTTTTCTCCCACCTCTCGCCCCTTATTAATCCCCTACCCTTTCCCCCATTTTCACCCCGAGAACCAACACAACAGGTACATACCTGATCCTCCACCGTGGCCGCAGGGTCCCCAACGAGCATGGCCTCATCGTCTCCTCCTTGGTAAAAATCTGTCCATCCCAAGTAGCTATCTTTTTTCAATTTTTCTTGTCCCAAGAATTGCAAATCTAATTCAGAGTTTTGATTGAGGCGACCTTTCTGGTGCTAGTAGGAGAATGGCATGAAACTAGAATTCGGGCTAGCACCGCAGGGCATCAAGCAAGCACGTTCCGCTGGCAAATCGCGTGGAAAGTATCGAAATCGAATTGTTCTATGTTTTTCACTATTGTGTTAGTGTCGTAGCTTTTAGTTGGGACGTGCCGTAGTGACTTAGGAAAGTGATTTTGTGTGTGCAGGAGCTAAATGAAAGAAGCCTCTCGTGGCAGAAAAATTCCCTAAAGGAACTTCGAGACCACAAAGTTTCGACCACAGCACTTCGATTATGGTTTTGACCACGAAGCTTCGACCATGGTTTTGACCACGACGCTTCGACCACGACACTTCGGCTGCAACTAGATGTGTGTACTACTGGAGATAAGAAATACATAGAGCTTGGTAGAACTAATCAGACAACAAATCGCTTTTCTTTATGGATGCCTCCAGTTTCCTACTAATTTGACAATAAATTGGATATCAACCACAGGCCGAACTTGGCAGAATAAAATAAATAAATAATTACACGGCAACCAAAAATAGAATTGTTTGTGATGGCCACATATCACAAACGGTTCTTTATACAAACCGTCTGTGATAGTAGGCTTTCACAGACGGTTCTTAACGGTTCTTTATACAAACCGTCTGTATTGTGACTTATCATAGATGGCTCATAAATCGTCTGTGATAACCGTCTATTATCACAGACGTATGAATTCAGACGATTCAGAAAAGCGTATGTGATGATAGTTTAGAATTTTTGTGATGATCCTTTTTGTGGTAGTGCCATGTCATCCGCTATGGTAGCAGGACCAACTCCAAAACCATTTAGACGTTATTTAGATGGTTTTGTAGTTCAGAGTATTGTTGATGCACCTCAATAGTTTAGGATAGCTTCAACTGCACAACAATCTAAGTTAACATCAACAAAAATCTCATACATCACACGTCGAGTTTCAGCATTAACAAAACCTCCGAGCCTGAAATTTCATCGCTAAACTAAATTCACACGCTAATTTTGCGAGGAGTATCTCCAAGAATATTGTCTCTGCGCGGAAATTGTCCAAGACTGCCACAAATGCAAAGCCTCTCCGATTGTTGTCAAGCTTGCTTTTCGCAAAGCTCTCGACTCCATTGATTGGCAGGCCTTGGATGGCATCTTCCTCGCAAAGGGTTCCCCGGAGCTTTGGAGAAATGGACCCTGAACTTAGCCACAACTAGCCAGTCAGCCATCCTCCTTAATGGGATTCCCGGACATTGTATTCAATGCAAAAAAAAAAAAAAGGTCACCACAGGGCCATCTCCTCTCTCCCTTCGATTCAGCTTATACTTTTTGGCTTTTATATTTTACTGTATTAATTCACTTTAAAATGGTGTTTTTTTAAGACAGAATCTACTAGCCGATTGTAGTATACACTGTATTAACTTCAATTGTACCAGCTAAAATCACATGCGATTGTCTCCTTCCTGGTAATCTCTCACGAACAACTCGAATTTAAAAGCTATAGGTCAAAAATCATAAGGCACAATCCAAGAAAATCCACCGAGCGCTTGCGTCGTTCTTCAATACGCAGACGATACCCTCGCCATCCTTCGTGATGAAGCCAATCAGCTTGTCACCCTCAACAACATCCTTCTTAGCATCGCTCGGGCTATTGCCTTTCACATCAACTTTGACAAGTGCACCTTTGTCCCTGTTCATGTCCCTGCGAGGAAGTGCAAACTCTTGTGGCCATTCTGGGGGCATGGGCGCAGCGGCGGAGCCAAGGCCCGGCGACCTCGAGTGGCTGTTCGGGCTCGCCGGCGAGCCATCCTTTGACAGTCAGCAGTAGGTGGTGAGTCCAGTGAGCGATGATTCTTGGTCGACCAGCTATCTGCCCGAGCTCCATTCCTGGGCTGGCTCCGCCCTGCATGGGCGCTAGCTTCCCCTAAACCTATCTGAGGTTGCATCTCTCTCACAAGCTTCGGATTGTCAACTCGCAACCTCTCATCTCAAAATTTGATAAGTGCCTAGCTGGCTTGCGAGGGAACCTTTTGACCTTGGGAGGGTGCGTCATCCTGGTCAAGTATGTCCTTTCCTCCCTCCCTTGTTACGCTATGAGCACCATTTCTCTCCTAAAAAGTGTCACTGAAGCTATGAACAACCGTCGCCGCGCTTTCATCTAGACAGGTGAGCAGTAGTCAGAGGGACAATGCAAGGTAGGCTGGGAGGACGTATGTTGACCCAAATCCAAGGGGCGCTTGGGTGTCAAAAGCCTTCGAGTCCAGAATAGTTGTAGGTTTATGAAATTCCTCTTCAAGGTTCATGAACCTGGGGACACATGATCGCCCCGTTCTATTTGTCTTTTCAGCGTTTTTTGATTTTTTTTTTACTTCTCTCAGTAATTACTATTTATTAAACTAATAAACCATAGTTTAAAAGAACAGACATATCTACGAGACAACCAACTTCATGACACCCCAGCCCCACCTAGAAGAGAGGACCTCCCCTTTTTCTCACTCCACTCCCTAACATTGCGGTTGCCCACGCTCTCCTCCCTCAACCTCCACCTTCAACCTCGCCTCACCTCGGTTGCTCACTTTCCGTACCCTCTCCTCGCCCTCTTTTGTAACTCTCTTATGGTGTGCTATCTTTGCAACTACTTTGATGTTCATGTGTGGGTCAGGCTGGCGCGCAAGCCCGCTCTCGTGAGAAAAGAAGACACCAAAAATATGGCTTACACATTACTAAGCACACACAAAAACCTGATAGTGAGCATGCCCCAAGAACCTACGAAGCCCCAAAAATAGCTTAGCCTAAACATACTCACAACGAGTAAATCTAATAGGATCACTCTTGCGACGGCAATTGATCGCACGCTTGGGCCATTTGGCATGCTTCTTGTGCTATGGGGATTCCACCACCAACATGAAGGTATCTGCTAAAACCCCTTCCCGAGTAGATCCAATCATTGAATACATCGAAGGCTATGTGGCACACCCATAACAACTCACTGAAACACTCATTTGTATCCATTTTATGAACCTGCAAGAATGTTCAATGGTTCAGTATTACCAAGTTTCATCGGCAAGGATAAGTCTGTGTACTGAAAAATTCAGTTGGCAAGCAACTCTGTTGACATTCAATTTTTCTGGCGCAATAAAACTGTCTGCTATACACAAAAACTTCCTAATTTGATTCTCACATCTTGAAATCGTATACAAAGTGCACCGCTAACCTGAGTTCAATATCACCATTTGAACTTGTGTACACACAATTTACAAATTTAGTTATCAGTTCTTCACAATTGGATCAATAGTTGTGAGCACTAGGAAAACTACACACACGAACAACACATGTGGACAATGTTTTGAGGTCCATCCTTCCTAGATTTATGATTGTTGGGGCAAATTTCTAACTTTAATAATTTGGCAATTATTATCTATTATTAATAAATAATTCAGAAAAACATTGGTGCCTATAGGGGAAGGGATGTTTTATGTTGCTGCAGAGCTTTTCCACTTCATTTGCTTAAAAAAAGAAACTCAACTGCATTTGAAGAAAAAATAAAGATGATTATAAGTAAAAATAGTCATTTACTGTTTTGGCACTGATCTACTCTTTTTTTTCGTTTCTCCCAAATACAATGTATAATGAAATTTACGGTCATATGACATCACTTCCCCTACGTCCATCAATATTTTGAGGATTTTTAAAACATATGCACAAAGTTCACATAAGTTTAAATCGAATTGCTAACTTATGGTTGGTAAGTCTCCTTTTTAAATACATCAAGTTACATCTTCTATTTCTGAGCAAAAATGAAATATAAACAAAAATATCTTTACTAGAATGGGTGAAGGTTCCATAACTGAATAGATTTTCACAGCACGATAACAACAAACTGGCCATTACAAATCATTAAAATTGTGACACTGATCCACACAATCTTTTACTAGCTCCAAGTGGAATTAACTTGTGGAGATCTTCGTTCACAATTCATATCCATTTTAGAGTAAAATACACCGTAGATTTCTAAACTTGTTTGGAGCGATCATATAGGTCCCTAAACTCCTGAATTGCAAATTTGAGCCCCTACACTTTTTAAGTGGTTCACCCCGGGTCCCAGTATTGCCACACTCGAACTTTTCGCTGACATGGCGTGCCAGATTACTTTGAAACATATCCCTTGAGTATATATAGGTTGTGTAGTTTATATATACTCATAATCGGGTTGTTATCTAGTTCTTCCATTATATGTTAATGGTTGAATGATTAATGACAATCGAATAAGTAAGATTTGCATTAAAATCTTATCTTAGAATATACAGGTGTTGTGTGCCTGTGTACATGATGTATACATACAAACAATTTTTTATCTTATTATTTGTTGAGATTGTCATGAATTACCAAAAAGGGAATATTGCATAATCTAGTCTCTCCATTATAAGATAATAGTAAAGTTTGGTAATTAATGATAATTATTTTGTGGACTAACATTTTTCATGAGTTGGATGAATAGATTAGGTTCAACAAATAAGGAAGACTTGAGATGACTTCATGTGCTGAAGATCATTAAGTTATGTGGTGGATGCATCATGAGTTGATATGTGTCCAAGAGGAGATGATCATGTATTGAAGATCATTAAGTCAAGTGGTGGATGCATCATGAGTTGATGCATATCCAAGAGAAAATGATCATGTGTTGATCATCAAGTCAAGTAAAGATCTATCATATGTTGATAGAGGTCAAGTGAAGGATGCATCATGTGTTGATGCATGTAAAGACGATGACCGGACTTGAAGTGTAGATGTGAGTCATTAAGCTTCAAGGGGATAAGCAAGGCAAAGGTGTGACTAGCTAGGGCTAACGATGTGTTCCTAGTCTTTTACCGGTCTTGGTGTTTGGTTGGAAGACCGGGTTGCTAGTATAGGTTGCCGTGCTATTAAGAGGGATCATGTCTAGTAGCTTGAGTCTTATCATATGTTGATAGCTCAACCTCACTTGCTCTAGCTCTCCTTGGCATGAGACTTGTATTTGCGAATGTGTTTTGCAAATAGTTAAAACTCATGTGTTGAATCCTTGTAACATGGGACTATACATTGCAAATGTGTTTTGCAAGTGTTTGAAGTCCATGTTTCCATTCTTTGTAGTATGAGGCTTATATTTGCAAATGTGTTTTACAAATAGTTGAAACTCATATATGTATAATCCGTGTGTCATGATTCTAAAAGTGTGCAATGTGTTTTACAACTTGTTAGGAATCATGGATAATCCTTGTGTGCACGATATTGTAGTTTACAAATGTGTTTTGTAAAATTTGTTAAAGTATATGTACTTCTCAGGGAAATCGGAACTACCGTAGTGTATTCTACGGTACTAACGCTAGTCGGAACTACCGACGTTGTAATCACAGAACTACCACGTCTGTTGGTCGTCGAAGATCAATGTGGGCGAGAACCAGCATGGTCGAAGCCGACGTAGTCGAACCAACGAGGTCGATGATCAACGTGGTTAGAACTGACGTGGTCGAGATCTGTGTGGTCAAAACCAACGTGGTCAAGATCTGTATGATCAAAGACCAGCGTGGTCGAACAAAGACGGTCGAATTCGACGTGGTCGAGATCTGTGTGATTGAAACCAGTGTGGTTGAACCAATGTGGTCGAGACCTGTGTAATCGAGACTAGCTGGCCGAACTGATGTGGTCAGAACCAAAGTGGTCGAGCCCTATGTGGTCGAAACCAATATGGTCGAACTGACGTGATTGATATAACATGATCAAAGGTCGATGTGATGATCGGAGATCCGTGTGAACGCAGATTGATGTGGTCGAAGATCAACATGGTCAACGTGGTCGAGACCTGAGTGGTCGAAACCAATGTGGTCGATCCGGACAATGTAGTCGGAGACCTGTGTGATTGATCTGAACAACTTGGTCGAAGACCGCGTGGTCGGAGACCAGCGTAGTCGGAGACCTGTATGGTCGAACTAGACAACATGGTCGGAGACCTGAGTGTTCAAACAATCCGACGCGGTCAGAGACCAGTATAGTCGACGATCGGTACTTTCGATCAGCTCTGTGTGAGCAGTCCGATCGGCTCTATGTGAGTGGTCTTATCAGCGAGCGATACTACCGACTCTGTGAGCGGTATTTCCGATTTGCGGAACGATCGGCTTATGTAGCGGTACGTTTTTTCTTCAGAGAGACACCTATGTGGAATCTTCTCGTCCTCGAGGAAATCGTTAGTTCTGCTCAAGTGCTGCGGTACTTCCGATGATCGGTAGTACCGAATTTTGCACGTCGGAACTACCGGATTTGTCTGCAACGGCTACTTTTCTGACCATTGCTGAGGAAAGTGGAAGTACCAGTCGTTTGCCTGCGGTACTTCTAGAAATCCTATTTTTCTGTCCCAATAGCTAGTTTCGAGGTGTGGGGGTATATATACCCCCTTGTGGCCTGTTGGTGATAGGAATGCTTCACTCCATTTCACTCTCTTGAGCTATTGTGAGGTGATTCTCTCAATTGTGCATGTGTTGCACCTTATGAGTAAGGAGGAAGACTCTAGATTACATGTGTTGCATCTAAAGGTGGATTGTGTATCCACTTGAGCGGTGTGCATTCGTTGCACATGGTGAGAGTCAGGCCAGGGACTTAACTTATTAATCTTGGAGTTTGCCGACTCCTAAATGGCGTTGGAGGCGTCGTGTGTAGTGATCTTCTCAAAGACGGTTAGAGCACACCTACCCGAAGCGGGAAAGAGCTACCACTAGTGGATTGAGGTGTTTCGGCTTAATTTATAGAGTCGGTCCAATTCGTTTGGGCTAACCTTAGTGTGGACTAGGGGAGACCGGCAAGTCTCCGACCACCACGGTAAAAAGCAACCATGTCAATTGTGGTTTGTTTTCTTATGCTCAATTTACCTTCAAGCAATTTACATTCGTAGAATTAAATTAATTACTTGTCATCCTAGAATTACAAACCTTGGCATAGGCTTATCTTGTTGGTGCACTTAGGTGAACCCGGTTGTTTTAGGCATAATTTGTGCTAAACCTTTTTTTGAGTTAAGTTTCCTTATTATTTGCTTGGTTTAACCGAATAGAATTTGATAATTAATTAGAGCAGATTTTTTAGACCACCTATTCACCCCATCTAGTCGGCCTCCTCGATCTAACAAAGAGCTGTGGTTGAGACACCGTGGTCAAAGTACCATATTCATCTGGACATCAACAATAGCACTGATCATTAAGAACCCAAAATATTGCATAGCACGTATTGTAGTCAATTTTGCCTACATAAAATTTTCGTCAAAAGAAAGTAGAGAGTTTTAAGTTCCATTTAGAAGGCAATTATATCCTAAAAGCAATAAAGTGTTATGATATAATGATCATGGAGCTTATTTTCTATAATTAACTAAATTCAAGATGGGGAGGACATCACAGACTTGGTGTTAGTCGAGGCATAAATGTGATGTGATGGCATAGTGGGGTCACAAGCAACGTCAAGCTGGAGGGTGGGGTCGACGGTGGACTACATCAGCTGCATATGCGTCTCCACCATTTTCGTCCACCCTACTGCCCAAGACACTAATGTTGGCACATGTGCGCTGAGTTGGTGCAGCGGGAGATGCACGGCCCATCTCATCAAGACGTCTCAAAATCTCAGCAAGTGAGGTGTTGACGGTGCCAACAGAAGCCTCCAATGTTGCAAGCGAGGTGTTGGTGTCGATCTGCGCGGCCTCCAATTGACCAAGGCGTTCATTAGTGACCCGTACATCCTCATCAAGTCTTTCAGTGTGCAGCTTCATTTTGGCGCTCAAAGTGTTGTATGGTGCCCCTAGTCCGAGGGGAATGTGGCGCTGCTCGTAGGTCCACTGGTTCTCCTGACATTATTAGAAGAACACAAGAAACAAACCAAGAAGAGAAAAAAATAATAAAATTGCAGGTTATGCCCTCACAACTACTGGGATGTGGTTAAATCAAGTCGCACACTCTCAACCTATTCATCAAGCTCTTACAAGTTCTTACCACAATGAGCGGGAGGTGATGGCGGTAGACAAGACAAGACAATATCTCCGAAAATTGGATGTATCGTTGCCTCGGTCGCTAGTCCCCGTGAGGTGGTAGCCAAATCTGTGGAGCTATAGGTGGGCTGAGAGTGAACAAAGGATAACTAGAACCACATTAGTCAAAGCAAGTTGAATAATCGCTCAACGATGGCATCGTGCTAGTCCTAGGCTAGACCGTACTAGAGACGTGAGCTTAGAACACAAACGAGAACACACCGTGCAGAAAG
This sequence comes from Bonia amplexicaulis, assembly GCA_036346245.1. Taxonomy (NCBI): domain Eukaryota; kingdom Viridiplantae; phylum Streptophyta; class Magnoliopsida; order Poales; family Poaceae; genus Bonia; species Bonia amplexicaulis. Next base: position 18,640,202 of record CM070750.1, on the reverse strand, counting down.
AAACTAGATGATGTTGCACACGGAGTTCGGAAGCTCGAAAAAAGATGCCATCTTCACAAGGAACCTTAGAATCACGTGTAGAAGGGCTCTGTCAATTTTGGACGAATTCTGAGAAACTTGAATTTTTCTCGGTTTGCGGGCCCGTTTTGAGGGCCTAAACGACGTTTTTTGGTATCGAAGTTGCTGCGCGTGTGCCTGATGGCTTACGCGGATCTAAATTTTTCAGATTTCCCAGACTTCTCTTTTTTTGCTCTATCTTCTCGTTTCCTTTCCAGCGGATCAAGAATCGCCTCAATCGGAGGTCATATGCAAAAGTTAGGTGTTTCTTTTTTCTTTTTTTTTTGCTGCGGCTCTTTCTAGATGCGGTTGCCTGCTCCCCCTTTTCTCTCTCTTTTTTTTGTTTTTTTCTCTCTCTTTTTTTTACTCCGAGACCAACTAGGGCAAAGCCTCCTTGAAACCGAGTTCGGATCTAACGCAACAGTGATACCAAGGCGTGAATGTAACTCGAAACTCTAAAGGATCTAGACACTAAGACCAGCAAAGGACAAAACGATGCAACCGAAGACTCAACAAACAAAGACTATGCAGCAATAGATTAAGGCTCAAATTGTTTCGGATTTTAGGGAATATATATCTAAACTACTATTTTTTTTGGTTTTCTGGACTGTGGGTAAATAAAAAAGATGCAAAGACTAAATTAGATCTCTCACCAGTCAACCTTGAGCTCTGATACCAATTGATATCACTAGCGGTCCCGATCTTTCGATGAGAGTGGTAGATTTTATTGGGGAAGGAGATGACGTTGACGACTCAACTACAACCATCCAAGGACGTTGCGCCTTAGCGATCGATACACCAACTTCAGAGGTTGTTCGTGACCTTGTCGGCGCACGATCAACCTAACCACGAGGGTACTTGTTCTTGCAAGCAATCGAAGAACATGCAAGAACAAAATGAACAGCAACTCAATTACAAATAAACGATGTAGGATTCAATCAAAAACAGAAAAACGGTGGGGTTCCGAAGACAAGTATTCGGGCAGTCTAGCCGACACGCGCGAGTACAAGGCGAAGTAGCAAAAGCTAACTTAGTCTAACAAAACCCAAACCCTAGAAGAGAGTACGGCTGCCTATTTAAGGGACACGGAAGGTGGAGGGTCGGCCAAAACACATGGAAGCCGAACAGGACTCGATTACAAGGCCCAAGGCCGACTTTGACTAGGACTGGAAAAGTGACATGACTTATTTTGCAGTTTCTGATCGGCTCGGATGGAATTTGGAGGTGAGATAAGATCCATCTGAAAGTAGACTTCAAGAGCTTTCCAACGAGTACTCACGAGCCCCAAGAAACCTTCTGTATCAAAAGTTATGGCCGTTTGAAGTAGACGTTGTTGGGAAGGCCGAATCCAAGTTGAACTCGCGAACAGGACTTGGTTTGCGCTTGACGGTTCCACTTCTATACTTGAGATCACGTGGTTCTTCCCCATGGTTCCTAAGGACAATTAAATCATCACAAGAATTAAGTAGTATTTCATTCTTTGAAACATTTGTATGCAAACTTAGGAACGCATTCACCTGATGGTTAAGTTGACGTGCTCGCGCTCTAGTCATTGGTCCTTGTATCATAGTTTCAGTTTGATGTGGAGCCGGCATGGCTGTATGCATGGAAAGGATGTCCTCATCAGTGGGGTCGGCGGTGGACTACATAACAGGCGTCGTTGGACTGGAGGGAGTGGCGTAGGGCACGGACGTCGGAGGAGGAGGCGCAGGGCACGAACTGGAGGGGGCGGAGTGTGGCGGAGTGGCCCCACAGGAGCCGAGTGGGGTGGGGCGCGGAGTGCGGCGAAGCAGGGGGCGGCGTGGGAGTGGAGGGTAGCGGCAGAGGGTTGGAGGGGACGGAGCCGTGGAGCATAGGGGTGGGGCGAAGTAACGGAGTAGGGAGCGTCACGAGAGTGGGGGAGCATTGGGGCGGCGCCGATGAATTGTGGGTGTGAGGGGCGGCGCCGATAGATTGCGGACGTGATGTGGATGCGTGATTTCTAGGGGGGTACGACATGAGGCATTGGTGGCCAGGCAGGCGAACGCGCGAGGTAGCGGGATTGGCAGGATCAACTTGCAATCGTGGATGTTGGATGATCTGAACGGTGTACATATAGAGATGATAGGACCAACTTGTAATGGTAGTCATTGGATTTAGTTGATCCAACCGTTAGGAGCGGAGGGTATTAAGTTTGTTAGGTGAAAAAAAAGTTTAATCAAACTGATGTTTTTTATATTAGTATAGATATTACAATATAGAAAAAGGTTTATGTATAAAAAAATGTTACAACCCCAAGGAACAAGGTAATCATGCCTACCCCTCAGCGGAATCGGAATTAGCAAACGCGTGGAGTGCAACAGATTGTTGCAGTCGGCCGCATGGCCTCCTCCAATCTTTTCTGACGTTCTCGTCTGTATTGAATGGTGGAAAGACTCGTTTATTTCCAGAAATAATCTTTTCCTCTAGTTTTTTCCTGATTTTTCCTAGATTCTTGTTTGTTATTCTCCAACGAATTCTTAATCATATTTTCTTTATCTATGATGGATTTTATTGGACCGAATTATCTGGACGACGATGGTGACGCCTACACGTGATATCAATATCGAGCCAAGCTAGGTATAAATAAATTTGCTCTGGTTTTCTTTTGACGAACAACAATATTATTAAGGCGTAGGTTCTACACATCAATGAAGATCATTGACAATCTATTTTCGGCTACCATGATCATTGGCAGTCATGATATTGTTGCAAGATGTGGAGTCTCTGGTGAGAAAGGTAAAGAGTTCAGCACATTGATTGACTCAAGCACTCAATGGTAGCATGTTGTTCATCTAGAATATTTAATGTAAAAGTTAGGTACCTTGTATACATTATCCGTAAATTATTATTTTTTTCAAATAAAAAGACTCCATAGCATTTGAAGAAAAAATAAATACGATTCAAAGTTTCAGTAGTCATTTGTTGTTTTGGCACAACTGGTCTATTCTTTTTTTTCCTTTTCTCCCAAATGCAATTGATGATGAAATTTTACGGTCATAGACCATTATTCCCCCTATATCTGCTAATGTCTTGATGAGGATTTTACACAAAGTTCACACAAGTTCACACCGAATTGCTAACTTACCGTAGATGTGCCCTTTTAAAAACACTAAGTTGCATATTCTATTTTAGAGCCAAAACAAAAATATCTTTACTAGAATGGGTGAAGGTAGCGAAGCTCAATAGATTTTCACAGCACAACAACAACAAACTGGCCATTACAAACAAGAAGTCATCTCAGTGATCCACGCAATCTTTCACTAGTTCAACTTCAGTGGGATAAATTTGTGGAGATCTGATCTTCATTCACATTCCGTTTCCATTTTACGTATTATTTTCATTACAATTAGAATCTTTACAGCACTGATAATCGATTCTTTTTTCTTGCTTATATCTACATTGGTACAACAACCGGCGTGCAACGGTATTAAAAAAAGCGTGCCATGCTGGGGAGGCTAATCCTACGTACATAAAATACCCGAGAAAAGAAACCAAAATTTTACCGCAAACAACATGGTCTTTTTTCTTCTAGTCGCTCTGCTCCGTACCCTCGCCTCCGACCAGGTACAGCTTCTGGCCGTCGTCGACCATGTCGACGTCCTGCACCCTCGCTCCATCCTCGCATAGCAAGCGCATGCATGAACCGGACAAGCCGAGCATCTCCTGGGCTGACGTGATGAGTCCCTCGGTCGTGTGAGGAATCCACAGCACCACCCCTTCCTTCCGTTTGTCACCGACGTCCCATGGATGGTAAGGGAACACCGAGCATCGTCGCGGGTGCATCTTATCTGCGAACGGACGTAGATTTGTTTGTCAGAAACGCAGGGTGTGCGGGTATATACATTCGCAGAGATTCTCAACTTGCCTCTCACTTCTTCGCCGCGTGTGGGGAACTTAGAGAGCTCGTCGGCTTTCGCTTGCTCGAGCAGCAGCATCAGTGGCTCGCCGCCGCACCTGCGCCCTTCGTCGACTGGAGTGGTGCCCCATCTGCACAGTACATGGCAGCGTCAAGCTTGCCTTCAGAGTTACAAACCTCGTAGCTAGTTTTAAGCTTGATGCGTACATGAAGGATGAAATTAACATCCTTTAGCAGTACCTGTCTGTCGCGAACACGCTTGCGCCTGCGTCGATCAGCATCTTCGCGATCAGATGCAGGCCCTCCGCAGCAGCTACGTGGAGAGGAGTGCGGTGGTCGTAGTCTTTCGAGTTTGGATCGACCCCGTAAGCTAGAGCTCTCCGAATGAAATCCGAGTCACCCTTCGAAACCGCGGTGCAGAGATGGCTGCCGGCGTTCTTGAGGCTCAATTTGGCTCCTTTGCTAAAGAGCAGTGCGGCCACTCGTTCGTGCCCCTGTTTTACTGCCTCCAGCAAGGGCGTGTTCCCAAATTTATCTGGTTTGGAAAAAGAAAAAAAAGAAAAATGTGTGAGCATATACGTTAGTATTATACACTACGTTAGTATTATACAAGAAGGGTGTGTCTAACCATCACCCGGATATTTTCTTTCTAACAATCATTCAGATTTGAGATCGTTGGATTAGAGATCCAACGACCCATTTTTTTTTTTGGGGGAGATTTGTTTTGGAGGGGGTGGGGGAGAATTCATTGCCGTTCGATCTCTAATCCAATGGTTATAAATCTAGATAATAGTTAGAAATAAAATATCCGGGTAATATTTATCAACACCCATACAAGAAACTGGCAGTGACAACAGGGATGGCATTGAACTGAGTGAACATACCGGTAAGATCGATATCAACCCCTTCGTGTATAAGGAACTGCACGACATCTTCATACCCTTTGGAAGCTGCGAGGTGCTGCGAGGAAGATGATGAATACTTCAGACATACATTATGCATCATGAAGAGTATAATGCTCTGAATTAAATGGAAATTAGATGCTCAGTTAGGCAGTTCCTAGCAGTTCATACCAAAGGAGATCGCCCATCGTAATCGGTGTTCTTTGGGTCCCCTCCTGCCCGGATTAAACCTTTGAGCTGATGAAGATCACCGTAAAAGGCTGCACTATTTACTCTTAAGGTCAGCTCCGCCTCCTGCTTCCCTATATGGAATGTGACGTCGGATTCTAGTTGTTTGATCCGCCCGCCATATTCATTGCTCTGCAGTCAGAGGCACACATCAAGAGATATCCACTACCTATAAATTGTAGAGCTGATGAACTGTCCATGTTGATTGTTTCCGCTGCGTACCTCAGAAAGGTTGCTCAAAATTTTCCTTCCATCAACGAAATAGATCTCCAATATGTTTGTGAAGGACTGTTTATCGAGCCGCAAGAGCCTACAAAGCTCGCAGACACGAACAGTGTAGGGCTGTGGAATATTGCAAAGAACAGCAATTTCTCCAAAAGAACTCTCAGGCTCCAACATTAAAATAGTCTCTTCTTGACCATCTTCACCAATGCCAACACCTTCCTGAACAGCACAGGAACACAGAATAACTGAGTATCAATATATGACTAGTTACAAATGTGGAGCCACCGCAAGAAATTTTACAGTATGCAATACTTCGATTAAGAAATCATTCAATACCAAACTCATGTGAATACAGAATGAATCAAAAAACAGCAATTATCCCAAGGCCTGAACTCACCAGCGCACCATGACAGACAAAGTATAACTGATCAACTGCGCTTCCTTGCTCCAAAATAACCTCTCCTGGTAGGAAGAACTCTTCTTGCAGCCTAACCACCTGCCAACCGCACGAACATGTTAAGAGTAATCATATTTTTCCATAGTAAAAATTATACAGCAGATCAACATATATAATTTGGCCAAAATAAAATGGTACTTACAATCTGTTGAATGAATTCTGCTGAACACCCTTTGAACAGTGGAATGCTTTCAATATATGGCTTGTACAGTGTTTGAGAAATCTGCAAATACAATACAATGTATCATCAGTCACAACTCACAACTAACAAGAACGCAGTTGATATGCCATATAAAGGCGTAAAGACTTGTGAAGCACTAGTGTTGTAAGCTGATAATTATAGAAAAGTCAGTTTTCAGAACTGTGTCGCAGAAGGATGGCAAGATATTAGATATGCAAAATATGGCTCATCACCTTTGCTCGAATAGAAATTGGGATATCCTGAAGTACGGAAGCTTCGGTGTAGCTGCTCTCATACTGCAACCTCAAGTGTCCCTTGATCTGTTCTCTTATGTCCTTTCCAAGTTTATTTCTGTTCATATACCTGATAACTTCTTTCATTTTGTCCCTAAATCGCTCAGTTTTCGAGCCTTTGACAATAAGTGCAGTCATGTTACCGATGAGGTAAGCTCCAAGAATCATATCAAAGGAAACATATATCATGATAAATATCATTTCTCTGACATTTACAGCATGAATGTCACCATAACCTGCAGAGGAAAAATAATATTTTAGCATGTTAAAACACGCATGCTAAGTTTCTCGTAAAACAGAGATGGAAAGGCGAAAGTTATGTGTAGAAAATGAGACCATAACTTACCAACAGTTGCCATGGTGACAATGGCAAAGTACAATGATGTTATATAACGTTTGGCAAGATCAATCTCCCTGAAATGAGAATAGTTGTAGTCTCCCAACTTCAAACTCCCTATCCATGTATATCCTTCCATTGATTCAGGAAGTGTTGTGGCCAGGTAATAGAAGATACATGCTGCTGTGTGTGTACAGTAGAGCTCCACAACTATGAGTTTCACTATCCTTGTGAACAGGTAATTCACACGGATGTCCTTTTCCAAACTCTTACAGAATTCTGTGACCTTCATAGCCCGTGTTAAGCGAATCCATAATAGGTATCTTACTTCTTCTTTACTTCCACAAACCTGTCTTAGAATTCATCACATAAAAATGAGAACAGACAAGCCAAATGTTAGCCACAGCATAAACACCACACCGTATGTTAACCAGTGAAAAAAAAAAGTTAGCAAAGAAAGTAACCCTGTAAATAGCATCCCACGGGAAGCAACCAAGAAGATCAAAAATGAAGCTTGATTTGCAATACCTGAATTCAAAGAGCAAAGAAATCAGCGGTTAAGGGTCATATTTGAGTTACTGCAGAGCATATTTCACAAAGTACAAACACCTAAATAGAAGCTCTGTTATATTCTTGCAAGGACCAGATGTAAATGTAAAAATTGCAAATGCCCTTTTTGCAGAAGTTTTTTCATTTCAGCAACTTCAAAAGAATTGAGAGTTGCAACATGTCACTTGATCCACCTATTCTATGATTCTAATATTTTTCAAAGGATAGGATGCAAAAGGAGTACCAAACAAGATGCAAACATAAGGCAGCAATGCCAAATTCTACTTATTCTAGTTGTAGTATTCAAGCAAGAGGTGAGGACATATTACCGGAGGGCAATAGAGGTGGGATTGTATACGATGCGGTACGTGTCAGGGTCACGGTAGGCCACGAAAAACCTCAGAACAATATCAATAAGGAAGGCAATCTGGCCAGCTATGTCCAAGAAGAACAGGTTCCTAGGGAGCCCCCTGAAGAAGCCGAATTCCAACGGCGTAAAGAAGGAACTATAGACAGCCCAAACCAGTATGAACCTGGTCCATAACCGATACCACCTGCAGAAATACCATCCAAAAAAATCACAAATCAAGTAAATTAGCACCTGTTAACATAGTTTGCATTGAAACAGTGCAAAATGTTCATTCTTTCTAACGTTTGTTTAAACATGGATGAGCAACAACATTCCCCAAGGCTCCAAGCTCGCAAAACGTTCAACTTTAATTTACGACAGTTGTTGATTGACAACAATACAATTTTGTTTCCTAGGAAGGTTCGAATTGATTGAGAAAGTAGCTAGAGCCACACGTAATCGTCACATAAAAGTTGTAGGTCCCTTTGCTAATGTACATGCGCTTCTTTGTCTTCCGCAATCGTGGAGGAGCCAAGAAAAACACGTGAAGAAGAAAGAGAACGACGATAAGAAGGATCACTAGCCCAGGTCGCATCAGAGTACGCTTAAAGATGGAGTAAGGTGGAGCTAGGGAAAAATAAGCGACGAGAGATGGTCCCACGCAAGTAGCGAAGAACACGGAGAAGATGACTGTAGTGAAGATGAGTAGGACAAGCCATGATCTGGCTCAAGATATGGACATCATGAGCAATATCAGGACGAGTGCTCACAAGATATACCAAACTGCCAACAAGATGGCGATGCCAAGTAGGATCCTCAAGAGGATCACCATCAGTAGCACGAAGCTGAAGAGAGAGCTCCATAGGAGTCTCAGCAGTGCGAGTATCAGTCAAACCAGATCGATCAAGAAGATCTTGGACATACTTTTGTTAGGAGAGGTAGTAATCCTCAGGTGTGACAGAAATCTCAATCCCAAGGAAGTATGTAAGCAAGCCAAGATCAGTTATCAGAAACTGCTCACTGAGATGCTTCTTCACATATGCAATGAACGAGGGATCTTCACTAGTAATGAGCATATCATCCACATATAGAAGAAGCAGTGTCCTACCTCGATGTGAGACATGGATAAATAGAGCAGGATCATGGGCACTGACAGTGAAACCGACAGCGGTGATCACTGAGGTAAAACACGTAAACCAAGCACGAGGGGCCTGTTTTAGACCATAAAGAGCACGACAAAGACGACATACATGGCCATCTGGAACAGAATACCCGGGTGGTGGCTGCATGTAAACCCCCTCATGCAAGACACCATTAAGAAAGACATTTTAACATCCACCGAAAGATAGACCACGAGCCACAAGGACGAGCCACAAACGCCTCATCGTAATCACGACTATACTCCACCGAAAACCACGAGCCACAAGACGCAGCCTTATAGCGCTCAATAGTACCGCCGACTGGTCTTAATCTTGTACACCCAATTGCACGTGATAGGATGAGCGGCACTGTGTCGTACAATATCCCAAGTCTCGACAACGGCGCATTAAGCTCCTCTCACATAGCGAGCTGCCACTCAGAATGAGAAGCAGCCTCACGGTAAGAACTAGGCTCAGTGATAGAGAGAGCATAAGCTATCGAAGTAAAACCAAGACGATCAGGAGGCCGAATGGTTGCCTGGTCACGAAGGGCGTAACAAGGAGCATCATTAGATGAATTAGATGTCGGTGTCGGCAAGAGACTAGGAGAGGGATCTGGTGAAGCACGAGGATTCTGAGTAGTGCACCCAGAGACCGTGGTGTAGTAGCAAGAGACAATGCTACAAGAGGCAACACAGGAGGTGAAGGTACACAAGGTTGGGAAAGGGGGGAAAAGGGTGAGGAGTCAGGGAGAGACAACCAAAAGATCGTCTCGATAGTGGAAGCAGTGTGAGGAGCCAAATCTCGATAGAAGAAAGGTCGAGATTCGTTAAAGACAACATCTCGCGAGATCCTAATCCGTCGAGTAGAAGGATCATAGCAGCGATAACCCTTATGCTCAAAACTGTACCCAAGAAACACACACTCGACTAAGCAGGTCAACGGTTTAGTGCGCCACGAGGCGGCAGAGGACAAAAAAGTGCCAAAACACGAAAATAATCAGACTGGGGTTTGAGTAGAGATGCTCTATAGAACTGACATCCTTAAGAGCAGTGGAAGGCTGCATATTAATGAGATATGCAGCCGTAGAAACAGTCTTAGCCCAAAACTGTGGTGGAACGTGAGAAGCAAGAAGAAGTGTGCGAACAGTCTCAATCAGATGACGATGCTTGCATTCAGCAACCTCATTCTGAGCATGGGCACCAGGATAAGAAGACTGATAAAGAGTGCCCTGCTCAGAAAGAAATTTTCTGAACGCACTAGAACAATACTCGCCAGCAGAATCACAGCGAAATGTGCAAATAGAGGACTCAAACTGAGTACAAACTATCATGAAAAAACTACGATAGATCACAAGAATCTAACCACGATTAGATATAGAGAAAAGCCAAGTAAAACGAGAATAGTCATCAATAAAAATAACATAGAATTTATGTCCGCCTTTGGAAATAATAGGCGTAGGTCCCCATACATCTGAATGAACTAAATCAAAAGGACGAGAAGACAAGGACTCACTAGAATGATAAAGAAGTTGTAGCTGCTTGCCCAGTTTACAACCTCGATAAAACATGGAAGTGTCAATAGTAACACGTCCAAGGACACCCTGACGAACTAATGACGAAAGACGGGACCCACATAGGTGACCTAAACGGTGATGCCACTGCGCAAAAACTCTAGGGGTGGTGGCAGCAGTGGCAGTGGAGGTAGACATGGCAGGAGACGTGGTAGGAGCAGCTGAAGACGTGGTAGGAGCAACTGAAGTGGACGGAAGATGAAGACGGTCGAGAATGTAGAGACCCTGACGATCCCTACGACGCCAGCTAGTCCCAAGTATCGTCTATGTTTGTCGATCCTGAACGAAACAGGTGTGAGACTCAAAACCAACCGCAAACCAAGGTCACCGAGTCAGTCCCACCGAAAGAAGTCGCATGGTTAGTTGGGAACATGGGAAACATTGAAGTAAAAATCGGTGGACAAAGAGTGCCCGACAGACTAACGCACAAGGAAGTACCATCGCTAGCCTATATAGAGATAGGGAGGCGGAGGTCCTACTGAAGTGAGAGATGTGGAATCTGGTGTCATGTGAACAGAGGCACCAGAATCTAGAACCCAAGAGGTACCTAGGGAAACGTTTGAGCTAGATCGCGAACCACGAAATGTGAGAGCCGCTGAAGTAGAGCTCGCGTAGCCGGCGAACAGAGTCACCACCGAGATCCTCGATGAACCGTCTGCATCCTCCCGGAAGGAAGGCCCTCTCTGCTTTGATCGCCCACCCTCTCGTGTTTTATTCCGCACCGCACAACTCGTAGTCATGCCCAAGTTCTTGCAGAGTTGAATTGAACTCTACTTGGTGCAAAAGGGAGCGAAACAGCACTGGAAGGAACCGTAGCCGTAGTAGGAACCGTCGGTGTAGTCGAAGAAGGAGCAGCAAGCAAAGTCAGAACGAACTATGCTGCTAACCCGAGACGAAGCTCCTCATCAAGTGTCAAAGAGCCTCGGTGATGTTTCGGTCGGTGGCGAGCGGCTCGCCAGTTGAGCTTTGACAGGCTCAAACTCTAGGCGAAAACGGCAGACGAAATCATAAAGACGAAGGCGATCATGATCCGCCTTCTAAACTTTGTGGCACTCCTGGTAAAGTGGAGAAGCCAGCTCATCTAGCTGTCGTCAGAGACTAGCCGAGCTCGTAAGAAGTCATCGACGGAAGAATCTTCCCGCGGCATCTCCAATTCACGCTAAGTTTAAAAGAACCGAGCATCATCGCTTATCGGTATCGCCACGCAGTACTCCGGCATCCGTCGTAGACCACACTCCAACAATATCGGCTAAATGGAGTCGAGTCGACCACCACAAGGATGGAACGAACACGGACCTCATCAGCACACCAGCCGCGAAGCGTCAATAGCATCTTGAAAAGCCTCATCGGCAGCAGCAACATCGGCCTACCGCTTTCTAGCGCAGACACAAATGCTCTAGGAGGTGCAGAAGTAGACTGCCTAGGAGGAAGCTGAACCGGCGGTGGCGGAGAAGGACGAGCACTGGTAACATGTCCCCAAAGGCGAGACCATCAAGCGTGATTCCATGAGGGAAGATCATAACCTATATTTCGCTCCATGGAGCTTTGTTTTCGAGAATGAGATCGCGGCAGATAGAACGGAAAACATCGGTGGCGGCGCTGGATGGCGCGACGACCAAGGCAACGTAAGTCTAACAGCGGCGTTGGATGGCGCGGCGGTTAGAACAACGTTTTATTTGCTCTTTTTACAAGACTATAAAACTAGTCGCTTTTGTTCTATTTCAAAAACTTTGTGAGTGGAATTGGTAAAATGGAGGAAAGGCCCGATTTGTGTTGCCTTGGGTGTCCCGTGATAAGGTAAGCGGATAATCTGTGAAAGGTTAGCTATGGTGCGAAACCATGTAACGGTGGATGAGATCGGATCGCTATTATTATTGGTTCTTTCACACATTAGTTTTAGTTCAAACTGCTAGGTCTCACAAAATTTCTATGTATCATATTTTAAAAGCAAGTTATGGCAAATAAAATAACCTAAGCCTTCCCTTGATAAACCATGCATATTAACTATTTGCATCCGTCGTATTGGCTCGCGGTATGGTGGTTTGTGCTCACCCGCCACCAATTAATCCGAATCGATCCGCTCACGTTCGAATACACGAACATGATGGTGAAGAAGATGATGTCAAGAACTAGGTCACGAACCCCGGCTTGGCGCCTATGGGCACGCCGAGGGTCCCACTGCTGCTTTGTTGTCTGCGGCACGCATTTTATTGATTTCGGTCTGATCGGTTCATAAGTAAGTCTACTACTATATTTACACTTTCGTATTATATGTATTTTGATGTTCAGTACTGTATCTGTGAGCACTATCTACTGATCCAGAGAATAGTGCAATAAATCACAGAGGATTCTGAGTTGAAAATTCCGGATCAATAGCTAATTAGGTCAAAAAGAAGTGATGTGATCGTAAGTGGGTTCCTCTTGTGCTTGACAATAAACTAATTGGAACGGAACCACTTGAAATGTAATAAATTAAGATGATGCTACAATGTTGCAGAGCCACCTCATCTCCAAGAAGATCTGTCACAATCAGCAAGAAAGGATGATACAAGAACCAAAGACATGCAATTATTTAAATCCCGATCCTAAAAGCACAACAGAAAATTTTACAGTATTACATCTTCATGTTAACAAATTGGCATTCAAACCATTTGACTTGTGGTGCCATACTGATTAATACATCTTCATACTCCTGTACAGTACACAGTTTATAACAATTGACCTAGTTAAGTAGCCTGCCGAATTAAAAGTTTCAAAACCATCGAACACACCAATTCCACAAAACACTGGCTTCATAATCTGCAAAACTGGCTCTAAAAGTGCAAAATATGCAACTGTCACTAACTCATTTTTGATTAAGCGCGATCGCTGCTAATCAAAACTAACAATCACGCAAGTACTCCCGGATCTGTCGAGTAGACCACACTCCAACAATATCTGGCTAAATGGAGTCGTCGACGCTGACCACAAGGATGGAACGAACACGGACCTCATCAGCACACCAGCGCTCGAAAGCGTCAATAGCATACTGAAAAGCCTCATCAGCAGCAGCAACATCAGCCTCTGCTTTCTTCTTAGCAGACACAAATGCTCTAGGAGGTGCAGAAGTAGACTGCCTAGGAGGAAGCTGAACCGGCGGTGGCGGAGAAGGACGAGCACTGGTAACATGTCCCCAAAGGCAGAGACCATCAAGCGTGATCTCCATGAGGGAAGATCATAACCTATATTTCGTTCCATGGAGCTTTGTTTTCGAGAATGAGATCGCGGCAGATAGAACGGAAAACATCGGTGGCGGCCGGATGGCGCGACGACCAAACAACGAAGTCTAACAGCGGCGTTGGATGGCGCTGGCGGTTAGAACAACGTTTTATTTGCTCTCTTTTACAAGACTATAAAACTAGTCGCTCTTCACCGCTCACTTGGAACCGATGAGAGCGGCGGTAAGCGAACCGGTGGCGGCGGCTCGGCGCGGCCGATGGAGCGGCCGGCAATGGCGGCGATGCGGCCGACGGAGCGGCGACGGCGGCGACGGCGGCAGCGGCGACATCGGATCTAGCGGCGCTAGATCGGATCCGGCGGCTTCGGCGTTCGCGGTCCAGCGGCGGCGTCTCGGCGAGGTGGCTGGCGGCGGTGGCGGCATGCGGCGTGGTAACTGCGGGCGGCGGCGGGCGGCGGCGAGATGACCCGGCGGCGCTAGATCGGATCTGTCGGCGCTCGGGCGTCTGCGATCCAGCGGCGGCGTCTCGGCGGAGGTGGCGGCGGCGGCGGCGGCGGCAGGTGGCGGCGGCGTGCAACGTGGTGGCGGGCGTGCAACGTGGTGGCTGCGGCGGCGCGGTGGCGGGCGAGACGACCCGGCGCTAGATCGATCTATCCTTAGCTCAGCGTCCGCGGTCTAGGCGGGCGATGGCTTCGGCGGAGGTGGCCTGCGGGCGGCTTGGGCGGCGGCGGCGTGCGACATGGTGGCTGCGGCGCGGCGTGGCAAGCGAGACAACCCGGCGGCGACGGAGCAGTGGAAGAACAGGTCAGAGCCCTAGCTCTGATATCATGTTATAAATATTGTACATGTATTCATGAGATCCAAAGGGCAATATATATAAAGAGTATAAGGGGATATACAGAGGAATATGCTATGTACAGATAAGAAATACAAGGTATATAAGAAAACAAATAACAATTCTATTCTATTTCTTATTCTATCCTTAACAATGTGACCGTGAGTGGTTTCCTCTTGTGCTTGACAAAAAACTAATTGGAACGGAACCACTTGAAATGTAATAAATTAAGATGATGCTAGGAATGTTGCAGAGCCACCTCATCTCGAAGAAGATCTGTCACAATCAGCATGAAAGGATGATACAAGAACCAAAGGCATCCTCAGAAGATTTCGCTTTTTTGTCATGCAATTATTTAAATCCCGATCCTAAAAGCACAACAGAAAATTTTACAGTTTTACATCTTCATGTTAACAAATTGGCATTCAAATCATTTGACTTGTGGTGCCATACTGATTAATACATCTTCATACTCCTGTACAGTACACAGTTTATAACAATTGACCTAGTTAAGTAGCCTGCCGAATTAAAAGTTTCAAAACCATCAAACACACCAATTCCACAAAACATTGGCTTCATAATCTGCAAAACTGGCTCTAAAAGTGTAAAATATGCAACTGTCACTAACTCGTTTTTTATTAAGCACGATCGCTGCTAATCAAAACTAACACTGTCGACATTAAACAAATATAATAGCTGTCAAGAGATCCCTTAACGACAGAATAGATTGCCATCCTACGTATGGACTTAAATATTCCTTAAGATAATGAATCCAGCTACTTCGCCCCAGGATTAGCGGCTTGCCCGTAAAAGTCTAAAAAATGCTTTGCCCATCCTGATCAATACTTTAGGTCGTTCAAACCATCTATCCAAATCAATGGAGTAACGAAATCAAATTTGGAGTGCAGAACGATATGGAAAACCTCTGAAGTAGCCGTACACCTGATTGGCGTTGATGAGGAAGGTTACTCATATAAGCTATAGCTTAGTTGTCATATTGTGATAAGCACACACACCTTGCTCATTATATATTGTATGTATAGGTTGATTTGCGTGGTAACAGCTACATACACATGTATGTGCATCCAATCCTATGTTAATGTTCTACGTTGCACGGATACTTTACAAAACTCTCGTACAGGTATCGGTTACTACACAGGATACGGATACGGCCCCGATGCCCGACATCGATCCCGCACGTATCCCAATTTATGATTATTTAAAAAGAAAAATTCCGATACTTCTCGATACTTATCGATGCTTCTCCGATACTTTTAACCTAATAACCCATCCCTTCTGCACCAGATCCGATCCATTCTTCCCCACGCCATCTCCACGCATCTCACGACTCGACAAGAGCCTCCACGCCACCTCCAGTCAGCCCCCAAACTGCATCCCTCCACACCCGCCGCCTCAGCCCGCCTCCTGCCGGTCATTTTCGTCCCCACTTCCCCCATCCCCACTCCTCTTGCCGGTCCAAACCCTAAGCCATCGGGATCCATTCGCCAAGGAAGCGACATTCCACCTATGCTCCTCGACCCGGACATCACCCCGAGCTCGGCTTCCTCGACGCCCGCTTCGCTCATCAGACCTCCGCGCGCCGCCGGCGTCGAGGCCGAGATCCGCGGGCGTTGCGTGGGGCTCAAGGCCTCGATCTCGACCCATCCGTACGAATCATGGATGCAGCCACCGCCTACCCATCCTCCTTCCGCGGCGTCCGTGGCGGCCTCGCCATCCTCAAAACTTTCCCCTCCGAGCTAGGTATCTTCAACAAATACTCCTAGCCTAGAAATGACATGGCCCACAGCTAAACAAGTCGTGTTGTGCTTGGGTTGGCACCTCAGCCTAGTGGGCCGACCAAACATGGCATGACATGGCACAACCCAGCCTGCACAACACAGCACGGCCCGGACTACACGACATGGCCTTTCTCCTCTCTCACTCCACCCATCGTTGTCATGCCCATGTCCTGCTACACTCGCCACCACCGTCGCCCTCCCCTACTCCAACAACCGTCACCATCGTTGCCCCCTCCTCTGTGCCACATGCAGCCACCGCCCGCCCCTATTCCACCAATCATCGTTGTCGCCACCCCCTCCTCTATGCCACCCACCGATGTCGCCCTCCCCTACTCCACCCACCGACGATCGTATCCGGAGATGAGGTACCGTCCTCGGCCTCCCAACAGATGGATCCGGCGCCAGCACGCCTTCCTCCACAACTAGTGGCTAGATCTAGCCCCTCTTCACATAGGCGGCAACAGCAGGCGGTGGTGGCAAACGGCAACTGCGGCAGGCACCTCCTCTCCACCTTCGCCTTCATGCCTAGTCCTCTCCCTTTTGAGAGCTGTCTCCACCTTTGAGCCCGACGCCGCCCCACCGCTGTCGATGGTCTCCTCACCATACATCGAGATGGGCTACACGGACGACCTTGACTCATCGGCTAAATGTGGGCCCAATATGGCATAGCCCATGACCTCCTTGGGCCGTGCTTAGGTTCACGGCTGAGCCCATAGGCCAAGCACAACATAGCTTGTTTAGTTAGTTGGGCCAATTGGGCCATGCCTAAATGGGCCTATGCTGGGCCATCCATTTGGACAGATTTGAACAAGCCCTCAAACAAACATGTTCTTCATCAATAGGAAACGGGTGAATTCTTTTGAGCTTATGGCTTAACTTTTTATAGTAACTAGATTTTAAATAGAGTATCTTTTTAAAGTGATATCTACAAGTCGATTGTAGTAGACAATATCTTGACTTCATCTATATCGGCCAAAATCGTACGTGTGGTATCTCTCTCTGTACCCTCTCCCATGAATAGATATAATTTAAAATTTTAAACTAAAAGTCATAAGTCACAGCCTAAAAGAACTCACCCTTAACATCCTCTATCTATTGTCCTGCACATATTTCATTCCATCTAATACTCGTTCTGCTATCGAAATAAGACGTCCGCAGCTAGCAGACTTACAGACAGTTCAGTTATCATTGTAAAATTAACCAAGACATGCCATCGCTGCTAATCCTCGCGCCTAATTTGACAAACTTAAGGAGCATCTGACTTATTTGGCTCCATCTAGCGACCGACTCTGCCAGTAAGTAAACTCGGATTACGAAAAAGAAAAAGAACAGAAAAAAAAAAGAAAGCCCGTGCAGCAACAGGTAGGAAAGTGAAAGCAAGCTGATGTTTCTACGGCCATCAAAGCGAATCCCGTGAACCGAGCGAGAAGCTACGTGTGGCTGCCCAAGCAAGCTTGCCCACCTGGCGAGCTGATCAACCAACGAGTGTTTTTTGTGGCTCTGTAATGCATACTGTGTTGAGCATGATAGGGTTTCAGGAACTATTGGATCAAACATAAGAGTTGAGCTCCCTCGTGATGATTGGCAAAAGACAACGGAAAACGCAAAAATATACGGATAAGTCTGGAAAAAATGAGAGAAATTTTCTGGTGCTGCTTGTTTAATTATAGCAATAGCAAGCGTTCCGTGCCGTCATATGCGGCTGCTAGAACAAGCAGCAGACAGAGTGCGCGCGGAAGCATCGAGAACGTTCGAAATTACGGAGGCCAGCGAGCGCGATCGATAAATGGGGGAGCAAGTGACCGTACGTACTTGTTGTCGGGGTGCATGACGAGGTCGTGGAAGTGCCCGTCCTCGCCTTCTCCGGCGGTGATTCGCCGGCGGCGCCGGCCGAGGCGGAGGTCGGAGCCGAAGAGCGCGAGGCGGCTGCCCGCGACGACTCGAGCCGGTCGGGCACCACGTCCACCTCGTACTCCTTCCCGTCGTCCTCCTCCTCCGCCTCATCCTCCTCCACCCTCCTCTTCGACCCCAGCCCCCTCCCCATCGCCGCTGGCGGCACGACTCCCGGCGCGCGCGGTGGCGGCGCGGCTCACGAGGCGCGAGATGGCGGCGCGGATTCCGAGGCGGGCGGTGGCAGCAAGGTGGTGGGGCTTGGGGTGTGGGATTTGAAGTTGAGCCGGGTGGGAGACGGGGTTATTTATAGAATGAACGGTGGGAGCGGAGCACCGGGAGGTGAGGTGAAGGGTTTTACCATTATGGCCACCGCGGTGGGGTGTGTCGAGGTTCGTGGGCGACCGTGAGGTTACCACGAGTGACGGCCGCGGCAGGGGGTTCCTGGATGCCGGGAGGGATAAAACCCTAGATTGTCGGTTCTGTCTTGAAGGTTATTTCAGTTTTCCTTCTGGAATAAATATATTCTGTTATTGATGTATTTAGAATGTGTATATATATATTATACTAAATAATCAACTGGTGCTTGTAACCTTTGGAAAGAGTACCATGTAATGGTCTCGTTTCAAAATTCACATCACTTTTGAACGGAGCCAAAGTGTGCATTAGCTTTAGCATGCAACACATGCCGAAATACTATTTTTTTAAGCTTTGGACCTCACTTCAATTCTTATGTCAATCCAATAGAGCATTACAGCGACAAATGCCTTCCCGTCTTCATCCCCCCCTCCCCCCTCTCTTCCCTTCTCTAATCCCAGTCACCCACCATGACCAATATGGGGAGCTCCAGCAGCGAGCCCGCACCGGCTGCTCTGCACCAACAATTTGCCGGTGCTCCACCCCCTCAATCCCTCGATCTGAAGCAATTTCTTCTCAAAAATCGTGCGCCTCGCTGTCATGAATCCCTCATGTGGTGCTGCTTTCTTGCCCAAAATTGCTTCTTGCCGTCAGAAATCCTCTTCCACTTATTGCGCCATTCTCCACCTCCACGAAGCATCGCTGACATCGTCCAGTACTGGAATGGACGGAAAGCTTAGTTTCACCCGGAATGGGATGTAGGCTATTGTGTGCTGGAACCAAGGCCAGTATAGGACACAGGATATTGTGTGCCGTTTTAGGTGGTGATATGAATTATGAAATATTCCGGCCGAAATGGCTGGTACCAGAACAAAATTGATAATTTTGATAAGACCTCCAAGAAATGGTGCTCCGTATAAAACATACAGAGCTTAAACCAAATAGCCTTCCCTGTTTTGAAATGTGGAAAAATATTCCAAGTTTTTATTGGAAATGGATTGTCCATCGACATGTCATGACATTTTTAGTGCACCTTGGATTGACACCAGACCTGAGGTTTGCCCTTCGAAATTTATAGCTTTGTTGAAAGGGAAATGCATGTAAAAAAAATAGGAACACATCGGCATCTAAGCTCAATTTTGTAGTATGTGCGCTTCTCAACATGTCGATGAAATAACGGTTGAGATCAACTCCGAAAGTGATAGCTGTAGAATATTGGTGCGTTGCATGACTCCATCAGCTATAACAAAACCACTTTAGTAGTTTCTTTCCTGTCATGCAAAGTGCTCCATTCATGGTACCGACGGTAATCTTTGTTTTTCATGCAGAGCCTTCTCCGGTCACAAATTTGTTAATCCTATAAGCACATGTACAATGCAAAATGTTTATGCATGAATGTTTAAAGAGAGATAATATAATCACATCATCAAACACCCATATAAAAGTTACTTTCTCCAATATAACCATCTCTTCCATGGGTGCTTAGATGTTATATTATCTTTTAATTAGATATAGTTATATGCAAAAGTATCTGCTAAGCACCGATGCTTATTTAAGTATCGATGCTTTAAAATAAGAGTCTTATCTATTTTTATGTGACAAGAAAATTAGTTTTTAATTACTAAACATCTATCTAAACGTTTGTATTATACGTGCCCTAATAAATGCAGTCAACTACTTTCTCGGTTCAAGGATTTCGGGAGAGAGAAGATCTCAAAAAAATGGCAAAAGGAAGAGACCTGTAACTCGGAAATTTTCTCGGCTCCTACGGAAATTAATCTGCACGTTTCCGTAAAATTCCTAGGTTCCAAACATGCCAAAGTAGAGTATTTCCAAATTTTTGCTGGAAATGAATTGTTTACTGTCCAAACAGGCCCGGCTGTTCTATTTTGTTTTGGTAATGCTAGCGTCAAGAGGTCCGATCTGGATGTTAGCTCTGAACGCTCATATGTAATAATTTTTATCTATGTATATAATATTTTACGTCTATATTTACAAAAAATCAAAGAACGATTGAGTATTCACATCCGTAATATTTCTCGTCCATATCTACAATATTTGTCGGTCATATATACAATAAAAAATAAAGAACGATATCAGTATTCGCATAGTACACTCTAATGCAACATTCTTAGAAAATATATGCAATAATTTTAATCATCGTATATAATAAAACTGTGTAATACAAATGTTGGTGTTGCATACACGAAATAAAAACGTTACAATAAAAATATGGATGAAAAATATTATAAAGATGGACGAAAAATGTTATAAACGTGACTGAAAATGTTGCAGCTGAATGTCTGAAACTAGCGCCTAGATCGAACATCTGGACGCTAGCATTTTCCATTTTGTTTTGTTGTTGAGTGTTTAGATTGAACTCAATTTTGAGCGTCGTCTTCGGAATTTACGGCTTTGTTGAGAGGGAGTTGCAAACAGTAACGCATCTGCATCCGAGCTTAAAATTTTGCAATATGTGTACTTCTCAACTTCGAAAGGGACAGATGTAGAATATTGATGCGTTACATCATGACTCTTGCTCTAACTAACTCATGACTTAAATTTTTAGCTATACTTTTTAACTTATAGCTAAAATTATATTATAATTGCTATTAGTTTTTTAAGAAAAAAGGAAAAAAATAAAAGAACCGTTATATGATACGAACAATGCAAAGAAACATGAAAAAAAAGAAAAGATTAAAAGCTAAAATAAACTAAAATTAAAAGTTAACATATTTTAAGTGGCTTATGATTTAAATAAGTCAAAAACTAAAATAAGGGAGCGATCCGGAATCGGCTCTAACAAAATCACTTCACTAGTTCCTTTTCCGTCAAGCAAAGTGCGCCATTCATGGTAGCGATGGCAATCTTGATTTCTTTTTATTTCTAATGAGATTGCTGTGAGAAAATAGTGAAAGCCCTGCCGTGTCACCGCTAGAGCTGGAACTTAGACCATGCTGTGTCGGTACAGTCCGGGCCCATCATGCTTCGTACCGTCTCGTGCCGTGCCGGCTCGGTCCAGTCATCTCATCGGCCATACCGCGCCGGCCCGTGTCGTCTCCAGTCAGTCCCAAGCACGGTCCAAACCCTACCGTGTCAGCGTTCATGCCGTGCCAGCCCAAGCCCAGTCCGAAATTACTATACGCGAAGGCGGTGGCGACGGTCGTCATCTTCCTTTCTCTCATACCCGCCTCGTTTAAAACTAGTTAAAATTGAATTAATTGCATAAAAACATAGGCACGCAATGACATAAATATTTCAAAAAAATGAAATTTCTTTGATATTTTAGAAATACAATGTTACCGTCTCGTCAAAAACCTTACGCCCCAAAGTGGGGTTTCCCGAGTAAGAAAAAGAGTACAATAACAATATATGTATATACTAACTATTACAACATGCATGGATTTATAAACATAAAATTGACGTTGCCTACCATACGTTATATGACCATTCTCGATAAAATGATCAACCGTCCTCCTCCTCTTTTTTTTTCATTCAACCACTCACTGCGCTCAAAGAATTTTCCAGCTTTCTTTCCCATCCGACCGTTCCCCTCTTTTTTTCCCATCCGGCCCCCCTCCTCCTCCCTTTTTTTTCCACCATCCCACCACTCCCACGCCGCCATGTCGCCTGGCCGCCCGCTCCCTCTATCCTCCCGCGTGTGCGTCAAACTGGGTCAGTTGGTGTCGGTCAGTCTTCTTTTCTCCCCCGTCAAGGCGTCGACCCATCCTCCTCGGTCCCTCCACTCCGACCCTCCCCACCACGCCTTCCCTCCTCCCACCCTCCCTCCCATAGTCCCACACGCCCGGCTTCCCACCGCCCCTCCCGGCCTCCCCACCGCGCCCGACTCCCCGCCGCCTCCCGGCCTCCTCCACCACGCCCAACTCCCCTACCGCCGCCTCGTCCCCCACCTCCCGGTAGCGAGTGAAGTTATTGCCAAACGCTCACAATACACAGTAGGTAATAACTTTCCTCACAACAGGCAGTAACTTCACTCACAACAGACAATAACTTTCCTCACGACCGAATCTACTAAATTATCATATATATGTAGCAATACAGTTGACGTGGGGACCTTTTTTATCTTGTTTACAAGCTAAAAAATACAATAACTTTCCTCACGACCGAATCTACTAAATTATCACATACATGTAGCAATAACACTACCGTACACACACACACATATATATATATATATGTGTGAAGAGTTTTTGGCCGTACTAGCGGTTTTTCGGCGCGTTTTTTTGCAAGAATGGCTAGTACGGGCAAAAACTCATGCATAGGCAATTGGTGTAGTCTCGTAACCCAGGCAACATATGACCTCGGTTGGCTTAGGGTGGTTTTTTCGTCGACTGCCGTTGATAGCTAATGGCTTATAGCCCTAGCGTTTGTACAAACGAAACGAATACCGATAAATTGATAAGATGCTTCGAAAAGGTTATCTTGTTAAGTCGTTTCGAAAAGACGACAAACAAGCTGTTTCTTCTATTTATTTAGAGAAAATCATAAGCCGTAGGCTGAAAAGAAGAAGACCTTAGTTAGGACATTTGGCAGTCTATCTCAGTACTGTCGGGTTCTACTTCGATCCGGTTCACTCATGCATGTCCAATGGGGTATCAATTCATATCGATGCTCCTATCCAACAAAGAACCTGATCTGTAAGTGAAAAATCTCTCTGCAAATTCTATGCCTGTCCAAGAGGTGATCTAAGCTACCGTTGAGCTCTTCAGGCAGCGATGGAACGGGTGCGCTTCCTTCTGTTTCAACCTTTTGACCTGTTACGTTTGCATCCACAGCAGTCATGTGATTCTCTTTGCAGAGAGTTGACCGATCTTGCCGGCCGGGGAGTGTGTACGCGCTTATCGATCTGCTCCTGCTCCTGCTCCCGTTCGACGCGTCGGGGATCCGAACTTTATCCACCACATCAGTCAGAAAAGTTATCCGCGTCAGAGCTGCAACGGCGTGCCTCAGAAAAGTTATCCACGTCAGAGCTGCAACGGCGTGCCTCAGAAAAGGTCGCTCTTTTATTATTAGATGTTGATAAACATCACTCGAATATTATACTATGCTGTCACTATGCTGTCAGTACGTGCATCCGTAGGCATTGCAGTAGTTGGAGTACATGTTAACGGAAGAGCGCGTCATAGTATTCTCTCGTATAAAAAAGAACAAAACTACTGCCTTGCATTTTATGTTCCTTGTGTTTGAGAGCAAATTTCGGGTATATTCTTTTTCTCTGAAACTGGTGACTTTTGATTTTTGTTACAGTACTTAACTTTCAAACGGAGTATTTTTTCAAGACGGGGTCTACAAGTTAAACGATGTACACGTTAAAAACCCAACATCTGTACTATCCAAAATCTCAAGTGAGTATCTCTCTCCGTAATCTGTACCGTAAATAGCCAAAATTCAAAAATTTCAGCTAAAAATCATAAGCCGCAGCTATTGCCAAACAAGCCCTTCACCGTAGATACTCTGCCAAGACTATCACAAAATTGTGTATTTAAGTTTCCATTTTAACGGGCTATAGACATGTCTTGTCAGAACTATCACAGAACTACATATCTCTGTCCATATTTTACTAAACTGCAGATATCCTGGTAAAATGTTTCGATAAACTCTAGGCGTCTATTTGGCAACGGCTACGGCTTATGGCTTTTGGTTGAAATTTTTGAATTTTGGTTGTTTACGGTACAGATTACGGAGGGAGAGATGCTCACTTACGATTTTGGATGGTACAGATGTTGGGCTTTTAACGTGTATATCATTTAACTTGTAGACCCCGTCTTGAAAAAATACTCTGTTTGAAAGTTAGGTACTGTAGCAAAAGCTAAAAGCCACCAGCTTCGGAGGAAAAGAACAGGTCATCTATCTTTGTCGGATCTTGTTAAATATATAATAGAAAGAATTATGTGTTAGTTTGCAACAAGAAGGCGCCTTCCAAAGAAAAACAAGATAAATTCGTGACTTAACATGCCAAGTCCAAATGAAGCGATTTGATGAGAAATAAGGGGCTAAATAACTTATACAGTGTAATTATATGTAATTATATTTGATAAGAGGATCAAATAGCACTAACGATAATAAAATTCTTTAAAATATATAAGTCTAGAGTGTAAATTTATTAAACCATTAGGAACGCCTGCCCTGCCAGCACTTCCTCTCTCTGCCGCTAGATGCATGTGCCTGTACATTTCCCTGCGGCATAATAGCCAATAATAAGGCCTCGTTTGGAATGCAAAAAATTTCATTCTATCCCGCTTATTTCAGTTTAAACTTCTGGCTTCTGGTTTATTTTTTACTATTCATAAATTTCGTCTTTTTTTTTTACTTTTTAGCTTTTTTGAGCTTTTTTCCGGTTTTTTCCATATTCGTTTGTGTTGTCCGTGACGGATTAACCTATTTTTTCTATTTTTAAATTTTTTAAAATTTAGTTACATCAAATAAATCACCATCAGCTACAATGTAATTTCAGTCAGCTACAGTGCAATTTCAGCCATAAGTTAGTTTATTCAGCCCAACCGAGCGGCAGCTGTTTTTGTAGAGAATTGGACTGTGATATTTATGCATTCCAAGCAGGTCATAACAAATATGCATGGGCTTTATTTCTATAGTTTGGTCTACACGCATGTGTAAAACACTGTTCTCTTTGGACTGGACACTGCCAATCCAGGAGCGTTTGCACTAAGGGCATGAACTACAACACTCCACCATGACCGGTAGCCTCAAGGAGCTACGTGGAAACAATGCCATCGTAGACAGTGGCGGAGTCAAGATTTGGTTATCCTTTGGGCTCAGTGGAGGAATGATCTAGGCTATCTGAGCTGGACCATGAAAATGTTACCCAGGTTGAACTGAATTTACCTGGGCTATACACTAGATATTTTTCACACCACGGGCTGAAGCCTACCCTGCCCAGGGGTGTGGATCCACCCCTGATCGTAGAGGAGAGAAGGAAAACAGGCAGTGTCTTGCAGTGTGTTCGGGATGCCTGTAGAAGTTGCAATGGTTTGGGAAGAGAGAATGTGGTCCAATGAAGATAGAAGATGGTACCTGCATGCGAAGACGGCGACGTCGAGGCCAGATCGCAGCAGCTTGAGGAAAGTGATGCTATTTTCGGGGCCGAGCGAGGGCGGCGGCTCCAGGGTGGGCGATGAAGGGGGGCGGTGACGTTGGGGTGATTGAAGAAGGCGACGGTTGGATCCAAGTGGAGCGACGTTGGCGGCGACCAGATCCTAGGCAAAACAAGGGAGACGGCCTCTCGGTTGGGCGACAACAGTGATGTTGGGGCTATGCGGTGATCGGATTCGTGCGGAAATCGGTGGCGATGCTGGAAAAGTGAGAGGGGTAGGGACTAGCTAAGGAGATGGGCAAGTCGAGGTCAGCGACAGGGCGGTGATCATGGAGTAGACGGGTGAGGGTCCAGAGGAAGAAGAGGAGGTGGGAAAGAGAACCTGTAGGTCAGTGTTTTAGGGGTTACTATCTAATTTATTTTCTTCATGTAGGGTTTCATGCGTAAAATTTTGGTCTCAAGTATAAATTAAAATAACATAGGGGCTAGAAAAGAAAAGATCGAGGGCTGAAATACAAATCAATCACCACTTAAGCCACCACGCATTGCGAAGAAAAATTCGTGTGGTGTCTCGAGAGATGATGTGGACTATTCTCTCTACCACCACCTATGAATGGCCGCTGTCTTGCATTGAAGATGACCTATGGTATCTTCTCACGGGTCACCCACATACTTTGGTCCTTACATCAATCTATCCAGCACTGCCAATCCAAGTACAAGATCTTTGGAGCAGAGCTGCGTTGAGATTCCCGGACCAATCTACCTTAGTTTCGGTGCAGAATCTTTCATCCAACGGCTTGGCCCACCTTGACCACGTACTATATGCAACCACCAGTAACATGCATCGCCACTTCCGATCGGTTGGTCCAGGCAGCCGGGGCCATTTCTGATCGGCCCTACATGGAATCTCTCTCTTTGGACACAATAATGTGGCCTATGGGAACAGGATGGTCAAGTTTTACATTATTGAATCTACGTACAAGTTTTCTTTGGAATACAGGAGTTCACAGGAGTTACGTTGTATTGTTTACAAAATCTTCTGTATTGTATTTCTACTACTTAAAAAAGAAAGTTGGTAGTGGTGATTCATCTATCTCTTCCAACTTCCCGATACACATTCCTAAAATATCTCTAATAAAAACAGTAAAAATAATATAAAAAATAAATTCTATCATCTTACAAATTCTCTAAAAAAAATAGAGTTTTACTAGATGCACGACAGACCGAGGGCGCGAAAGCACGACGTGGCCGAGCATGAAGACGGAGGCAACGGTGTAGACTGAATATATTAATTCCAATAATGTTAACTCAATGTATTAAAATAATATAATTTTTCATCCGTAACAAAAGTACGGACATTCGGCTGGAACCATGCGCAGGAGCAGGCATACCTGCTGGGCGGGTCGTTGGCAAATTTACTACTGCATACAGTCGCTTACGTACGTGAGGGCGCCGCGCTGAGCTAGGCCAAGTTTCGAAACTCGCACTCCATCGACTTGACCTTAATGCACGCCGTTGGTTACGACACAAGTGGACATTGAAAAATCCGAGATGCTGATCATCATGTGCTGGACTACGTGTAGTCGATAGTTACGTTACAGGTTTTAGTTGCACTTAATTTTTTTAATTAGTGAATTTGTAACTACAGCACGACCCCTGTAAATCAAGTAAGCTTGCAGTTTCGAAAACCAACCGACCGACGACTGTGCCACCTAGTGCGTCACGTATATAGAAATAATCTTTTCTGGAGCTATAGCGGTAAAAAAATAGAGCTTGCAAAGATTCGTTTAGCTACCGCTCGATTGAGCTAAAATTGTACTGTAGTGGTTGAAATTTTACTGTAACTGAAGGTGACTTTATTTGGCGTAATTAAATTAAAAAATTAAAATAGAAAAAAAATATGCTAGCTCATCACGGACAACGCAAATGAATACGGAAAAAAAGCCAAAAATTCAGAAAAAGATGAAATTTATGAATAGTGAAAAATAATCCAGAAGTTGAAGCTGAAACGAGACGCCAAAAAACCTTGTGTCTTGAAAAGTTCAACAAAAATGTTTTTCCCTTAAAACTATAACTTCTTTTTTTTCCGAAGAGAAAGCACATACACACATTTGATACATGTCAAAAGAAGAAGAGAGAAGTGCCCAAATCAGAGTAAAGCACTCGGTGAAATGCTTCATACCACTTGGGCTGCTGATCGAAGGAAGGAGGACGTGTGAAGTACCATTTAGTTATGGATAAGCATTGGCTTCACGTTCTCTCTGTCGATAACCACGAACTTGCTTGCTTGCTTATACGTAATTAAGGCCGGTCCAAGTTCGACTTTCCACGTAACCAATTATTCAGCGGTACTGCTTATCACAGAAGTTAAAATTGCAACCAGTAGTAAGCTGCAGTACACACGTTCATTTTTTCGATCAACGACACGGCATGGAAACCGCAGGAGCTAGCTAGCGGCTAAGCCAACGCACGCTTGCCTTCATGCCCATCGATCTCGCATCTAAATTCATTTGCACAACAACTCAGCGGCGACATGTCGATCTGCTCGTCCATGAAGACACACATACAAGCGTACGTAATATGACATACGTACAGCGCAGCCGGTCGACCGATCGATCGTGCGACGAGAGACCAAGGTGGACAAAACAACGTTGGGTTAGTGCTGACCAGAAAACCTTTTTTGGACACTAGTCACGGCACGCATGCGATGCATCTTCTGCTTTACTTTTTTTTGGACCTAAAGAAATTGAATGGATCAGGTTCATATATTCAGGTCTCCTTTAGGTATTATATATCCATGGAGAGAGAAAATTAATCAAGCTAGCTAGCAGGTCTTTGATCTTTATGGTATCCATCCATGGTACTACATCCATCTACCTAAAATAAATTTGAGATTGGCTTCTTTTTTGTTTGCTTTGAGATTGTGGACTGATCAGGCAATTATGCTGTGCTATCCATATATAGCTGCAGTACTGCTTCAATAGTGGCCATACCTTTTCCAGGAATTCTTTTTGCTTTGCGTCAGTATCAGGCAATATTAATTAACCGGACATTTAGCATGTAATCACATAAAAAGGCCACTCTTTTCTGTGCACTGTCATGTGACACCCGCTTTTCTGCGTTTATATATGTTCAGTACACATCAGTAGACACTTCTGTGCGTACTAACAATTTGTTTTTTTGCATTCATGAGTACAACAAAAAAGCAGTCACGTATACAACAATACCACATACATACCTAGGTGCGTCCAACACACATGGTGAGATAAGACGGAGATCCTAAAGTCTCACGGAGCGTAGGTACACGCTTTAACTACTGAACACATCAACGTGTGCGTGTACTCCGTGCGGTACTGTTCATATGAAAGTACCCCTGAAAATAAGGCGCCCCGGTTTTGAGCCCAAGTGGGTGGGTTGCACGATGGCAAGCCACACCAACCGAGCTAGGCTCGGTCCTCACGTACGAACAGGTTTTGCTACAATATTTCACAACATCGGCCAATAGATCGACGTGTACGGTTAATATGGGTGAAATTGAACTATGGTGAAAGACCATGTGAGAAGGTCCATGGTTTTGTTGTGATGAATCATTATCGTTTTGGAGGACTAAAAATTTAGAATTTGTAGATTTGCATATTTTTCTTGACAGCTTGCAGAAATAGATGATTTTAGAAAATTTAAGTCATAGGATAATTTGATGACCTATTCAATGATTATATGTTACATAAGACATGTTATTGCTAATATAAGTCAAGTTGTGAAGAAGTTATACCTAAAAATGATTTCTTCGTCTTTGGATGTGCAGGATCGCTTGGAGTCAACCATAGTCAAAGACGAGGATCGAGGCTACACTCATGAAGGAGCCAAGTCCCAGAACGATCAAGAATATCAGGTAAGATGGTGAACTCAATTATGGCATGAGAAAGACGGGAAATATTGAAGGGAAGTTCGAACAGCGGGTTTGCACCACGTAGTTTAGTCGGTCCAAGTGAGGCGTGGTCCGGTGAAACTAGAACGGGAGAGACTTGTTAACATGCGGCAAACTATTGGTGCACCTACACATTGCAAGCATAGTGATTTCTTGCAATGAAAGAAGATGACTGGGTCAACAAAGGATATTTTGATAGTTTGACCAAAATACTGAAAACTACCTTAAAGCAAAACCACGATGCTTAGGTAGTGCCTGGAAGAGCAGTTTAGGTCAAAGAGAAGCTGAGAAGATCAAGTTGGATCATGGCTAAGGACTTAGCCTATTCAGACTTATACTCTTTGAAAACTGTGCATAAGTGTAGTGTGTGAGTTAAAACCCGTGTGTGTAGAGTTATCAGGTTTCCTCTATTGGTGTTTGTTAAGGCAAAAATTAGTCAGATTTTGAGACGCTGGATCTCAATCCAACAGATCTCCAATACAACCCCCTCCAAAAAAATTATCTGTGGTGTTGGATCTCTATCCAACGGATCCACCCATACAAGTCTCCATCCAAAAAAATGATCTAGAGCGTATCCAACGGATCCACCCATACAAGCTCTTTTTCGAAAAATGTAGGACGTTAGATCTCCATTTAACGTTCTAAAATCTGACTAGTTTTGTTCTAAAAAATAATAGAATGTTGTATAGACACTCCCTATTCATAATGGTCGTTGAACTGTGATTTTGCGAAATATGCAATACTGATGCGGATCATTCCACCACGCTTGACTAAACTGCACGCGCGCGTGCATCAATCGAACCGCATCACTCACATTGCAAGCTAGTGACATACAGCGCAGCCGATCGACCGATCGATCGTGCGACGAGAGACCAAGGTGGACAAAATAACGTTGGGTTAGTGCTGACCAGAAAACCTTTTTTGGACACTAGCTTACAATGTAGGTCATGTGACATCCACTTTTTGCGTTTATATATGTTCAGTACACGTCATTAGGCGCTTTTGTGCGTACGAACAATTTTTTTCATTCATAAGTACAACAAGAACGTACTCACGCGTACATACAATATTACACACCTACGTAGGTGTGTCCAACGCACATGCTAAGACAAGACGGAGATCCTAGAGCCTCACGGAGCGTGGGCACACGCTTTAACCACTGAACGCATCCACATATGCGTGTACTCGATGTGGTACTGTTCATATGAACAGTGCCCCTGAAAATAAGGCGCCCCGGGTTTGAGCCTAGGTGGATGGGCTGCACGACGGCAAGCCACACCAACTGAACTAGGCTCGGTCCTCGCTTACAAACAAGTTTTGCTACAATATTTCACAACATTGGCCAATAGATCAACGTGTATGGTTAATGTGGGTGAAATTGAACCTATGGTGAAAGACCATGTGAGAAGGTCCATGGTTTTATTGTGATGAATCATTGTCATTTTAGAGGAGTGAAAATTTAGAATTTGTAGATTTGCATATTTTTCTTGACAAGTTACAGAAATAGATGAATTTAGGAAATTTAAGTCATAGGATAATTTAGTGACCTATGTCAGTGATTATAGGTTACATAAGACATGTTATTGCTAATATATGTTAAGTTGTGAAGAAATTATGCCCAAAAATGATTTCTTCGTCTTTGGATGTGCATGTTCGCTTGGAGTCAACCATAGTCAATGACGAAGATCGATGCTACACTCATGGAGGAGCTAAGGCTCAGAACGATCAAGAATGTCAGGTGAGATGGTGAGTTTAAGTATGGTACAAGAAAGACGAAAAATATTGAAGGGAAGTTCGAACGGTGGGTTTGCAGCACGTAGTTTGGTTGGTCCAAGTGAGACGTGGTCCGGTGGAATTAGAATGGGAGAGATTTGTTGGCACGCGGTAAGCTATTGGTGCACTTACACATTGCAAGCATGGTGATTGCTTGCAATGGAAGAAGATGACCATGTCAACGAAGCAAAACCACGGCGCTTGGGCGGTGCTTGGAAGAGCGGTTAGGTCAAAAAGAAGCTGAGAAGATCAAGTTGGATCAAGGCTAAGAACTTAGCGGATTAAGGCTTATACGCTTTGAAAACCGTGTATAAGTGTAGTGTGTGAGTTAAAACCCATGTGTGTAGGGTTATCAAATTTCCTCCATGGTGCTTAGTGGATAGTATCCACTAAGGGTTAGATATAGTTGGCTAGCCCATCTATTTAAGGGGTTGGGATAGAGACTTATGATTAACCATCCAACATCCTCTTTTGAGATCAAGTGTTCATGAGTTCTGGGATTAGGATATGAGAGAAGTTGAGTGGTGCAGTGTGCTCTCTTGTACTCTAAGTGAAGTGGTTATAAAACTTTTATTCTCAAGTAGCAATACATTAATTTTTGTTCATCTTTATGAATCTCTTTTGTGTTGATTGATTTGCTCTTGATTTGGTTGGTTTTTTCTCTTCTTTCTCCCCTTCTTAATCTTGTTGTGCCAAAGATGTGCAAGAGATGGATATAACATCTAGAAATTAATCTTCACCTATCTAGGCATTTGGTTGGCATTTTCATGAGAAAACCCGATTTTTGCTCTTTTTGGCCTCTCCGAGTGATTTCTTGATCTAGATGTTTCTACCTCAATTTCTTTTATGTTTTTACTCGCTGAGACATATGGCAACACATCTAGAGCCATCTTGCCTATCATTCACCAACGAGTAAGTCATATTCATTGTTTGTGCTTTTTGACCTTTTTTGTACAATCTACCTTGAAATAGAAAAATGTCAGAACTTTGGTAATGATTTTCTTGATTGATGATTGGAATAGATTACTGACATCTTATAGAAGGTGCATACCAAATTTCAAGTGATTTAGAGTTTTAGTTTGAGAGTTTACTCAATTTTAGGTTTTTGGCCCGGTTTTGGTACAACAGAGTTTCATGAACCAAAAGATCCCAATTTTCTCATGTTCTTTCAGGTTTTTTGGTTGGGACAGGTCATTAATGTCATGAACTAGCCTTGTTTCAAGTTTCAAGTTTTTTGGATCGACGAATCAGAAGTTTCATAGTTCTTTGGATTTAAAATAGTGCTATTGTTTACTATTCACGGGCTTAAATCACTGTAGCACTGAGAATTTTTGAATTTTTGGCTTCTTGATCTTCGTAGCTTCTCATTGTGTTGGAGTAAAGATTAAGTGAATACCTGGGGAAAATTTGAAGGTATCATTCGCCCTCTTTGTTTTCATACTGGTCCTATAAGTGGTATTAGAGCCGGTTAGCTCTCCTCATAGATCTTAACTGGTCTTAGAAGTCATGTCATTAGACAAGTATTCTACCACGTCACATGTGTTTGATGGAGTCAATTTTACATATTGAAAGGCTTGCATGCATGCTTATATCGAGGCTGAAGGGAGCATAATTTGGCTTAAAGTCAAGAATCCTCATGCGGTGTCAGCTAATGACATGTGATCTCTCCCGATATGGAGGCAAACAGCAAGGCACGAACTTCTTGATTCAAGAGCTTAGTCGATCTGAATTTGAGCGTGTTGCTCACTTGAGGTGTGTTCACGAGATCTGGAAGACCCTCACTGATTACCATGAGGGTTTTACCTTGATCAAGGAAGTGAGACAGAGTCAACTCAAAAAAGAGTACTCCAAGATTGAGCAAAGACCTGATGAATCTTTGTATGAGTTATGGGCTAGATTTTCAAATATCATCCATAATTTGTGTGATGTTGACTTTATGTTTTCTGAGTCTGAGAGTGCACGCCAGCTCTTGGGTGCTTTTGATGTGAGAGTTTAGGGGATGGATATCAATAGTGATTTTCTTAATAGTTTCATAGAAGAAGAGGTCTATGCCAAGCAACCAGCTGGATTTAAAAATTTCAAGTTTCCAAACCATGTTTGTAAACTTTCCAAAGCCTTGTATAGATTGAAGCAAGCCTACCAAATTTCAAATGATTTAGAGTTTTGATTTGAGAGTTTTCTTATTTTTAGGTTTTTGCTCGGTTTTGATGGAGCAGAGCTTCGTGAACTAAAAGATCTCAATTCTCTTAAGTTCTTTCAGATTTTTTTGGTTGGGATAGATTTTTAAGGTCATGAACTAGCCTTGGTTCAAATTTCAAGTCTTTTACATCGACGAACCAAAAGTTTCGTAGTTTTTCGGATTTAAAATAGTGTTGTTTTCACTATTCATGAGCTAAAATCACTATAGCACCGAGAATATTTGAATTTTTTTTGCTTCTTGATCTTTGTAGCTTCTCATAACTATTAGAGTAAAGATTAAGAAAATACTTAGTGGAAAAATTTGAAGGCATCATTTACCCCCTCTGTTGCTATACCGGTTCTACACAGGGCTCATTTGTCCGCGAATGTTATGAATTTCGTGAAGGAAAATTTGTTAATCACTATATGCGCGTGCGTATCATGTGAGTTCGTATTCAAACAAAAATTGAATTGTGCGATACAGTGGGCATGGATGACAGATCAGTTTGCCATGGAGAAAGGCCAGCCTGCTGCCAATCAACATTGCTCAAAAACCTCAGCCTGAAATGCCTCCATACTTTCTGAAAAAGGTTCAGAAACTTGGCCTCCCTTTCAGCTGGCCACCTTCAAAGCAATTTACCAGTCTATAAGCAACTGGATGATCTGTATGCAAAGAACTTAAGGCTTGTGAATGAGTCATTACTGGATTGACAAGCAACATGTAATTGACAAGAGTGCATGCATAGCTAGCTACATATATACAAGGATGCTGAAAACAAGTGGATATATGGCTTTTCGCTGTCTTTTCTTCAGAATATACATGGTTAGTCATGCAGTGAAGAAAAAGAAACAAAAGAAGCACACAAGAATTCTTAATAAAACTGAACTAGCAGCACTACCTGAGAGCTGGAATTCCACTAATTTCTCAGTGCGGCAACACTTGTCGTATATTGTCTTGTCTTGCCCTAATGTTCTTACCCTGAATGCAGGATACGGCACTAGCTAGCATCTATATCTGCAGGCCAGGTAGTGATAATGTGATATGCAGACTCTGGAGTTCTCAGACGTTGCTGAGGTGCTACATTGTGATCAGGCTCATGTATATCAACACTGTCTTGTTGTCCTGTGAGGTATTGCAGAGATCTTTTAAATCTTTTAGGTGCCGGTTTCTCCGAGATGTATACGCATGCAGGAACATACCTAAAACGAGTGAGTGTGTCTTGGTAGGTAATTAGGCCAGCCTAACAACTTCAGCTATGTGAGTTGGTGGCTCCACGTCGGCAAAAATGAACTAGTAGTAGCTCCATAACGTGCATCACGATAATATATAATTAGTACGACAAAAACTAGCTATAAGCTTGTTATTTTGTCATATATGTACTGGTACATGGTACTGTAGATTAATGGCAACAGTATGCATCACGTTGGAATTAAAGCATTAAACTGTGCTCTAGCTACGAGGTTATAGTCCAAAATAATGACGCGGTATTAATTGATCAGGGTGTTTCAGTGTATTAACAGCAGATGTCCAAGTGATCTCACGTACCGGCATATCTCCCGCGCATACATGCTATTCATTTACTCACTCGTTCTTTTTTAAATGATTTTCTAGAATTTATGCCATCAAATTTTCTAAAGTTTAACCACTAATAGATCTAAAATTATCTAGATTGTTTATACAAAATTGTATAATTAGATTTATCATTTAAAATATTTTCATAATATTATAATTTTATTAGTATATCTTAATGTAAAGTTATAAAAGTAGCAGTCAAATCGTATCTTAATGACTGAAAAGTTAAAAACGTCAGGTAAAAAAAAAAAGAGAGTATGTTAGAGATGTAGTTAATGCAATACTATATACTAGATGTTATTTAAGGCATAAACATAGTCTCTATTAATGTACATGTTTTTGGATGTACTTTTCAAGATAGCAGTAGAGGATGAAGACGTAAATGTGATCAAAGC
This sequence comes from Bonia amplexicaulis, assembly GCA_036346245.1. NCBI lineage: Eukaryota > Viridiplantae > Streptophyta > Magnoliopsida > Poales > Poaceae > Bonia > Bonia amplexicaulis. Next base: position 18,605,018 of record CM070750.1, on the reverse strand, counting down.
ACATGATTTTAAATTTGAGAAGTCATTTCAAGAATCTGTTTTAAAATATCATTGTATTTATTTTGATTTTTGAAAAAAATATAGGATAAAAAAATATAACCCCAAGAGAACAGGCCGGTGATGCATGCATGGTATGGAAGTGGCTTGGCTATCGGATAAAAAGGAGACGATAAAAAGGTAGACATCGATGGATCAAGTAGACACATGCAGTTGCAGTCGGGTAAAGCAGAGGCAGACCGGCTCGTGATGGCCTGTGGCGCGGCCTCTGCTGCATGGGGCATGACGTGACACCCAACTGCACATGCATACGCGCGCCGGGACTGGCCTCTGGAGACGGGAGTTTTCTGAGGTTGCTGTGGTGCTGCGTTACGATCAGTCTCATGTATATCAACACAACGTTGTCTGGTTGTCCTGTGAGCTATTGCAGAGATCTTTTAATCTTTTAGGTGCCGGTATCTTCGAGATGTGTATATATGCATGTTTGAGTTGGTGTTTGGTTGGACTGAATTTTACTAGTTTATAGTTAAATTTTTATTGTAGCTAGTTAAAATTGTACTATAGCTGATGATAACTTATTCGACATACTTAAATTTAAAAAAAATAAAAATAAAAAAATGGATTAGTCTGTCACGTATAATGCAAATGAATACATGAATTTTCTGACGCTGCTGAGGTGCTGCTTTACGATCAGTCTCATGTATATCAACACTGTCGTTGTCCTGTGAGCTATTGCAGAGATCTTTTAATCTTTTAGGTGCCGGTTTCTTCGAGATGTGTATATGCATGCAGGGACATACCTAAAATGGGTGTCTTGGTAGGTAATTAGGCCAGCGTAACAACTTCAACTATATGGGTTAGTGGCTCCACGTCGGCAAAAATGAACTAGTAGTAGCTCCATAACGTACCTCATGATAATATATAATTAGCACGACAAAACTAGCTAAGCTTGTTATTTTGTCATCTCTGTACTGGTACATGGTACTGTAGATTAATGGCAACAATATGCACCACGTTGGAATCAAAGCATTAAACTGTGCCCTAGCTACTAGGTTATAGTCCAAATTAATGACGTGGTATCGATCACGCTGTCCCGGTGTATTAACAGCAGATGTTCAAGTGACCTACCCGTTAGGGCGTAAAAATATTTGAGGCTCGTGAGCTACTCAATCTTAGCTTGTTCTAGATTTGATTTGAGTTTAACTCGAACTCTAAGCGAGTTCGCGGCTTCAACGAGTCGAATTCGAATAGCTCGTTAGAGCTCTTCGAGCTTAAATATTGATACATGTTTACTATTATTATGCTTACTCCAAGCTCAAGTTTGATCTTTTCTTATTATTAAAAATTAGTGTATGTTAAACTGTTTTGACTATTATCGAGTTTGCTCGAGTTGAACTCGAGGCTGAGATTTTCTTATTACTAAAATTCTTTTTATTGCTAAAAATTAGTGCATGTTAATTGTTTTAACTATTATTGAGATTACTCAAATCTACTTAAGTTTGAATCGAATTGAGTTCAATCATAGGTCTAAATTCAGATCCCAACTCAGACTTGCTTTAAGCTTCTACTGAGCGTGATTTTAGAGTGCTCGCTTGAACTAGCTCGTTTACAGCCTGGTACCACTGTACCAGGCATATCTGCCGCCACACATGCTATTCATTTATGTTAGAGATGTACTCCTTGCGATCCTATATACTAGAGGTTATTTCAGACACGAGGTAGTCTCCATTAATAGACATGCTTAAGTTTAACCATTAACTTTTAATTTTTATTATTATGTTAGTAAAAATTATAAAAATATAATATTATGGATACTTTTATAAAAAAATCTACTAATATCATTTTGTGTGACCAATCTAATTTTTTGTGTGTTTTCTAATAAAAGTTTTAAACTCTGAATTCTCTCAAATTCTAAATTAAACGACATCTATTTTCCTTTGAAAACAAGCTAAGAAATCAATCTATTTAGGAAATGGAGGGAGTATCGATCTCACATACATAGAAGCACATAGTATATCTCCAAATTCTGAAGTATTGCTTGAAATGTCTATCTAGTTAATGACTTGCGGTGACTTGTCAATCAGCAAATCGAACTCGAGCGGATGAGTTGATTATACATACAGCACTAAAAGAAACATCATATCGATGGACTGCGAATTTTTAGTAGTTTTGGTATATTTACAATTTGTATTTATAAAAATAGTTATATACATGTGGAAATAAAAAAAATATTTTTGCCGTTTAGTTATCAGGCGGCAGTGCGCTGCGCCTGACACGTACCCCATCGAAGCCCAGCCACCCGACACATAGCTAGTTACCTGCCTTAATTATTTTTTATGTACTTATTTGTTTGAATTTTTAAATATAGCAAATGAGGTTAAAAATTACAAAATTTTATGTGCAGCATTCTGACACAACGTACCTGAATGTGTAATTTTTTAACAATTTTATCCATTGTGAATATTGCTTAAAAATTAGTACGATTATGATATTTATAGGAGTTGTTACATGTAGCAAACGAGCTTCAAAAATTACGAAATTTTATGTGCAATCTCCTGCTATAGTCATAGTAATTGTCTATTTTTTCAAGAATTTTATACATTATGAATATTTGTAGTAGTACATATAATAGTACAAAAAACACATCGTACGGGATGCAATATGACTCACTCATCTAAGCCACTGCTATCTACTCACCGTGTCTGTCTCCCTGTGCATGGCCTTGTCTTTCGTTGAGTACGAGCATGTCCCGTAGGGTACGTCAGCTGGTCCGAAACTTGCGTGTCGGTTCGGATGAGGTATAGAGACTGCTATGTTTCTTGAGTTGCCGACGGTGGTGTAGTAGGCTGAGGTACACCAGACCGTGTCTGAAGTAAGCATCGATGTGCTCCTGCGTCGACATGCCAAATTGGGTGCCGTTAGAGATGAAGTCGTGAATAAAGGACTCTAGGAATTCTCGATGCGCAGAGGAGCCCTAACCTTCACCGTACAGTGTGGCAGCAATGCCGGAGGAGCTCTTCATATCGAAGTATCCATTTGGTGTGAACGATGAGTTTTGCCCTACGACGCAAACCCTAGCGTTGTATACCGCTCCCTAGAAGCATCCGGGAGGCCCGTATCATCAACGGCGGATTCGATGTCACCCTTACGTTGAGTTGAAGGCTGCAAGATGAAACAATATTAGTCACAACAAATATTTAGATGTAGAATGCAAATCTCGTACCTCTTGGATGTGTAGCGAAGATGAACGACAGGGAGCGGTAGTCTATGTAGGTGGTGCAGAGGTCAAAAGTAATGAATATCGACGATGGATCTGCGGCGGGAGAATGCCATGATATTAGCGGAACAGAAGATATAACAAGAAAATAAAACGTAGGTTTGTACCTAAGTTATCTCCTCGTCGGTACGACCCGTGGATGATCGATGGGTAGTACTACGATACCGGGCAGACTCGGTAGGTTGTGATGGTCGGACGGATTTGCTAGGTCGTGACGACCTGGCGGGTGAGCACGGTGCCCCCACTGGGTGCCCGATGTGCACAGCTTGCTCCGTCGAACGACCGTAGATTAGGTTGTGCACTATTTTGTGGCCTGCTTTAGGATATACTTCAAAGTATTCTGTAGAGCTGGTGGTATGTCCGGGCTGCTGATGGCGGTCTCGGACATGCTTATGGCGCGCGCCGCTCCAATCAAGTGACATACTGAAACAGTTCAAGAATGACCAAGATGAATTTCATAAATGAAACAATTAGAAATTGCAACTATCTTACGATGTCATGGCGCCACGAAGCGCTGTTACGATAGATTGAGCGTTGTACACCGTCATCCTGCGTGACCTTCTCGGGGTGATCTGGTGGAGGAATAGTGAGTCTGCCACGCGACCGGGGTAAGTACCTCTGCAGGTACTCATCGTACGTTTGGACATCGTATGGACGTTGCTCCATGATGATATCTAGGTGCGACATGTCTGTCCATGCCGTGTCCACTCCTGCTGTAGTGGCTGCTAGTTCGTACCATGCTGACCCGTCCTCGATTGCCTGCATTTCTGAAATTATCAAAGTTATAGAGTAAGACATACAAAGTGTAAACATTACTCAGATAGAGTTTGACTCATCGATGTACGGCTCACGGTAGGAACTTGTCGTCCGGAGGGGGCACGAACTGGTGCAAATCGAACTGTCGCATTACGCGCTGTTGCGCGTAAGCCTACACCATGTACGAGAACACCAGATGGCATGTCATCGCCCATAGCTCTGCGTCCTGCAGGCATTACAGGGATAGCCCGTACGACGATGCACGCTCCACGAAGTCTACAGTCCATAGACCACAGATGACGTTGTTGTCGTGCAATAACTCAAACTCATTGTGCCACAAAGAGTAGCACCTTGGTGGTCTGCCCTTGGCCCAGCGCAGACAGGTACCAGTCCACCGGAAGCCCATAGTGGGCCCATCTATCAGGTCGTCGAACTCACTAAACGGGTGCACTGGCGTCTTGATGGCCGGGCACCCAACAAGGAAGTGCTCCCAACTCCATAATTGTAGGAGCATGTAGCAGATGGTCAGGATAGGGGTATCAACAGTGCAGTGCTGGCAAGCGTCACACAACCCCGATGTATGGCGTATAGAATGGCTGATCTCCAGCTGTACTGAGGCATCAACCCAATCTCTGCGTCAACCAAAGACTTAGCGAGACGGATGAATTCGGGCTTGCAAATATCGTCGTGTGTGGCGAGGTGCGTCCTGACGACCTCGAGTGGTGCATCCTACGGGCACACACTGAAATTCTTCAGCCAAATGTGGGGGACGCCATGAGCACCCTCCGGGATAGCCAGGCTGAACTGGTCCGCCAGTCTCTCCTTCTAATCCATCGGTGAAGGGGCTAGAATAAGTGTGTCACCCCGTAGAGAAAAACTAGTTAAGAACGAGACGTCTTACAGAGTGATCGTCATCTCACCCCACTGAAAGTGAAATGTGTGCGTCTCAGGCCTTCACCTATCCACCAGTGCCGAGAGCAGGCTGTCGTGAGGGTGAACTAGCGTTCGATAGAGACCAGCCTCGCAAAGGGCAACAAGCCCATGGTCTGCAGGATTGGGACGCAGCGATCATTCAGCTCTCAATGATCCCTCCCTCCTCGCAGCCTAAAGGGCAGAGGGCCAGCTGCATCACCCGTCATCCATGAGTGGCACCGGTGGGTCTCATCATAGAACTATTCGAGAAGCTCCGGTAAAGATATACCTTCCAACAAATGAGATAGATCAAATATTAGTGTGAAGATTGCAATGATAGTAAAATACTATAAATTGAAATTTACGATGAAATAAATAGTATAAAATATAACGTACACTTAGGACTAAAATGAACACTACAAATGCATACTGGTCCAAATAAATGGTGCATATGAACACATCCTCATAATCTGGTCAAGAAAAACATCTAGGCCAATTAGCTTTTGCACTTGATGCTACTTGTTATAATTGTTTGTCAGTATAATTTTATTTTACTACATATCTGGCCATTTACTTTTCTCTACCTCATATGTCTTTTGATCAAAAGCAAGCAAATTAAGTGCTTAAGTTAATGAGCAATAGTGCGGCTTAAGATCGATATATATATATATATATATATATATATAGCATGTTTTCAATGTTATTCCTGTAGTCGTAGTCAAAATTATTGTTTTTTAGTTAGTCATAATTAATGTAGTTTGTATTATAAAGTAATTATTAATCTTCGCACTAATATTTTGTCGATTCTATGTATTGGTAGGTATGGTTTTACCGAAGCTTCTGGAAACACCGTTGCCATACATGGATGATGGGCGACGTGGCTAGCCCTTCGTCGTTCAAGCTGTCAGGGAAGGGGGAGGGATCCGTGGGCGCTGGACGAGGGCTACATCCTAACCCTGCGGGCCACGGGCTTATAGCGCTTTGCGAGACTGGTCTCTATCAAGCACGAGTTCACCATCGACGGCAGCCTGCTCGGGGCACTGGTGGACAGGTGGAGGCCCGAGACGCACACATTCCACTTTCATTGGGGTGAGATGACGGTAACTCTGAAGGATGTCGCGTTCTTGACCGGTCTACCTCTCGGGGGGTGACGCACTTGTTCCAGCCCCTACACCAGCCGGCTGGAAGGAGAGACTGGCGGACTGGTTCGGCTGACCTATCCCAGAGAGTGCATGTGGCGTCGCCCACACGTGGCATCAGGACGCACCTCGTCGCGTTCCTTATCCAGATCTTTGGTTGGAGCATGTTTCCAGCCACACATGGCGATATTTGCAATGCTAATTTCATCGGCCTTGCCGAGTCTTTGGTGGACGCAGAGTTTGGGGTGATGCTTCGGTATAGCTGGGGATCAGCGGTTCTGTGCGCCACATATTGGGATTATGAGACGCTTGCCAACGCGCCACTGCTGGTACCCCCAATATGGCTATCTTCTATGTGCTCCTGCAGCTATGGAGCTGAGAGCACTTCCCTATCGGGCGTTCGACCATCGTGACGCCAGTGCACCCGTTCGACGAGTTCGTCGACCTGATAGACGTGCCCACTATGGGCATTCGATGGAGTGTTGCCCGTGTGTGGTGGGCGAAGGCAAACCGTCAAGGTGCTACTTGCTGTGGCACAACGAGTTTGAGTCGTTGTATGACGCGACATCATATGGGGTCCATGAACGGTAGATTTTGTGCATCATGTATTGCCGTACGGGCTGTCCCTGCATTGGTTGGAGGACGCAGAGCTATGGGTGATGACACACTATCTTGTGTTCTCGTACATGGTGGAGACTTACGCGCCACAGCGCGTGATGCGACAGTTCGGTTTGCACCAGACCGTGCCCCCTCTGGACAGCAAGGCTCCTACCACATGCCATACACCGGTGAGTCAAACTCCATCCAACTAATGTGTACACTTTGCATGTCTTGCTATGTAACATCGATGATTTCTAGAAATGCATGCAATCAAGGGCTGGTCGACATTGTATGGATTGGCGGCCAATACAGCAGTAGTGGACGATGGCATGGACAGATAGGGTGCACCTCGATGTCGTCATGGAGCAGCGTCCATACGATGTCGAGACGTACGACGAGTACCTGGAGTGGTACGTACCCCGGTCACACAACAGACTCATCATTCCTCCACCAGATCGCCCCGAACAGATCACGCACGAGGAACATCTGCAGTGCTCAATCGATCCCCACAGTGCTTCATGGTGGCAGGACAGCGTAAGATAGTTCAAATATCTTATCGTTTCATTCAAGAAAATCATACTGCTTGTTACTGAATCTGTTTCGTATGTCACTTCAGTTGAAGCGGACACAACAGATCACAAACACGTCGGAGGCCACCATCAGCAACCTGGAGATACCACCGGCTTTGCGAAAGACTATAAAGTTCATCCTAAAGCAAGCCAAAAAATAGTGCACAACCTAAACTGAGGCCGTTTCACGGATCATAGTGCGCACATGAGCCACCCAGTGGGGGGCACCATTCTCACCCGCTAGGTCATCGCGACCTAGCGAGTTCGGCCGGCCATCACAATCTATTCAGTCTGTATGGTGTCGTAGTACTAGCCGTCGATCATCTATGCGCCGTACCAACGAGGAGATAACTTATGTACGAATCTACATTTTCTTTTCCTATTATGCCTTACATTCCACTAACATCATGTCATTCTCCCGCCGTAGGTCTGTCGTCAAGATGCAACACTTTTGCCGTCCGCACCATCTGCACAGACTACCGCTCCTCATTATTCATCTTCGCTGCACATTCGGGAGGTATGAGATTCGCATTGTACATCCAGAATATTTATTGTGACTAATATCGCTTCATCTTGCAGCCTCCAATTCAATATGGGGGTGACGACGAGTCCACCGATGACGACACGGGCCTCCCAGATGCTTCCAGAGAGCAGTACACGGCGCCAGAGTTTGCAACGTACGCAGGAGAGAGCTCAGCGTTCTCAGCATACCTAGGGTTTGGACACTTCAGTGGGCAGAGCTCCTTTGCACCACGAGGGGATTTCTAGAGTCCTTCATACATGACATTATTACAGGTGGCTCGTAGTTCGGCATGTCTCAGCTAGATGACTTCGACCCTTACCAAACCCAGCCTACTGTACCTCAGCCTACTGGACCACCGTCGAGCACTGAGCAGACAGAACGGTCTCCATACCTCTTCCGACCCGAGACGCAACCTCCGGACCGACCGACGTACCCAACGGGACATGCTCGTACGCGACGGAAGACAAGACCACGTACAGGGAGGCGGACGCGGTGACAAGATAGAAGTGGCTCAGATGAGTGATCCATATCGCATCCAGTGTGATACATTTTTTGTACTACTATAATTACTTTTAACTGTACAAATTCCTAATGTATAAAATTGTAAAAAAAGTGAAATATCCATAAATTTATGATTAAGTTAACCCGAATAAACGTGGTAAATTTGGACCACATAAAATTACCCAAAAATTACAATGCAAGGTACGTTGTGTCGAGAGGCTGTACATAAATTTTTGTAATTTTTTTTGACTCAGTTGTATATTTAAATATTCAAACAAACACTAAACAAAAAATAGGGTAGATAATTAAGCCTGCTAATCAGCCGGCTTAATCACCTACTGCCCCCTCACCAGACGGCAGGCTTGCCTACCATCTACCCATCGGGCGGCAGGCTACCGACCGTCTGGTGAGGGGACGGTAGGCGCCTGCCGTCGGCGGCCGCGGCGCGTGTCACCTTGCTGGTGCTGTCGCCCGCCCACCGGACGGCAGAAGCGACATTTTTGTCAATACGGTGTGCATACGGCTATTTTTGTAAATGCGATGCAAAACAGTGCCAAATATGGCTTGAACTCGCGTGCATGCCTGGTCGCCGAAGTACGTATACAATACAAACGACTAGTTAATTTAAGAGTAGTGGCCATAAAAACGATCAATGATCCAAACTAAGGGCGGTTTCCTGGTAGTTGGGTCACCAAAGATGATGTGAACCGAAGGCTGTCACGCACGTAAGAAAGCAGATAACCTTCTTTTCAACCGTGGCTTATGGTTTATAGATACAGCTGATAGAACTCAGAACTGGGAGAGAACTCAGAAGTGGGGGGCGCGGCCACAGGAACCCAGAACTAGGAGAGAGAGCCCAGAAGTGGGGGACGCATGGTGTATATATTAGCGCGGTGGGTGTCGGGCGAGGTCTCAATTGGACGCTGGGCCATAAATGATACGTCTGAACAACGACTATCTTATAACTGCAAGGGTGTCGAGTGAGGGTGGTACACCACCTCAGGCTGGCAATTATAAGTCAGTCGGGCAGAGATATAATATACTGAGATAGCAGTGAAAGTTCTGTAATTCGAGCATCACATCAAAGGAAATGTGAAGATGCACTCACTACAAGGATCAGAGTGACTATAGGTAAAGTGGTACAAGCTTGCGCAGTGATATATAAATCATGAATTCATACATATTTCCTAGACTAGAGGTTACAGAACTAGTGGAGGTTTTTATCCACTATACAAGTGTTCAGTAGATTTTTAAAATTAATAATCCAAAATTCTTTCACAACCGAAAAACTTTTAATTTCTATAAGCCATGAAAAGGAGAAAGAGAATGAAAATGAGAAAGAGAGAAAGAATGAAAATGAGAAGAGACCGAGAAAGAGAAGAAGGAGAATGAATGGATGAATGAGAATGAGTCAGAAAATGAAAATGACGATGAAAATGGGAATGGATGTTTTAGGAAATGTTAGCTTAGTAGCATGCAGTGTATTTTGTTAAATAAGCTTTTCTGAATACTTTTGTACTCACCTTACTATTATTCTTCTTTGTTTAGATGATCGCCAGTGTGAGTCTTCACTTGGGATAGAGGAGGCCTTTCTAGAGGAACTCTATCAGGAGAGGAACAGGGATGTTTATGAGAATGAATCGTATGAGCTAGATCCTTCATATGGTGCTTGGAACGATTAGGGAATTAATAGCACCCTAGGCTCAACCTCCAGGGTGCATGTACAACTACTCCGTTGTCTTTTTATTTAGTAATCCCTGTATAATTAAAAGTCGAACTAGAATGTGTACTTTTTGTATTATATTATTTGAGCCTTAGTGGCTTTGTACCAAATTCTAGTCCTACGTGGCTATGTTTATGTAATAATAGCATATATCATTTCTAATTATTGTTCTGTTACAATACTCTGATTGAATTATTATTCGTTAGAGCGATGTTCTATGGCTAAAACAAATAATAATCTGCTGACCAAAGTTATTATCTTTTGGTAAAAACCCGGATCGTCACAGTTGTCAAATTCATATTTTTTAGATTTTGTTGATGTCCAAAATGTCACATTTTGTTATTAGAGTCAGTTTCACATTTTGTGATCAGAGGCGGTAGTCTAGGATCTCCATAAAAAATAATGGTCCTGACCGTAATTTTAATCTTCGGAAGGCATGAGCTGGCCAAGATCCTAAGGTTGCGACCCCGTCGATTAAAAAACAATCCTGTGAAATGCTGATACTGACAACCTCGGTAGCACGTAAGAACTTGGGAAGGTTCTTACTGAAGTGCTAGTAAAACTTGGTACTGTTCTTTTTATCTTTTCAGCGATTTTTAATTTTTAATTTTTTAATAATCACTATTTATTATACTAATAAATCATAGTCATAAATCATAAATAATAGCCCAAAAGAATATACCTAAATCATAAATAATAGCCCAAAAGAATATACCTAAATTCTCTGTGATCCACTTGCACACATAAAGAACTTTTCTATCTTGCACACATAAAAGCTTTTCTACTTTTGCTTTCTTGAGAGTGCATGATTCTTAATTTCTTTTTTAGGACACATGATTCTTAATTAACCGTGACCACAAAACATGTTCGGGCTAATCCAGTCACTGAATGGGGCTGTCTAAAGTAGCCATCAGAACTTGTATCCCGCTTGTAATTTTATTCTAGAGTAGTAATGCCCACAAACGCAGCTAACGTAACCATCCACCACTACACATAATTGCTCAGCTAGATTTAAAAATACACTTGTATTTACTATACAACTCCAATTTTAATGCTTGAATGTGTATTCATAAAAAACAATTGAGTTTATTAATTATTATACCATTTTAATTATATACAATTAATCTAAAATTTTACAGTCTGGTTCCAAAAAATAAGTGACATATATTTTTTCTCTTTGTTAATAGGAGATTTTCTATGCTTTCCTGTTTAATGGATTATTATGCGAAATTTGAAGGATTTGCCAATATTACCATACTTTTAAGTTTAGATAACAAAATCAGGAGTAAGAGTACCTAAAGAAGGCGGCATCGTGTGTTGATGGCACTATGTATTAATATTGTTAGGCCTTGAGGGCAAGGAACTATTATATTATTTTTGGGCTAGATGGGAGAGAGAAGCACATGGATTGTAAATTTTGCCTTAGGAGAGAGAAAGCAAAACTTTGAACTGGCATTCCCATTCCTCCTTCCTGGTTCTTCTTCTCTCCTTATTTCTCCTGATATTGTTGATCCCTTCCGAAGCTCCCTCATGGCGCCTCCTGTTTCCTCTTACGGTTGGTTCGGCTAACCAACTAGGGCGTTTTTCCTTGAGTGACTTAGGGGAGGGGATAAACAAAAGAGGTGGAGGGAAGGCATAGCCAAAACAATGTAGACCGGCGCCGAGTTGGGGCAAGCTCGCCGGTGACCGAGGGTCCATGGTGGTGCTAAGGTGATCCCTCAAATGGGTCCCCGGTGGAAGAAGGTGCCACAGGAATGGTGGCATGGGCCATTGTGCACGAAGGAGGGTCGACGATGGTAACCGGTGGCCAGAGGCAGAGGCCGGTTGGTGCGATGGCGCCGAAGGGCAAATGAATGCAAAAATATAGGGAGCATAGGCACCAGAGAGCTAAGGGAGACTCACCAAGATGGTTGGAAGAGCCGAGTAGCGACGAGGCTGGCCAGCGATGGGAGCCTGAGGCGGTAGAGGGATGGTCACAACGTTGGCGATCTATAGTGTTTCAAGCTTCAATCAAAGGGTATGGAAGAGATCAGTGCCTGCCACAGATGCTCGAGGCCAAAGGAATTGGACCAATTCTCACCGAGGCGGTACGAGCCAAATGACCGAGTTGGAGATGGAGGGCCCCTCTAGGGAGCTATGGCCGGTGGTGAAGCAATTCAATGGATAGGGAGAGATAGTAGGATGTGACGATCTCATTGGTGTACTCGTGGGGCGAGCCCCGTGAGACGCATCCGGCGGAAGAGCTTGTCGGCCGCAGACGCGGGGAAGCCGAAGCGCGCGTGGCCCGAGATAAGAGCGTTGTAGGAGGCGGCATCGTGGGCGGGCATTTGGTCGACCACCTCTCGTGCGTCGTCAAGGCGGCCAACACGGAGGTTCCCGCACATGACGACGTTTGCGAGGCGTGTATAGGCGGCGAGCGTGAACGCGCTAGACTTGGCTGCCAACGCGTGCGTGTCGATTTTTGCTTTCTCTCTCCTAGGGCAAAATTGGCAATTCGCGTGCTTTCTCTCTCTCTCCTCTAGCCCAAAAATGATATAATAGTGCCATTGGTGTCCTACAACAAAATTACACCTTTTTATAGTGTGTTATGGTGTAACCATGTTTTTGGATGTCCGTTGGCAAATGGTGACAATTTGCAGTGTCTTGTAGCCAATTTTCCCTTTTTCTGAAAATTCTTGGAAGCCTAGGGCATTTTTTTCTTTGTGTTGGAAACTTCATTAGCTAGCCTTCTATTCCATTAATTAATTTAATCCCATTAAATAGCATGTTATATTTATTCTTATCTTTAAAGTTTAAAAACATGTTCTATAATAACACCTGATGGTCATGGATTAATATTAGCTAGGGTCCAGTACATTTTTCTTTTTTTCTTTTTGGTTTTCAATCAATGGATATGGTTTACATTTATAATTAGGTTCGCCAATTAAAGATCGGCTGGTTTGTCTCTCTTTTTTATATAATTTCTAGCATATCTTTTATTATATAATAGAATTTCTTAGTAACCATAAACAACTTCTCATTGACTTTTATTATATATAATAAATTTTGCTATGTAGACTATAAATAGGTTTTAACTACACAAATATATAAAGTAATTTATAATATTTATTTTGGCAGCAGCTCCTTTAATTTTTCCTTGGATGCATGCTCTCTATCTCCTTATTGAACGGCAGCATCTACTCTTTCTCGTGCGCAGGACAAGGTCACGAGACAGCCAACTGAGATGTTTTTTTCATTTCTATTTTAAACTATCAGATGTTTTTAAATAAATCAACCTCTAAGTAACAAAGCAAATATTAGTCTTTAAAATTAGGGTCCACTCTTTTAAGTTTTTCTCTCATTTTTAGGATTTCTAGCATATCTTTTATTATATAATAAAATTTCTAAGTAATCATAAACCACTTGTCATCGATTTTTATTATATATAATAGATTTACTAGTGAGCAGGACAAGGTCGCCAGACAGCCAATTGAGATGTTTTTACGTCTCTTTCAAACTACCAGATTTTTTTAAAAATCAATCTCTAAGCAATAAAACAAATCTAAGTCTCTATAATTATGGTCCACTCTTTTAAACCACTAAAGGATCTTTAAATAATTCAATCTATAAGCAATAGAGCAAATCTAAACCTTTAAAACTTATGGTCCACCAAATAAAGGGTAAGATATTTTTCTCTTTTTTTGGTGAGAATTTCTAACATATTTTCCTTTTTCTTAAGTGACTGTAAACACCCGTCGTCAACTTAAGCAATAAAGCAAATCTAAGTCTCAAAAACTGGGGTCTACTGTTTTAAACCACTGAAGGATGTTTAAATAATTCAATCTCTAAGCAATAGAGCAAATCTAAGTCTCTACAAATTAGGGTTCACCAAATAAGGGACGGGATATTTTCCTTTCTCGTGAGAATTTTAGTCTATTTTTTTAGCGACTGTAAATCGCATGTTATCGATTTCTATTATATAATAATAGATGGCGATGTTCGAAGAAAAGCATATAGGGGCCAAGCAAAGCGAACATACTCAATTTAGTTTTTTTTGTTAGTATAGTATGCAAATGGTGAAAATTAGCATGGGCCATGGCCACCTTGGGCCTCCAAAAGCTCTCCCCGCATTTGAGAGGCACCGAGAAAGTTCTCTATTTGTCAACCGTGCTTGGGTTTTACTTTTAACGATGATCATAATTCAGATCCCACCACTAATCGCCATCGCCGCTATATAAGGGTTGCTTTATGATTATTCTAAATCTCGACCCCACAATCCATAACCTTGTGGTTGGTGGCCGACATTTTTAGGGACTTGCAGTGAGCCAGCGACGAACTCCCATGGTGCCCGGAAAAGTGTAGGTTGTTTTCGGCTGCGGCAGAAAGATTTTAGTTTTATCATAAATATTTGTACGAATAAATTATATATTGATAAGTTGCTTTGAAAAGATTATATGAATAAATCGTTTTAAAAAGATATTGAAGGAACCATCCAATCTGTTTATTCGGAGAAAGTCATAAGCTATAAGCTACTATCTAAATGTCTATGTTTTACTACGGATAAAAACAATCGTATTATCCCAACACTTTGAGTCAACATTGTAGGAATCGGCTTGCCGAGTCCACCCCTTCGGCTCCACCTCGGTGCTTGGCCTCATCGCGCCTCTATGTTCTCATCTCTGCCACATACCTGATATAGCTCTGTATTTTTTTAAGAGAATTTTTAGGGTGATAGAATTTATTTTTTGATAGATTATTTTTTCTATTTTTGTTGAAGATTTTTTTTGAAGATAAAAGAGAAGTCGAGAGGCGTAGATAAACTACCATTAATTGTTTCTTTTAAACGGTAGAGAAAGGCTATAAGTTCTATAAGTTGAAAAGAAGCCCATCAATTGAGCGCAACGCCAGAAAACTCTTATATGTCTCAGTGCTGCTCGTTTGCAAGGCCCATGGGCCTGCGTCACTAAGCACGAAGAAAGGGAAGGGAAAGCGCCCGCGTCGGCCGCCTTGCCTCCAGGCTAAAAATCCTTCCCCTTCCTGTAGCGGAGTCGTTCGAGGGTGGTAGGGTTTGAGCCTTCGTACTAGCGCCGCCGGAGATGGGGGAGAGGGCGAGGCAGTGGCTCCTCGTCGCCGGCGCCGGCGCCGCTGTGGGCGCCGCCGTCGGCGCGCTCTCCGCCGCCGCCGTCATCAGCCTCCTCTCGAGGTAACTCCCCCTCCTCTTCCCGATGCCCGTCCCAAGTTGGGGCCGACGAGTTGCGCGGAGCATGTGCCTGAAATTCGCTTCCTTTTTTGCTGTCGCAGATCCAAGCGGAGGGAGGGGTACGTGCGCAGCCTGTTAGAATCCAATGGTGCTACCAGTGGTACGTGTGACCTTTTATTGTTGGTTTTCTAGTTCAACTAGTTCAATGTCCGTACGTTTGCTACGGATTTTTAAAATTTATCATACTACATGTTTTAAAACTCACGGGTGATAATTTTTTAGAATATGCATACAAACATATTCTAAAAGTTTTTAAATCCGTCAAGTAAGTCGAAAGCCGTCGATCACACATCGTGGTCCTAAGTCGGAAGACATCGACCACACCTCGTGGTTGTAGGTCAGGAGCCCTCGAGCACACCTCGTCGTCGTAAGTCGGAAGCCGTTGACCATCGCGCGTGATCGTAGGTTGGGAACGGTCGACCATCACTGGTGGTCGTAAGTTGGCAACGGTCGACGATCGATCGTGATCCTAAATCGGGAGCCTTCGACAATGGCTCGTGGTCGTACGTACGAAGCCGACGACCATCGTTCGTGGCCGTAAGTCGGAAGACATCGACCACACCTTGTGGCCGTAAGTCGGAACACATCGACCAGTGCTCGTGGTCGTAAATCAGAAGCCGTCGATCACACCTCGTGGTCGTAAGTTAGAAGCCATTGACTATCATTGGTGGTCGCATGTTGGCAGACCTGCGCGCGCTTGTGCCTGTCACCGACTACCGGCACCATCCCGCCACCGCTTAACCCGCTCGGCCCGACTTCGACCACGGCCCTTCGATGTCGACTACGGCCCCTTTCGATGATGGCCCCCTTCGACCACGGCCCCGACTTCGACACGGCTTCCTTCGACCACGGCCGACTTCGACCATGGCCCGACTTCGACCACGGCCCTGATTTCGACCACGGCCCCGACTTCGACCACTGCCCCCTTCGACTTCGACCACTGTCCCCTTCGACCACGACCCTTCGACGACCACCACTTCCTCCTTCGACCACGGCCCCCTTCAACCATGGCTTCGACTTCAACCACGGATCTTCAACTTCAACCAGCACTCGTGGTCATAAGTCGAAAGACATCGAACACACGTCGTAGTCGTAAGTCAGGACACAACAACCAGCGCTCGTGGTCATAAATCGGAAGACGTCGATCACACCTCGTGGCCAAAAGTATGCTATAATCCATGGGGAGTACGAGACCTTGTGGGTCTTGCCCAAGGTGGGGAGCTCGATCTTGGGGGTGACCTGGGGGTAGGCGACGGGGATGTCCAACTGGAGGGGGAACTCGTAGCGGTGGAGGTTATGGACGAACCAGCAGGTGCCCTCCGGGTTGGTGCTACGACTACAACCATGACCGCTACAACCACATCCACGGGCGCTACGACTATGACCATAACCGTGACTTCGACCACTGCCCCCTTTGACTTTGAGCACTTCTCTCTTCCACTGTGACCACTGCCCCCTTCAACCATTGCCCCCTTCGACCACGCCCCTTCGACGTCGACCACTTCTCTCTTCGACCACGGCTTTGACGATGACCACAGATCTTCGACTTCGACCACTTCCCCCCTCGACCACTATCCCCTTCGACCATGGCCCTTCGACGACCACGACCCTTCGACCCCGACCACCTCCCCCTTCGACCACGGCATCAACTTTGACCAAGGATCTTCGACTTCGACCACGGATCTTTGACTTCGATCACAGCCACCTTCGACCATGACCCTTCGACGTCGACCACCTCCCTTCGACCACAGCTTCAACTTTGACCACGGATCTTGGACTTCGACAATTGCCCCCTTCGATCACTGTCCCCTTTGACCACGGCCCTTTGACGACCATAGCCCTTCGACGTCGACCACTTCCCCCTTCGACCATCGTCCCCTTCGACCACTGTCCCCTTTGATCACGGCCCTTCCACGTCGACCATGTCCCATTCAACAACAACCCTTTGACATTGACCATGGCTTTGACTTCGACCACTGTCCCCTTCGACCATGGCCCTTCAATGACCACGACCCTTCGACGTCGAATACTTCCCCCTTCGACCACCGCCCCCTTCGACCATGGCTTTGACTTCGACCACGGATCTTCGACTTCGGCCCCAGCCCCTCAACCACGGCCCCCTTCGACCACGGCGCCGACGTCGACCATGGCCCCCTTTGACCACGGCCTCGACGTTGACCACATCCCTTTGACTTTGACTGCGGACCGACTCCGTTCACGGCCCTTCGATTTCGACCACTGCCCCCTTCGACCATTGTCCTCTTCAACCACGACTTGGACTTCGACCATGACCCTTTGACTTTGACCATTGCCTCCTTCGACCACTGTCCCATTTGACCATGGTTTGGACTTCGACCACGACCCTTTGACTTCGACCACGGCCTGATTTCGACCATGGCCCTTTGACTTCGACCGCGGACCGACTTCGTCCACGGCCCTTCAACTTCGACCACTCCCCGTCGACCATGGCGAACCGACCACGCCCCTTCGACCACGGCCGACTTCAACCACGATCTTCAACCGTACGGCCCGCTCGACCATAGCCGACGCCGACCACGCCCTCGACTTGACCACGGCCGCTCGACCACGCCCCTTCGACCACGCACCGACTTGACGACCGGCTTGAGACCAAAATCGCCGAACAAGAACGAGCTCGAGCGAAGAGTAGGAGGTAGAGGCTCACCTGGGTGGCGGCCACGGGCGGTGGCGGCGAGTGGAGCCATGTGGGTGGGCGTTGAAAGAGGAAGCCGCCGCCACCATCGTCGAGTGCCGCCTCTCGATCCACCCACCATCGCCGAACGCCTTCTTTCGATCCACCGGCCGCCGCCGGCGTCGTGCCGGCCGGTTGGAGGGGCGATGTGAGATGGAATTGGTGGCGGCACCAAGGAGGAGGCATGACACGAGCGTTCGAGGGAGAGGAGGCGGCGGTTGCAGGAGGTGGAGGTGGGGAGGCGGTGGCGGGCAGATGGGGAAAGGAGGCGGTGGAGGTGGATCTGGACGGCTGGTCTTTGATCGGATGGTTGAGAAGAGAGGAGAGAGAACGGACCGACGACCACCAACTCATATTTTTAAGTAGTAGAGATAACGTGTAGTAGTTAGCGTCAATAGGGACTTGCGGCGTCTATGTTTTTTCGGTGGTGATGTACTAATTAAGTAGATTAAGAGTCTCCAAGGAACGAATAGCAATTGATGTTGTGTGGTTTATTCATTAATAATTGCTTTCTTTGATGGTGTTGAATTGGTATCAAGTATTGTTGTATCAGAATTCTTTTCTTTGAACAGGAAAAGCTGGATCAACCACGCGTCTGGCCTCTGTCGGTTGTTCAGTGGATCTTCTTGCTGATGAAGTGGTCTCCGAACAGCTTACAAGGTTTGGAGTTTTGTTATTTTCTCGGTAGAATTGTGGAGCGAGTCCTTGGTTACCTAAGCTTCTGTGCTGTCTGATTGTATGTGTAGGTACACCACATATTGTTGATAGAGATATAGCTGATAAGAAATAACCCCAATGCTCTACTTTTTCTTGCTATCAAGCTATTCTGTTTGGCATCTTTTGATATTCAAGTGGCGTATAAATTTGATTTTTTTTTAAATAATCTATTTTTATTTTGAATTACAGTAGTATACCTTTTTTTGCAGGAATGCCCATCTGTCGCTCCACGGTTGGGCAATATGGGCTAATCGCCCAACCGTTGGGCGACATATGGCCAAGTCGCCGAACAGTTGGGCGACTAGCCCATGCGCCCAACCATGAAGTGACTAGCTCCTAGTCGCTCAATTTGGTTGAACAACTTAGCCATAGTTACTCAACGGTTGGACGATTTAAAATAATAATATTTTATTTTATCAATCCGATGGAAATAATTGTGAAGGAGTAAATGGCAATTTTTGTAGGTAATACATTTAGCAAATCTTGTTTGTAGGTTATTTTTTTTAAATAAAAGGGAAGATAATGTCAGTTGGTCCGTTTGTGATTTTCGTAGATTCTAAATGGTACAAAATCTTTACTCGCAATAATATTTTGTGATCGTTGTATGTTGTTGTAGTGATTAAATTTTTGAATAATTTTATGAGAACGATTGAGTTAGCAATGATTTGTAAGTAGGAAGATAAGTGATATTGCGATACAACAGGTAATTTATACATGGAGAACTTCGGAAAAATGGCGTAATGATAACAACACGACAATTGATCCGACAAAGGGGTTACATGGCATGCAGGCTAACGGGCCAAGGATGGTATACGCATGCCTTTATAGAATTAGAAATACATGGGACATATAGACCAAGAGGGTCGAACTACTGCGTGGAACGTGGCCATTTCCCCTTCCTCCCGGTCGGCGTTGCAGTCCTCACTGGCTACCCTGGTCTTGGCCGTCAGTTCACGCTTTCTCTCGTGCTCCTCGTGAGCCTCATGCTCTTGGCGCCTGCACGCCTATAGATGAGCTTGTGTCTCCCGCCGGATACGCTCGCTTCGATCTTCGCTGCGTCGTCGCTCCTTCATCCTCTTGCATGCCGTCTGGGCGTCCCACTCCTCGCAGTCCAGAGTCCACTGGTTGTGCAGGTGGATCTCCCAGTCGATCCATTTACGGTACGCACATAGCAGATCCAGAGACTACGGGAAGAGGAGAGAGCTTGTTAGTGCATGTCATAGATGAGAACTGGTAGAGGAATGTACTATACCCGTTCTTACCGGCTATCGGTAGCAGGCCGTGTCCCAACGCTGGTCGGGATAAGTCCCAGGCGTAGTTACTGCAACCGCAGTAACGCATTCTCAAGCTCAACCGCTCCTTAGACTTGAAGAACTTGCATGCGTCCCTACACCAGTAGAGGGGGGCGTCTCCCTGACGAGCGGGTCTTGTGGCGAATGCTCGGTGGGAATATTGAGCTATGGGCTGGGGTTGGAGATACGGAGGGCTTCGCTTTGGGAAGGTGGCCTCCTGGCACGCTCTGCTTGTTCATTCTAGGCTGCTGCAGCCCTTACGAGTTGGGTGATCTCCTCCCATTGCCTCTCCATGCTAGCGATGTAGTGTTGCAGTTGTGGTGCGGGAAAACATGCTGCGGAGGGGGTAGTACTTACAGGCTAAGCCGATGCGGCGTATGTTTGACAGGTCCAATTCGGTTTGGGGAAATTCGCGTCTGCGATGTAGCGGCACGCCGGATGATTAATGGACCGGCGTAGCATCATGTCAATGCACAAAGCTGCCCTGTTTGGTCTTATCACTGCGTAAGGTTGTCTCGTTTGATCTTGTCACTGTGCAAGGCTGTCTCGTTTGGTCTTGTCACTGCGCAAGGCTGTCTCGTTTGGTCTTGTCACTGCGCAGGGCTATCTTGTTTGGTCGTGTCAGGACGCCGCGCAAAAGTTATGTTGTTTGGTCTTGTCACTGCACAAGGCTGTCTTGTTTGGTCGGGTCAGGACACCGCGCAAAAGTTATCCCTCGCAAAGCTATCGAGTTTGGTCGGAGACTACACAAATGCTTCAACTATCTATAGTCATTCGTACTGACCATTATGTATCTTCCATTATGGACGCGAAAAGAAGTGGCCATTTGGTGGCGAAGGAGTGGAGAGTTCAGTCTACAAAAGGCACTTCCCTTGCATTGTTAATGACGACGGATTGACACTACAAATGAAGTTAAAGTTTGCAAATAATGTTACAACATGATAGTATTTTTAATCTTAATACCACTACACACAATAAGAAGTGGTGCTGCACTTCACGCTGGTGTTCCTACTCGTCGACAAGTGCCTTGCATCTTCTTACAATGTGGCCTTCCTGGCCACAACGGCCGCAATGTCTACTCGCCGCTCCAACTTCCCCTTCATCCATACCGTTCCTAATGCGACGACTCTCAATGGCCCTTCCCACCCTTCAAAAGGTCAAGATCCAGAATCCAAGCCCTCTGTGCGATATCCGACGTGGCAAAGTTACCCACAACCCTGAAGCCTCTTAGCTCGCCGCACCACGCCTGCAGCATCTCTCTCCTTTATGAAGTACTCCGATATGAAGTTCGATGGGTTCATGTTGATAGTCCCACATGCGGCGAGGACACGAGAGCATGGCTTGTGAAGGAGCTTTGGCTTGTTGCATGCATAGCTAGATTCGTTCACATGATTTTCAAGGCACACCTCATGGGTAACAAGCGCGAGCAGTCCTAAATCTGGCTCTATCCTGAAGGAGCATGTCAAAACGATACTCCGTATTGCTCATCACGAAGACCGTGTGCGACCAACCCTTCTCGATTTTGGCCTGCATGTACGCTGTAATCTTCGAGTAGTACGGTGTATGTGTGTTTGCTGCATGAAGTGCCACATTTGTATTCCTTTCCCTGAAATATTTGTTGTACCTTGGAGAACGCCTTCCACGATGGCGATGAGGGGCTGAGAACGGTCGCTCCTAAGAACCCAGTTGTACACCTCCGCACTTGATATTCCTTGAGGTCCTCTGCGTCACAGCGGGAGGGTCAAGCTCCGTCAATGGTGCGAGGCGTTCGGGTTGCACCACCCCAGGAATGGGCGGACGCTTGTTCCTCTCGATGATGTCCTTCCTGGTGTGCTCCTCCAACATCTCCCATAGCGCATCGAATTTACACTTGCTGGTTTTGCATAGTCAGCCTCTTGAATAGCTTCATCAACGGCTGCTGCGGGAACTGCTTGAAGAAGTTGGCCCCTAGATGGCAAATACACCATCTGTTCCTCATGTCTGGCCAAGAGAATGGCTCTTCGGGTCTTTCTGAAGTTTTCTTATGGCCTTCATCATCCTAGGGTGGCGATCATAGATTATACAGACATCAGGACGTGTCCCAACTATTCCTTTAGATGTCAAAGGAATCACAACCAACTGTCAAAATTCTTACTTTCGACGAATGCGATGACCAAGGGTAGAATCTGATTATTGCCATCAATGCCAATTGTTGCTAGGATCTACCCCTTGTATTTCCCTGTTAGAAACGTCCCGTCGACTGAGATCACGGGTAGCATGTGTCTGAAAGCGTTGATGCAGTACCGAAGGCTAAGAAGGCCATCTACAAAACCATGAAACCTAGCGGTCTTCTAGATGGCTTGTACTTAACAGCAATGTTTGTGCCTGGATTCCTGTCCTGCAGCACCTCGAACATACGAGGAAGGTTGTCGTAAGTCGTCTCGAAAGAACCGAATCTCCTTTCCAAAGTCTTCTGCTTCGCATGCCATGTCTTGGCGTATGCTTGGCGTAGCTAATCTTGTACTTGAATTTTTACTCGATAGCCACCATGATGTGCTTGGCCTTTATGTCCTTCACTATCTCTGTACATGAGATTGGCTATGAAGGTGGACATCAGGTTGTGATGCTTCGGTAAAATACTACTGAGCATGCAGGAGTACGGCTCCACCTTCGAGATAATCTAGTGAGTCTCGTACTTGGGTCTGCGTGTGTGCACATGTCAAGGATAACCAACCTGATCGCAGACCACGGTGTACTGCTCCTGGCTGAATTTTAGGAACCGAAACGTCCACTGCATGGACAAGGCCCACAGCTTAATGACATCCTACAATGATCTCTTGTCAGCAAACATTGCATGAAGCCGAACCTCTACCATGGTTCCCATGGTGATTCATGCCTGTCGTGCACAGAAAGACCTCAACATCCACCCTATTCCATGCCTGCGGCATGAGACCTTCGTCCTCATCGAAAGAGTCATCGCCATCCTCCTCTAAAGCTTCCTCCTAGGCCCAGGCCATCCAGTCATTGATCTCCATCTGACATACTATGCTGTCGACATACTCCTCTGCGTCCGCCTGTCCAGTGGTCTCAGATTGCGTAGTGCGATCTTCCTAATCTGCCTCAGCAACATCTGCATCCGCTTGTCGGGTGGGCTTAGCGTATGGTGTGTGATATTCTGGTTCTGCCTTCGCAACATCACCCATCGCGTCCTCTTGATGAACCACGTGCTGCCCGCCCAAGCTGCTCCCACCAATCCGACAATAGCTGTCGGCAAGACCTCCTATGACACCCTTCGGACATGGTTGCATGAGTAGCACGCACTCGTATCCACGTCACTGGCAGCCTTCTACAAAGCCCTTCCATGCAACCATGCGCGTCAGTCTCAACTCCCACCGAATGTGCGTGGCAGACCGACTCCAAAGTCCGTGTAGGACGACACTACATACCTTAGGGTCCAAGGAGAAGCTGCATGTGAGCCAGTGTAGGACATCTCCGATTAGAGCATTCTCCGCGTCCGGGTGTACCAATATGACTTGCGGAAAACCGCTCAGGTCTTACCGTATGGATCTTCACGAATGGTACCAGTACCGTAATGCACTTTTAATGTTGTGGGTTCGAACATGACTTATTTCTCACTGTAAATATTACCATTTGTCAACATGTATTCACTAAATACTTGCTAAACAAATAAGTAGCTACACGTTGCCTACATTCGGATGCGAACAAGAACAGATGAGGATATTAACTTCACGTGAAGACCTTTTCTCCTTATCAACGAGTTTCCTTCATCTTCCTCGCTAACCTCACGAGCCCTCCTCTTCTTCTCTCCTCCCGAGCTCCTCTCCTCTCCTTCACTCTCTCTCCCAAGCTCCTCTACTTCTCTCTCTCCTTCTCTCCTCTCACGAGCTTCTCTGCTTATCTTCCTCTCGCGACCTTCTCCCCCTCTTCTCCCTCTTTTTTTCTTCAATCCCAAGCTCCTCTCATTCTCTTGTGAGAGAAATGGTGATAGAGACCGTGAGGGAGTCGGGTCAAAGAGAAATAGAAGCAAGTAGTCGCTTCACCGTTGAACGACTAGTACTAGTCACCCAACGGTTGGGCGACTAGAGGACCAAGTCACTCCATGGTTGGGCGACATGAGCTAGTCGCTCAACCGTTCAACGACTTGGCCACGTGTTGCCCAACCGTTGGGCGACTAGCCTATGTCGCCCATCTATGGAGCGATAAATGGTCATTACTGCAAAATAAAAAATCGCAGGTATATTGTTGTAATTCGGAATAAAAAATAGATTATTTTAAAAAAAGTCGTATAAATTTATATATATCTCAGTACATAATTGACACCTTACAATTTCACCTCAGACATTATAGATTTTCTTACACTTTATCCACTGCCAGCTTTTCTAATGCTCAGAATACCCTAGCATGTTGGAGTGGTTGCTGTTCTCATGTTTTGGATTTGTGATTACCAACACCTGTTTCTTTTCTGTATTATAGGAACATACAATTTTTTGGCATGGAATCTCAGAAGAAAGTGACTGAATCGTACGTTGTGGTCATTGGTCTTGGCGGTGTTGGCAGTCATGCTGCTTCAATGCTTCTTAGATCTGGGGTTGGCAGGTTGCTCCTCGTTGATTTTGATCAGGTATATTTTCACAGTTGGTTGCTTCTTAGTCAATAATATATGAAGTAGATGATATCATGCATATATGTTTTGATGCATGCTGGGATTTCATGAGATGTTGGTAGTTTGGCACTTCTGTTTGTAGGTTCCTGAGGTTGTTAAATGATCAATGTATTTGTCATGATAAGCATTAAGCAACGGTCTATTTATGAGAACTTGAAAAATGAAAGTTATGTATCTTTACTATTATAAAAGAAGGAGTTGGTGGTTGGTGTGGCCTCTCCCACCCTTTCCACCTCTCTTGACAAAAAAAGATACTTTGTCTGACGTGTGGGCCCACCCACCCTTCCCACACGTTGATGGTTGGACATCATTCTCCTCTAACCGTTCTATTCCCTCAACTTCTCACCTCTACTTTCCAACCGATCAGAACAACTATCTTCTATAGCACGATTATCTATATATGCAATTGAGTTTCGTTGCAACGCACGGATATATAACTAGTATATACAAATTTGTAGTCTTAAGTGACAGCAGTAATGATTTGTGTAGCTTTTTAGGGAATTGTCATGATATTATGCATCTGTGCTAACCTGATTTGTTGCAGGCAAGCAGGCATTCTAACATGGCTTTTGTAATTTCCATCCAAAACAGATAGAGAATCATTATCTCATCTAGTAGATGCCCATGCATTATCATATAAAAATAGGACCTATGCATCATAACCATGCGTAGCATTCTACTGTGAAGCCTTTATGGCAGTATGAAATAGGCAGGTGTACATTATGTTTCTGTAAGTAACACCATGCATGTATAATAGGTGGACATTAACAAGGAACTCGTGATATGTTGAAAGGTCTCACTCTCATCACTAAACCGGCATGCTGTGGCAACCAGAGATGATGTTGGAACCCCAAAAGCACTATGCCTCAAGAAGCATTTTTCGATGATATATCCAGAGTGCCAAATAGAAGCAAGAGTGCAGTTATACGATTCATCATCCGATGAGGAAATTCTTTCTGGAAAGCCAGATTTTGTTCTTGATTGCATAGATAATATTGATACTAAGGTAACAAATTTTGCTGAAACAATTTGCTGTACCAAACCCGATATTGAAATTTCTGTTTTCATTGTTGCGTATGGGTTTTCACATATTTCATGCTTACCTTCAGTATTCAGGTGTGCATTTCATTTTCCATGCTTTTTATTGTTTAAATTCTCTTGTGTATGTCCCTATATTTAGTTTGAGCTGTTAGTACTCCATGCGATATCATATTCTTTCGATTTGATGAAGGAATGATTTGGTAGTATTGCCGCAAATTGTTGAACAACTAGTTCTTGTAGCAAATTATGCACGTAAAATTACTTGAGCCCTGACCTCAGAGCATTCTGGTTATTAAACAACACAAAGCTTATGTTATATGCATCCGTGCTAGTTAACTAATTTAAAATTATGTTCATCCGCAAATAGTTCATACTTAAAACTCAGTTTCTTTAGCACAAGTCTAATTCGTTCTGTTTCATCCGTGCTAGTTAACTAATTTAAAATTATGTTATATGCATCATCATGAGCTATGCAACATTTTTCCTTGTTGCTGGTAACCATTGGGGTATCCTTAATCCTTAAATAGGTGGCACTCCTTGCGGCTTGCGTGTGCAGAGGTTTAAGGGTACTTTCTGCAATGGGGGCTGGAGGTCGAGCTGACCCAACCCGAATTCGTGTTGCAGATTTGAGAGAATCAAGCAATGATCCTCTTTCTCGAGCGGTAAGTTTTGCCAACTCCTTTCAAAGATTAATTTGAATCGTCCATTCCCTTTTGAAGCTCCTGTGTGATATTTTACTAGCTTACATTTTAGGATATGTCCATTTGATGTGCTATGGATAATGTGCTGCAGTTTTTGTTTTGTAGGTGCGGTATCGGCTGAAGAAGGACCATGGAATTGAAGGTGGAATACCTGTAGTTTTTACGTTGGAAAAGCCCAAGGCAAAGCTACTTCCCTTTCAAGCTTCAAAAGAAGAGGAAACTCCATCAGATTACCAGGTCAGCTCCTTTTGGCACCAACACCCTCCTGCGAGCTGGTTGACCAGTTGTGCTTACTCTTTTTTTAGCATGACAATGAGTTGATTAAATTCCTCTAAATACTGACAACATGGTATGCATCATTCTGCAGATTGTGCCGGGATTCAGGGTTCGCATTATCCCAGTGCTGGGAACCATCCCTGCAATTTTTGGTCAAGTTATGGCCTCCTTTGTGGTTACTCAGCTTGCTCAATTAGATTTTCAAACTGAGCCTGTTATTAACCTGGATTTGGATCATTACCGTATTCTTCATCAGCGTCTTCTTGAGCATGAGGAGCTGATGTATGGGTCAGCTGAGCAAGTTTTGGTATTATATTTCTTTCTATCTCATGTCATAACCTGAATCACAAGACTTTTACTAGGGCATTATAGGGTTTAGGCAGTATGTATATTATATTGATAGCTGACAGTACTTGTGAAAACTGAAAAGGGAATTACCTTACCTTCCCACATTGTGACATCTCATTGTAAAATTTGTGACATTTTCTGTTTTACAATTTAAAGGTAGATGCTGAAGAAGTAATGTACATTGTCAAAGAATTGTGGCGTGGTCGAAGTGCTAGAGACCAAAGTCTGAAGGACACTGGCCGGAAAATGTGGAGATCTGTCAATGAACTAATGCTTGTTCGGTATGCTTCCTTTAACTGATAATAGTGTGGCTTGATATGACAGTTATCACGGTTGCCGTGGTAGCTAAGTTTTCTACAAATCTGACATGGTAGAGTAAGAACATAATTTTGGTATAGGGTATCAGAGAAGTTCCACTTACTGATAATTCGAGTATGACTGACATGCTTTTATCGTTCGTGAGATGAACCGTAAGCTAATGTGGCTTACTATTATGCCAAGTTGAGCTCATTGACAGTGAAGCGGTTAACAGAGTTTTGCCAACTTCAGTTTTGCTGAAGCTTCCCGCCTTCACCACACCATTACACATCTCCATCATATTGCCATCATCTTAATAGTCTTCAACTTTTTATATGGTATCAAGTTGCGATAGCAATTTTACCAAATAAGAAATGTAGCTTGTAATCTCCTTCGTTTGTCATTATTAATGCATTAAGTTAAAATTAATTGATGATTTTAACGATCGTTCCTGTTATTGTTGTGGTTCTTTATGTTGTTAGGTGGGACAAATCAAAGCCAGCTGGTGTGTCAAACTTAATACTTCTCAAGTTTAGTGAGGTAACAAGTCATGTGTACTCGTGGCACCTTATAAATGGCATTTGATTTCAAACATTATTGTCTTCTGCACATATGTCAAAGACAAAAAAAAGGAGTGTCTTGTTTTCATGGTTCACCTATTCTTTTCCCCATAGGCGGATGCGCATGAATCCACCACGCTTGATCAAATAAAGGAAGAAGAACCTGAATTTTACACCATGGTTTCACATGTGCTGAAGCGAGCTGAAACAGAGTTTGCTTTATGAGTGGGTCACTGATCTTATTGGATTTCTACAACTGCTATACGGTGATAACTGTGGGACGGTCATGAATCAAGTAGGTAAGACTTCGGTTTCGAGGGATCTAATTTTTTTATATCGCGGATCAGGAAGCGAGTAGCAGATGATGTGCAAGTTCGTTTTTTCTTCAGTCCAATTATCAGCCTTTTGTTATCATACAGTTGGGACTTGGTGGTGTAATGTATGGATTTTTTTCTGCAAGAATCTTCCTGTAATCAGCTAAACCCAGGATTTTCTTGTAATCTGATGGGCAGTTTTGTAATTGAAGCTGAACTGGTCATCGACCCGCTCGGCCTTCTGGTTCACGGTCGGTTAGCCGGTTAGACCACCAGTTCAATATACCTTAATAATATATACTCAGTTTTCCATACAACACAAGTGTGCTCGTTTGGTCAGCAGAGGCAGTGCAAAGGGGCCTCAAGCATGACGCATGGGCGTCGATTTTCGGGCGTTTTGTGCCAGATTGGTCGGTTTAACCAGAAAATCTCTGGTTCAGAGCGGTTCAACCATACCTGATCCAATAACAAAACTGAACCGGATTGAGCTTTGGTTCTGATCTTTTTCGATCGAACCGCCGGTGCGGTCCGGTTTTAGACCCCACTCAGTTAGGCTGAAAAATAGTAGTTTATAGTTGAAATTGCACTGTAGCTGACTGAAATTACGTTGTAGCTGAAGATGATTTATTTGATATAATTAAATTTAAAAAATTAAAAAATAGAAAAAAAATGTGTTAGCTCGTCACAGATAACGCAAATGAATACGGAAAAAAGAACAAGCATGAAAACTAAAAAAATCTAAAAGTTTAGAAAAAGATGAAATTTATAAATAATAAAAAATAAATCAGAAACTAGGAACTCAAATCAAAATGAGCAAACCTTAATCTCTAGGCCCACTGTCACACGAGTTATGACTTGTGCCTATAATTTATTTCTTAAAATGAAAAAAACAGGTGGATGTAATGCCTTGTCGTGTTCAGTCTGCAGCTCCTACCTTTCCCAAGGCCGAAGCCACGTGAAATTTGATGATTCGAAACATATGACCATGTGTAGTGTTGGCGTGTTGTGTGGACATCATTATTCTTTAGCGCAGCATTGATGTTTACGAGTGGAAATGCGGGGACTTGACCTGGTCTGCTTCCAAGGTACGTCTAGCAGTGGCATGATCGCCAGGAAAGCCCTTGCATGTGAACCCAGCTGAAGTGCAACAAGGATGTGGTCGCCTCAGCGTGAGATCAGGTGCTCTCGTTTTACCAAATCTCTTTCACACTCAAGTGGTAGGTAGCACTTTTGGGTCTTTTTTCTTCTAAAAGCTGATTTTCAGATTTTTTACAGTAACTAGTTTTTAAACGAAATATCTTTTTAAAATAAGGTCTACTAGTTATTTATAGTACATACTGTACCGACTTC
This sequence comes from Bonia amplexicaulis, assembly GCA_036346245.1. Lineage (NCBI taxonomy): Eukaryota > Viridiplantae > Streptophyta > Magnoliopsida > Poales > Poaceae > Bonia > Bonia amplexicaulis. Next base: position 18,575,513 of record CM070750.1, on the reverse strand, counting down.
ATTTAGTCATTTATATCGGCAAAAACCACACGTGAGTCTGTTACTCTGTAATCTCTCGTACGAACAACCTAAAAGCTACAAACTGCAGTAAAAAAGAATAGACCCTTTTATGCGTCAGTAATACACGCAGTTGATTAGTAAGGAATAATAATCCTTTGCTCATTTACAAGTTACAACAGTGTATTACAGGCTATGCTATTTAAGTCGGCACTCCCTGCATCCTTCTAACAGTGTAAGCCATAGCTCCTGGCATAATTTCGACTACTGAATGGTATTTTAGTACCCGTGGCTCTGTGTGGTCAAACAAAAGCAAATACATGTAAAAGTATATATCACTCGATTTGTCGTCGAGAATTCTTTTGTGCTAGTATATATCACTTATTTACACTAGCATATTGCCATAGAAATTAGCAATCAAGCTAACCACTCACTGTCTCGGAGGAAGATTCAAATGCTAATTTACTCTCCTGAAGAGTGGTGGATTCAAATCCCTTACGTGATTACGTCTTCCTTATCACTGTTGCCACCGACGCGCATTGGAGATGTGAACTGGGGAGGTCTGATATGGAAGGGAAGCATCGGCTCACAAACGTCCAAACTGGGCAGGAGAAGACTGGGCAGGACAAGGGTGCGACTGACCAGATCTTCTTCATACTTTCCCTTCATAGTAGCCTCCGTACTATTTCTGGTGCCAAATAAAGTGCATCAATTGATTATCGAACTGTTTATATAAACATCACTTTAGCTGCTTTTTTTAAATTTGCTCCCAAACACCTGTTTTTGCAATTCTAGCCTCCGTCCATAGATCTATCGAGCTCGACAAGCACCTACCGAGCTAGGAAAGCTCTACAGACGATCTGCCGAGCAAAAGCAGCTCGGCAGGCAGCTGTTGAGCTCCCCTAACCTCCATGGACCTACCGAGCTAATGGAGCTCCGCAGACAACCTGCCGAGCTAGGGACCGAGCTACCCTAGCTCGGTAGGTCACCTACCGAGCCCTCCCTACGCAGTAGCAGCCGCCCGACACTATGCATGCTCATATTAGCACTAGTCGTATTTAGTTAGTACTAATCATAATTAATTAGTACTAATTGTATTAATTAGTGCTAATTAAAGCACTAAATTTATCATACTTTATTTAGTGCTAATCACATTTAATTACTACTAATTGCAATTAAATAGTGCTAATCATGGGCTTAATTAAATGCTAGTCGTCATAAGATTAAACGGTACACATACTAACGAGACATCGAGTAGAAAATATAGAAGGCGGGAGTCACTGTACAAGGTATATTCTCCCCAAGGGACTAGCTAGATATAATAGGGCAAGAACTAGAGCTAAGCTAATCTAGGTTGTAACATGTTGGAACAAATCAGTAAGTTGAGGAGGTTTTTTATAACACTAGTCATGAATTCAATGGATCACAGTGTAAGCAGCTGGTCAATGAGGCAGGATATCCTAGTACAAGGATTTGTTTAACCGTTGTGTTGGTTAGTACTAACTTGTTGCAAAGCTACTAGCTTAATATTTAGAAGCAAGCACATGCATATACTAAACTACCAATGATTTTAATAATATTATTATTATTATCAATACCAACCTTCCCCAGATGCTGTTGTTGCAAAACAGCCGTAGTTTTGACACTTGGAAACCTTAGGATGATAAAATAAAGAGTAATGTAATAATTGGATTTTTTATAATGGCCAAAGTAACATGGCTTATGTGACTAAAATAACATGGCTTATATGATTGAATCATGTCGATAATACTATATAATTAAGTACAATAATCATGCACATGATTAGTGTTTAATTAAGCTCATGATTAGCACTAATTAATTATGGTTAGTACTAATTAAATACGATCAACATTAATTAAAGCACTAAATAAAATACGATTAATCTAGTGCTTTAATTAGCACTAATTAAATATGATTAGTACTAATTAATTACAAAAAGTACTAATTAATTGTGGCTAGCGCTAATATAAGCATGCACAGTACCAGTCGGCTGCTACCGCGTAGGTAGGGCTCAGCAGGCGACTTGCCGAGCTAAAGGAGTTCGGCAGGTCGCTTGCTGAACTCCTGTAGCTCTTGGTAGGTCAACAGAGGAGGCTAGATTTGCAAAATCGGCCATTCAACGGCTAAATTTGAAAAAAATGGCTACATTGATATTTATGTAAACAGTTCTTGATTATCCATTTTGGTCGAGAAGCACGGTGAGAAAAGAACCATAGTTCACAGTTCGAGACCATGGCCTTCAATTCAATAGTGTCATTCTAAACCTAACCTAAAAAATGAAGTGTGGTTGAAACAAGGTTTGCAAAGAACAAATTTGCTCAATATCATTGCAATTGTTCGCAAGTTGTAAAAAACTATTGCAAACAGACCGAGCTTACAAATGTCATCGCAAACACAAACACTTTAAAAAATGCCATCGTCATTATTTTTCATCCATTTGCTTCATTAACCTCTATTTAGGTGAGAGAAAAAATTATAAATAACACTTTTGCCCTTTAGCATTCTTCTTCTCCTCTGCACCTGCGACAAGATGAACGCGAGGGAGGTGACATGGTTGCTGGCTAGGGAGTCCCCTGTAAATTCAAGCTCTATTATTTTTTTTGTGATTAATGACAAATCTAAATAAGAGACTAACTTGTTTGTTAACTATGATATTATTTGATCTTGTTTGGATGAAAAGGTGAAAATCATAGAGATATGTACTCAACGTCTTATTCTTATATCTTATTGCATTCCTCGAATTTAAAATATATGTTGAACTCCACCAAAAATCTAACTTGAATATATTCATGTATGCACACATTTAGGGGGAGCTCACTCTATATTTTGTGGTTTCATTAGTATTGATCTATATTTTTTTATCCACATATATTGAAGATATCTACATCGAAATATATCCTTTGAGCATATAAAACTTGTGTAGTTCATATATACTCATATTGCTTTATATCCAATTATTTGTAATTATGATGGTTGTCATCAATTACCAAAAAGGAAAGGTTAAAGTATCTAGACCTGCAATTATAAATTAATGGTATATTTTGGTAATTGATGACAATCACATTGTGGTACTAACATTTTTCGTGGGTTGAATAAATATGTTATGTTCCATGATGATAGAAACCTTGAATGGCATCATGAGTTGATCATCAAGTCAAAAAAAGACACATCATGTATTGATAGAGAGTAAGTGAATGATGCATCATATGTTGATGCATATCAAGACAATGACCCAGACTTAAAGTGAAGATGTGAGTTATCAAGCTTGAAGAGGATGCTCAAGATAAAAGTATAACTAGCTAAGGCTAAGGATGTGTCCCTAGTCTTTTACCGGTCTCGGTGTTTGGTTGGGAGACCAGATTGCTAGTGTAGGTTATTGTACTATTAAGAGGGGTCTTATCTAGTAGCTTGCATCTCATTATATGCTGATAGCTCAATCCCACTTGCTTTAACTCTCCATGGTATGATGTTATCATTTATGAATGTGTTTTCCTTATAGTATGCGACTATATTTTGCAAATATGTTTTTCAAATAGTTGAAGTTTATGTACCTACTCTTTTGACATGGTCAAAGTTTGCAAATTATTGGAATTCATGAATTTTCTTTTGGCATGATCTAAGATTGATTGTTGCCATTTCCTTAGACTTAGACCATGATAGTGACTCTTTGGATTTCTCATACTTTCTGCATTGATGTAATATGTTTGAGATCATGCAAATAGGTGGGTTTGTGTAACCCTATGAATAAACTTTTTATAGAGTCCAAGATCACTCAATTCCGACATCGAAGTCAAAAGTTATAGTCATTTTTTCGAGTGTTATCTATTCTTAACCTGAAAAGGCGATATGATCGCATGAAAGGTGCGGTAGTAGCACATTCCGGTAGGACCATTTTTACATGGGGGTATCTTTTTTCCAGAGAGCATGTTTTTTACAAATTTTCTCCTCCCATGAAAAATGGTAGTACCACAAGAGCTGAGCGGTAATACCAGCCACGTGAGTGCGGTAGTACCACACCAGACTGTAATGGCTAGTTCAAAAGAATTAAATGAACGACATATAATTGTTAAACCCTAAACACGGTAGTACCGGCCGATACATGGCAGTAGTACTGCACCAGCCGAATTTTTAGGGATTTTTGCCCCAATGGCTAATTTTTTGTTTGGGGCTATAAATACCCCCTTAACCGATTGGGATACTATCTTTTGGCACTCTATTTCATTCTCTTGAGTTAGTGTGAGTTTCTCCTCTCAACTGTGCATGTGTTGCTCTTTGTGAGCAAGGAGAGAGGTATCTAATTGCATGTGTTGGATCTAGAAGTGGATTTCATATCTCTTAAGCTTTGCTCATTCGTTGCAAATGATGAGTCAAGCAAAGAGATTGAATTGTTACTCTTAGAAGTTGTTGACTCCTAAACCGCGTTGGAGGCGTCGTATCTGGTGATCTCTTCAAAAACGATTGTGAAAAGGCCCAGCATGTTGTGAAGGTTAGAGCTCACCTACCCAGAGGGGGAAATAGCTACCACTAGTGGAATTGAGGTGTTTGACTTAATTCGTGAAGTCAGTCCAATTGTTTGGGCTTACCTCAAAGTGCACTAGGGAGCCGGCAAGTCTCTGAACACCACGGTAATAAGAAATCATGTCATTGTGGTTTGCTTTCTTGTGCTAAATTTATATTCAAGTATTTTATATTCTGAAAATTAAATTAATTACTTGTTACCCTAAGATTCAAACCTTGACATAGACTTAGGTTGTTGGTATACTTAGTGAGACTAGTTGATTTAGGCCTTAATTGTGCAAAACCAATTTGATTTACTCTTCCATACATAAACTCGATTTTAGCCAAACAGAATTTTAAAATTGCCTATTCACTCCCTCTAGTCGGCCTCCTCGATCTTACAATCCTTGACGAATAAGATCGACCTGCCCCGCATGAGTCAAAAGAAGCGTGCCACGTCGAAGTGTGCGAGCTTGAAGCCGGTGCCACCGTGGGACCGCCACCTCCACCGTTGGAACTCCAGGCTTGGCCTACGGTGCTTTATGCAATTTTGGTAGTACTGGATGAATATGCCTATCACGTTGGTGTAATATGGCTGTGCGTCGGGGTCGCGCACCCACTCGTTGCGCGTGGTGTCACATGCGGCCTCGTCGTTGGCATTAGTGGAGGAGATGATTGACGATGGAAAGGTGCTAAGGAAAAGATCGAGAACGTGGCGGTGGCAAAGAAGAGGAGGGCGACAAGAGTGGGAATGGGCATAGGCTTGGGAATGGTGTGGTGGCTCCTATGAGGAGACTACGGAGGGAAGGAATCATTGGAAGGCTCTTTATGAGTCGTACTAGTGTTTATGGATCTCTACTACAATCAAAGTCACGTAGCTAGTTAGGAGCTAGAATATGATTGGCAGTTGCAATTTGAATGTGATTAGTCAGCACATAGGTTGCCGTCGGTCTATTACTTCCTAGCTACTGCGTAAGTAGTGGGACAACACCGGTGTGGTCTTTGCAGTGTAGACTGGTGCAATGACGAGGGCGTATTCGACCCCGATGTCGTCGATGCTGCGGCTGACCATGAGTGTTGTGTAGTCACCTGCAAGCCCCGTGACGAGGGGCCCAATAAGGAAGATGTCATTGGTGAGTGTGATAGTTGGTGGCTGAGGGCGTCGAACGTCCAGCTAGCCAGCAGTTTGCCCTACAAGTGAGGGGATGTTGATGGCACCGGAAAGGACCTCGATCATCATCATGACATCAGAAGATTCACAAAAGGAAACATCAAAGTTTTGGTTACCATTTCAACACAAGAAAAGAGGTCATGTTGGATCTGATGGGCATATTCTATCCCATGTGTGTGGGTCATGGACGCAAGCACGGCGCAAAAAAAGGAGTACTTGTAGCGGTGCGGCAACTCGATCGGTGAGGACGGCGGTAGCATTGGCATAATGCTGTCCCGCAGCTGCTCCATGTGCAGAGCAATGGAGTAGTAGCCAGCGTTGGCCTGACCCTAGCTAGCTATGGCTCTGTAGTGATCAGATGCAAGATTTGATGCATGAGAGGAAGAAGAAAACAAAAGTTTTGCGGGGCAAAATGGTCATTTCGCATCCCTAATGACAACCTAGTCACATAACCCTCACAGCAGTTGCATTTCCAAGAATTTTGCCCTTTGCGATGGCATTTGGCCATGTGTGCGTTTTGCGATGGTATTTTCCAACACACGATTTTTTGTGATGCCAGTGAACAAATTTGCTCTTCTTATTACTCCCTCCAGCCAAAAAAACATGTCGATTTGGGATACATGTAGTCAAACTTTTAAAACTTTGGCTATCGATATCTTTTTAAATATTTAGATTAGATACATAAAATCATCTAAACAGATTTATCTCAAAAATTGCATTCATAATATAATAATTTTTATTGAATTTATAAATATATTACAATAAAATTTAGTGATCGAAATTGTGTTTTAGGGATCATGCTAATATCCAAAATAACGTGCTTTTGTAGCTAAGAGAGTACTATTTTTGAACAAAGAACATCAGCTTTGTCAATTCACTTAATAAGGATGTGAGAATCGAATCAGGTGAGTGTGTTCGCGCCACTGTACACCCACACTACACCATTGGGAGATTCTCTTAGGTTGCAAATGATCTAGCTAATCGGAATGAAAGGTGACAACCTAAACTACGTGGGCAGCTCTCGTCGTCAATGACCTACGTCTCAAACATGCATGATAAATATCGGAAGAACTGTTAGATAATCACGCCAAGGTTGAAGCACCAAACGTCCAAGAAGTACAAATCAGTGATGTGGATAAAATACTGGAGTTGCTTGGTTGAGTCTAATTGATCTCGACGCTTTGGGAAATATAGGTATGATGTTTAGTTTGATCAGTACGTTCGTCCACCATTTCACGTGAAGGAGACGTCAGATTAATACTCGTATTTTGTAGATGGACAGTTCGTAGGAATTTCATCGGGAACTCTGACATAACAAATTCATGTGAAATTTCTGCTTTTTAAATAAGGCCTATAAAACAGCTGACTTCGTTATTTGAATCATGCTTTTGTAGTACAGGAATTGAATGCAGTACTGTGGGAAAAAACAAACATATCTCTCCGTTTATTTATATAGGGTGTATTTTTCTTTAGATTTATATAATGGTGTGATGTTAACTGTTTATAAATTTTATTACGTAGGACACGAAATGATGTGAAAGAGAGAGGAGAGCATAGAGAATTGGGTTATATAAAAACTGTAACACGATAAACAAGATATATTGTGTTATAAAAAAGCTGTCTGTAGAGATATGTAAAAAGACAATTTATTAAATGAGCTATTTTTAATATTATTAAAGATGATATGAAAAATATTATATATAGCAGCTATTTATATCATTGTATAAGTCCTTAATTTATATAGGACGCACGCATATACCAGAGTATCATCTTCCTCGTATACCCTTATTAAATTTGCTCAATGCTTACAGTTGTGCACCATTCCAATGCGCGCAAATGCTATTATTAATTCATGCATGCATGGGAAAGTGCAAGCCTGCACGTAGACGATGTTCAGTGCGCATGAGAAAGAGGTTTAGGACTTAGGGCATCAGAAATGTATAAGGTCATAATGAGTCTTAAGGTGAACTTCACTTAATTGTTAAGGTCGACTCGTTATATTTGAGGCCACCGCTCGGTTGTAACAAGGGTCTCACTCGGCAGTAAAAAATTTGTATTTTAATGCTTGTGGTTATTGGTAATTGGCTGGTAGGGAGAGAGAACAACATGATTAAAAGAAAATTGTATTTTAATGCTTGTGGCCAGGTCTTTAGCTTAAGGACCGGCCTTAAGCTTTTTTTTTGCTTATGGCCTGCTTAAGATCAATCCTGTAATGTATAAGGTCGACCTTAAGATGGCTTATGACCCCCTATTTTCATACACTACGGATACCCTTAGGAGCCATGTATGTGCACTAAATAGCAGGAAGGATTAGCACCGTTACCACTGATGGCTTTTGGCTGTTGATTTTTAACTAAAATTATACTATAATAATAATTATTTTTAAATCATTTAATTAAAAATAAAAATATTATTATATTTCTACGGATAAAAAATAAAATTAAAAAGTCAACACGTTTAATCTGGGTTCTGGAAATCGGACCCAAGCCGGATTTGAACAAGGACTTAGTAGGTAGTTAAAGAGATTAAGGAGCACTTATGAAGGGTAGCTTAGTCAATTTCTTCAATTTGTTGGTCTATGTGCTGTGGGCAAATACGAACTATATATAAATCACCAGAGGGAGTATTTGCGACCCTCATTAATTGGGCCGTGCTAACTAAAACAAGTTAATACGCTGCAAATAGTCTTCTAGACGGCGATGATCTTGTTGTAAGAGAATGTGTGACAAGTGATTGAGAGAATGATTGTCTACTTTATTGCTTTGATGTCTGTACAATTTATAGATAATGAGGGGTGGCAGAATAAAGTAAAAGGTGTAAGTTAATACAGCAGTTATGCAGTTAGAACATTGGGCAGTTATTACAATGGACAGTTTTGTATTACAACACTCCCCTTGACCAATGTGTCTTCATATGATCACCTTGATTTATCACCTTAGAAAAACTCCTCTAAAACCATGTAGGGAAAAATATGAGGAGAACCGATAGAGTAGATATGTCATGAAAAACTCCTTTAAAAACCCAATGGGAAAATTTAAGGAGAAAATGATATGACATATATTTGATTATATCTCCGAAAAACCCCTGTAGGGAAAAGAGAGATATATTTATGTTTACGTTGTCATATTGCCTCATTAAAAACCTTGATGAGAAACCTTAGAGGGAAAACTCATAAAGGAAAAAGAGTACAATATTTGTATTGAACGAGTTAAGTCTTAGGAGATTTCTCCCCCTGACGTCTGCAAATCACGTAGTCTTCGCATACCAATTCCATGAACACATTTTTGAAATGAGGATGTTGGTAATGACTTGGTGAATAAGTCTGCGAGATTATCACAAGACTTAGTTTGCAGAATACTTATTTTCCCACTCTCTTGCAATTCATGTGGGTAAAATAGTTTAGGTGCAATATGCTTTGTGATATTGCTCTTTATGTAACCCGTTTGCATTTGAACAACATAGCGACATTATCTTCATGGATAATGGTAGGTGATGTAATAGCACCTATACCACATGATCGTTGTATGTGGTTAATCATTCTGTGCCATACACATTCACGTGATGCTTCATATAATGCAATTATTTCGAATGATTAGTGGATGTAGCCACCGAGTCTGCTTTGAAGACTTCAAGATATGGTCGTTCCACCGTGTAAAAATACAAAGCCTGTTTGAGATCTGGCATTATGGGGATCTGATAAATAGCCAGCATCTGTATATCCTATTAAATCCATATTTTGATTCTTTTGGAAGAATAGACCAAGATCTTTAGTGCCTTGAAGATATCTAAAGATATTCTTCACACCTACCCAATGTCTTTTGGTTGGAATAGCGCTATATCTAGCAAGTAGATTTACCGCAAATGCAATATCCGGCCGGGTGCAATTTGCAAGGTACATAAGCGCTCCGATGGCACTGAGATATGGAACCTCGGGTCCCAATAGCTCTTCATTGTCATCTCGGGGTCTAAATGGATCTTTATCCCTGTCTAGAGATCGAACAACCATGGGGTTTTTCGATGGATATGATTTGTCCATATTGAATTTTTCCAATATTTTCTGGACATAGGCTGATTGATGCACTAGTATGCCTGAATGAAGGTGCTCAAGTTGTATACCTAAGTAAAATTTGGTTTACCCAAATCCTTCATTTCAATTCGTCGAAGATGATTACGTGCTTCATCTATATCTTGTGTGTTACCAATGATATTAAGATCATCAACGTACACAGATATAATGCAAAGTCATGTTGAGGATCTTTTGATGAAGACGCATGGGCAATCATCATTGTTGGAGTATCCCTTTTTGGTTAGGAACTCACTTAGTCGGTTGTACCACATTCTACCCGACTGTTTCAAGCCGTATAAAGACTTGTTCAACTTTACACAATACATATTGCGATTCGCGTCTATATTTGGAATTGAAATTCCATCGGGAACTTTCATATATATTTCCGAATCAAGTGACCCATAAAGGTATGCTGTCACTACATCCATCAACTGAAAAGATAGATGATTTTGTACTGCCAATGATATTAAATATCAGAATGTTATTCCACTCATTACTGGAGAATATGTTTCATTGAAATCAATGCCGGGTCTCTGCGTGAACCCTTGTGCTACAAGCCTTGCTTTGTATCTCACCACCTCATTGTTTTCATTCCGTTTATGAACGAAAACCCATTTGAAACCGACAGGAATACTGGGAGGTGTATGTATCACATTGGTGAATACATTTCTTTTTGTGAGCGAGGCTAACTCCTCTTGAAATGCATCCTTCCATTGGTTCCAGTCCGTAGCTGTTTGCACTCGCCATGGTCTTGGGATCGGATCATTTTGAAGGTTGTTTGCAATTGTTGTGGGAAATTAATGTCGACAATTGTAGTCTTACGATCGTATGATTCTCCAGAATCATTATAATTAGTGGAAATTTCTTGGACCCCTGGTGACTCAATGTTATTTTCCAAATCATTAGAGTCGGGGTATTCCGATGTCCCAGGATCGAATTGAGTGCACTTGTTGATCCGGGTTCAAGGATCCTTTGGTGTCTATCAACTTGAGGTTGATCTGCATTTACATTCTTTTATTTCATTTGTCGCTTGTTAGAAGTCAGTATCCACCATTTGTGCCGCACTTCTCCCCTCTTATTTTGAACCGGGTTGAGTGGTATTTTTGGTACCTCCACTCTTTCGAGCACATTTCGCGGGATTATAGGATTTTGTGATACCCTTATAATCGATAAATGCATCCGCGATTATTTGCAATATTTTACAAATGAATGAGTTTCGAACTTGAAGTTCGCTCTCTAGTACGTGGAGTGCGAGGCGGGAATGCCTTGAACATTCAATTAATTTTCGGCATTTAGTTTGGTACTTGTTGTCTCCCCTAATACCGGAAATGTTCCTCATTGAATATGCAATCAGATCGTGTCGGTGTGAACAGGTCCCTGTTAGGGGTTCGAGGTATTTTATAATCGACGAGATTTATACCCAACATAGATCCCAATTTTCCGTGACGGTCCCATTGAGGTACGCTGCGGTGGTGAGATCAGTACGTATGTAGCGCAACCGAACTTTCGCAGATGGGAAATATCTTGTGGATTTCCACGTACTAATTGTAGCGGGGAGGTGCTATGATATGCAGTTGGACGCAATTGAATTAAGTCAGCAGCGTGTAAGACTGCATGACCCCAACATGATGTTGGTAAGCTGCAATTCTGTAGTAATGGTCTTGCAATGAGCTTGATTCTCTTGATAAGAGATTCGCTAAACCATTTTGTGTATGGACATATGGAGCAGTGTTGAACTTGTATCCCAAGAGCCATACAATAATCATTGAAGGCATGGGATGTAAATTCAGCAGCATTGTCCATTCGAATTGATTGAATTCGATGTTCAGGATAATGTGCTCGTAATTGGATAATTTGACCAATTAACTTAGACACACATGGTTTCGTGTGGATAAAAGACACACATGTGACCATCTAGTAGATGCGTCAATGAGAACCATGAAATATCTGAACGGTCCACACAATGGTTGTATAGGACCACATATATCTCCTTGAATGTGTTCAAGGAATTTAAGTGGTTCAGCTCTAATTTTAAGATAAGAGGGTCTTAAAATCAATTTTCCGATGGCACATGAAGTGCATACAAAATCGAGGATTCGGAAATTTTGTTTTGATGTATGTATGTCCAATTGAAGTGCTAATAATTTTCCTCATCATTCCAATGCCTGGGTGGCCAAGGCGATCATGCCATGTTTGGAATGTGTTTGTGTTTTGGAAAATTACTTTGTACGCAATATGTTGAACGGGTTTGATGTATGTATAATACAATCCGGAGTTTAAAGATGGAATTTTTTCTAGTACTTGTTTGCCATATCCGTTGTTTTTGGTTAAGAGGAGATATTCCTCTTTGTTGTCATTTTGGTTTCAATATGGAAACCATTCGGCGGATATCTCTATAACTAAGTAGGGTGCGTGTTGAATCGGGATACAAGAGTGCATCCTCAATTTCCAATTGTGTACCCATAGGGAGAGTGATAGAAGCGACCGAGCCTACTATCGTTGCATCGCGTCCGGTGATTGTTAAAATATTTCCTTTCCTCCTAGTAAGAGTTAGAAAATATTTTGTGTCCCTAAGTATATAATTTGTGGTACCGCTATCCACAAGGCATAATTCCTCCTCCATTGGATGGACTCCAAAATCTCTATATACAAAGAAAAGAATTTAATGAAATTCTTGAAGTAATATATAGAATACATACAAACTGTATTTGATAATACCGAATGTGTTCGATATATGATTGTAGCATACAAGCTTACAATATGGATGACAACTTTATTTATATTACAACATAAAAGTACTTAGTAGCTATGGAACTAGGAGTCTAATTGAGATCTCCAAACATGTCTTGAGAATTAAATTCTTCAAGTGTGTCCTCAGTGCACATGAGATCATCCTTCTTTGGAGGGGGACATGTGTCTTTGAGTTCTTGAAGGAACTGTTGAGAACATCCGGCTTCATCATCATTGGATGTGAGATTGAAGTGTGCTTCAAATCTCTTCGGTTGAGCATTCTTGCCTTGAGTCAAAGACTGGAGATAGAGGTTCACAAGATGCTTTGGGTGCGGCATTTCTTGGTAGGATGGTTGTAGCAACCACACTTTTGACAAATCTCTTTTTTGTCAATTTTCTTACCAAAATTGCCTTTACCTTTCTTGAATCCACTTGGTTTTTGCTTCATGTTGCGGTTGTGTTTACCTTTAAAGTTCTTTGAATGGTTATGTGAACCATTGAACTTATTGTTATTTTGAGTAGCATGAACTTCAGGAAGTGGAGCAGCCCCGATGGGACGTTGCTGATTATTCTTTAAAAGAAGTTCAGCATGCTTTTCTGCCTGAAGTAAAGTATGCATAAGATCAAAATAAGTTTGGTAATTTGCAGCACGCCATTGCTGCTGTAGGACCCTGTCAGATGGGAGCATTGTAAAGAGAGTCTTCTCTATTTTATCCGCATCTGTTGGTTCCTTCTCACAAAATCGCAGTTTGGAGCAAATAGTATGAAGGACATGGTTATAATCTCCAACCGTTTTGAAATCTTGGAGTCTAAGATGTGCCCATTCATGATTAGCCTCAGGTAAAAGAATAGCTTTCTGCTGTTCATATCTATTTTTGAGGGCTAACCATAAAGTAAGTGGATTCTCCTCATACAGATATTCCGCCTTTAAATCTAGATGTATGTGATTCCGTATCATGTTTAAAGCGGAATATTTCACAACATCCGGAGGAATTTGATCTGCTGGAGGATCAAAAATCACCCTTTGCAACCCACGTGTGGTGAGGTTGATCTTTAAGTCCATAGCCCATGTAGGGTAATTGGTACCATCGATAGCGAGTGGCTCAAAATCTTTGGTAGCCATTTAATACCTACATGAAAGTACACCATAAATAATTAATTTACATAAGGTAAATTAATGTGTATGGTAATGTTGTAATAAACTGCAAAATATGCGGAAAACAATATGAGTATTGTAATCCGAATGCGTATATACCTAAATTAAATATAACATGTGGTTATATTTATGAGACCGTGTAATCACAATATTGTATGGCGTAGCGTACAAATGAATGTAGGAAAGTGCCATAAATCGTGATTTTATGATATTTATGTTAGGTACAATATTTTGCAAAATTCCAAATTATTAAGTACAATGGTACTCATTAAATGGGAATTTTTAAATTTAAATTTGCTAAGATAGCAAATTTAAATATGGTCGCAATTAATATTGTAAATAAATTGCAATAAAATAATAATCCTACATATGTAAAAATTATATAAATATGAATGCACATTTATTTAAATATTTACATAAATTTCAGATCATGTAGGGACTGAAATGCGAATTTATAACAGTACATGTACCATTATAAATAAGCAGAGGGACTATATTGCAAATTATACAACAGGAAATTATTTAAAATAAAATTCTGCATTTTTCCTGAAATACAGGGGGAAAATGCAAATTTTTCGGAAACCTGGGCTGAGGCCCATTCGGCCTTTTGGCCCATGTGGGAAGTGGGGTTAGTGGGCTAAAGCCCATTTTGGGCATCCACATAAAGGAGGGGGGTGTGGGATTTAGGGTTCCCCAACCCAAACCACCGCCGCCCCATGGAGCCGCCGCCGCCACTGCCGCTTCTTGGCCACCGCCACCCGCACGGCCGCCGCCGCCATCTATCGCCACAGGCTCCCGCCGAGGCCACCGTAGGCCGCCGCGTCGCGCCACCTCTCCGCCGGTTTGCGCCGTCCGTCGGCCGGGGCCGATCACAAACCGCCGCCGCCGCTTTGGGCCGCCTCGCCATGGCGCCGCCGTCTCGGGAGTCGCCGGCCGCAGTGCGATTTTGGCGTCGCCGCATCGGCCGCGGGCCGTGCCAGATGATGGGTCGGCCGCGTCTTGCCGCTGCCGTGCCATGAGGACGCCACCGAGTTCATCGGCCGTGTGCTTGCGCGGCCGCGTCGAGCCGCGCCGTCCGTCGGGGCAGCGCTGGTGTCTTGCCGTCTTGGCCGCGTTGGTGGTCCGTGGGCGCGCCAGCGCCGCCACCGTCTTGGCCAGCCGCCGGGCCCGCCACGCCGCGATGATCATGATGCCTCGCCTCCCTCTTCTCCTGATCTATGTACAGGAGAAGGCGTCCTCTACGGAGGAGGCCGGTGGAGGAGTGCGGATCCGGAGGCCGGGACGGCGGTTAGCCGCCACGGAAGCGTGGGCCAGTCGCCGGTAAGGGCCATAGCGAGAAGCTTTTGCCGGTGGGAAGGCGTCGTGTGCCTCCCATGGACGACGACGAGTCGGCCTAGAGCCATGGCCGGTGGCGATGACGGTGGTGGTCGCCGGACGTGGTGGTGGTGGAGGCCTCTCAAAGAGAGGAGCAAGAAGAGTATGCAGTTTGTTGTGCAGGGAATCAAACAAAGCAAGGATCTCGAAACGCTTTTTGTGATTCTCACAAAGTGTCATTACCTGCTTTTTGCTTTCTCTGTTTCACTTGTGTGAGAACAGCGTGCTGATAACGTGTTGTAAGAGAATGTGTGACAAGTGATTGAGAGAATGATTGTCTACTTTATTGCTTTGATGTCTGTACAATTTATAGATAATGAGGGGGTGGCAGAATAAAGTAAAAGGTGTAAGTTAATACAACAGTTATGCAGTTAGAACATTGGGCAGTTATTACAATGGACAGTTTTGTATTACAACAGATCTGAAGATCATGAATATATACCCACATGAAAATTTGAATACATGCATGCGTCCAGAATTAATTATTTGTCTTCATACTCAAATGTCAAACGTATGCCTCTGAAAAACCAGAGCAGGAAAAGAATTGTGCCAGCCAATAGTGATGAACTGAAGAATTGCAGCCCTTGTCACCGTCACAGGACATCGGATCGGATTTTATTCAAGATTTGTCACTGATCACCGTCGCTTTTTGAAAATATTTGACATTTATACGTTCTAAGAGTTTATAATTTTATTGTTTAAATCTTTTCCACGATTGCTCTTGTTGGAAATCACGCGAAAGCCTAATGGTTGCATGCGGCAAACTTGACTGTTAGAAGTAATTTTGGCACTAAAAGAGTAATTTTAACGCAAAAATGAAAGTAATTTTTTGAATTATGTATTTGTTTGCAGACAAAAAATAATTACGGATTTCCACAAGACTATTGGTTTAGGCTATATAATTCACTTGTATGTATACCATAATATAACACGGTTCATATTCCTTC
This sequence comes from Bonia amplexicaulis, assembly GCA_036346245.1. Lineage (NCBI taxonomy): Eukaryota > Viridiplantae > Streptophyta > Magnoliopsida > Poales > Poaceae > Bonia > Bonia amplexicaulis. Next base: position 18,559,554 of record CM070750.1, on the reverse strand, counting down.
ATTTTATTTGGTCTTCCTTCCAGGAGAATGAAACTAAATGCAAGGTGATTCTCCTCTCAGGGAAATGCAACGTGATTAATAGCCCGCTCAGCTTGGCTAAACAAATATGGTTTATGACTAAAATTAGACTATAGCTGGTTAAAATTACACTGCGTTAATGGTGATTTATTTGACGTAATTAAATTTTAAAAAAAATAAAAATAGAAAAAATATGTTAGTCTATCACGAACAATATAAATGAATACGGAAAAAAGAACCGATAAAAAAGCTCAAAAAAACTAAAAAACATATAAAATAAAATTTAAAAATAGTAAAAAATAAATCAGAAGTCAAAATATCAAACTAAAATAAGCGGACCTAATAAGGCTGGTATTCTGTACACACCATGAACAGTGACGGAGTACGTACGGTTTCATGCGTTCACGCCTAAACTGTTCGGGTAGGTGATGTGACTCGGGAAGCTTCATGGGCGACGATGAGTCAGTCATCGGCGGCGCCCACTGGGAGGCAGAGACACCGAGGACAAAAAGGTTATGATCCATAGAAAAATTACGAGCTATAGCTCAACATGATAATTAGGTCAGAAGGGAAGTTCTCTACCAACCTACCAGAAGGGTTCATAGAAATCCACGGTGCGCACAGCTGCGGACGATATAGTTCCTATATTTTCTTTCACTCCATGCGACGGATAAACCGTAGCTGCGAACGGTCTTACGAAAACGTCGCAAACAATCACTAGTTAATATATGGGATCCCTTTTCCATTTAACTCTTACATGTATCCTTCTGTACCAATCCGGCCCAGTTTGTACGCACTTCATACTAACCTCTTTGTTAGACCCTCTCCAAAAACCATCCTAACGATTGTCACGATGCAAGGTGCTGGCCTGTTTTTTTTTGATGACTTATAGCTTTGGACCGAAATTTTTGAATTTTGACTGTTTACGGTACAGATTACGAGAGACCGATACTCACTTACGATTTTGGCTAAATACGGATGTTGGGCTTTTAACGTGTACTACGTTTAACTTGTAGATCTCGTCTTGAGAAAATACTTCGTTTGAAAGTTGATCTTGTAAGAAAAGCCAAAAGCTGGCCGGCTTGTGACTTGCCAAACAGGCCCACGCCTCGGTATTGGTGTTCCTGCTCTGTTAGGGCTATCGTGCTAGGTGTTCTTGATGTTTTTATTTCGAGGACCGATGTAAAGAGTCCGCTCATTTTAGTTTAAGTTTCTAGCTTTTAATTTATTTTTATTATTTTTAAATTTTATCTGTTTTTTGATTTTTAGCGTTTTTGAGTTTTTTTATTGTTCTTTTTCCTGTATTCGTTCACGTTGTTCGTGATGGGTTAACATATTTTTTATTTTATTTTTTTAAATTTAGTCACGCTAAATAAATCATCATCAGCTACAATATAATTTTATCCATAAGATATCTAATTTTCTTAAAATGAATAGCAAGAAAAAAAAAGGTAAGTCTCGCTGGGAAGCCATCAATCAATTTCACCAGACAAATCAGATGTCCTCATCTGCATGCACCTCATTACAAGGATGGGGAATCGCATGCTCTGGCGGTGCCTATCAAGGAGGGGTAAAAATTGGTCCCCAAAAGATAATCAAGAAGGACGGGTTCAATTCAAGAAGAGGCTAAAGAAAAGAAAATAGCAGTCAACCAATGCTACCCCTCTATTAGTTCCCATTGCAATGCCAGCCACCACATCTCCTTTCTCCTCATACCCTTGCTTCTTCTCTCCCTATATATATGAACCCTAAAGTGTCAATTCTTGCATTGGCACAACTGCTCCCTCCAAGCTTCAAACATCAATCACCAACCTTGTTTGATTGCTTCCAGAGAAAGCAAGAAGAGAGAGAGAGAGAGAGAGAAGTCTATCACATGTTTGACATCTTGAGCAGCAGCTTCTCCTCATAGCCTATGTGTTACTCTTGATAAGTTCATGGCACAAGCAATTAATGGCATATATATATATATAGAGTAGTTTAAGCCCAAGAAGACATGGCCAGGAGCAGGGAGGTGATCAACAGGGGGGAGATGGCCGGCGGCGCGGCGGCGGCGGTGGAAAAGGCGGCGAGGTGCCTCGGCAGGGGGTTCGACATGACTGGCGACCTGAGGCTGAAGCACTGCAAGGTTGCAGGGGGGTGCCTCGTCGCCAGGAGCGACGAGAAGGCGGCGGCGGTCGCCGTGCCGGGGGTCGGGGTGGTGCCCGACGTGCCCGCCGACGTCAAGTGCGGCAAGGGCGACCGGATCAGGTTCAAGTCCGACGTGCTCGAGTTCAACAAGGTTTGCTGGTTGCACCTTCATTTGATTTTCTTTGAGAGAATATTCGAAGCAATGCATCTCTGGAGAGTAGGAAAACTGGCTCAAAACGGATCAAATTGCAAGTGAAGTATAGTTATGTTTTCCTGGAAACTAGTTACAAATTAAAAGTTTTAAAAGAAGCCTGATAAAATCATAAGTTATCCAAGGATAGACGAATGATTTCTTCATTATGTATTTCTTCCTCGTTTTTGTTTTCAAAGTTCCTTCATATTTATAGAAAACTAGCCAGAGAGGGGGGAAAAAAGGATGGTACTGTACAATGCCCGTTTATGAGACGAACATGACCAGGGCAAAGCACATGCTTCATCTTTCTGACCCAATATCTTCACAATCCCATTCATCTGTGCATCCTAGTCAAGTCTTCTGATCAAAATAATCAGAGCGGCATGACGAATTACAGTCGTCTTGACCAAGCCAACCAATAGAACAGTAACGAACAGATTATACTGTCGGAAAATTATCCAATCAAAGAACCAAGAGCGCGATTATGACAAAAGAAAAATATTGTCCAATCTTGACCGCAGATGTCGGAGCTGTTCAACCACCGGAGCTCGCTGCCGGGGAAGATCCCGTCGGGGCTCTTCAACTCGTCGTTCGACCTATGATTGATCATGATAAGAAGTTGGCTCGGTTTGCTTCTAAGGACCTGTTAGCTCACCATGCATTAGTTGTAACAAACTAAAATCTAACTTGATTGCATTAGATGAGAAATGTGAAGCTAACTAAGGACCTACTAGAAAGCCACCTTGTGCTTGTAATGTGATTGTGAAGAAGGGAGAAGCCCGGGTAAGGTAGAGCGCCTAGCGATGCGAACCAATCGCTAGCGATGGGGATCCCTTCTCGTCGGTGTGCGTGCACAAGCCGTCTTCCTCTTGTTGGTGTTCTCCGCTCCTTACCTTCTTTTCTCCTCCTCCTTGCTCTTCTTGCACTCTCTCTTTCGGGAGTGTCGGTACCTTATGAACACTCTCGAGAAATTTGTAGGAGGCAAGAAGGATCTCAATCTTATTCTAGACCAATCAAAATTTGCAAGTTCAAACGGGTCTAGGATATAATTTCCGTGAGGATGTGAGAAAACATCCACCATCGTGCTCGGACCCATAGCCGAGGTGTGATCGAGGTCAAGCCCAAGAACAAGAAAGTTCAATTTAGATCGGGGCTTTGTCCAAGGGATTTACGAGATGGTGATTTCACCGACTTGACCTCTCGAGGCGGTATCATTGCACCTTCTCGGAAGGATGGGCATCTGATTGACCAATGCTTCAAGCGCCAAGATCGCGCGAAGAGACCGTCTTGAGTCTCTTAGGCGTATTCGGGTCGCCCGGACCTTGAGTGCACCTAAGACCAACACGAGGTCTAGGTTTGCTACTTGTTGGTAGCTTTGGGCGACCGAGGGACTTGGTTTTCGAGCTTCTTTTTGTCCTCGTGCTCCCTCGGTCGTGACTTCGCCGTCACGAGGGTAGATCTCGTTCTATCGGGATAGCTACCGCGGCGTGATCGGCGTCTTCCGGTGCTCACTCGCTCTCCGTAGTAGTCGGACCCGACCATGACTCAGTGCACATAGACCTTCCGCTTCTTTGAGCGACGGAGGCGTGGGTAGTTAGAGGTCGATCGTGTGTGACTACTTCTTACGCTCGACGTGTGACTCGTATTGGGTGCCAAAATCTATGTTGATTTATCCCGATCGAGACTTTGCTCTCTTGTTGACTCGGGTTCACGGGGGAAGGAAAGGTTTGGCTTGTAGACTCGGGTGTTCACGACACATGACCGGAGATTCCGTTGGTTTTCTTCCTTGCCCGAGCTCCGGTGATGAGACAATCACCTTGAGGCCTCTTCAGGCGAGTCATCGCCAAAGGTCAGATCTGCATTAATGATTCATTTGTTTTGAAAGATGTTGCCTTGGTTAGTAAGCTGCAGTACAATTTGCTTTCAGTCTCTCAGCTTACCGATGACGATTTCGAGGTGAGTTTTAAGAAAACAACTGCAAAATTCTTGATTCTTGGTATACGGTTTTGGGATTTCTCGTTTTGGGAGGATCTTTCGTGCTGATTTTTCCGAGTCTTCGGTGATCCTCTCCGTTGTTTGCTTGCTTCGAGTCCCGCGATCTTTCCTTCGGCATAGGAGACTTGGTCATATTGGATTTGATCATTTGACCCGAGTTAGCGGCCACGATCTCATTCGTGGTCTGCCGAAACTCAAGATGGTCAAAGATCTTGTTTGCGCTCCATGCCGGCACGACAAGATGGTTGCCGCTTCTCATCCTCCGGTCACAGTTACTATGACCGATGCACCGGGACAGTTGCTCCATATGGATACGGTTGGACCAGCTCGAGTGCAGTCAGCAGGAGGGAAGTGGTACGTTCTTGTTGTGGTCGATGACTATTCGAGGTACTCTTGGGTGTTTTTCTTAGCCTCAAGGATGAGACGTTTACATATTTTCGAGGTCTTTTCGAGGGCTTTCTTGAGCTTCGGGTGCCTTACGAGCGATCCGCATGACAATGGCACGAGTTCAAGAATTCCTACTTTGAGAGTTTCGTGGTGAGACGTGTAGAGCACCGTTCTCTTCTCCATACGTCCCACAGAATGGCGTTGTGGAGAGGAAGAACCGTACCTTGGTCGAGATGGCCAGGACGATGCTTGATGAGTACTCTACACCGGAAGTTTTGGGTGAGGCTATAGCCACCGCATGCCATGTTTCCAATCGAGTTTTCTTGCACACTTGCACCGCACTTCTTATGAGTTGAGATACGCGAAAGCCCGTGTTTCTCATTTCGTGTGTTTGGTTGCAAGTGTTTTATTCAAGTCCGGGAACCTAGATAAGTTCGAGTCACGTTCTTGTGATGGACTTTTCGGGCTACTCGACTTCTTGCGGGCTTATAGGGTCCGAGCTCGAGTCTAGCAAATGGTAGAAACCCGTGAGGTAACTTTCGATGAGGCGACCCAGGACTAGGCCCGATATCTCGAGTTCACTAGAGCGATCCGAGACCATCTTTGTGGATGATGAGGATGATGGAGATGAGGGTTGTCTACCCAATCCGCCCCTCTCCACCCCTTGAGGTGCCTTCTTCCACCGCACTCGAGGCGATCGCCCTTACGCTTCTTCGGAGCTAGTGGCTCTGTTCCTACCCGTCGGTAACGAGGTGAGGCCACTTCTTCATCTCATCCAGGACCTCCAAGACATATCCAAAAATCTCATCCTTACGAGCGATGATTGGAGATCTATTTGAGCGAGTCACACGTTCCAAGTCCGGCGTGTCACTTTTCTCCTCCACTCGCCTTCGTAGCTTCCTTTGAGCCCAAGGACGTTTGTCATGCTTTATCGACGAGTCTTGGGTCAACGCCATGCATGAGGAGCTAGAGAGTTTCGAGAGAAACAAGGTCGGACGCTTGTTGAGCCCCTCGAGATCAAAATATCATTGGAACCAAATGGGTGTTCAAGAACAAGCAAAGTGAGGATGGGGTAGTCATTGAAACAAGGCTAGGTGGTTGCAGGGGTACTCCCGGTTGAGGGTCGGATTTCGAGGAGACCTTTGCCCTGTAGCTCGTCTTGAGGCCATTAGAATTTCGCTTGCCTTTGCACTTCTAAAGGTTTCAAGCTTTACCGATGGACATCAAGAGTGCCTTTCTCAATGGCTTCATTGAGGAAGAAGTCTATGTCGAGACCTCCGTGTTTCGAGAACCCCAAATACCCAAGTCATGTCTTCAAGCTTTCCAAAGCGTTGTATGGACTTAAGCAAGCCCCTAGAGCTTGGTATGAGAGGCTTAAGTCCTATCTATTGAGACATGATTTCGAGATGGGTAAAGTTGACAAGACCTTGTTCATTCCGGCATGAATGACCTTCCTCGCCTAAATTTATGTCGATGACATTATCTTTGGCGGCTCTTCTCATGCTCTAGTTTCACGTTCTCGGATGTCATGAGCACCGAGTTTGAGATGAGCATGATGGGTGAGTTGACTTTCTTCCTTGGCTTCCAAATCAAGCAAACTCGGAGGTACCTTCTTGCATCAAGGCAAGTACACCGTGATCTCTGAGACGTTTCGACATGAGTGATGGAAAGCGGTGTCGACTCGATGGCTTCTACGACCACACTTGATCCGGATGAGGACGCGAGCAGTTGATCAAAAGAGTTCGAAGTATGATTGGCTCTCTCTTGTACCTCACGCCTCGAGACCGGACATACACTTCTCGTGTGTCTTTGTGCCGGTTTCGAGCTTCTCCTCGCGTATCTCACCGCCAAGCGGTGAAGCGCATCTTCGGTACCTTGAGCTACCATTAACTATGGTATCGGTACTCTTCCTCATCCTGTCTATCCCTTAGAGCCTATTCGGATGCGACTTTGCTTAGGGATAGATAGGAAGAGCACTCGAGCACCTGCCAGTTCATTGGCACTTCTCGTTTCTTGGTCTTCGAGGAAGCGATCCGGTGTTGCACGATCCACCGCAGAGGCGAGTATGTTCTGCAGCCGATTCTTGTCGAGCTGGGCCTTTGGATGGTCTCGACTGCGGGACTTTGGGTTAGCTATAGACCGTGTTCCGCTCTTTTGCGATAACACGTCTGCGATTAGCATTGCTAAGAACCCGGTCAGCACTCTCGGACCAAGCACATCGATTTTGTTGAGACGTCTCAGGTGACCATGGAGACGCGGGACAGCCCTGGACACTGGCTGGTCACAGGCGCAAAGCTTCATGTTGACAAGGGGAAGATCTCACTTCACGTGAAGTTCTCACTGCTTGCTCCAGTTTCATGACATGGTGCTCAAAGGATTGTACAGTACTCTGCCACTGTAATATCAGACTTTCTGCCTCCCTTCCCCTCGATTCTTTTCGATTTTTTTGGGTGTGTCTAGACATCGCTTGAATGTTTTCTTCCTAACTATCATCCAGATTTGAGACCGTTGGATTAGAGATCCAACGGCCCCTTTTTTTGAAGGAGGGGGAGATTTTTTTTAGAGGGGGTGGGGGAGAATTTATGGCCGTTGGATCTCTAATCCAATGATCACAAATCTTGATAGTTATGAAGAAAACATCCAGGTGATGTTTATCAACATTCTTTTTTGTTTTGGCGGAGAATCAGGCCTGCAGAAAACCCAACATGGGAAGATTCTGTCGGACGGAAATGTAAATCAGCCATAAAATTTTGCGGTAACAGTTTGACAGGTGAGTCTACTTGTAACATCCCAATTTTTGGCATTTTGTAAAATAATTTTCAAAATATTTAGTTTAAAATATTTTGGAGTTTATTCGGTGTTTTTCTGAATTCCAAAATTCAAAGTTCAAATTTAAATCAAGTTCAGTGTTTCTCTGAATTCTAAAATTTAAAGTTCAAATTTAAATCAAGTGTACACTCAATCTATCGATTCAAATTTCACTTCCCTCTCAATCTTTCTTCGGTCGAGCTCATCCTTTCCTCTAGCCATTCTTTTTCTTTCTTTCTTTTGGCCCATCCGGCCTAGCCCTTCCGTGCCTCCCTTCTCTGCTTGTGACCATGCCCAAACCGCACCGTGCGCACCTTGCCCCGCATGCCTATAGAAGGACCATGGTCGCCTTACCCTTCAACTCCCACCCTCTCTCGTGCTTCGTCGACTTTGGAATGAGGTTTTCTTCCTTAAAGCTGACCACAACGTCGCACCTAGAAATGATGCAAGGGTGGGGCTAACATATGATAGACTAGAAACCTCACTAGGTTACAATTAAACTATATCATAGCAAAATTACATAAGCATTTACACAACAACTGATATTATAGCGAAAGTGCGAAACAGTCTAATGACATTTAAAAAAAAGTATTCTAGCTATCGCTTGGGATGATCATGCTCGCAAGCTTATTGTTGGGATGATCAACAAAGGCTTGAAATCTAGCACATGGCAAATTAAAGTAAAGAAACAAAGAATTGTGAAATGGTTGAAGCTTAGGAGGCACTTGTGGATAGCTTCTAGTCCAAAACTTACTTTGCTAAGATAAGACCAAAATGTATTTCAAAAATGCTAAATGTGTTAATTATGCTCAATTCTAAGTGTTTGCATAAAATGATTCAATATTGAACTTGTAACACTCTAAATGATTCAAATGTAGCTTTTTGGCTCTATTTAGACTATTGTCATGACTTGGCTCATTTTTAGATACCTTTGGTTAAACAAGAAGTTTGATCATCACATGTTCTAAAATTGTCTTGATTATAAATTTTATGCTAGTTTGGCTATGCTTTGCTATATATTAATTGTCATGATCTAGATAGCTTGTACTCATCATATGGGTTGTAGCAATTCTTATTTGAATCAACATAGATAATTTTTATAGCTCCTTGCTAAAATTAAATGAATAAAATTGCAGCCATTCTATTTGCATCATGCTCTTTCTTATACTTTGTATTTGTCCCTCTTTCTATCAAGAAGGGTTGTCTTTCGGAAATTATTTTTATTTTCAAAAATTAACTCGATTGTGCTCCTTTTGCATTTTGTGGTATTGGCAATGTGCTTATCAAGAGAGAAATTAAAGAACCATGTTGAAAATGTCCATAGTTTAATTGTGTTGAACAATTAGCAATTGGTAATCGTGTTGAGCTGGAATTTGCATTTGTGAAAGTTTATTGTTTTTCAAAGTTGCTTGCCAGGTTACGGTCTGACCGATTTCAAGGAGCGGTTTGACCGATTTTTCGAGACAATCAAATCGTTCAAGTTGCCCCTCGGGCATTTTGCCAGGCGACGATTTGACTGACTAGTTTGGTTTTTGGCTCTTGATACCAAACACTTGTGTAGGAGTGCCATAAGATGTCTTTGCACTAGGTGTCACCTTTTCTGGAGGTCTAGGCTAAAACTAGATAGCAAACTAGCTTAAGGGGAGCGGTCTGACTAGGCTGGTGATTTGATCAGCTGGCCAATTGTGGTCAGACCGGCCACGGCTAGTTCTTGCCCGAGAGGTTCTAGTGATTTTGGGAAATTAGTCGTGGGTTGAGTTTTTGTGTCTAGGTTATTGCATTCATGATGCATGAAACATGTTTAGATTAATGTGTGTCAAGTTGTGAAGAATTTATGCTCGAAAATATTTTCTTGGTCTTTGATGTGCAGGTGCTTAGAGGTAGCCATGGTTTGTGGCATAGATCGAGACTAGGCTCGAAAATGAGCTGAGGTATGGTCAAGGAAGCCATGCGAGATGATTGGGCTTAAACGAGGCATAAGAGAAGATAGGAGATGTTGAAGGGAAGGTTTGAGTAATAGTTCATCGAATGGTATGATCGTTACAAGTGAGGTGTGGTGGTCAAGGAAACTGACACGGAGAGACTTACCGATGCTTGAGCTATTGGTGAACCTATGTGTTGCAAGCATGAGAATTACTTGCTAAGGAGAAGATGACCATAGACTAGGCTTGGGGAAGAGGTGAGATTCACGGTCAAGGCGATGGTGTTTTGGTGGAGAAGCCAAAATACAGAAAATAGCAAAAGGACTAAAACCGCAGCGCTTGGAGGGCATTCGGATAGCGTTTTAGGTCAAGGAGGTGTTGAGGAGGACAAGTAGATGGAATCTTACTCCTTAGTGAGTTGAGCTTATGAGCTTTAAAAAATATGCATAAGTATTGTGTGTGTAAAATCAGGTGTGCATAGGGTAACATGTTTCTTTGATTGTGCTAATGGATAGTATCCATTACAGTTACATGTGGGTTGGTTGCTCCATTTATTTGAGTAGGAGAGGTTGGTGGCTAGGTTTTGTGGTAAGGAAAGGGAAAGCAACCACCTTGTAGGACCGGATATGGCAACAGAGGGGGGTGAATGGTGCCTTCAAAAATCACCCTCAAGAATTCAACCAATTGACCAAAGATACTCAAGAAAAGTAAAAAGCAAAGTCCTGCACTGAGAGCCAAAAACTGCATGCAACGAGATCAAATATTGCAGCTGACCGATACTGATTCAGAAACTGGCCTGAGAAGTTTAATCGGCAGACATTTGAAAAGAAGCCAAAGCTAATTGCCGAAAACAATAGCGATGAAACAATAACACAATCGGTGAAGCTGCAGTCTAGCGGTAGAGTTTAAGCGAGAAAGAAAACATGAATCATACTAGGTAGAAATGCAGTCTAGCAGCTGAAGGTATGAGACAGAAGATAGAAATCACAAGCTGCCCATAAAGAAACTCACAGCCGAACAAACAGCAATGCTTATTTGTAAACACTGTCTCGCAGACTTGAAATCGACAATGAAGCTACAAACCGAAACCGATCGACTTCCAAGAGCCGAACACGATCGTTGAAGAACAGTTGACGGGAACAAAGGACTTGGCTAAGATGTAATAGTGCTACGAGTTCTAAACTCCTACCAAAACAGACTGCACAATACTACAGCTCAGACCATAAAACCTCTTACGCTGTTAATTCTTTCTTTGCGATAACAAAATGCAAATCTGCAGTAGAAAATCAAAACTGCAGATATCGGTAGAACAAGAAAAACTCAAGGAATCAAAGCAAAAGAGAAGTGGCAGTTGATTTTGCTCTCAAAGCTGCTGCCGTACAAAGAGAACTGAAAACATGAAACGAGCAGAAATGCGAAGCGACCGAACACCGTTCTTCTCATGCCAACAAAAGGACTTTAAACAAATCGGGCATCCCGCAACCGACCGACAACAACGGTGAGAATAATACTGACCCGAACTACAATCTTTGCCAACACAAGGGAAGGAGGAGAGCAAAAAAGACGCTGAAAGGAGAAGCTAAACCCAAAAAGAAAGCAGAGATTGAAAAGAAAAGAGATCGGTCGTGAAAGAAAAGAAAGTCATCGCCCTTCGAAATCAACCAAGAACCGTGGAGAAGAAAACAAAAGGATTTAGCTGCCTCTTTGGCCGAAACAAAAGAACTGCAAACTACTACTAACCCTGCAAAAATCCGAACTGAGTTTCAGTCGAAACAGTTACTCTTGCGTCTGTAAGACCGAAAATTTTGATATAGGAAAACTGGTTTCGAAAGCTCCTCTGGCCGAAAAACTTAAAGATCGCAGTAAATATTTTTCACATGAAAACAGAGAAATTAACATATGAACATTTGTTCTTTTCAGGATTGATCAATAGGAGCAAGAACTAAATATCTTTGAGCCCTCTGGAAGGAGAAAATGCAATCAAAGAACTTGTGAAAAGAAGATTGACCATTAACAACAGATTGCAAAGAAATTGTCGTAATGAAGAAGAGAAGACAGGGAAGAGATTTTGAAGACAAAGCTTCTCAGGACAAGAAATTTGAACTTCAGAGAAAATAACCGAAACAACACAAACGTGAACCATTTGCCTACGAGAATAGTGAACAGAGGAAGATGTTGCCGAAGACTAGAAATCTGATTTACGCATAACATAAGATTCTAGCATCTTTTGGCGGGGACTTTAAAACACGACTAGAGCTCATCATCTGAAAACGAAAATAGAAAAGAGAAGATCTCTTCATCAGAAATCATCAAGAACTCAAAGAGAGTACAGAGGATGATAAAAAGAAAAGGACTGAGGAGACAAAACATAGACCAAATACAGAGAAGAGCAAGAAAGCAGAAAATCTCAAACAAGAAGTTTCTCAAATGATTCATAGAGATGAATGATTACATGGTGAGTTCTACAATTCACTCATCCCAGGTCTCTCATTCTAGGACACATACTCAGAGACCAAACACCAGGAACACCACACTGCCTAACTCACGCTGGTAACAAATGCAGCCATACAACTTTGCCTCTTTCACCTACTCCACAACAGAAAGCAAAGAGAAAGAAGATCAAAGCAAAAGGAAACCCTAACTCTCTCCCAAAGCCATTCAATTCATCCAAAGAAAGACAACGAAGAATAGAAAAACTTCAGATTTTATTCCAACAAAAATTACAAGGAGTCCCGATACGCATGAACATTAGAACAAAAATGATTACAAGACTCTCAATCCATCCTCTCCCTCTCAATCCTCAAAAACACCAAGAGCCTCACATGCTTCTTGGGAGGAACACACACAAATGGAGAGCAAATGCACAAAAACTCTCAAGGGGGTATGCAGCCCCCAACACCTATTTATAGCCCTTGGCTAACGGGTCTCGAAGCCGTTACACCGGCTAAACCCTAACGGAGCCATCTTCCGCTTGTGCAGCCTTGCGAATTTACCGATTTGCCCCTCCTGCACCTTCCGGGAAGCTTCCACGCTCCTTGTCGTTCACGCATGACCGCACCTGACTCCGACCGACTGGACCTCGACTCCTCCCTGAGTCTAGTCCCGGTCCGTTCCGTCGCACACGACCGCACCCGGCATCCGATCGTCTGGACATCCGACTCCTCCCTAAGCCTAGTCCCGATCCACCTCGCCGCTGCCTGTCGTGTCCACCTTCGGTAGCTCCAGCTCCGGTTCGTCGTCTCCCGGCTCGCAACCACCTCAGCAGCCTCGATCATCTTTGGTGTCTCCGACCGTCTGGACCTCAACACCTCCTGTGTCTAGTCCCGGTCCTCCCACGCCTCACCATGACCTAACTCCGAAGTCCTGCAACCACACAGACAAGCAAACCATCACATAGCACCGCTCGATACATGTAAGCATAATAGAGTCAGTGACACAATATTAAGCCCAAACCTGTCAAATCATCAGAATAATCATCCTAATCCTATTGACCAGGTTTGACCAAGTCCGACCGAGCCCGTTGCACCCCGCAACGACATGGTCCGAACCAACCAACTCAAACTCGACTTTTCTAAACCGATGTCAATTACTCATCATACACACGGGATGACCACCACATGGTATCTCACACCTCTCTTCTAGGTTTGGGTATGTGCTCTTGGGTGAGATATCTCTATCCTTTATGGTAGAGTAGCTGTAAATCAAACCTTCACAAGTTCTAATACATTAATCTTGTCCACCATCCATGGTGTGTTCTTGATATTATTGATTTTGTTCTTTATTGTTGGTGCTTTGCCCCTCTCTTCTTCCGTCTTGATCTTATTGGTTCCAAGGACTCATAAGAGATGAAGATACTTCATGAGAGTCATATATCATCCATCTAGGGGCTAGTTGTAGTAACATCTTAGGGTTTGCCTTATTTGGTTTGATTTAGAGCATTTTTTGTGAAATCATGTTTCTAAAATTTTGGTCACGAATCTTTGGGTGCTCTAGTTTGCTATGACATGTAGAAACCTATCTAGATCCATGTTCGCCATATCAAACCCACGAGCAAGACATCTCTCAAGATTGTGAGTTTTGCTCAATTTTGTTGCAACCTTAATTGTCTCAAGGAAATGTTAAAACTTTGGCTAAGATCCATACAATCCTCAGATGGATTAGGTTTCCGATATCTTTGGCAAAGTGTGTGCAAAGTCTCAAGTCATTTAAACTTGTATTTTGAGGATTGTACCTTTTTGAGGTTTTTCTTGGGTTGATTTCCTCGTCTAGATCAAGGGAGTGATCTGACCAGTAGCCAATCAGACCAGTTCCCAGATAGTTAGACTGCCAGCACCAGGTCGGTCCAATAGTTGGGTCAATAGTGGTTTGACCGGTCAGGAGGTGTTCAACTCTATTTTTCTTCCGCGCTTTGGTAAGTTTTTTGTTAGTAGGCTAATATGATCTTCATAGCTTCCAATAGCTAGTGGAGTGAAGGTTTTAGAAAACCATCCGGGAATGAAACAAGGGCTAATTAAAAGGATTTGGAATTGGTGAATCAATAAAGGTTGTGTTCTTATTGGTTTCTGTTTCTACTTGGTGAGCCAAAAACCAATATATGGCTTCTCTACTCTTCTCGCTCTCATCTTGCTCTGGGATAAGGTAGGGGGTCACGGGCATATCACGCACCCTACTCTTATTGCTCTCGTGACACACATGCATCTCTCCCTCAATTTCTCCACCATCTGTGCCTTCCTTCCTAAAACCACTTTTTCAGTCACTACTTTTCATTTTCAACCACTACTACAAAAGAGGCTAAATTGGATGTTTACATACAGACGGTTCCTAGAAACCGTATGTGCTGCAAGCATCCCAGACAGTTCATACAAATAACCGTCTGTGATATTTTCACAGATGGTTTTTAATACAAACCATCTGTGAAGTATCACAAACGGTTCTCGATAAAAACCGTCTGCGATAATGGTAGACATCACAGACAGTTCTTATCAAGAACCGTCTGTGATACTTCCCAGACGGTTTGTATTAAAAATCGTCTATGATAATGAAGTTATCATAGACAGCTTGTATTAAAAATCGTCTGTGATATGTTTCCCGCCTCACAATCCTCCAAAATTTCATAATCTCCCGCCTGACTCGGAGTAGGATTCCATTCTGAGGCATCTTTAATAAAATAGGCATAACTTTTGCATACAGTGTTCGTTTTCGACGTTTTTGTACTTGTTGGAAAGCTAACGATGAGCCCGATCCAAACAATGACTGGCTTATGCTAGTCGCCCTCTAAGACCCTCAAAATCGGCCATCTTTAGCCCCAAATTTGTGTTATAAGTTTTTTGTTTCTATTTTTGCGCTTTTCTTGGTCTTCCCTTCAGAATTTGGATTTTGCTTCAACTGAAAAGTTGTAGATCTCATTGAAACCTTTTCAAATGAGTATATATAAGCCATATAAAAATTTACTATTTTATCTTTTGAGACTAGTTGTTTATATTGCACCGGTATATAAAACTTTGTGCTCTTATTCATAGACGATTGGTATATAGAACCGTCTGTGATATTCATTCAGCATAGACGGTTTAACCTACCATCTGTCTGTGATAGAGAGTATCACAGACAGTTTGTATGTAGAACCGTCTGTGATAATCTGACCGTTGGGCCCATCGATCCTCCCCAACCCAATCCTAGTCAATAGAAATCCACCAACCCTCACCCCACGGATCTTATATCCACCTCTTCGTCCCCGCACCAAAAATTTTCGCACTCCCACCTCTCCCTCCCCTATAAACAATCACCCAAACCCAGCCTCCTTGCCGTTCTCCTCCTCCTTGACCCTTACCATAATAGCTCGTACAAAGCAGACGACACACAAGTCTACGGGAGGCAAGACACCGCAGAAGCAACTAGCTACCAAGGCAACGCTCAATCAACGCCGACGATGGTGGGCGTCAAAGACATCCAGCTCGTGCGTTGCATCAGAGGCGAGAAGGCCTAGGCATAGAAGATCTTTGCTTTTTCTCTGTTCTTGTTGTGTTAGCTAGATGGGTAACCTACTCGTTGTTTTGGGATATTGTAATGGTAGATTCTAATCTTAATAAAAATATAATGTGTATTGTGTTTCTTACTATATTTGCTTGTTTTTGGATAGCATAGTTAACATTTCCTGAGGTTAGCCAAAAAAAGAAAAAAATTAGGTATAGAAGAATTATCACAGATCCCGATTGGGAGGATGAAGATGTGATAGCATGGACCTTTGGAAAACATGGGAATTACTCGGTTCACTCAACTTATAATCATCAAGCATCAAGAGATATCGATGAAGGAGCAGCTTCGACATCAACTGAGGTAAATAACCCAATATGGAAATCAATTAAGGTAAATAATCCAACATGGAAATCAACTAAGGTAAATAACCCAATCTGGAAGCGTCTTTGGAATATGAATGTTCCGCCGAAGGTGCGTGTGTTTTGGTGGAAGGTAATTCATGAATTTGTGCCTACAATGTATGTGTTGTTCCGATGACACATTGCAACATTAGGAGCGTGCATGCTCTGTGGTGCAGAGAGAGAGAGCATTCCATGCTCTTATGGAATGCCCACAGGCTCAAGCTTTTTGGCAAGCTATCAAGGAGGCCAATTGTGTGAAACTACCATGATTCCATTTGGCTACCTAGGCAACATAGTGACAACATAGAAATCATCTTATGCAGTATGCACTCTCTGGACGACCAGAGATAACATGGAACATGGGTGAGAAACCTAGAGACCAGAGCAGGCGGTGAGGTGGGTGTCTGCAATATGGTTAAAACAGTGACTGGTGCTCGATCGTGGAAGGCACCAAAAATGATCATGTTAAGATTAATGTGGATGGTGCTTTCAAGGGAGATGTTACGTAGGGAGCTACTAGCATGATTATTAGGGATTTGTATGGGAGTTTCCAGGCTGTAGCTAGCTACTGGTGTGAAGCAGCCATGGAAGCCCTGATTATGGAAGTAGTACTGGCCTGATAAGATGCCCTTAAGCTGGCCAAAAGTTGTGGCTTTGATAAAGTGGAGCTAGATATGGATTGCCTTGCTGCTACCAATCTGTGGAAGTTGAGGGGTGATATGTAATGACTCTATTTTTTGGAACAGGGTCATCGTACCTTTCACAACACCTAGGAGTTTACTTGCATATAGGAGTATCATCTTGCTCATAAATATTTGAAAAGAGTTAACTTGGTTAAAATATGACTTAGCATCCAACTTTAGAAACTTAACGGACATCCAAGCACATAACTTACATTTAGAAGAATAGAACAAATCCCCACAGGAATGCTTGAGTGCTGTCGTAACCCTAACACGAAGGTTTGAAACATATTTTCTTCTTCTGATATCTATTCTGATGAAAATAAGCAAGATTGAGTACACTAGTTACTCAGCAAGCTACATAGGGAAATGATATTTAACTAATTGCCAATATTTCAAGAGATGGATGGATTGATTTTATTGTTATATTTGTGGATACATTTTATTTATAAACAATTTTGAACACAAAAGATAAAAGGTTGACTTTAAGGAAAAAAGGGGTTCACTTAACTCAATTTCCATTTTGAAATCTCACCAAATCTAGTTATGCTTTGTTATTGGAATCACCCATAAAACACAGCTTTATTTACTAGAAGTATGGCATATTTCAATATCATTTATAATTTTGACTCTGCAAAATTGCTCAGCTTTACCCATAAGATATCTCTGACTCGTAATGTCAAACTATAGACACACAACATATTAGCATGCGGCTGAGTTAAGACAACAAGATCTTTCACTACTCTCCTATTTTGATAGCCTCTTCCCAGTAGGGACGAGACCCACACATTGTTAGCATTCCACTGGCCAACGCGGAAAGTTGCAACCTAACTCCATATGATCCTACCATTATTAAGTATGATTTTACCGTTCCATTATTAAGTATGATTTTACCGTTTTCATACCACTACTTTTCATGTGAGCTATTTCCACTTTTGGAATCCCAACACCTTGTAGATATTCAATAGATTTGAGCAACTTCTAGACCAGGCTTGACCAGTCAAAACTTGTGATTGAACGATCACTATGTTCTTTACTCAGTATAAGATTCCAATTCTTACTTTTCACCAATGAGATAGCCATCCACAACCAATAACCCAGTGCACCACGATATTGCCACCAATCCAACCATAGCCTCCTCCCTAAGATAAGGTCGTGGACTTCAACCATCTCGTAGCTTTCCACCATTCATCCTTAACCCTAATATTATTTTGTAATTATATCAGCAAGACGCCGAATCTTTTAGTAGTATAAAACATTTGGATTTTTTGATCTACCATGGTATATTTTATAGTAGTTTATTATTACTAAGGCTTATCAAGGTGAATATGACCATCAATCAAAACAAGGTTGTTCTGGTGGTAGGACATAATTAATTATCATATTATTCTAAAATATTATTTTAAGTAAATAACAATGCACAAATAGTAGTAATGAAAGTACTAATAATTAAATAATTAAAGGATGTAGGTTTGAGAGATCATGTGGAGATGATCCTATCTTTGTGATGAGTATTTGACTCTTGGTTGAAGGAAAATTGAGTTTGTTTTGGGCTTTTATTGCAAAGTCTTAATTCTGGTCGAAATGAAGTCGTGTACGACTTGTCCCAGCTCGTCGACCATGTAGGATGCCTTACGACCACGTTTGGTCGTGGTCGAATTTCGTTCAAGAGCGTACGACCACGTTGAGGTGTTCTCGGCAAAACTGACAGTGGTCGGAAGGCGTTACGACCACGTTGGCGCATATCGGGTGGCGTACGACCATGTTGCCGAGTATCGGAAGTCAGCCGGACGGCGTACGACCACACTGTGGCGTCCCCGGCGAATTTGAACGTGATCGGAAGTCTACCGGGTAGCGTACGACCACGTTGCCGAGTATCGGGTTCCAGCCAAGCAACGTACGAGTTCTTTGGCCGTGGTCGGAAGGGTTTACGACCACGTTGGCAATTGGGAGCGTTCGATCACGTTGTAGCGCTCAGGCTTCGACCACGTTGCGGAGCCCTCAGAAGATTTGACCGTGGTCGGCACTCGGCGGTAGGGTTTACGACCACGTTGTGGGATCGGAGCCTCGACCACGTTGGGCGGTCGGGCGTTCGACCACTGGCCGTGGTCGGTGGGCGTCACGACCACGTTGTGGGAGATCGGGGCCTCGACCACGTTGTGGGAAAGGAGCCACGACTACGTTGTGGCACTCGGTGGTGCGACCGCGTTATGCGCTCGGAGAGCTACGACCACGTTAGCGCGAGAATTGAACGTGGTCGAAACCGCGTTCGACCATGTTATCGGTAGGATGACCGTGGTCGTGCGGGATCACTAAAATTGGTCGTAAGGGTGCATTTCATGTCCGATTACGTGAGGTTTGGTCGGTTGGGTTCCTTGTGATGTTGTGGACATTGTAGATTGGTTTGTTCTACATTTTGACAAGGTTTGGTAAAGTCTAATTTACGTGGAAAGAGACTTGAGCTCTGTGGAGTCGTGCGAGTTGGATCAGTGCTATGTGATGGTTTTGTTGTCTGTGATGGTTGCAGGTACTGGGAGACATGTCTTGGTGAGGCTTAGAGAGGTCGGGACTAGACATAGGAGATGTTGAGGTCCGAGCAGCGTGGAAGCCAAGAGGACGTGGTCTTGCCCGAGTGGTGTAACCGAAACAAAGGCATGAGGAGGAAGCTTGGGAGGCTCAAGGGCATTTTGGAGAAATGCCAAAGCCTCGCAAAGGAAGTGTCCTCTGGGAAAGCTCTGGAGTTGGTGGTGCTATTGGGCAAAGCAGTGGAGCCGTTGCCACTGGGTAATGGGCAAAGCACTGGAGGCACTCGCAAGCCTTGGACTCTCTGTAGAACGGTGGTCTGTTGAGACCCGTTAGCGTGTGAGACTATAAATAGAGAGGTTAGGTCTCAGGAGCGAAGTGAGGTTGTCCCCTGAGTGCTCTGAGTGTTCCTCTCTATCTTGTGTGAGTTGTCTCGGTAAGAGCATGGATGCTCGTGTACCTCCGATGGAGTGGTGTAGAAACCTCCATGTGCAATAGAAGAGATTGGATTCATCTCGTGTATCATTCCTTGTTTTGAGATGATTTACTTGTTGCATTTGCCTCTCGATTTCCTTCATTTTATGTATTTTCTTTGAGAGTTGGCTTGTATCCTTTTGCTCTGAATCGATTCATACTCTAAGACCACTTGGTCAATTCATTCCCGAGAGCAAAAATCAAGACAGAGAAATTTCTGTGTTTTCGATGCACGCTCGGTTACTTTGTCTTGAGTTCGACCGAGGCACTCTCTCCTCCTTAGCAAAGACTTTTGATTTTCTGGTAAATTCACTTTTAAATATCTTGTTCTTGCTAGGTTTCAAGTTTCATTCGTTTTGATTCTCGGTGGCAAAGTTCTCCGAGTTCTTGTCACGGCGATCGTCGCTGAGCTACTCTGCTTTCGATCGACTATAGTATTTACTTGTTCATCTTTGTCGGCGACTATCTTCTCTGTTGTCGATTGGTTTTATTGCTTGGTGTCTTCTCATTCTCGATCGAAACGATCGATCGACCACTCATTGGCTTTCATTGCGGTGTCACAAAATCGGTTTCGACCACCTAAGCCTACTTCGACCACGGCTTGATCCATGTTTTTCATTGCCGACTATTGTCTTATTACGCTTTGATTTTCGACCACGGTCCGCAATCGTCCGATTTACTTTATCAGTATTACGACTTTGTCTTTCGGTTGTGATTTCATTTGTCTAAGGGGAAGAATTTTAAGGCACCATTCACCCCCTCTGTTGCCATTCGGTCCTTCAATTGGTATCGAGCCGGTTAGCTCTTCTTCATAGATCTTAACCGGTCTCAAAGAGCCATGGCAGCAGACAAGTATTCCACCAAGCCGCCTATTTTCGATGGCTGGATTACCCCTTCGGAAGAGCCGAATGGAAACATATATCCGTGCTCGGGGTATGCTATTTGGCGGAAGGTGAAAATACAATTTGTTGTTCTATGATGAGAACATCAATGCCGGAATATGGTCGATGTTGAGGCAAATGCAAAGGCAAGGAACATCATCATACGAGGATTGAGCGAGCGGGTTGATCGCATCTCACACCGTCGTCCGCTCACGACATCCGGGTGACCTCGATGCATACCATGAGGGCACCTCCCGGATCAAGACGGTTCGACAGGATCGGTTCAGCGAATCTGACAAATTCGAGATGCTTGCTGGAGAGTCCCTTGACGAGTGCTTTTCACGTTTCACAAAATCTTGAGCAACCTCCGAGCCGTCGGTCTCACATACTCCGACTCGGATAACGCTCGACGGATGCTTTCGCACTCGATCTTCGTGTTTGGGAGATGAAGGTGACTACCATCAAGGACACCACGGACCTCTCGACCACGACTCTTGACGCGCTTTACTCGCGCCTCAAGACTCACGAGATTGACATAGTCTCGACGGTCGAAGTCTCGATCGATGGCACTAGTCACCGATCCCGCTCGGATCCACTTCTTCCGAGCCATCTTGTGGATTCTCCTCGGCGCTCTCGTGACATAACCGATGATCGAGATAGCGACTTGCGGATGAGCACTAGCCCTCCTCGCACGGAGATTCTCCCATGCTTACAAAGGGAGGAGGGACGGAAGGAAAGAGGACCCGTGATTTGTTTGAGTGTGGTGGCCCCAACCACATTCGAGCAAACCGTCCCAAGTTGGGGAAAGGCAAAGTCGACTACGGCGGTTCCGGCAAGAACGACTACTCCGACAAGAACCGCAACAAGAAGGCCCCAACTCCGACGCAAGGCAAGAAGCCGTTCGCAACTTTGGGAAGGCCAAGCTCTTCCACCGCGTCCTCGCCGCCGACAACCTCGACCTCGGCGAAGTGGAGGGATGGAGCGACGACGACGGACGGGTGATCAAGACCCCAAGAGTGGCGACGACTTCTCGGCATGTGCTTCATGGCCCTCGAGGCTGAACCGAGCGACAATGAACAGTACTCGACTCGGATGAGGTATGCCCCACCTATGACCAGCTCAATCATGCTTTTCTTAAGCTAGGTGGATCTCATGCTAGAGCTAAGGCTAGGTGTCTTGAGTTAGAGAAGGAAGTAGCTAGATTGTCACGAGCTTACTTCACTTACATCTGCTTCCTCTCGTGACGAATGTGATACATACCACCCTTGATTGGTGATATGGAGAAGCTAAGGACTTCATATGATAGTGTGACCTCGAGCTAGATATTCTTAAGGTGGAGAATGTTAGTCCGTCATTGAACTAGAGATGTCTAGGATTGTTTTCCTTCATCTACCGTTGATACTACTTCTTGCACCTCATGTGAGGATAAGGATAATGCTTTTAGAGGTCTTTATACATTGCTTCTCGATCTGCCGAGACTTGTGAAAGTTGTAACAATTTGAAGATGAACCTAAAGCAGGCGGATCATAAAATTGTTGAATTACAAGCTTTTCTACTTGAGCCTATTGCTTCATGTGTGAATTGTCCTAAAGCGATCACGAGCTTGAATCATTTCCAAACAGTTTCAAGAAATGATTGATCATGATAAGAAGTTGGCTCGGTTGCTTCTAAGGACCTGTTAGCTCACCATGCATTAGTTGTAACAAACTAAAATCTAACTTGATTGCATTAGATGAGAAATGTGAAGCTAACTAAGGACCTACTAGAGAAGCCACCTTGTGCTTGTAATGTGATTGTGAAGAAGGGGGAGAAGCCCCCGGGTAAGGTAGAGACGCCTAGCGATGCGAACCAATCTGCTAGCAGTAGGATCGTCCCTTCTCGTCGGTACGTGCGTGCACAAGCCGCCTTCCCTCTGCTGTTGGTCGTTCTCCTGCTCCCTTACCTTCTGCTTGTTTCTCCTCCTCCTTGCTCTTCTTGCACCTCTCTCTTCGGGAGTGTCGGTACCTTATGAACACTCTCGAGAAATTTGTAGGAGGCAAGAAGGATCTCAATCTTATTCTAGACCAATCAAAATTTGCAAGTTCAAACAGGGGTCTAGGATATAATTTCCGTGAGGATGTGAGAAAACATCCACCTGTCGTGCTCAGACCCATAGCCGCAGGTGTGATCGAGGTCAAGCCCAAGAACAAGAAAGTTCAATTTAGATCAGCGGGCTTTGTCCAAGGGATTTCGACGATGGTGATTTCACCCAGCTTGACCTCTCGAAGGCGGTATCATTGCACCATCGCCGAAGGATGGGCATCTGATTGACCAATGCTTCAAGCGCCAAGATCGCGCGAAGAGACCGTCTTGAGTCTCTTAGGCGTATTCGTGGTCGCCCCGGACCTTGAGTGCACCTAAGACCAACACGAGGTCTAGGTTTGCTACTTGTTGGTAGCTTTGGGCGACCGAGGACTTGGTTTTTCTGAGCTTCGTTTTTCGTCCTCGTGCTCCCTCCGGTCGTGACTTCCGCCGTCACGAGGGTAGATCTCGTTCTATCGGGATAGCTACCAGCGGCGTGATCGGCGTCTTGCCGGTGCTCGACTCGCTCTCCGTAGTAGTCGGACCCGGCCATGCCTTCAGTGCGCACATAGACCTTCCGCTTCTTTGAGCGACGGAGGCGAGGGTAGTTAGAGGTCGTGTGTGACTACTTCTTACGCTCGACGTGTGACTCAAGATTGGGTGCCAAAATCTATGTTGATTTATCCCAAGATCGAGACTTTGCTCTCTTGTTGACTCGGGTTCACGGGCGAGGAAGGGAAAGGTTTGGCTTGTAGACTCGGGTGTTCACGACACATGACCGGAGATTCCGTTGGTTTTCTTCCTTGCCCGAGCTCCGGTGATGAGACAATCACCTTGAGACGCCTCTTCAGGCGAGTCATCGCCAAAGGTGCAGATCTTGCATTAATGATTCATTTGTTTTGAAAGATGTTGCCTTGGTTAGTAAGTCTGCAGTACAATTTGCTTTCGGTCTCTCGACTTCTGATGACGATTTCGAGGTGAGTTTTAAGAAAACAACCGCAAAATTCTTGATTCTTGGGTGAGTACGGTTTATGGATTTCTCGTTTTGGGAGGATCTTTCGTGCTGATTTTTCCGAGTCTTCGGTGATCCTCTCCGTTGTTTGCTTGCTTCGAGTCCCGCGATCTTTCCTTCGGCATAGGAGACTTGGTCATATTGGATTTGATCATTTGACCCGAGTTAGCGGCCACGATCTCATTCGTGGTCTCGCCGAAACTCAAGATGGTCAAAGATCTTGTTTGCGCTCCATGCCCAAGACGACAAGATGGTTGCCGCTTCTCATCCTCCGGTCCGCAGTTACTATGACCGATGCACCGGACAGTTGCTCCATATGGATACGGTTGGACCGGCTCGAGTGCGGTCGGCGGAGGGAAGTGGTACGTTCTTGTTGTGGTCGATGACTATTCGAGGTACTCTTGGGTGTTTTCTTAGCCTCGAAGGATGAGACGTTTACATATTTTCGAGGTCTTTTCAAGAGGCTTTCTGTTGAGCTTAGGGTGCCTTACGAGCGATCCGCATGACAATGGCACGGAGTTCAAGAATTCCTACTTTGAGAGTTTCGTGGTGAGACAGTGTAGAGCACCGCCTCTCTTCTCCATCGTCCCCAACAGAATGGCGTTGTGGAGAGGAAGAACCGTACCTTGGTCGAGATGGCCGTGACGATGCTTGATGAGTACTCTACACCGCGGAAGTTTTGGGTGAGGCTATAGCCACCGCATGCCATGTTTCCAATCGAGTTTTCTTGGGCACACTTGCACCGCACTTCTTATGAGTTGAGATACAGGCGGCCCGTGTTTCTCATTTCGTGTGTTTGGTTGCAAGTGTTTTATTCTCAAGTCCGGGAACCTAGATAAGTTCGAGTCACGTTCTTGTGATGGACTTTTTCGGGCTACTCGACTTCTTGGCGGGCTTATAGGGTCCGGCTGCGAGTCTAGCAAATGGTAGAAACACCGTGAGGTAACTTTCGATGAGGCGATCCGAGGACTAGGCCCGATATCTCGAGTTCACTAGAGCGATCCGAGACCATCTTTGTGGATGATGAGGATGATGGAGATGAGGGTTGTCTACCCAATCCGGTCCCTCTCCACCCCTTGAGGTGCCTTCTTCCACCGCACCTCGAGGCGATCGCCCTTACCTTCTTCGGAGCTAGTGGCTCTGTTCCTACCCGTCGGTAACGAGGTGAGGCCACTTCTTCATCTCATCCAGACCTCCAAGACATATCCAAAAATCTCATCCTTACGGCGATGATTGGAGATCTATTTGAGCGAGTCACACGTTCCAAGTCCGGCGTGTCACTTTTCATCTCCACTCGCCTTCGTAGCTTCCTTTGAGCCCAAGGACGTTTGTCATGCTTTATCGGCGAGTCTTGGGTCAGCGCCATGCATGAGGAGCTAGAGAGTTTCGAGAGAAACAAGGTGCGGACGCTTGTTGAGCCCCTCGAGATCAAAATATCATTGGAACCAAATGGGTGTTCAAGAACAAGCAAAGTGAGGATGGGGTAGTCATTGAAACAAGGCTAGGCTGGTTGCAGGGGTACTCCCGGTTGAGGGTCGGATTTCGAGGAGACCTTTGCCCTGTAGCTCGTCTTGAGGCCATTAGAATTACGCTTGCCTTTGCGACTTCTAAAGGTTTCAAGCTTTACCGATGGACATCAAGAGTGCCTTTCTCAATGGCTTCATTGAGGAAGAAGTCTATGTCGATGACCTCCGTGTTTCGAGAACCCCAAATACCCAAGTCATGTCTTCAAGCTTTCCAAAGCGTTGTATGGACTTAAGCAAGCCCCTAGAGCTTGGTATGAGAGGCTTAAGTCCTATCTATTGAGACATGATTTCGAGATGGGTAAAGTTGACAAGACCTTGTTCATTCGCGGCAGCAATGACCTTCCGTCGCCAAATTTATGTCGATGACATTATCTTTGCGGCTCTTCTCATGCTCTAGTTTCACGGTTCTCGGATGTCATGAGCACCGAGTTTGAGATGAGCATGATGGGTGAGTTGACTTTCTTCCTTGGCTTCCAAATCAAGCAAACTCGGGAGGTACCTTCTTGCATCAAGGCAAGTACACCGTGATCTCTGAGACGTTTCGACATGAGTGATGGAAAGCGGTGTCGACTCGATGGCTTCTACGACCACACTTGATCCGATGAGGACGGCGAGCCGTTGATCAAAAAGAGTTCAGAAGTATGATTGGCTCTCTCTTGTACCTCACTGCCTCGAGACCGGACATACACTTCTCTGTGTGTCTTTGTGCGGTTTCGAGCTTCTCCTCGCGTATCTCACCGCCAAGCGGTGAAGCGCATCTTCGGTACCTTGAGCTACCATTAACTATGGTATCGGTACTCTTCCTCATCTGTCTATCCCTTAGAGCCTATTCGGATGCGACTTTGCCTACAGTAGGATAGATAGGAAGAGCACCGGCACTGCCGGTTCATTGGCACTTCTCTCGTTTCTTGGTCTTGAGGAAGCGGTCCGGTGTTGCACATCCACCGCAGAGGCCGAGTATGTTCTTGCGACCGATTCTCGTAGCTGTGGCCTTTGGATGGTCTCGACTCTGCGGGACTTTGGGTTAGCTATAGACCGTGTTCCGCTCTTTTGCGATAACACGTCTGCGATTAGCATTGCTAAGAACCCGGTCAAACACTCTCGGACCAAGCACATCGATATCGATATCATTTTCTTGAGACCATGTAGAGAAGGGTGACATCGTGCTCCGGTTGTGAGAGTGACCATCGGTTGGTGATATCTTCACCAAGTCTTTGGATAGCACGAGGTTTTCTCTGCGGGGAGAGCTTGGGGTGGTTTGTCCTTACGGACTATTGTGAGGGGAGCTTTGGGCTTTACTGCTTTATCATATTTTTATGCTTCTGTATCCTTACTGTTGCATTGCATTTTCGGGTGCATTGGGTTTAGTCCTTCTAGCATAGGTTAGAGTGTGTCTCTTGCTGAATTGCTTAGACTTCTTGCTCTTATCTTGTGCTTTCAGGATAGCTGTTTCTTATCTCACTAGATTGAGCTCACTCACTTCTTGCGATCTAGCGAGGGTCGGGCCACCTTCTGGTGAGCAGTGCGTGTTTGCTCTCTAGTGTGTGTTTTACGGTCGGCTATTAGTCACAGAGTCATATGGGGTAGATGAGAGTCGATCGAGCCATAGTATCCTCTATATCTTATCTATGCTTTAAGGACTGCCTGTTTTCGTGATTTATTTGCCAGCTTCTCGTTTTATTGCTTTGGTTCAGGGGGAGTTCATTTGGGAACTTCTAGATTTTAATGTTGACATAACTCAACTTGAACTGAAAGTTGCATAAATTGTTAAAAGGGAGTTGGATGTTCTTCTTTTGTATTTGTAACATAACTTAATGGAGCCTTGATTATTATCCTTTCATGACATGTTTTCATTATATTACATCTTGCCATGATTTATGCTCCATTGCTAATTTGATCATGACTTTATATGTGTAGTCAAGTCTTTGCCATGATAGGTTAATTAAAATGCTAAATTTTGACCTAACTCATGTCATGTTCATATATGAGACTAGTCAGCTTTGTATTATCTTTTTATGATTCTTGCCATGTCAAATAGGCTGAGTTGAGTCTTGAATCTTAGTTGAGCAATAGATTGAGCTATATAGTTTCTTGATGACACAAAAGTTAGTACAATATATTAAAAGCAAAAAGATCTCTTTTGTGCGAAAAAACTGATCTCACCAATTCCTTCTCATGAGACGGCTTGCCATTGCACAAGGCATGAACTCAGGGGAGATTTGGATGACCAAGATCATTTCCTTAAGCTTCTCGCTTGGAATGATCGCATAAGGCTTGAGGTCTAGCACATGACAAAATATGATTGAAAACAATCATGAGATCTCTAAAGAAAAATGTCATTTATGCTCAATTGCTAAAATTTCAAGTGTACCTAAACAAATGTATCATTCTTGAATAAATAGCACTCTAGTTGGCTCAACACTAGCTTCTCGATTCCATTTAGCTCATTGACATGGCTTGCATCATTTGTGGATATCATTAGCTAGACTAAAATCTTGTTTGACTTGACTTGCTAAGCACTTCAAATTTAAAAAAAAATCAGATTATACCTTCTGTTAGCTTAGCTTCTCTTTACATACATAGTCATGATCTTTGTAGCATACTTGTATGTTATGGCTTGTGTAATACATTTGGTCATTTGGATAATTCTCATGGCTCGCATACTTTGAATAATCAAATCGACCATTCCATCCATCATTTTGACTTATTCTCTCTTGCTTACTTGATGTGTTTATTGCCAAAAGGGGGAGAATAGATTGAAAAAAGAATAGAGCTTTGGAGATCAATTTGCTCTTTATGTGTTGCTCTAGTATTCCTTCTGTCGACATGGTCATAATTTCATTTTCTTTCCTTGGACCATGTCGGCTTCTACAAACTCAACTTCTTATTTTACGGTGTTTGTCAATATACTCATCAAGGGGGAGATTGAGAGATCATGTGGAGATGATCCTATCTTTGTGATGAGTATTTGACTCTTGGTTGAAGGAAAATTGAGTTTGTTTTGGGCTTTTATTGCAAAGTCTTAATTCTGGTCGAAATGAAGTCGTGTACGACTTGTCCCTGGCTCGTACGACCATGTAGGATGCCTTACGACCACGTTTGGTCGTGGTCGAATTTCGTTCAAGAGCGTACGACCACGTTGAGGTGTTCTCGGCAAAACTGACAGTGGTCGGAAGGCATTACGACCACGTTGGCGCATATCGGGTGGCGTACGACCATGTTGCCGAGTATCGGAAGTCAGCCGGACGGCGTACGACCACGCTGTGGCGTCCCCGGCGAATTTAAACGTGATCGGAAGTCTACCGGGTAGCGTACGACCACGTTGCCGAGTATCGGGTTCCAGCCAAGCAACGTACGAGTTCTTTGGCCGTGGTCGGAAGGGTTTACGACCACGTTGGCAATGGGAGCGTTCGATCACGTTGTGGCGCTCGAGCTTCGACCACGTTGCGAGCCCTCGAAGATTTGACCGTGGTCGGCACTCGGCGGTAGGGTTTACGACCACGTTGTGGGATCGAGCCTCGACCACGTTGGGCGGTCGGGCGTTCGACCACTGGCCGTGGTCGGTGGGCGTCAC
Source organism: Bonia amplexicaulis (assembly GCA_036346245.1). Classification (NCBI taxonomy): domain Eukaryota; kingdom Viridiplantae; phylum Streptophyta; class Magnoliopsida; order Poales; family Poaceae; genus Bonia; species Bonia amplexicaulis. The sequence continues at coordinate 18,530,999 of CM070750.1, read as the reverse complement.
GACCACGTTGTGGGAGATCGGGGCCTCGACCACGTTGTGGGAAAGGAGCCACGACTACGTTGTGGCACTTTCGGTGGTGCGACCGCGTTATGCGCTCGGAGAGCTACGACCACGTTAGCGAGAATTGAGCGTGGTCGAACGCGTTCGACCACGTTATCGGTAGGATGACCGTGGTCGTGCGGGATCACTAAAATTGGTCGTGGGTGCATTTCATGTCCGATTCGTGAGGTTTGGTCGGTTGGGTTCCTTGTGATGTTGTGGACATTGTAGATTGGTTTGTTCTACATTTTGACAAGGTTTGGTAAAGTCTAATTTACGTGGAAAAGAGACTTGAGCTCGTGTTTGTCGCGAGTTGGATCGGTGCTATGTGATGGTTTTGTTGTGCGTGATGGTTGCGGTCTTGGGAGACATGTCTTGGTGAGGCTTAGAGAGGTCGAGACTAGACATAGGAGATGTTGAGGTCGAGCGACGTGGGCCGAAGAGGACGTGGTCTTGCCCGAGTGGTGTAACCGAAAACGCAAGGCATGAGGAGGAAGCTTGGGAGGTCGTTGAAGGGCATTTTGGAGAAATGCCAAAGCACGCAAAGGAAGTCGTGTCCTCGGGAAAGCACCGGAGTTGGTGGTGCTATTGGGCAAGCGGTGGAGCCGTTGCCACGGGTAATGGGCAAAGCAATCGGAGGCCCGCAAAGCACTTGGACTCTCTGTAACGGGTGGTCTGTTGAGACCCGCTAGCGTGTGAGACTATAAATAGAGAGGTTAGGTCTCAGGAGCGAAGTGAGGTTGTCCCCTGAGTGCTCTGAGTGTTCCTCTCTATCTTGTGTGAGTTGTCTCTGGGTAAGAGCATGGATGCTCGTGTACCTCCGATGGAGTGGCTGTAGAAACCTCCATGTGCAATAGAAGAGATTGGATTCATCTCTGTGTATCATTCCTTGTTTTTGAGATGATTTACTTGTTGCATTTGCCCTCTCTGATTTCCTTCTGTTTTATGTATTTTCTTTGAGAGTTGGCTTGTATCCTTTTGCTCGAACTGGATTCATACTCTAAGACCACTTGGTCAATTCATTCCCGAGAGCAAAATCAAGACAGAGAAATTTCGTGTTTTCGATGCGCGCACGTTACTTTGTCTTGAGTTCGACCGAGGCACTCTCTCCCTCCTTAGCAAAGACTTTTGATTTTCTGGTAAATTCACTTTTAAATATCTTGTTCTTGCTAGGTTTCAAGTTTCATTCGTTTTGATTCTCGGTGGCAAAAGTTCTCTGAGTTCTTGTCACGGCGATCGTACGCCTGGAGCTACTCTGTTTTTGGTCGACTATAGTATTTACTGTTCATCTTTGTCGGGCGACTATCTTCTCTGTTGTCGATTGGTTTTATTGCTTCGGGTGTCTTCTCTGTTCTCGACCGAACAGTCTGATCGACCACTCATTGGTTTTCGACTGCGGTGTCACAAAATCGGGTTTCGACCACCTAAGCCTGCTTCGACCACGGCTTGATCCATGTTTTTCGATTGCCGACTATTGTCTTATTCGCTTTGATTTTCGACCACGGTGCTGCAATCGGTCCGATTTCTTTTATGCGTATTCGACTTTGTCTTTCGGTGTGATTTCATTTGTCTAAGGGGGAAGAATTTTAAGGCACCATTCACCCCCCCTCTGTTGCCATTTCGGTCCTTCAAGGTTCAACATGATCAAAAACATATGGCTTGCCTCCTTACCCTAAGCCTCTGATTATTTCAAAGTAGGCTTCGGGTTTGTTCTCGATTACTTCAATTGCTCATATAGTTTTCCATTGATTAACTCGCTAAGTTGGAATAACAGCGTGGGAAAATGAATACAAATAAGTTCCTGTTTTGCAGAATATAAACGGGAACAAAATAAAATAAAATAACTAAAAAAACATAAAGAAAATGGGTTTGGATGAATAGGGTTTAAGCAATATCTGGTTTGGCTGAGCGGAGTTGAAATTAGGTTAAATGGGCTTGAGATGGTCGAAATGGGTATATATGTGTTAACGTGCTTTCTGTGAATAGTAACAGGTCTGAATAGTATTGGGTTTGGGCTTAAAATAGCATTTGGGTTGGCTAGGGTTTCATTGGAGTCTATTTAGGCTAAATGGGGTTGAGAATGGGCTTCACGGGGTCAAAACGATTAAAATGGGTATAAAGTTGCTTAACGGGTTTTCGGTGAATAACATCATGTCAACACTTGTTCATTGCGGATCGGGTAGGAATAGTGACAATCTTCTAGCAGTATCGAGTTGGATCTTAAACAGTAGTGGGTCGGTCTTATGAATAGTACTGGGTTAAAAACAATGTTCGGCCTTGGGTTTGAATAGGAGTGGATTTGTTGTGAACAATAACTCACTACAATATTGGGCCCGACCTGATTCGGGTTTTGATTTTTGGGCTTCCTATTTTTCCCTAATCTTGGGTTGGTTGGCTTAAGTTTCCTTGCACGACTCACTGAACAACCCAACTTGTTTTACACACACAAGGCCCATCTAGCGACTCAGCTTGTAAGCGGTAGTCTTCTTCCTTTGGCTAGGCATGTGGTGCAAAATAGGGCAGGCGACGTGGCGAGATTAGACTCCGACTAGGTTCCCTAGTGGCGAGTGATGGTGTACAAGGAATAAAGGAGTGCCTAGGGTTCCATTTTTGAGGTTTGTGGTGGCCAAAGTTGACTGGAGATGGCTGATGGTGAGGGAAGCTTCGTGGAGCTTGACCATGGCATAGCGTCACTTCGAGGGCTAATCAGTGAAGACCAGTGGTTTGTGAGCATCTCGAATGCAATGGAAAAGCCATGGTGTTGGTAGTTTAGGCTCTATGGCTTTGAGGCAACTATCCACGGTGAGGTGGCTCGGTGGGGCAGAGAAGGTCGCCATCAGTGAGGTAGAGGACTAGGGAGACTAAGGTGAAGCTTCGGTAAGATTTGTGCGGATCAAGGGTGCTACAGACAAGAACAATTGAAATATAGCAAAGAATTTAACAGGAATTGAAAAATGGAGCTCATCGGGGTCTTGTGGTGGCAATGGCAAGGTGTTGGCGAAGGGGGAAGAGGAGGTTTGGGGTGTAATTGGCCGCCAATGCCGTCGTATGGGGTGTTTGTAGGCTTTTATAGCCGTAGTATGGCGATTGGGAATACTGGTCGCCTTGCTCGGGCGATGGCGTGTGGCCGGGTGTGAGGGGTGCTGGAGGCTTCAGTGACGATTGCAGTGGCAATGTCGGTAGCTATGGTGGCTTCTCGGTCATGGCGCGTCCTTGGCATTAGCGGGCTCGCGGATGGCAATGGTCAAAGAATGCGAGCGGGGCTTGTCGGCCGTGAAAGGCTCAGTTGGCGGCGACGAATGGAGCTCAGTTGCTTCAGTGCGTGGTGGGCGAGGCGACAAGCATTAAATGGTGGTATCAGAGGTTGTCAGAGGTAGTACAGCTGGTTGACAGGGAGGCAACGATGGGTAAACGGTGGCGCCAACAAACAGGAGTGAACCGGGTGTTCTGGAGTGAACAGAGGAGGTGACGGCTTTTGAAACAACGCCATCGGCTAAGGGAGGGGAAAACCAAGAAGGAAAGCACATTTAGCTAAGAAGTTTCTGAATTGGGCAAGCTTTCAAGTTTTGGTCAAATTTCAAGAAAGTTCAAAATTTTGCAAATTTTTCGTTTTGTTTCATGATACTAGACTAGAATGCACCTGGTTTTCTTTTAAGATATATTCAGGGCTATTGTAATTCTCTTGTTCTAGAATAGAGTTAAGCTCGGTCGTTGTTCTCAAAAAAGTACTTGCCACGAATATAACATATAAAACGCCCAGGATTAAAATGTTTTCACATTACATTACATAAACCAAATCTCAAATGCATTGCACTACATTTAGATGAGAGGTCGCAAATCTTCAGCTATTTAGCACGCAACTACTTGTGTCTTCCAAGAGCAGCCCTGAGAAGGGTATTCAGGACCGATGGGCAGCTTGCCATGATAAGCTTGTAACCCTCCGTTGCCATGACAGCATCAAGATTTGCAGGAGAACTAAGGATGAACTCAATGCACCTGGCCTTCAGCTGCGAGCAGTTGTGCTGCTCTGCAAAAGCCAATGTTGTCGCGGCTGTCTCTACATTCATGCCATTACCGAGCTTGTTTTCGCAGATCAGTTTAAGCCTATCCAATCCATACCTATCTGCAGCTACAAGCAAATGATGTGCCATCGTTGTGACCTCCTGCTCCATGTCACCGAAACAATGCTGATCAAGTTCCGGCAATGTACCGGTGTAGATGAAATTCAGCATGGCCTTGAAGACTGGTGCTACAATGTCCTTGATCTCAACACACTCTGAACTACTCTCTTTCATGGGTCCAAAGAATTCGGCCATGAAAACAGGGGATCTCGCGGAGAGTATGCTCTTGTGCGCCAAGAAGGATTCACCTGAAACAACAAGTGTGATGTCTGCCCCCTTCTGACTTAGCAAGAGCTCACCAAGGTGCAGGTGCAAGTCACAGCACGGATCTGCAACGCTAGGATAAACATTAGTCACAGCTCCCCGGAGTTCTCTTAAGACAGTGATGGTACACTCCACAACAAAGGAATCGCCTCTGAGATAACTGGATGCCGAAAAATCCTTTTGTCTTATGAGACAAACTGCTGGGCCACAATCCTCTTGGCTTTTATATTTGTAGGATACAGTTTCACTTATAGATGGTAGTTGAAATTGTTTCTCATGTACAAACCGACATTTAAGAGATGCCTTCACATCATTCGTACATCCTTTGCTACAAAACACAAGCCGAAGTGCTATCCAGAACTCACCATTTTCAAAATCACAGTAACTTGGATAGTAACGGACTTCCCAATCATATCCACCTGCAGTCAGTCTACCGGATGAGATATAGTCCGAACCACGGAGTGCTTTGGTTACTGAATAACCATTGATCTTCAATAGATGAACTGTGCTCTCTATCTCAGTGAGGATTGTTGGAGACTGCATGGTTGGCAGCCACTGAAGAATGAAGACTCCTTGGGTGGAAAGCACAAAAAGAACTGGGAAGTGGTCTTCACTTGATACGCTGTTGCAGGAAACAGGCATTTCTGATTTCAGATCATGTTGACCCCCGCCACTTTGAAACCATAAAATCTAAGCCAATAAAATGTAAATAATCGAACACAGTTGAGTCCATGATCTAATAATATTACCAAAGGTAAAAAGAACAAAGCATTAGCATGACTGGATAACAGTTACACCTTCTCAATTCTGATGTTACTCTTCAGAGCATACAAGAGAAAATTTGAGCAGAAGACATATGTCAAAATATATGGAATGAGCAGAAGGCATTGTTGGCATGTAATTTTAGATCACCTAAAATTTTTAAAATTAAAATTACCATTACCTACACCAAGATTAAAATACCATACTAATGTTAATGAGTAATGGGAGCTGTGTTGTTAAGACGCTCTGGCCATGGAAAGAATTAAAGACATCGTGTGTACAATATCGAATTTCAATTTTCTTCTCAAGAATATATCAACTTCTGTTTCAAATAACTGAAGTCGTCGTTGTGAATTCTATTTAAATATAAAGATTTACGTGGGCAACACTGGGCATTGCTTCAATGCCTGAGAACACCATGCTGCTCCTAGGAGCCTGGTTTTGTATTTTTCCCAATTGTCTACATTCTGCAAAAGTTAGTGGTGTTAAGTGCCAGGCCCGCTGTGGTCAGTTCCGAAAACTTGTAATAAGCATGCTTTGAACAGATTTTACCATCCGATCCTACTGACAGACCTAATTGCCAATGTGCGGCATTCGCGAAACTGGTGAACTGCAGGGACTGGAGATTTTACCATCCTAATTGCTAATGTACATCATTCGCTAAATCGGTGCTCGAGGGTGAAATGAATCATCCACTGTCTTTGTTTCAACTAACCCTACAACTAGTCGATTAGGGGCGAATCCAAGAACTTCAAAACAGGGACTCCATGGGATCGAACAGATTATCTGTCGCGATAGAATTGCAAACTACGAGATCGAGATCGGATACAGTTCAAAATTATTACATACAGGTCTAATTACCAAACGCCTAGATCGAGAATTTGGGGTGCGATTAGAGGGTAGCACTCCCAAGTTCGAACAAATGTTTCTGTTTGATCCATTAAATGTGCTGCTGGCCTGCTATAAGCCTGTAAAAGAGATATCCATGCTTAACCACCTCGACCGTTGCTCACGACCATTCAGGCCGCGACCGAAACCAATCACCCGCACAAAATGCGCGCTCCAGCCAAAATCCCCAAAGGATCGAGCGCGTGCGCGCGAGAGAGAGGCGAGTACGCACCTACGGTACGTGGGGGCGAACGATCGCAGCACAGACACACGACGCGGATGCCTCAGGGAGCGCGGAGGCGCCGCCGCGCGCAACACCCCGACGGTACGTCGAAACCTTCGCCGCGTGCCACGGGACCAACCCCAACCAGCTCCAGATCGTTCCCAGCGACGAATGGCGCGGATCGGCAAGGTGCCTCGCCGGCCGGACCTGGCCTCGATGGCTTCTCCCGACTACGACGAGGACTGGGGGAGTGGGAGCCTGGGAGGAAGTGGAGGCGGTGGGGAGAGTGGCTTCTCGCTAGCTTTTTGGATTGCTAATTATTTGCTATGCTTTGTGGTGGTCCGACGCAATTAAAAAAAATCCAAAGCCCAGCAGTCCAGCCGTCCCGCACTCCCCTACTCTATGCCGATGCCTATTCGGTCTTTTCGTCTCCCTCACGTCTGCGTGCTTTTTGACAATTGAGTTACCCTAGATGAGAGTAGTGCACTAATTATTCGCTTATTCCTCGTTCTTCTACCCCACAAGTCCCTGTCTTAGGTGGTGTTCAGTTCGACTTATTTTTGATGACTTATGGCTGAAAATATTGTAGCTAGTTGAAAAAACACTATAGCTGACAGAGGCTTATTCAACATAATTAAATTTAAAAAAAATTGAAAAATATAAAAAATTTGTTAGCCCATCACAGACAACGCAAACGAATACAGGAAAAAAAAGAACCGGCAAAAAAGCTCAGAAAAAGCCAAAAATTCAGAAAAAGATGAAATTATGAATAGTGCAAAAATAAGCCAGAAGTCAGAAGCTCAAACCATATTGAGCGGTGCCTTAGATGCTCTGGCTTTTTTAAAAAAAAAATCACCGCCGTTAAACTCTTTGGCAAGCTATGGCTAAATGCCTCTCTCTATCAGACGTAAATACACGGGCTCTTTCCTCCTCTCTCTCTTCATACATGGCAAAGCTCCACTGTTTTAGGGAGCATGTGGCGCCGACATGGCCTCCACAAGATCGTTGGGCCACATCGAGTTCGACCGCCGGGCATGATCTTTATGGGCACCATCGAGACCAGAGATCCGCTGGTGTTGACTAGACACAGTTTTGTTGTCCGTACTTCGATTCTATCGGAGGTTACTTATACTAGCATTACCCCTCATGAGAGGGCTAACAACATGGACGCCGATAAGTCTGTGGCAGTGACGAGATGGCGGTGTAGTCGACTGTCGTCTTCTTCTTTATGCTTGTGTCAGTTGTTAGCTTTTTGCAATAACTAAATTGAGTTGTTGCATAAGTTTTCTTTGAATGTTGCAGACTTGTGTGCCTCCTCTAAAATGTTTGTTGCAACCAGATTACTATTTTGTTGTAACTGCCTTTTCTCTTTGTTGCAACAATAGTGTTTTTTTACATCAATTGTGTTGATTTGTTTGGATAAGAATTTTTATTTTGTTGCAATAGAAATTTATTGATGTTGCTTCAGAGTTTTTATGTGTTGTATCATGATGTTCTTTTTGTTGCAGTTAGTTGTTAGTTTGTTGCACCATTTTTGTTTGTGATTGTTGTTGCAACTGTGAGGAATTTTGTATATTCTTAATCGGATCGATATTACGCCTTATTGAAAATTTATTGCAAGTGTCCCATAGAGTACTGATTGTTACGCTTCATGAATTTTTGTTGCAATAAATCAAAAATACAACCGTATGGTTCCACCTCCTCTATCCCCCCTCTACCTGTGGCAAGCTAGAGCTCTAATGAGCCAGTAGTGGCCAAAGATCACCACCAGAGATGAACTCCTCTCCTTCCCTGCATCTCCTCTATGGAAGCAGGCAACGACTGCTGATGTCATAAGCCTCATCTAGCCATTGGCATCTCGAGCTCCAATGCCAGCAGCTGGTACGAGGTCGCCACAACTCGTGCTCGAGGGAGGCCATCCGTCGCGGCCTCCTACTCTAAAAAGCTGGAGCTCCAACGAACCCACCACCAAAGATGAGTTTTTACGAAATTTTGTTATGCTAAATTGAATGGCCCAAAATCAATCCAGCTGTGATCTAAAGGTGAAAAAAGTGTACGATGGAAAGACTCTAATCGTACTTCGAGTGCTAGTCGCTTCTTTCTTTTTTTAGAGAGAGAGAGGAAAAGGGAGCGACTAGTGCCCATACATACGATGAAAAGTGTTTCCCCCACCATTATATCTAACTTGGATAGATTCTGGTCGTTCAATTTGGCACAACAGAGAAACTCATCTCTGCTCGATCTCTAGCTACCATTTCCTCGCCGGAGGTCCAGCTTACCGGAGGAGGAAGAGACCATGGTGGACGGCCTCCCTCGAGCACGAGCGATGGCGACCTTAAACCAACGGCTGGCATTGGAGCTCGGGATACCGATGCTAGGGCTTATGACGCAGATGATCACAGTATGCTTCCAAGGAGGAGCGCGTGGGGAAGAAGAGAGCAGTCTTCCCGCCACTGCCTGCTCATCGAAGCCCCAGCTAATTAGAGGAGTGGGAGGGACGAAGGAGGAGGAACCTGATTGGTTGCAACAAATTTACAAAAGAGACACATGTAGAGAGAGGGGGGAGAGCGGGAGGAGCATGGATACGACGATGGTTAGCTACCGAAGGGGAGAAGTGCTAGGATGTTAGAATAGGGATTGAGAGGCGTAGACTTGTGAATGAATAGATGATGGTGAAACAACCAATTCAATCTAGTGCAATAAAAAATATCAGAAGCGCAACAATTAGTTTCTAAGCTTGCAGCAAATCTTTGATCTGGTTGCTACAAACACAAAACCAATGAACAAAAATATGCAACAAACTTGAACTATCGTGGCAACAAATACAAGAACTTATTGCAATAAAAATTAAACATTGTTGAAACAACAAAAAAAACATCGAAACATCTGTAACATTTGATGTCTTGTATGCAACATTCATAAACAACTACCACAACAATTCAACTTACCTAGTATCAACATTTGACATGAACATAGAAAAGGATAGGAATGACCCACCCTATTTACTAGCAAGCTCGGATCTAGCAGGACAAGGCTAGCACTACTCACACTAGCTCATATGGCCTCGCCCCACCAAATTCGGCTAGATTTGACTGCGGTGGCAACATGTCCGACGAACTCTGGCCTCTCCACGAAAGGGTACCTCCTTCTATGCTCCAGCTATGGCATATGACTTTCCTTAAGCATAAGTTGCGAGAAGACAGAGAGAGAGGGGCCAGGGGTGGGGTGAGAGCATCGAGCTCCTGGCCGTTGGTGAGACGTGTAGGGCTAAGGCAACTGACAAGAATTACCTGTGGTAGAGGATAAGGATGATATTTGTGTGATAGTAGTTTGGTCTGGGCGAGACGTTCGATACGAGTCTTTCGTATTGGACGTAGGAGCCGTATCATTTCCTAGAGAAGCCAAGACAGGGTTGCACTTTGGGTTGAAGTTAGGCTAAGACCTTGGATGGGCTGAGATTTTGGGCTTTCTAAACAAGCGCTGAAGGGGCAAAAATACCAACAGTTGGGCCGAACTTATTAGTTTTGGACTTTGGGGCCAAAGATTTGCCCAATTTTTTCATCTTTTTTCCGAAGAGTAGGGTATAGCCATATAGGTCTAGCTTCGCAACCCATCAGTTTCCATCCGCAATTTTACATCCAAAAATAAGACTGCCACCATTACACATGAGCGAACTGTTCACACAAATAGCATTGTAACCATTTTTTTTTTCAAATTTAACATCCGAATACTCATTTTTGTAAATCTAGCCCTTCCTTAAGCTCGGCACTACTGAGCTAAGGTAGCTCAGCAGCCACACATTTAATTACTGCTAATCATATGTAATTAATGTTAATCATATTTAATTAATACTAGTCACATTTAATTAATGCTAATCATGAAAACTAATGACCTACCAATTTTAGGGCTCTACCGTCCAGCTGCTGAGCTACTATGAGACCTACCAAACTCCTGTAGCATGGCAAACGACAGGTGTCTGCCCTGGCTATCGAGCTCGGAGAGAGAAGTTAGATTTAAGAGTGAACACTTCTACATCAGGGAACTCAGAAATCATACAGCGACACTTCTCCCACGGGACACGTTCTACTTCAGTTACTACTGTATTTCATCTAAGGCCTTGATCTTGACAGCGATGGGAGTAGCATAGCACTGCGATTCCCTGCAGGATCCGCGTCTCATCCCATAGGCGTTACAGCATTACCAGTGAACTAAGATGAAGTTATGGAATGAATTTCAACCCGAACACAAGGGCAAATAGAGCACAACCAACAAACGGCGAAGACGCTGACGCAATAACGCACACGGTTTTAGACTTCGTGGTGCGTTTCTGCAGGCAAGGAGCAAAATCCATTTGAAAAATCCACTGCAGAGAAGACAAAAGGCAAAAAGACTAAAAAGTCCAAATGAACATTGCAGGGCCAATATTCACAACCTGGGCAACGAGGCATGCAAAACCAAACAAACACGCTAGCTACATTACAGATGGGAGAGGACGTACAGATCGACCACCCTGTACAAGCATCAGGTGCACTGCCCTCGACAAAACGAGGGGGCGAGAACCACACCTCGCCTCAGGACCACTTCCGCCACGGTACAGCAGCAATGACGTCAGACCCGAGCCTACTCTTTCACCCGGTCTAGGTATCGCAGGGTCCTATTCTGTGCTATTGATCTCGACCACAAAATTAATAGGCAACGGAATGGAACAAATACAATGGAATCTATCCAAGAATGACTCATGGTGTTAGTGCTCCCGTCATTGGAAGTTGCGCGTCAGCCCACTTCGTGGTGCGTTTCTGCAGGCAAGGAGCAAAATTCAAGCTGATTTAGAAAAGGAATATATTTGACCATGTAATTTCAGGAAGGAGAAAGCAAACAGTTAAGAAATTGCTGCTTCGAAATACATTGTAGATTTTGTGCGTGGAAACGATGGCAGCAGCACACAAGAAAGAACATCTATGCTTTCAGAAGTATGCACCAGATTAAAACTTGTCTTGGTTAACACCTAACACTATTGTTATAATTTTGGGTTCATATAGCTAAGCCTTAAGAACTTTCACCGGCACCAAAATTGCACTGAGGTGGTATGTTGCAAAGAAGAAACATTCTAAGATTTTGTTGTAGATGCAGTTCTGTACCTAGAGGGTCTTGTTCATAACATTATATTACGCAATGGTATGACAAGAGAACTAACCTCTAAGAGAAAATTTGGCCATAAAAAGTGCAGGTGCACATAATAGACTAATATCCATGGGTAAAGGAGACGTTAAGCAGAAAATGATATGTTGCATAATTAATGGCCAATTTCTTCCAACATATTAGACTCTTCACTACTTATGAGTTATGACCAACCAATATCCGAAGCAAGCATTTGAAATACTCCAATCATAATAAGATCAAAGTTCCAGAAAACTTTGAGCATTCATGAAGATGTACCTTCCAGGAAGCAGCTGAGAACTTCCAGGCCCTTTTGAGTTACCAAGCCGCCTGGCTTTGATTTCTTGTTCCTTATCGACACGCATAGCTGCAACTTCTTTCTCCATGGCAGCAACCTCTCGCCTCATCTTTTTTGCCTCCACTTCCATTGCTTTCGTTAAGGTATCAACTTTCTTTGCTAACATCTGCAGGACAATAGGAGACAAACTTTATAGCACCTAGCCCCCTGTCCACTCGAAGTGCATAAATAAGAGATGGTTGCATACCTCCATTGCATCATCTTTGTCCTTCAGACTCTGATCTTTTTCATGGCATGCCTTTCTCAAAGAAATGACTTCCTTCTGCAACATATCATATAGGAAACTAGAGACCATTTCAGTTGAGTTGCTATTTGCGGTTTCATTACTTCTCTCATCCACGTTGCTATTTGCACTTTCTTTAGTTCTCTCATCCGCATTTCCTTTCCAACTATCATTAGTTTCACGATCTCTAACAGCATCTGTAGATCTGTTAAGTAAATGAGCTCCATTCCCATGGACCTTTCCCCTGTCTAGTGACCTAGTTCCACCATCAAACGACTTTGAAGTTCCTTTAGCGTGTTTTAAGACTAAGCTGCTGCTAGAAGAAAGAGAGGATCTTGAATGAAAAGATGGAGATCTCCTTGCTAATAAACCATTTGGAGACAATTTAGACATATTATCAGCTCCACCCAGTGATAACCGACGGGAAGGACCATTGCTGAAGCTCTTTCCTTCAGTAGGTGGACGACTAGAGCCACTTGGTGGCCCTCTCAGTCCATCTTCCAAAACTTTCAGGCGTAACTGATATTTTTCCTGAGTTTATAAAGAATTCAGAAATTTAGCTCATCTAAAGCAACTCGCTTAATAAAGTTTTAGCTCACACTGAAATATAACAGAAAATTTGTCTACCTTTAGTTGAGCTTCAGATCGTGCTGCGCGTTCTGCAACAGCAAGCTTATCACGAAGCTGTTGCATTTCACCCTGTAGAAATAAAAAGTTAATGCAGAACGCCACTTATCATATGATTTCGATAAAAGAAGCAGCAGGCAAAATGTCTAATTTAGTAATTTCACCAAGAACAAACATATACCTGCATCTAAACAAAGTAAATCAGCAACGGAGAGGCATAATTTAATCATCTCACCTGCAAGAACCTGCGTTCTTCAAGCCACTGTTTAACTGGCATCACTTTGTCGTTAGAATCCTTCCAATCATTCGCAACCACAACAGCAACCCTATTTGCTGTAACTTTCGCACGAGCAAGTTCACGGTCAAGTGTTTTTCTTTCTTCCTGAAAAAATCATGAAGATAAATAAGCATGAGTCAATTGTTCTTACAGATGAGGCGAGCTAATGAATACTCCATGACAAAATCAACAATCAATCTAAGGATAGTTTCTTACATTCATTTCCTGAACTTTGCGCTGGTAATCTCTAACAGCATTAGCAGCTGCACCACCTGCAAGAACAGCCTCTTCCAGCTCTCTCACAGTATGGCAAAGCTTTTCTACTTCTGCAACCTTTTGACGATGCAACTTGTCCAAGATCTTATTTTCTTCCTGCAATGCATAAAACGACCGATTAAGCACTTTCGTAGTTCCATTGGTATGTTGAAGTTATTTTCTCTTGATGACCAGGAATACACTACATGCACCCACGTACATGACAGATCTCAATTTGCTTCATCAACTCTTGGTTCTTGTTTTGCAAGTCATCAACCATAGCAGCTTTTGCCATTGCGATTTCCACAGTCCTTTCTGCTTCTAGTAGTGCTGCCTCCTTTTGTTTTGTTAGACGATCTAAGGCTCTATTGTCATCCTGGAGCTTTGAGATCTGGAAAAGACCAAGTAAACTGTCATCCTCATAGCAAATACACGACCAATGAAAGAGATAGCAATCTTGGCAAATTAGAGGGTGAAAATAGCTGCGAACTGTTAGGGAAACATAAGAAATTCATCCGCACAAACACAAAGATAGTAGCGGTGGGTATGAAAGACAAAGTATCACCTCTTGCCGAGCAAGCTTTAGCTCAGCTTCTAGTGGTGCAAGAATGGCTTCAATTGGCGGCATGTCATCATCCTTTTGGGCTGCATGTACTCTTCGCAAAGTAGCTTCTGCCGCAAATTGAGCAGCCATTGCAGCCTTTTTCTCATCATTTATCTTCTTAACCTCTAGATTCTGCAAGTTTTTTCTCATTATTAAAGAAAAATCAAAAGAGGGATACCAGCAACAGCTAGACATAAATCGTAAAATGGATACTTTGCTTTCTAGGAGAGATTCTGTCAACTTGAGTTTCTCATCCATCCTCTCCAATTCATCTGTAAGCTGTCATCACAAGATCACAAGCATGTTAAGAACAAAAATAAGTAATTATTACCACAATTTTTGTTAACAATAAAGGAATAAGTATCAATCAGTAATTCAGCATTGTAACTTTCATGAAACAGCAAGAGAATTCAGTGCACATATGAGCTGCAACACTTTATCCTTCACTTTTTGTTATTTTCTTTTCTGAACGTCTTATTTCTTTCGTCACAAAAGTTTATGGCCTGAAGTTCAATACATTATGATAATAAGTAAACTTCACTATTGTTCTAGACAACTATTGCAAGTTCTCAAAGGCCAAATGATAATTAAAAAAACATTGTTTCACTCAACCACATTCAATCATAGCTCAATGATTGAGACAAAAGCATATTGGTGCATAAGATTATCAAACCAATCAAGAAAACCATGCCACCACACTTGACCAATAGCACACCTTAAACAATTTATGGCTAACTTTTCTTTGACATGAAAGCAGGATATTGAATGCCAAAGCACAATTACGTAAAGTCCACAAGCTTAGATATAGACCAGAAGAAGTATCCAAATCCTGGAGTTAATGATAACTTCATTATTTATTGCAGCTCAAGGACTTAATTTATGAAAAGCCATGCCACCACCTTTGACCAATCAACTCTAGGGGGCAACAAAATTACAGATAAAGAAAAGAAGATCAAAATAACAGATACAAGCTACAAGCATCTAGCAACCCAATCAATGGAAATGGCAAGAGTTGGCAACAATGAGAGCCTTTATTTTTAAAGAAAAAAAGATACAGGCTCAATCTGACAAATCAATTCTGAAGCCTTCAGAATTTTAAAACGGGGATTGCTAATCTGGTGAGGAGTAACCTGGACCAAGGCTATCAATCAGGCTGATCAAATTTACTAGAAAAAAGAAAAAATAGAAACATAAACCACAGGTCCCCCAAGCCCTGACAAGTGACAAACATATAGTGGGATACCGAGATCTAATAATATCTAGCAAGCAATATGATGATGCGACAAAACAAATACACACACCAAGTGTTCTATCTCGTGGTCATGGCAGCAGGATAAAAAGGTATGAGATCATAAAAGGATTATTGTAATCTGAGATCCAACATACATTGTTTATAAAAAGAAAGGCTCAATAAACATATATAGTGGGATCTAAAATATCTTAGAAGCAACTGATGATGCGGCAAAACAAATACAAGTAACAGGATTCCAAGCCACGGGCCATGACCATGACAGCAGGACAAAAGATGAGATCAAGAACATATTTATCTTGCTAACACAAATATTTTGTAATTATATCTTACTTCCCATCTGGAGCAGAGTGCTTTACGGCATTGCTTAAGAATATAATGGTCAAACTTTGGTATATTTAAGTGCCCAAAACACCACAAGGACCACAAAAGGAAAAAGAAAAAAATGTCACAAGGTAGAAAATAGCTCCAGAATTTGGAAAATGAAAGGGAAAAAAAATCTATTGCCCCTTGCCATGTAAAACAAAATTGGATGGACATAGGCCAGACCTCTCCTATCCTACAGTTGGCCACATAAGTTAGCTTATGAGTCAATGCTGCCGCACTGTGCGAAGCGATCCATTGTTGCTGAACACCTAAACCAATCCAATCATTTTCAGACTAAAATTAATTTGCCAATCCAGCCAATACTGGGATCCAAAATGGACCAAAATACAATGGCACCACAAGTGTTAACCTCAGTACAACAGATCATGACTCATGAGCCCTAAAATCAGCATCGAACTTGAATTAGCGTATTAAAATGCTCACTCTACTAGTACTAGGCTAACCAAATTTGGCACTACCCCGCAATTACATCGATTCGAGTCCCTATTCAAAGGAAATGGCCATCCAGAAATATAGCAGAGATCACATCGCTGCACCACAAAATCTAGACAGAAATCGGCAATTACCTCCTCCACGGCCTTCTCCCGCGCTCTCTCCGACAGCCGCAGCGCGCGCATCTCCGTCTGCACCTCCCCGAGCTCCCTCTCCTTATCTAATACCACAAACCGCATAAAAATCAAACCCTTACCCACACGAAACCCTAAGAAATCAGTGAAACGAATAGCAGGGACAGATCAGCTCACCCCTTAGCTCGTTCTCGAGACGGGTGAGCTCGACCCTGACGGGATCCGACCCGTGCATCAGCGCGATGAACTCGTCGGCGTCGAGGCTGCTCCGCACAGGGCCCCGCCGCCGAGCGGAGCCCTGGGCGCCGCCGCATTCCCTCCTCGCCGCCGTCGGCCATCTCAGATCTGAGCCCCGGCGGCCCAACCCAGCATCCAAATCCGGCCGCCACCACCTCTGTAACCCGCGCCGCGAGGTCCTCCACGCGCGCAGCGAGCTCAGGGCCCGTCGCTGCCGCCCGCCGGATCGGGGAAACCCTACCTCCGGCCTTGCTCGTCCCCTGCGTCGCTGTGCTTGTGTTTGTGCCTCTGTGTGTGTGTGTGGGGGAGGGGCGACTTAGTAATTGCGATTGTCTTGCTCTGAAGTCTGAAGTGGTGGCGCGTTTAAAAACTCGGGCAGGGCAGAGGGGCAGGTGGAGCTTTTGGATTATCTTAAGCGTGAGGCTTAGGAGAGATTAGGATCTGCCCTTTCGAGCTTCTAATTTCTGTCTTACTTTTATTATTTATAAATTTTATTTTTAATTGTTTTAAGCTTTTATCGGTATTTTTCAGATTCGTTTGTATCATCCGTGATGGCTGACATATTTTTTCTATTTGTAATTTTTTAAAATTTAACTATGCCAAATACGACATCATCGATTCTGATGCAATTTCGAATACCACGGTGTAATTTTAGTAATAAGCCACTTTTTCATTGCCGAGCGGGTTGTAGGGCAATTCTAAGCGTACTTTTTTAGATACTTACTACAGCACCACTAGTAGTCCAAATAGTAATCAGTACAGTGGTTACAGGCTTACATATGGTATTTTCGTATCGGATTACATTTACGGCTTTTGTTTAGAAAGCAACGAGCTACTATGAACATTCGGTTTTCAAGCGGCTTCTTTACTCCTCTCACTCTATCTCGCTCATGTATCTCTCTTTTACTTTTCTCATTGCTTATCTTCTCCTCCTAAAAATCATATCTTTTAACCATTACTTATTTATTTTTAGCAAAAGACATAAGTTGTAGCTAATATGAACACCCCATACAAAGTAGCGAGAGAAGAGGGCAACCATTGGGCTGTATTATACTTGACTACTGTCTACCGTAGCACTCGTAGTATTTAGTGTGGTACTGTGTACAGAGATTTTTATCCTGTTCTAAAGCTAAAGAATTTTTTAGTTGGTTAAAAGCTAGTTTGGGATGTAGAGATTAAATTTTGTCAGAATTTTTATAGTACTTAATATAATACCCATAGGAATTGTACAAAAATTCCTCGTTCAAATGAATCACGTTTACTCCTATCTTTTTTGCATGTACATCGTAGGGGCCTCCAGTTTCCTATCTAAATTGGTTATTCCTTCACAAAAATATTATGGCCTTAAACCATGTTTGCCTTAGCATTTGTTTTTTAACTAGAAGTCCTTTAGATTACAATCTTTCCTTGGTTGATTTTGCATTTGTAAGCTGATACTAGGTTTGGATTTCTTTAGAGTAGGTATTTATTTGAAAACAGAGCCAAACAAATTTATGTGCAACCAAACAAATTTATGTGCAACCTAAGCAAGCTTTGATTGATATCTACTTTGATTGATCTCTACATCTAGGATGGTCTCTTCATGTTCTAGGTTTCTAGCTAGTATTGTGACTTTGTGAGCTGTCGTGTGTTTTACCCATTTCATTGATTTAAATTTTTTCAAGAACACATGTTCAATTGAATAAGATTTGTGCACAAATTCCAACAATTAGCATCAAGCACGACGAAGAAATCAGAAGAAAAAAAAACACACCTTTAGCTCATTTCGACTTCCCTGTTGTACTTTTTGGCTTCAAACTTCTAGTTCTTAAATTTTGACTTTTTTGGTTTTTTTAGATTTTT
Organism: Bonia amplexicaulis; assembly: GCA_036346245.1. NCBI lineage: Eukaryota > Viridiplantae > Streptophyta > Magnoliopsida > Poales > Poaceae > Bonia > Bonia amplexicaulis. Next base: position 18,512,920 of record CM070750.1, on the reverse strand, counting down.
TGTTTTTTTTTCTTTCTTTACATTGTTCGTGATAGGCTAATCTATTTTTCTGTTTTCAAATTTTTTAAATTTAATTACGTTAAAAAACCACCAGCAGCTAAAGTGTAAAATAAACAAGCCACAGTGCCAACAAACAACGAAAAATAAGCTATAAGCCAAAAAAAACCCAAATAAGCAAAACAGTAGACGTGCAGATCAGACGACCCAAAACGAACGCAGCCCCCTCCCCGCTCAAGCGGATGACAAATTAGGCAAAGGTCTACGGAAACATCGACAACCAGGTCACGAGTCAGGAGCACCTCCAACGAGACAACGGCTTTGCCGTTACGTGCAACGGGAAAACGGGATCAACGGCCGGGCGGCCTGCCGCATGATTTTACTGGCCCCGGACGTGCGAGAGGGTACAGCGCCAGTGTGCCGTGCCACCGTCCGGTTCCCTCCCTCTTGTCTCCCTCCTCTCAAGTTCGAACGGATGATGGACATAGGCCAGACCTCTCCTATCCTACAGTTGGCCACATAAGTTAGCTTATGAGTCAATGCTGCCGCACTGTGCTAAGCGATCCATTGTTGCTGAACACCTAAACCAATCCAATCATTTTCAGACTAAAATTAATTTGCCAATCCAGCCAATACTGGGATCCAAAATGGACCAAAATACAATGGCACCACAAGTGTTAACCTCAGTACAACAGATCATGACTCATGAGCCCTAAAATCAGCATCGAACTTGAATTAGCGTATTAAAATGCTCACTCTACTAGTACTAGGCTAACCAAATTTGGCACTACCCCGCAATTACATCGATTCGAGTCCCTATTCAAAGGAAATGGCCATCCAGAAATATAGCAGAGATCACATCGCTGCACCACAAAATCTAGACAGAAATCGGCAATTACCTCCACGGCCTTCTCCCGCGCTCTCCGACAGCCGCAGCGCGCATCTCCGTCTGCACCTCCCGAGCTCCCTCTCCTTATCTAATACCACAAACCGCATAAAAATCAAACCCTTACCCACACGAAACCCTAAGAAATCAGTGAAACGAATAGCAGGGACAGATCAGCTCACCCCTTAGCTCGTTCTCGAGACGGGTGAGCTCGACCCTGACGGGATCCGACCCGTGCATCAGCGCGATGAACTCGTCGGCGTCGAGGCTGCTCCGCACAGGGCCCCGCCGCCGAGCGGAGCCCCTGGGCGCCGCCGCATTCCCCTCCTCGCCGCCGTCGGCCATCTCAGATCTGAGCCCCGGCGGCCCACCCCAGCATCCAAATCCGGCCGCCACCACCTCTGTAACCCGCGCCGCGAGGTCCCTCCCACGCGCGCAGCGAGCTCGGGGCCCGTCGCTGCCGCCCGCCGGATCGGGGAAACCCTACCTCCGGCCTTGCTCGTCCCCTGCGTCGCTGTGCTTGTGTTTGTGCCTCTGTGTGTGTGTGTGGGGGAGGGCGACTTAGTAATTGCGATTGTCTTGCTCTGAAGTCTGAAGTGGTGGCGCGTTTAAAAAACTCGGGCAGGGCAGAGGGGCAGGTGGAGCTTTTTGGATTATCTTAAGCGTGAGGCTTAGGGAGAGATTAGGATCTGCCCCTTTCGAGCTTCTAATTTCTGTCTTACTTTTATTATTTATAAATTTTATTTTTAATTGTTTTAAGCTTTTTATCGGTATTTTTCGTATTCGTTTGTATCATCCGTGATGGCTGACATATTTTTTCTATTTGTAATTTTTTAAAATTTAACTATGCCAAATACGACATCATCAGTTACAGTGCAATTTCAGACAGCTACAGTGTAATTTTAGTAATAAGCCACTTTTTCAGCCCAACTGAGCGGGTTGTAGGGCAATTCTAAGCGTACTTTTTTAGATACTTACTACAGCACCACTAGTAGTCCAAATAGTAATCAGTACAGTGGTTACAGGCTTACATATGGTATTTTCGTATCGGATTCTGTTTCTGGCTTTTGTTTAGAGAAGCAACGAGCTACTATGAACATTCGGTTTTTCGAAGCGGCTTCTTTACTCCTCTCACCCTATCTCGCTCATGTATCTCTCCTTTACTTTTCTCATTGCTTATCTTCTCCTCCTAAAAACCATATCTTTTAACTATTACTTATTTATTTTTAGCAAAAGACATAATTTGTAGCTAATATGAACACCCCATACAAAGTAGCGAGAGAAGAGGGCAACCATTGGGCTGTATTATACTTGACTACTGTCTACCGTAGCACTCGTAGTATTTAGTGTGGTACTGTGTACAGAGATTTTTATCCTGTTCTAAAGCTAAAGAATTTTTTAGTTGGTTAAAAGCTAGTTTGGGATGTAGAGATTAAATTTTGTCAGAATTTTTATAGTACTTAATATAATACCCATAGGAATTGTACAAAAATTCCTCGTTCAAATGAATCACGTTTACTCCTATCTTTTTTGCATGTACATCGTAGGGGCCTCCAGTTTCCTATCTAAATTGGTTATTCCTTCACAAAAATATTATGGCCTTAAACCATGTTTGCCTTAGCATTTGTTTTTTAACTAGAAGTCCTTTAGATTACAATCTTTCCTTGGTTGATTTTGCATTTGTAAGCTGATACTAGGTATGGATTTCTTTAGAGTAGGTATTTATTTGAAAACAGAGCCAAACAAATTTATGTGCAACCAAACAAATTTATGTGCAACCTAAGCAAGCTTCGATTGATCTCTACTTTGATTGATCTCTACATCTAGGATGGTCTCTTCATGTTCTAGGTTTCTAGCTAGTATTGTGACTTTGTGAGCTGTCGTGTGTTTTACCCATTTCATTGATTTAAATTTTTTTCAAGAACACATGTTCAATTGAATAAGATTTGTGCACAAATTCCAACAATTAGCATCAAGCACGACGAAGAAATCAGAAGAATAAAACATACCTTTAGCTCATTTCGACTTCCCTGTTGTACTTTTTGGCTTCAAACTTCTAGTTCTTAAATTTCGACTTTTTTGGTTTTTTTAGATTTTTTTGTTTTTTTGTCTTTCTTTACATTGTTCGTGATGGGTTAATCTATTTTCTGTTTTCAAATTTTTAAATTTAATTACGTTAAAAACCACCGCAACTAAAGTGTAAAATAAACAAGCCACAGTGCCAACAAACAACGAAAAATAAGCTATAAGCCAAAAAAAACCCAAATAAGCAAAACAGTAGACGTGCAGATCAGACGACCCAAAACGAACGCAGCCCCCTCCCCGCTCAAGCGGATGACAAATTAGGCAAAGGTCTACTGAAACATCGACAACCGTGTCACGAGTCGAGCACCTCCAACGAGACAACGGCTTTACCGCTACGTGCAACGGAAAACGGGATCAACGGCCGGCGCCCCGCCGCATGATTTTACCGCCCGGACGTGCGAGAGGGCACAGCGCCGGTGCGGTGTTGAGAAACCGACGGCGACCATCCGACGGGATCTCGCTTAGAACAAGAACGAATCAATCACGTAATCACGAAATAGTAGATGAACACGAGAGGTAGAGAACTCTCGGTCTTTCTTTATTACTTTTCACCGTGTGTACAATGGGGGTTGGCTCTCTATTTATACTAGGTGGTGGGGTGCCCAATATGTCAGACTCTCGGCCTACCAGGACTCGAGTCCGCCAGACTCTATCTCGTAGGCGGCTTCCTAACACTCCCTTGGGCACTCACCCAACATGCTCATGCCTCATCAAACTCCATAAAACCCGGTGGGAAAAATTTGGAGAAAGAGTACATAATACATGTGTTGTCGCGATGCACGAATTGCCTCATTAAAAACCTTGGTCGAGAAACTTGTGAAAACTCGTCAAGGAAAAGAGTACAATCCACCCAACTTCATTCGGTCTTGGGACCTTGTTCCTTTGGGTACTCAATCTTCATGATCGAGATTTACTAACGGGCTTGAGAGAATTCTCCCCGACTCGCACTTCTAAGTCTCATTATTCCAATCCTCACACGCACCTTTCAAAGCTAGATGCGGGGAGTGACTTAGTGAACAAATCGCTAGATTTTCACAAGACTTAGTATGCAAGACCTTTATCTCGTCCATCTTTTGCAATTCATGTGCACGTAAGAACTTGGGGTTGATATGCTTTGTGAGATGACTCTTCACATAGCCCGCTTGCACTTGTACAATGCAAGTGAATTATCTTCATGGATAATTGTGGGGTTTGCACAATGTTCATCCCACATGACCGCTAGATGTGGTGAACCATTTGGTCGAGCCAAGCGCACTCTCGCAGCTTCATACAATGCTATAATTTCGAGTGGTTCGTCAAGTAGCTACAAGGCTTTGCTTAGACGATTTTCGTGGAATTGCGCCCACCACACAGAATACATAGCATGTTTGTGACCTTGCAGATGCGGTTAGACAAGTACCAAAGATCTCGCATAGCCAATCAAGTTCAAGTCTTGATTCTTTCTCAGAGAACAATCCAAGGTCCTTACTTCCTTGGAGGTATCGGAAGGTGTCCTTTATGCCCTGCCAATGCCTTTTGGTAGGTTCTGCATTGTACCTTGCTAATAGGTTCACAGCAAATGCAATATCCGGTATAGTGCAGTTTGCTTAGGACATGAGTGCTTCTACTATACTCAAGTATGGGAATTCCGGTCCCAGGACTTCCTCCCCCTTTTCCCTAGGTCGAAAATAATCTTTTTCTTGTCAGAAGACCTTCCGATCATCGGTATTTCGATGGGTATGCCTTCTCGCCAAACCTTTCTAGCACCTTCGGGTGTAGGTCGACTAATGTACCAAGATTCCTTCGGGACATGCTCAAGTCTGCAGCCCCGAGCGTAACTTGGTATTGTTCGATCTTTCATTTCAAATTCTGACTCCAAGTAGGAGCTTGCTTCTTTTATATCTTCTGCTGTCCCGATGATATTCAGATCATCTACATACACAGAGATTATACAGAATCTATTCTGGGATCGCTGTATAAATACACAAGGACAGTCTTCATTGTTTGTGTAGCCTTTCTTGCAGAGAAAGTAGTTCAAGCGATTATACCACATTCTTCCGTAATGCTTCAATCCGAACATGACTTTCGAGTTTCACACCGCATGATTTTTATTTGCTCGCCTTGGTTCGGAGAGGTATTCCTTCGTGGAATTTCATATAAATCAATTCAAGTTACCGTAAAGATATACAACACAACATCCATCAATTTCATTTCTAAGTTCAAGTTTACTGCCATTGAGATCAAATATCTAAAGGTAATTCCACTCATGACTGGGAGTAGGTTTCTTCATAATCAACTTCAGGACGTTGAGTGAAACCTTGTGCTACTAGCCTTGCTATGTATCTCACTACTTCGTTTCTTTCATTTCTCATTCGAACAAATACCCACTTGTGCCCTACGGGGTGCACATGGGGAGGTGTGTGGCATACGGGCCCAAAACCTCTCTTTTGTTCAGAGATAGCAATTCAGTTGCTATTACCTTCTTTCAATCTTCCCAATCTGATCTTTTCTTACATTCAGCGAGCGATGCAGGCTCGGGATCAAGATCGATGATTGTGGCAATTTTCTTTGTGAAGTAGGTATCGATATTGGCTGTTGTCCTGTTCATGGACTCTCCCATGTGCACATAGTTTATAGCTATTTCTTTATGAGTCGCCTCTTCCGAGCGGTTGCTTCTCGGAGCTTCTCCTTGCACATCGCTTCTTTCAATTGCGGTGGCAAGTCCCTTTAGTTTTTCGACCGATGTGCGCACACATCCATGCCGATGAGGATATTCGGATCCGATGCCCTTTTTCCGAAGGTGTCATACTTGTGCGGTCTCAACCGCTCCCTTCTCATTCGGGGACTTTAATGATCTACCGTGGTAAGTCCTTCTTATCCTTTTCGCCAGCGCCCCTACACTAAGGATTCGAGGAACCGGAGTTCTCGTCCTCTTTTTATTTTTCCGAGGCCTCGGACGAGATTAGGATACCTTCCGCTTTTTTGGTATTTCAACCTCTCCGGCAAGGCGTGCGCACATGCGACTTAGTCACGCTTTCAAATCACTAAAGTGATCGAGCAATGATTTGCTAATGCTTGCAAATCAATTGTCTTCTGGACTTCTTTTGTCTTCTGGACTTCTATTGTCTTCTGGACTTCTATTGTCTTCTGGACTACTATTTGCTTCACTAGTGCACGGGTCATGTGCATGTATTTCCCGACATTTTCATCAAGGGGTTGATTTCTCCCCTAATGTTGGGAAATTTTCGGTCGACCCTTGCGCTAGTGCATAGATGGATGCATGTTATAGGCCAATGGTCTAGAATTGATGAGATTCATTGTATGTAGGACCCATGTCCCCAACATGTAGTCGGCAAATTACATTTATGCAAAAGGGGCGGCAATAAATTTAATTCTCTTGATTAAAGCTTCTGCCAAACCATTCTGGGTATGGACATGCGGTACCGAGTGCTCAACTTCAATCGCCATGCAATAATCATCAAATGCCTTTTAAGTAAATTCTTTGGCATTGTCCATTCTGGTGGACTTAATGTGATGATCAGGGAACACATTTCTGATGTGAATGATCTGCGAGATCAATTTTGCAAAGGCGTGGTTTCTCGTGGACAACAAACCCACACATGATCACTTCGAGGAAGCGTCAATGAGCACTATGAAATACTTAAATGGCCCTGAGATGGGCTGAATGGGACCGCAAATGTCTTCCTGCATGCGTTCCAGGAATGCAGGTACTTCTTCCTTCACTTTCAGAGTGGATGGTCTAGTAATTAATTTCCCGGTGGCACATGCAGGGCACACAAAATCTTCATGATTCGGGAAATATTTTACATTAATATTATGCCCTTGTTGATTATATTTCTCATCATTCTACGACCTGGGTGGCCTAATCTGTCATGCCAGAGACAGAAGAGTTTAGAGCTTCTAAATACTGTCTTCAGGGCAGTGCAGGCTGCAGGTGCCTTGATGTTGGTATAATATAGCCCATTTTCTAGTAAAGGAAGTTTTTCTAATACCTTTTTTCATTCTCTTCGCGCTTCGTAATGAGCAGGTATTCCTTACCGTACTCTTCTTCAGTCTCATCGTGGAAACCATTTGCGCGAATATCCTTAAAATTTAGGAGAGTTCTAGTCGATTCTGGGTACAATAAGGCTTCTTTAATGACCAAAATTGTGCCCATGGGGAGTATAATTGTGGCTCTTCCTGAACCAATTATACAAGTATCGCTTCCTACGATTTGACGTAAGGTCGCCAAAGGTTTTCGAATTGACCGAAAACTTAGTCTCTTAAGATGGTATTCACAGTCACGCTAGCTAAGCACACTTCCTTCATAGGGCGCTACACGTGTTCTAATATAATATATTTTATTCGTATGCATGAGAAGGCAATCAACTCATAAATAAAATACTTCAATATCAGAACATATCATGCCATTATAAACTGAATAAATGAATGAATTCTTCAAATATCATCCAACCATCACGAGAAAATAAATGCTAAAGTACCATCAATGCAAATTCTAACTTGTGTTTTAACACAAAATAAATGACATTGAAAATCTAAATGCATTCGTGCATCGACTTTTTCTCGCTATTTTCTGGATTGACATTCTCTTCGGAGAAATCATGGCTTTGACCGCTTCTAGGTCGAAAGGGGTGTTTGCTATCGTGATGGTTTCAACCTCCATCGCGCATACCGCTCAAAACTCTCCCTCACCGATGCAAAGTGGGCTTCATGTCGCCTTTGCCATCCCGCTTTGGCTTGCTAGCCTTATTCTCACGTAGAGCTTTTAATTTGCCTTTCTGGGTCGCGGTCTTATCATTCCTTCCCTTCTATTCATTATGAATTTCGCACCTTATGGCTCCAGCGTTGGCTTCATGGCGGTGGAGCTCCAGTGGCTAAGTGACGTAGTTCGGAGAACTTTGTCCTAAACCTTCGCAACCTTCATTATATCAATCAATTCGGCATACACTTTATAGCCATCATGACGATAGTTGCGTGCGGATTGTATTGCATTGGGGTGGAAGCTGGATAGGGTTTACTCAATCTTCTGCTCGTCTGTGATCTGCTTGCCACAGAGTTGAAGATTGGTACAAATCCTATGCAAAGCGGAATTGTACTCCCCGACCGTCATGAAGTCGGCAAACCTCAGTCTAATCCACTCTTGTTCGGCTTGAGCAAGAATGATGTACTTTAGCCTCTCAAACCGCTTCTTGAGTGCGGTCCAGAGTGCTAGTGCGCTCTTCTCCGCCATATACTCATTCTTGAGAGCGAGACAGAGGTTGGTGCCGAAGAAAATGAAGTGCCTGATCATTTTCCTCAGGCGTAGGTTGGACGTCATTCAGTCCGCCAATCCCGATAGCCGCGCGGAGCCGCTCGGCTCCAAGCACTATGTTGACATCGGTTGCCCACGGCAGATCGTTTTGGCCATGCTGGGCCAGCTCCTCGAACTTCCGGTTCGTGGTGTCAGTCATCTACATGTGTATATAAGTTTACTTCGGGTAAACATGCACGGAAATATTTACTTCAGGTAAATAAATTTCATAGTGGTACAAAAGATTCTCGTAATGTTCCAGTATTTTCTATGCATTTTCTATAAATTTTACTGTTAATTTCAGTTATTAAAAGCAATTTAAACAATTACAATTAACCAAAAACAGTAAATAAATACAAAAATACAGAAAAGTAATAATGGCATAAATAAATATGCTTCAAATGCTAAAAACAATTCAAAATTCGGATTCCCGAGGCCCTTTTATGCAAGAATATCAATTATCAGTGAATTCTGCCATCCCTGAGGGTCTATGCGCAAATTTTCAATTCAGAGAAAAATTTGCGCAATTTCCTGATTTTTCGAGGGGTCTTCTGCAAAAATCTGGACCCATACGTAAATCGGAGGACCTATCGGTAATTTTCAGAATTACCGAGACCTTTTTGCAAAATCCTGGACCCAAATTAAAGATCTAATGGCTGATCGGTAATTATCAGGAACTTCAGGGATTTTTTCGCAAAATCGCTTGGTCATGGGTCCATTTTCTTCCTACCTATTCGGCCGATTGGCCCATTCACCACCGCCTGATCGCCTATTCCCACGGGAGGGGTAGGGTTTCGCCTACCCTCTCACTCGGCGGCGGCGGCTTGGGTCTGAGCGAGGAGGCGGGCGGCGGGCCGTGAGGGCGGAGCGGCGGGCGCACGCAGCGCCGGCTCGGCCACAGCCGGTGGCGGGCGAGCTCTCGGGCTATCGTGTCGGGCGGAGGAAGCCGGCAGGCGGGCCGCGGCGGAGGCCGAGCGGCAGGGCGGCGTCGAGGCGAGGCGGCAGCGCAAGCGGCGTCCGAAGCATGCGGCGGCCGAGGCCGAGGCGGCGGCATCCAGCGCCAGCGGCGGCGCCGGTCGGCGGTGCGGCGGCTTCGGCAAGACCGAGCGGCAGCGATCGGGCCGAGACCGAGATGGGCGGCGCGGTCAGCGGCGGCCGGACACGGACGGCCGCGGCCGAGACGCGGCGAGCGGCGGCCGAGGCGCATGCCGCGACTTCGGGCGGTGGTGGCGGCGTGCATGCGCACGGTGGTGCCTCGGGCTCCACGGCCGCCTGGCCGGCGGCGCTGCGCGTCCGGGCGCTGAAGCCGGAAGCGGTGGCTCGCGCGTGCGGCGCGCGAAGCCGAACCGGTGGCGGCGGTGCTCGTGTGCTCGCCGCGATCGCGGTGGCGGCACGCGGTCGGTGCTATGCGCGGCAGCGCGCTTCCTGGGTGGCTCACGGCGGCTTCAGCGCGACCGTGAGGAGGTGGATCGGCGCACGCTCGAGCGGCACCGAAAAACCGACGACGGTGATCTTCGAGCCGCAGCCGAGTCGCTCATCGCGCGCGATGCATTGGTTACGGCGGCGGACTTGGTCCACGGCGAGCCTCATGTGGGCGCGGTGCACGGCTACGGCGGCGACTTGGTCCACAACGATTGTCGGCGGCGACGCATGTTGGCGCGACGGCGCCCGATCCCCTTTTTTTCTTTTGTGCAATGGCCGAACAGAGAAAGAACCGATGCAAAACTTTCGATATAGTGATCATACAGATCAAACAAAACATACAAAATTGTTTCAATCTACGATGCAATCAACATCTACCCGTTTCGCAATCCATCGATCGGCATTGTGCCGGCGATTTCAGATCCGCCGCGGTAGATTTGGGGCGGATTGCATCGCTTTTAATCTACAAGCAATCAACATCTACCCTGCTTCACAATCTACCAATCGGCATTGTGCCGGCGACTTCGTGTCCGCTTGTTGTAGATTAGGCGGATTTGCACCGTGAAAATCAATCTAGAACGCGAAGAAAATACGGATTCAAAAGCGATCTAGAAAATCAATCGCGCCCGATGATTACCTTCGCTCACCGTAGCGAAGTCGTCGATAACGTGTTGAGAAACCGACATCGGCGACCATCCGATCGGGATCTCTCGCTAGAACAAGAACGAATCAATCACGAATCACGAATAGTAGATGAACACGAGAGAGGTAGAGAGAACTCCGGTCTTTCTTTATTGCTTTTCACCGTGTGTGTACAATGGGGTTGGCTCTCTATTTATACTAGGTGGTGGGTGCCTAATATGTCAGACTCTCGGCCTACCGGGACTCGAGTCCGCCAGACTCTATCTCGTAGGCGGTTTCCTAACACCGGTTCCCTCCTCTTGTCTCCCTCCCTCTCAAGTTCGAACGGATACCGTTACGCTGATCGATACTGCCCAGCACATGAGCATGTCAAGCCCAAAAGGCGTTGGTTGCCTAGCTTATTCGACCGAACATTCGAGCTAACTTCACTCTCTTTTGGGGTCGGGTCATCTCAGCTTCATGATACGCAGCCGGTTTAGTAAAAAAAAAAATCACACATGTACTATCTTTGGTATAACTATGATAAACCACGGTTACATCCGTTTCAGAAAATCATACTTTCTTTTGCGTATCATTTCACAAAAAGTGTACTTCTAAGCATTGACGTCATATCCAATGGACCTAACAAGCTAGCTCACTCATTAATCTCGTAAGGCTATTTTGTTTCTGTTTATTACCATAGTAGTAGTTGTCGCCATAGATAACAACTAACACATCAATACGAATGGTTACCCACTGAGTGGAACCCCCACCCAAGTATGCTGGTGCTTTGCTTCCAAACAACTCCTAAAAATACTAACTTGCCTTTCATTTTGCCCCCACACAACATGCAATTTTGATGATGTGTCAATTTTTATCCTAGCAACTACTTCCATGTCAGCAAACATAAACAAGATAGTCGTGTGAGACTAGCAAGTAGGCTCAGTCTATCAGATCCGTTGGATGCGACGACAATGCTTAAACGTATGATTTTGTGAAAAAACATTATATAAAGGAAAGTACGGTTTATTGAAACTATTGTTTGAAAGTATGATTTTATGATAGTTTTGCTCAAAATAGTGTAGTTCTGTGAAATTAGCTCAAAATAATTATCAACAATACAAATCAATCATAGGTAGGGAACATATGCTAGTTTCTTCTAGGAAGAATTGCATATTTGTTGGTACAAAGGTATACAACTTGTGATTCGCCATTGCTGCCGTGTCATTACAAAGAAGGAAATAATTCTTTGTCACTACTAGTCATATTTTTTCAAAAAATATTCTCAAATACTTCTACCCTTTCTCTTTTTTTACTAGAATCCTTTCTTCTTCCTCACCCCTCTCTTTCCTCTCTCCTCACAAGGTCCATCTTTACCCGATTGTGCTCCTTCCTCTCCCCATGAGCTCCATGGCATGTTCTTTTTAGCTTCGGTTTATGGCTTTTGACTACGACTCATAGCTTTTGAGTTGTTCGTGAGAGAGACTACAAAGTAATAGAAACACGCATGCGATTTTGACCGATATAAATGACTACAATGTGTACTACATTCAATTTGTAGAGCCCACATTGAAAAGATATTCCGTTTAAAATCTAGTTACTATAAAAAAAGCTAAAAACTACTTTTAGAAGTTAAAAAGAACAGACCCGATGTTGCCGCTACCACTCATGTTCACTTTCTCACGCTATCGCTGGTGCTTTCGTGAACAAATTCACACACACGCCACTTGCATTATTGTCACCACTTCTTGGCATTGCCTCCTTTGGGCCTACCTCGCCACCTAGCATAGAGTCTATTCTTTTTTTGACTTCTGCTTCTGGCTTCGACTTTTCTACAGTATTAGTTTTTAACTAAAGTGTCTTTTCAAGACGAGCTCTAATAGTTTATTATAGTACATATTGTACTGATTTTATTTATATCGGCCAAATTAAATCACACACGACTATGGTGCTGGATATATGTTAGAGAATATGGTGTTGGATTGATCCATTATAGAACACTGTGAAAATTGTTATATTCTTAAGTGTCATTAGTTTGTCTCACATATAGTGTATGCGTTATCCTTAAACCTGAGAGCACCATAGTTTTCTACATGTGTAATAGTTAAGAATTACCAAATATTATTATGTAACTATGTGACTATAAATGTAGCTTTTAGGTTTACTATAAAATACATGAAGGAATACAAGCGATCAAGATAGACTTTGCCCCTCCCATATAACAAGAAAGATATCTTTGAGCCTCTCGATATAGTTGAATTAAAGAAGTGCATGGTCATGCCAAATGTGGTTAATGAGTCAACCACAACTGAATAATCGACTACAAGAACAAGTAAAAGATCGAGCTATCATAGGGTGACATGCTTCTTGCTTTAAGTTCAATCTGATATTGTGAGGCAAAAGAATCAATGTATGAACACTATATAGGTCCGTTTGATATGATCTTAGCTTTATGCATATTTAGAAGTCACTATGTCTCTAGGGACTATTACCGACTTGTGGACCGAAAAGGAAGTTTCCAGGTTACGGCCAAATATACATGAACATACAGAGTCACATACTTAATAGGATGGAACACATTAGTTTATATTGGATCTGTAACTAATGTGTCAAGTGAGCTTTGCATCTTGTTGGGCCCCTAACGTAGGGCTCCATCGAGGGGCTATATTAATAGAGGTGTGAAACTGAGAGAGGTATCTCGTTCACACCCACCAAAATCCTAACCGCCACCCCCACAAAGGCGTTGTCATGCGCACTGGTGTTAGCACCTCGAAACGCAGTGTTCCTTCCTGGACGTGTGGATTTCGGTAGAGGTGTTGCTGCGACTATAGCGCTGATTGGGATGATTGACTTTCAAGGACCGCCTCCTAAAGACGTTGGACGATCGACTACCTCCACTATACCGATGCACGCTACATTGAACCGAGCTGCTTCAATTTTTCTTTCGCTGCACTGTGTGTCTAGTTGTAATAATTTATGATCTCTTACTCGCATAGCTTCCTAGTTTACGAGGTAGAAAATTTAATTTGTGCTAGTGTAGTAGTCTACTCGTATCCCTACACATCTTAGGTTATATCTGTTAGAGGTTAATTATAAGAAGAGTACGGCCTAATCATTGCCATAGATAGCCAGGACCCAAAAGTGATCCCCATGTTTATTAAGGTGTTTGTTGAGTTCTGACTGATAAATACTTGACTATTCATGGCATTGGTCCAGCTAGAATGCCATATACGGGCATGCTGCTCAGAAAAGATTTTTTTCTTCAAAAAGTGTTGCATAGATCAATTTTTTCCCCATTTCCATATCCACACAAATAGACCAACAAGAACATAGGATACAATGCGGTATTGCACAAGTTCTGAATTATTTTTGGAAGCCCAAACTTGCTGTGTTCCCCAGTCTTTTTTTTGTTTGAAAGTTGTTTTCCCCAGTCTTGATGTCTAAGTGTGAAAGATCAAGCTCCGTTTACGTTGGTTTTGGTGTTAATAACAAATATCATAATGAGTTTTTAATAATAATATCATATACCATTATGTTATTTTTGTGATATTGACAAATGCATATATGAGACTAATATGCTTATTTGAGATTTATTCTTGCTTAGTCTCATTTGGATGAAAAGCTGAAATCAAAAGAGATATGCATTCGAAACCACTCTCTCATATATTAATGCATTCTTTAGATCCAAAATATAGATTGAACTCCACTAATTATTCAAAATGAATATGTGCATATGTCTTTACTAAACACACTTGTATGCACACATTTAGAGGGAGCTCTCTATATGTTTTGGAGTTTCATGAGTATTGATCCATGCTTTCTCAATATGCATATTTAAGATCTTTACTTTGAAATACATTGTTAGGTATATATATAACTTGTGTAGTTCATATATACTCACGTGTAATTGGGTTGTCAACTAACTCCTTCATTATGTGTTAATGATTGAATAGTCAATAACAACCGGATAAGTAAGCTTTGTGCTTATCTTAGAGTATACAAATTGTTGTGTACAAGTTGTATACTCGCAAATCAATTTTTATATCTCATAATTTGTTGAGATTGTCATGAATTACCAAAAAAGGAAGATTGTTGAATCTTGTCCCTCCATTACGTGTTAATGGTGAAGTTTGGTAATTGATGATAATTATTTTGCGGACTAACGGTTTCCATGAGTTGGATGAATAGGTTAGGTTCCACAAATGAAGACGACTTGGGATGATTTCATGTGTTGAAGATTATCAAGTCAAGATGCGAGATGAAGATGGCTTCATGTGTTGAAAGCCATCATGGATAAGATGCGTCATGAGTTGATGCATGAAGGTGATCATTTGTTGATCAAGCAAAGTCCATCATGTATTGATGGAGTTGATGAAAGGGATGCATCATGTGTTGATGCATATCAAGATGATGACCCAAGGCAAAGGTATAGATAGCTAGGGCTAAGGATATGTTCTTAGTCTTTTACCAGTCTTGGTGTTTGGTTAGAAGACCGGATTGCTAGTATAAGTGCCGTACTATTAAGAGGGGTTATGTCTAGTAGTTTGAGTCTCATCATGTGTTGATAGCTCATCCTCACCTCGCTAGCTCAAATTGACATGAGGCTTATATTTGCGAATGTGTTTTGTAAATAGTTGAAGCTCATGTGTTGAATTCTTGTAACATGGGACTATGCATTGCGAATATATTTTGCAAGTGCTTGAAGTCCATGTTTTCATTCCTTGTGATAGGAGGCTTATGCTTGCAAATGTGTTTTGCAAATGGTTGAATCTCATATTTAATCTTTTGCGTCATGATTTCAAAAGTGTGCAAATGTATTTTGCAACTTGTTGAAAATCATGTTGTATCATTGTGTGCATGATATCATAGTTTGCAAATGTGTTTGGCAAAATCTGTTGAGATATCTGCATTGCTCAGGAAAATCGGAACTATTGGCTCTGTGTGAGCGGTACTATCAGAAGGCGAAATGCACCGCATGTGTTCTTGACTACCGGACGTTGGAAGTCCGAGCGGCTGCGTGAGCAGATGGTCGACCTGCGGAAGTACCGGCTCTGTGTGAGCGGTACTACCAGGGAGTGGAAGTAACGGCTCTGTGTGAGCGGTACTACCGGACGTCGGAAGCTCCAGACTGACCTGCGGAGCCTTTTTTCGAGAGAGCGCCAACTTCGCGCCAACTTTTGACTCGGCTCAAGCGGAAGTACCGTGTCGACTTTGCGGTACTACCGGTGAGCGGTACTACCGGCAAAATGAACGGCGGTACTACCGCCGACCGTGTAATCTGCTAGTTTAGAAGCTCGACATAGCACAAACAAGATCGAGGTGGAGCGGTACACGACCGCCGCTGGCTACAAGATACTACCGCTCGTCCTGATTTTTTAGGACTTTGCTCCAACGGCTAGTTTTTTGGTGTGAGGTATTTATACCCCCTTGTGGCCGATTGGAGACGTTGTTGAGTTGTTGGTTGATTCATTGGTGCATGTATTGCACTCCTTGAGCTAGAGTGAGGCTCTCCACTCAATTGTGCATATGTTGCACTTTGTGAGGTGTGAGAGAGGAACTAGAGTGCATGTGTTGCCTCTAGTGGTGGACTTAGTGCCCAACGAGCTAGTGCATTCGTTGCACGTGGTGAGAGTCAAGTGAGAGACTTGGCTTGTTACTCTTGGAGTTTGCCGACTCCTAGACGGCGTTGGAGGCGTCGTGCGCGATGATCTTCTCAACGGAGGTTGTGAGAAGACCCGGCGAAGTTGTGAAGGTCGGAGCTCACCTACCTGGAGCGGGAAAGAGTTACCACTAGTGAATTGAGGTGTTTCGGCTTAATTCGTGAAGCCGGTCCGATTTGTTCGGGCTAACCTCAATATGGATTAGGGGAGAGCGACAACTCTCCGAACACCACGATAAAACATCGTGTGTCAATTGTGGTTTGTTTCCTTGTGCCTTATTTACTTTCAAGCAATTTACATTCATAGAATTAAATTGATTGCTTGTATATCTAGGATTGCAAACTTTGACCTAGGCTAGAATTTGGTGCACTTAGACAAATTTCTTGTTGTAGGCGCTATTTGAGCTAAACCAAATTGATTTACGCTTCCGCATTATATACTTGGTTTAGGCAAATAGAAAAGGTCTTGAATAATTAGCAATAATTTGTAGAGAATTTTTAAAACCACCTATTCATTCTCTTTTAGTCGGTCTTCTTGATCTTACAAAGTGGCAAAATCAAGAAGAGGGCCCTTGGGAAGGCGTTAAAAACTCAAATCTGTTGTTGGATGTGAAATTGAACAATAATGAAGCATAATGGCTGTACATAATGTATGCTATCCAAAACCATGCCGATCGGTTGATATTATCTTGCACAAAAAGCAAACCCAACCCATATCTTGATGAATACATTCTTTTGCAATTTGCCAAACTATGTTTCCTTATCTAAAAATTCATGGCCTCGATGATCTTTACCAGGCCCAGCAGTCTACACACCGTAGGTTGAGAAACACCCATAAACTGGTAGGCACACACCATGCATAGATGAAAGAGGACAATCAATTAGGAGTTTATTTGCTAGCTGCAAATTCCCAGGCAAATTATTTGGTATTGTTTGTTACGTCCAACTCAAATGAATCAATGGCTGAATGCATGTTCCTGCTCTAACGGTGGACATCAATCTTTGCTTTCCGGCTCGGTTGAGCTAAAAAGTTATGACTTATGGCTAAACTTACACTGTAATAGTTGAAATTTTACTGTAGCTGAAAGTAACTTATTTGGCATAATTAAATTTAAAAATAGAAAAATATGCTAGCTCATCACGAACAACACAAACGAATACGAAAAAAGAACCGATGAAAAACTTCAAAAAAAAGCTAAAAATTTAAAAAAAATAAAATTTATAAATAATAAAAAATAAATGAGAAATCAAAAACTAAAGCCTAATCGAGAAGGACAACCTATGCTAGATAGGACGACCAGAGAGCGACAGATTGCTTTGCGTGAGGTTACAGTGAGAGAGCTGTCGGCATCTCTGAGAAGCGACAGCTCTGATCACATCATGTCCCCTCAATTCCAAGATCTGCGTATGGGCGCCCCAAATGGAAATGGAGATGATGCAAGGAGAAGGGAGAGATGATGTACTACTGAAAAACCTAAAGGCAGTTGGCCAAACTCCCCAGGGTGGGACAACTTAAAGAAAGGCACAGCTTGTTCAGGCTAGGCTACCTCCAAGTTCCAACACCATGTGAACCTGCCTGTGCTACATGTCCCTTTCCTCTTCTCTTCTTCCACACAAAGCAGCCAGAAAGCTTAGGGGCTAGCTCGGAAGCTCTTTCTTTACTTTTCTTTATCTTTTTGAACGGCAAAACCTAGAGAGAACTACACATATATAATTATAATTATTGGAAGGAGGATAGGGACTTGAATCTATGACCTCAACCTCCAGATACCAATAAATATACCGTTAAACTCGCATAAAAGCATCACTGTATATTACCCCTGCTGTAGAGAAAATATGGAGAGAGAGAGAGAGAGAGAAGCATGGTTCGGGGATTCCATCTGATCGGAGTTGATAGTTCACCATCCAAATACGATCTTGAGCGCTTCTGCGCATGTCGCCCGGCCCGGCTCCTTTGTTTTGTTTCTCCCTTCGGCATGCACTTTTCGCCAGTTCAGGATTCCAGGCGTGCGTCTCCCTGCCTGGCGCGTGCACACGAGGCTCTCTGATGGACAGATGCCAACAGCCATGGCACCGAAGAGCTTGTCGAAAACGATGCGAGAGCTAAGCTCCAACAGCTTCGTCAAACAGACAACTCTATTGTCAGTTCCGCTGCTTTTCCCAGGAATCCTATGCCGGTTAGGAGAGACTGAGGTGACGCTCGATTAGACTGAAATAAACTGGTCATGACTGAAATTGCACTGTAACTGATGATAATTTATTTGACGTAACTAAAATTAAAAAATTTAAAAATAGAAAAAAACATGTTAGTCCATCATGGACAATACAAACAAATACGAAAAAAAGAACCGATAAAAAACTAAAAAAACAAAAAAGTAAGAAAAAAGAAATTTACAAATATAAAAAAATAAATTAGAAGTCAGAAGCTCAAGCTAAAATAAGCTAGACCTCACCCTTGCGCTACTGCTCTGCCCCAAAAAAATGAGAAGATAATGATCGAATCCTGAAAAACTCACAAATAAGCTAATTCTGCTTTACCCTAACATGTAATTGGTGGGACTCTCTCCCTACCAATTCAGACCGATAACACGGGTGCCATATAGCTAGCCCAGGGGTCTCGATCATCTGTGATAATTTTCTAGACAGCTTGCAATTGCATCGTATTCCTGCCCAAGCAATCGTTAGGGATAGGAAGGCGCGGTGCCGTCGAATGGGAATCGAACTCGCCATCTCTCAAGCACATGCAACAGTTGAACGAACACATCAAGGATCACCCAACTATGCGTTAGAGCGCACGCTGCTTCTGCTTGGCTTTGATTTGGGGAAAGGAACCGACCAACCTTCAAACTAGCTTTGCTGCCGACGAGATTAGAGGAGTCTGAGAGTTCGTTTGCGGCTGATTGATCCGACAGGAGTCCGTAATGTAAGATTTCCCCTATAATATAATATTTCCCTCGATTGCTAGTAAACTCGTTATCAGAAATCTAAGATCCAATGTTTAGTTGGTTCGAAGGAAGCTATACAATAATCTTTATAATAGTTTAAATATTTTATAACTCAAATCAATAACTCCACAAACTTAAATTACACGATTAAAATTTCAAAGCTTGAAGTTAATATTTATAAAATTTAAATTAAATCGATTTTTTGAATTAAAGTTCAAATCTTGGGTTTTCGAAATTAAATTCTAGGTATTTCAAATACTGATATTCAAAACTTGAGACACTCAAATTTTGGAATCTTAAAATTCAAAAATTTTAAATTTAAATTATTGGAATTTGATATTCGGAAATCCAGAATTAGAAAATTCAGATTTTCATATTCAAATTTCGAAATTGCATTTTCTAAATCCAAAATCTAAAATTTGGAAATTTAAATTCTCTGAATTTAAAATGTGGAAAAAATAAGGATTTCACAATTCATATTCTGAAAATCATTTTTCAAATATCATAATTTGGATATTCAAATATTAATTAAATCATACTTTGATTTTGAATTCTTAAATTTGAAAATTTAACTATGAAAATTAAAGCAAATGATAAAAAAAATGCATCAGCAAATATTCTTTTTCTCGGTAATCTAAGATAGATACATTTTTCTATTTAAAACATATTCCTGAAATTAATGGTAATATGATTTCGAATGCAACGTTGATTTCCTAATTCAAACAAGATAACCCTTTGGTTTACTGAAAGATTCCTGCTAATCCTTGCAGGATCACACAAGCCAAACTCATGATCTGGCGCTAATAACGGTGCTATGGGAAACACCGAAACAGCGTTTGGTGGCGCCGTTTTGGGTAAGGGGAAGCTGACCTGTGGTTGTTCATGTGGGCCCGTGATGGCATCGGCCCACCATGCACAGCCACACAGAAATGACAGCAGGATCCAAGGAAATTTGGGTCCCTAAAATTCTTCGCTTCGTCACTCGCCATCAACTCTAATTTCCTTTAGACAAAAAGAATCATGATTCGACAGAACCTAACCAGCAGGGCATTGTCTGGTGACCAAGGGAAGCTGTGCAGATGAGGAGAGCCTCGGCCGAAGCTTAAACCGAATGAACATGGTCATATATCTATCTATCTATCTATCTATCTATCTATCTATCTATCTATCTATCTATCTATCTATCTATCTATCTATCTATCTATTATTTTATTAAAATAAAATCAAAATAAGTCACCATATTCACTCTTAAAAGTTAAAAATTAAGTTAAAAGAAGAAGAAGACACACACCGTGGATTTTTTATGGATCCATGTTATAACTATGGAGGTTTTGTTCGGTGGATATTGAGAGTTTGCTATAAATTATTTGGTGAATGCTTCCGGTGAATACTGAGAGTTTGCTATAAAATATTTGGTATTTAAAAGGTAGATAAGAAATACAACCCTATTCAAACATTACTTTGATACAGATACATTGCAAAAAAGAGTTCGATCCACTCGTTTCGGCTTCAGCTTCTGACTTCCAGCTTATTTTTCACTATTTATAAATTTTGTCTTTTTCTGAACTTTTGGCTTTTTGAGTTTTTTTGTCGGTTCTTTTTTTCGTATTCGTTTGTGTACGTTGTCCGTGATGAGCTAGTATATTTTTTTATTTTTAAATTTTTAAAAATTTAGTTACGCTAAATAAGTCACTTTTAACCGCAGTGAAATTTTAGCCGCTACAATACAATTTCAGTTATAAGCATAATATTTCAGTCTAATCGAGCGGAGCCATGCTGACGGATTGTCATGGCCATGTTTCTGGAAGTTGTACGTGCCGCGGCTATGTTTGTGTCCATCGAGCTTTTATGAATCTCGGATCTTTGACCATTGAGTGTCTTGCGGCCAGAGAATAACCAAGAGGAAAGGGGAGTAAGACTGGACGAGATTAGTTCCATCCAGCTGCTCTGAAATATTTTCGCCGGCCGCTCGAACTCTCTTATGTGAAGCAAACAGGAGGCAGCCCATGCTGGCTGTTAACTGCCATGTGAAAGACAAACACGATTGATGATGGTTGCAAGCGCGACGACGCTGCGCCTGTGCCGTTGGCCGCCGCAAGCGAGTTGCGCAAGGCACGGATCTAAACCAAAATTTAGAAAGCTTAATAAAACTTGGGGCTTATTCTTTTTTACTTTTAAAATCAGATTTTGGCTCTTACTATAGTACGTAACTTTTAAACAAAGTACTTTTTGAAGACAGAGTCTATAAGTTAATTATAGTACACTTTACAAGCATAACATCTGTACTATCCAAAATTGCAAGCGAGTAGCTCTCTCCGTAATCTCTGTCGCAAACAGGTAAAATTCAAAAATTTAGGCCAAAAGCCACAGTCATAAAGAACAGGCTCCAACTCATTGATTTGCCGAATGCCGAGTTGCCGGTTTGTGGTAGTATGCCATATTGCTGGTGAGAGATAGAAAAATACTATTGCGACTATAGCGGATTATCTTAGAACTCTTATGCAATCTATAGAGCCTAAACAAGTCGTAGGAAAGAGTAAAATTACTCATAATTCCATCAACACCTCATAACTCTTGATTCAAGCTAAAGTGTTGTAGGACTACAAGAATGAGAGAACCAGGACAGGCATTAGTCATTGGCTCTGAATTCCCGCTAAAATAACGCAACATGCAAGGTCTTCAACACAAAAGAAAGATATTATGAAGTTTTCAACAATATAGAGTAATGCTATATAGTCTAAGCCGATTATACGGTTGGCAAAAGAGATTTTTAGGATGTATTTGACAGCACTAAGAAAATTAACCTAAAACAGTCCAATAAGCACAACAATAGATTTTGCAGTGCAGACTGCTTGCAATGGCAACAATAGTTTGGAAGAAGACAAGAACCTTACACATGAGAACAACGGAGTTGTGGCAATCCGACAAACATGAAGGCTAGCATTCACCAATCACAAAGAAACGCCCAAAGCCTATATTTCAATAGAATAACCAAAGTAAAGTAAAGCACAGCTTGCGCCGGACCAACTCACAAAACCAATGCGAGCATTGTGAAGCCTCATAGCTATTCGGAATCAGTCACAATGCATTGGGAAAAACCTATTTCCCCAAAGAATGATTAGCATTCAAAACCCAAATAGTGCCAAAGGATTACCAAAAGCATTTTAGATTGCCAATTTGAATATCAGAGCAATTCGATGACAACAGCACGAGCATTCCAAAGTCAATGGCTTGTCAAGTAGACACCGCGCAATCAATCCTAAATACACAATCAGACGCAAGAAGAAGGTTCATCCAAAAACCTCAAGCTTGGAGAGCCTGGGCTCCGGTGGCGCCGCATCCGCATACTCCAAGGGCGACAGCCTACGGTGGAGCCTGGAGGGGGGAGGGGGCGCCAGCCCCACTTGACCTCTGGTGGGTTCGCCCCTGCACGATATGCCGCCCTCGGATGGGCTGGGTTGCTTGTTGCCATTGGCTCAAACTGGATGCACCTATCTCTTTCAATTTTGTATGGGTTATATTTGTCGTGGACATGCATGTTTAAAGAAGGAGCATATTCTATGCACACATCCTCTTTTGTGCACTCATACACTCAGCCAACTAGGGACCTTTGATCTTGATCCAACGGGACGGGATCCCCAACTCCACTTAACTTGATTTCTTGCGGAAAACCCCTCAACTCCTCATGAACGTTTTCACTGAGCCTATAGCATTTCCTTTCTATCCTGACTGGGCCGCCTCCCACCCCAAATGTGAACCCTAGCATTCGAGGCGATGAGAGGATGACGAGGCTGTGGAGGTCAACCACGGGCGACGGTGGCACCAAGGTGAGCTCATTTGCGACCCCTCTCTATCGTGGCGATAGAGATAGGTGGAGATGAGAGTTCGACAACGATGCGTCGGTGGAGGTCAAGGGCGGCGTCGAATGGGACCGCCGCATGACAGGTCACCATCGCCCGTGGTGGCCATCATTCGATGTACATATTAGGAATTTAGAGATTAGGATTTAGACTCCATATTTTATGCTTTATGATTAGAGACTTGGTCATTTAGTTCAACCGAAGAAGCATCAACATCTGATTCTGCACGTTGTCATCATATTTAGTTGAATAGAAAGAACTATTGAATGCTAGTTCTCTCAGCAGTCACATTTGCTCTTGTTTGGAGTGATTTGACAATTCGGATATCCTAGATCCACATTTGTTGGAGGACTTAAATTGCAATTTTAGGTTAACTAAATTTTTTTGATGAAAACCCAATTCTACAAAATAGACATGCTCTCTGCTAAAAGGACATGTACCTAGTTGCAATTCATTTCTTTGTTCAATGCCCAGTTAATGATTACATATTGTTCTTTTATCAACAGTATTAAGTACCATACACAGAAACATGTAGCCGATTGCGAGGTCTATATTTTTAACATACAATTTTATGCCTGTGCAGGTGTACTATGTTTGCTTATTACTTCAGTTGGCATTGCTTTCTGTGGAGGACATGCAAGGACATGTCGTGAAGCAAGGTGACCAAGAACTTGTTGCAGAGGCTGCCAAGAATCATGTTGATGTAGCTAATGTTTGTGTTTTTGGTTTTGTGAGGTGCTTCTGTAGCATTAAATGCAAAATTGAGTTGTAGGAATTATTTTTAGATTAATTCAAGTGCAAAGTTGTTAAATGCAAAGGAATAGTATCAGATAAAAATTGTGGGTTGCATAATTGAGTTGTGTCAATTGTTTCATGTGAAATGCCAATTAAATGGTGCTAGATTGTTTGCAAAATGTTGAATGCATAACTACAAAATTTGTTTTAATTCAAATCAATTCTAGCTATGTCAAATTTATTTCATTCACATGTCATTTCTGGATACAATTTTTATAAAAGAGTGGCAAAAATTATCTTGTTATGCTCCAATTTTATAATGTCATGCTGAAAAAAAACTTCCATACAAGACTAGCACAGAGAGGTAATTTATGGAGAGAATGCTCAACTCCAAGCCTGAAACCATTCAACTGCAAGCATCACTCACTCTCATTTCATTGATTCCCATTGTAACTCATACTGTTTAAGTAAGATTGGAAATGCAAGTTCCTGCTGCATTCAAATACAAGCAGCATCCATTGTCATCCATTGTACTTTCTACTAGGTTATGATAAGACAAGGACAATCACACGCATTAAATCAACTACACTCTTATTTTTCACACAAATCAAGAATATAATCATCAATTACATTTGATATGCTTTACAAAGAGAATCGGTTTTGTTATTTCTACTAAAACAAATTGAAGGGCGGTGGAACTCAATTTTCGAAGTACTCTTTTGTGTTCTTCCACCAAACCACATAATCCTTCTCATTGAAGGGCAAGTTGTTATCCAAAATCCCAGGCCGCTAAGTAACAGTGAAATCAATCAAACTTTCGCAAATTGAGACACTCATTCACAAAATTTCAGAAAGAAAACCACAAAATCGACTTACATCTGGACTTGTCTGGTATGCCCTTGCAGATGAGGGCTTGGCGGCGCCGTCGTGGTCAGTTGTGCAGCTAGAGATCGAGGCAACATCGGATGGGGCGGAGCTAAAGGTTAAGGCGTAGTGTCGGATAGGGGCTGCATGGAGGCGGATGGAGATTGTCGGACAGGAGCCACGATAAGGAACAGCCTGGATGGTTCTACGTTAGGACGCAGCTTGGGACTGGGAGAAAGGGGGTTACTCAAAAAATTGGCAATTCGTGGCAAACTTTTATTTGCAAAAAATACCGTGCTTGGATCTACATCGGTTGGATGAAGATCGGGTGGATGAGAGTGGCCTAGTGCATGAGTGCACGAAAGAGGCTGTGTGTACAAGATATGTTGCCTTTAAAGAAATATGATGAGAATTTACCGGTTGATTAACATGTTGCCATATTGGTCGAAAAACATGATATATGAAGGAGTATTTCATGGCAATAAGAAGCGGTGAAAGCAAGAAGAAAATGTAAGAGGGTGATTTCTGGTGGCTCCATCTCCATGGCATTTTTATAACAACAAAGATCGATCACATAGGGGACCATGTTTGCACAAGAAGAAATTTGTTTCTTTTCTATAACACTAACAAAAAAAGAAGACACCATATTCACTCTGAAGGACTATAAATTATCATATAAATTAGTCAAAATAAAAATATATACATCGTTAATTGTGATGAATCCAGATTATAACGTGCAAATTTCAACTGATAGGCTAAAAGTTATATCAAAGATTTCACGTACGGTATCCAACGGGATATACCTCTCATGTATCCATGTAGATACGTCAGGAATCCATCTAAAGAATTTTGGGTACTTCTAGCATGTTTTGAATCCATATTTATAAGAATGTCAGTATGAGCGCGACAATGACAGAAATATCCATTTTGCCGCCCGGTGACCGGGCGGCAACGCCATGGGCCTGACACGTGTCCAGTGAAGCCCTGTGGTCATGCAGCAGGTTCTTGTTGCCCGGCCACCATGCGGCCCCATTCCTGTAGCCCTGCCACCGGATGGCAAGTAATTAAGCTGGCTAATTAGCCAACTTAATTACTTACCTTAATTAATTTTTTGAATTTTTAAATATAGAAAATAAGATTAAAAAATTACAAAATTTTATGTGCAGCCTTCTAACATAATGTACTTCATTGTGTAATTTTGTTTATAATTTTATTAGCTCTGAATGTTGCTCAAAAATTCATACATTTATGATATTTATAAAAGTTGTTACACATAGCAAACGAGCTCTAAAAATTTATATGCGGCCTCCCAACATAGTCATCCTAATTGTCTTTTTTTTAATTTATATGCTTAAAATTTGCCATGTTAATTCATGCTAATTTAATCATAATTAGAGACATACGATGCTTATTTAATTCGTGTTTTAAATCATAGGCTGCATGGGCACCATGCATGGCCACCTTTTGTAGTGTGTATCCTCTGTTCTTCACACATGTGTCACCCCTTTGCTACTATCCCCCCTTTCCCCCTCCCTCCTTCCAACATACGTTGGCTCGTCCATGCATCCCCCTCGTCCACACATATGTCTCTCTTACTATGCCGTTCCCTCTTGCCTGTTCCCTCGTCTGCACATATGTCACTCTTACCATGCCATCCTCCCTCGCCCGTGGTGTCGCGCGTCGACAACGAGTCCTTAATTTCAAGTGGCAACACATCGGGTTCCCTTTCGCTCGGCCATAAATACGGAGCTCTCGCAGTTGCTCATCTCAACTGCGTTTCACTTCTCATTCTCGCGCTTGTCGCTGAGAGATAAGAGCACATAGCATAAGTAAGATTTTCTGGAGAGTAAATATCGAAGCAGTCGTCATGATCGTAGCAGTGCTGATTACTTCCCCCGAAGGGCAGGTAATTTTTTATCGCACACGTTCGTCGTTATTCTTGTAGTCATAATCAATTAGTGCTATTCAGTTAGTTGTAATTAATGTAGCTTATATTATGAAGTAAGTGGGGTCATAGTAATTTAGCACTATTTTTGTACTATTTTTTGCAGGTATGGTACCCATAATTTATTATTGTATGGTACTATGTAATTAATCAGTCGTAATTACTACAATGTCAATTAGTTAGGGTTAAGTAATGAGTTAGTGGTAAGTAAGAACGATGGTAATGAATTACTCGTAATTAAATTTTGGATGAGTTATCAAATTGTTGCTAATTAATGAATTATTTGTATATAATTACACACATATAATCAATAACTTGCATGTTTCTTGTCATCATTATTTGTTGTAACGCTAACTACGGACCGAATTGTTGTGGCTTCAGGTATTCATAAACATGCAAGACTTAATAGTGTTTTTGGCGATGGTCTTGTACGGGCAGGACCCGATTGGTTGGACTTATCGAGATGCTAATACAAGTTGGTCCGAGCAGAGGGGCTCAGCAAGATGAATATTCATGAGCTTTAAAGCAGCATCCGGAGGGAGTTCCCCACAGAGGCAATGGCGATGAAATTTGCAATCGAGGGAATCACCTACACGAATGACATGTGGAAGCTCATCAAGGTAAATGGAACTGTAGCATGAAGCCAGTACATGCAGATTGCCTCCCAGCTCGAGGTGGCTATTTACGGGAGACCAATAGTGTACCTGAGTTTTGTGCCCAGGGTGTCGAAAACGTTGATGAGACCGGCACCTCCATACCCGACCAACCACATGCCAAGCTTCAAGATGACAGTACGGAATGTGTTGTATCGGAGGGAACACTCGTCCCACATTTTGTGTAGAATGACAGGGCAGATATGCGGTGGCTAGCTCGCATTGACTGCCATGAGTATCTACCGGAGCAGGCACTCAGGTTGGAGTCCGATGAGGACACCGATCCAAGCTCGATGATACCGACAATGACGCACACCAAACGAGTGGTCTAACAGGAGGAATTGTGTCATCGGAGATGTCCTATGTGTCCTCTAGACTCGATGATGCTGCAGTACGTTCCCTTGTGCTGCCGCAAGAAGAAGGGTCCCATCACCGCGATCGTCGAGGAGACATGGACATTTCTGTCATTGTCACGCACATACGATATTCTTGTAAATACAGGTTTAAAACACGCTAGAAGTATCAAAAACTCTCCATCTAAAAAAGATTATTAATACGGCTAATTAGTGTCTGCATGTCATAACTATAGGAATCAATCAAAGGTGGAATAAAAGAAAACAGAACCAATTAAAGGTGGAATAAAAGAAAACGTCATCTATGGATGTCGGTCCCGGTTGAAAAGTAGATCAAGGAGCATTGTTGGAAGTGAGATCGAGCAAAATCCAGTGCAAGGCAGCATGCATGTTGAGGAGCGGATCAAATTAAATCAGCTCGAAGTCGCTGGTGACCCATTTGTCTTGCACGTGCTTGGTTATGTTAGTTATCTTCTTTTCATTTTTTAAAAATTATTTTTTGACTATTCAACAGTAACTAGCTTTTAAATAGAGTTTTTTAAAACGAAGTCTATAAGTTGATTTTAGTACACACTATAGCAACTTTATTTATATCGACCAAAATTATACACAAGTTTTTCTTAATCTATACTTAGTACTAACAAACAACTAAAACTAAAAACTATAACTATAAAATATAAGCCTGAATAAAAAAAGATGAGAGCCGTTGTCAACGGTGAGGAAGTCGAAGAAGACGGAACGCGCTGTAGCACACAAGCTGGGAACGTCAAGGTGCAGCACGACATCAGTCATCCGCGGGTTGAACGAGCTGACGACAAGAATGTACGTGCAATTCACATGATCATGCACGCTACTAAAATATTTATGTTGAAGTATAGGAGCGATCTTAGAATTTAAGCCTCCTTTAAAATATGCCTTCTTTTTTAATGCACTAGTGACACTAGTACCATGCAATGCACGCTTCAACTCATAATAGTAATGTTCAACAGTGTTACTCACTTTTATGATGCGCTCTAGATGGTGAAGCAATTTCCGCGCATAATAGGATGGCACAAACTCACTCCTCATGAGCGCCTTCAAATCTGATCAAGATTTAATAAATTATTTTTAAATAATTGTTGCCACCAACTATAAGCATAGTCTTCAAACTCTCTAGTGGCATACGTTACCTCTTGGGATTTGGGAAACTTCTGAAATCTAAACACTTACTTCATTCACCATTCTCACTTAAGATACTTCTCTGAATCGTTGCTTCTATAGAAAGGAACAAAGCTATTTTCTTTTTGTTGTGAACGAAGTGCCCGTATAACATCATTCACGATATTCGTATGTAACACATTCATATGTTGATTGAGCTCAATGCAGAGATCATGACATCTGCCTTGAGTTGTCCCTCTATTGCAGTGGTGCCAGCTACAAATTCTTGCTGCAATGTACTTGTCAATGCCTGATATTGGAAGTGAGTCACCGGGACACTAAGATTAACTTCATACTCCTCACCATAGTTATCTTCTTCATATGACATAGTTAGATTGTGCAAAGAAAACACAAAGCAATAACAATATATATGAATGATTAGTATAATTCACTCAATCTCTCTCTTTTCTTTTACAAGTTCTTACCTTTCCGAAGTGAATTAGGGACAACAAAACTTACACTTGGCAGAAGCTACAATAGCAAAGTAATGATCAAGCGAATTTAAGAGTGTTCACAATTGCACAACAACGATTATTTAGTGGAGCTTAGCATGGAAATGTATATCCCATGCAATATGAAATTCTGGATGTTTTAAAGTTAAGTAAAATCTAAGTTAGAATATTTTGCCTAAGTGTTGATCCAATATGTTTAAGTGAATTGTAGGAACCATTACTATAAAAAAAGGTCATCCTGGACGTCTCATCACAAATGGTTCAACACAAATCATCAGTGATAAAGTTATACCAAACAATTTTACAAGATGGATTGTCTACGTTCACTAGGATGGAAAGAACCGTATGTGATGACCTACTTATCACAGTCGGTTTTTATTCCGAACCATCTATGATACGTCACAGACGGTTCGGAATAAAAACCATCTGTGATGTATGTACTTATCACAGACGGTTTTTGTTTCGAGCCGTCTGTGATACATCACAGACGGCTCGGAATAAAAATCGTCTGTGATGACCTACTTATCACAAACGGTTCTTTACCTAGAATCATTTGTAATAATATTTAAACTTACCCGCTCATCTCCTCTTCTCCCTTCTCAGTTCTCCACTCTTGTCTTCTCCCCATCTCCTCTTCTCTCTTCTCACTTCTCCTCGCTAAATTTTCTCTTAGAAATAGAAGGCTCAGTTGGCTCTTCTTCTCCTCATCTGCTTTTCTCTCTTCTCTTCTACTCCTCTCCTTACCCATATCTTCTTCAATCCTATCTATATTTTTACCGTGGCTTGGATGCCCAAAATTTGGCTAAATTTTAGGCATCCAAATTATGGTAAAATTACCAACTTTTTTAGCTCTGGTACAGCTATCACAGACGATTTTTACCAACAACCGTCTATGATAACTGACTATTACAAATGGTTCTAGTTTTGAACCGTATGTGATAACAGACGATCACACACGATTCTTGTTCCGAACCATCTGTGATACAGTTTTCACAGATGGTTGAAAAACAATCTATGAATAACCCCTATTATCACTGCCCATAAGGTCAAACGGTTTAAGGAATCGTCTATGATAACGGTTAAGAACCATCTGTGATGAACTTTTCTGTGGTAGTGAACGCACATACAAAGATCAATGTGACTTAATACAAACAAAGGAATGAGCTAAATAGAGGTGATCTAAAATTAAGAATTAAACTGCTCGTTTTGCACTAATTACTAGAAGAGACGCTAGCCAATTGTAATGATATAAATGTAAGGGCACAAGATTGCTCAAAGAAATTAAATTACACAATCTGAATTTATGGACTAAGGTTAACTCACCCAAATTCGGCCAATGCTTTCTTTTATATATAAACTATTATACGCGCAGGTGTAGAATATGCGTTGGAAAGTTAGTACCGTATGTGAGTGAAGCTACTGTAAAACACATATAGAGTTACTGTCAGCTGTAATACTACACAACTGGCAGTAACTCTATATGTATTTAATATTAACTTTACTCATGCATGGTAGTAACGTTTCGACGTGCACAGTACGCGCAGATGTAGAATAGCATAGTACTCTGAATGAATGGACATTGGACGAGCCGGCTGGCCGGCGATCGGCGGAGACGAGACGAACACGAACTGACGAAGTCACGAATACAAGAGAGAATACGAAGCGCCGTGGGGGCCTCGGTGCTCGGGCCGAGAATACTGGCGCCACGCCGCGCTGAAGTCGTCGCGCGGAGATGCGCGAACTCGAGCTAGGCTCTGGGGCTAGAGGTGAAAACGGATCAGATAGTTTCCGTCGGATCCGGACGGATACGGATACGGGTTGTGTCGGATCGGATTTTTTTCAGATAGTTCTCGGATCGGATATGGATACGGATTTTTTTTTATCAGATACAGATACGAATACAGTAAACCTAGTATTCGTCGAATGAAATGTTCTTATGCTTGTCCAATTGCTATTATGTCATCATGTGCATTCCATGAATTGCACGTTGTTGCTACTTATGTAGTTATGTTATGATCGACTATTGGGTATATTTATTATGGATAAAAAGACTATGCTTGTTTAGATTTCATGAATATTTTGACAAAATGAACTATTTATGTATTTTTGTTAATTTTGGATGTATAGTTTAAGGGGTTTTCATGTTCCGATAAATATTTGTAATCGTATTCGTTTCGATTCGTATTCGATCCGTATATGTATTCGATATTATTCGTATTCGAGTTATCCGTATTTGTATCCGTATTCGAAAAAAATATGAAAATAAATATGGTAGAGATATTATCCGTCCGTATCCGATCCGTTTTCACCCCTATCTGGCGCTCTAGCCTCACACGAATACATGGGCCTTCTCCTGCGGGGCTGATTTTTTGAGACCCTGGAAATTGGGGGGCCCTGTACGGTCGCACGGCTCTCACTTGCCTGGGCACGGCCCTGCTGGTTTATGTTTCAACTCAATATCATACTGTAAGTCTCACTCATTTAAGAAAATATAATAAAGTCTAAAGTTTGAAACCAGATGGTGAGATGTACATTGTCAGAAAATGACATTCCTTCAAAAAATCATTAGTAAAAAATTAGCCCTGACCGCTAGTACTTGATTCTGGCTCTGCCCATCTATAGCCACCCTTGTTTCAGAACAGCAGGTAGAACCACCATCATCAGCCTCCCAATTTAGCACTTTTCTTACGGGCAATTTTCTCCTATGCAAAACAAGGGAAATGCGCTCGATATATAAATCCTAGACTTGAATTCAGATCGTTGTAGCTTCAACTCAGATCGTTGTAGCTTCAATCAGGAAAGAGGAAACACAAGGGCAACAAAAATGAGATTGGTGAATAAATTCGTGCCCCTTGTGTTCTTGATAGGACTCGCTGTTGTTGCCGGAGCGTCAGGCACGCCGAATTACCATGACGCGCTCGCCAAGTCGCTCGTTTTCTTTGAGGGGCGGTGGTCTGACAAGCACCCTCCAGGGCATGACTTCTCGTGGCGCGTTGACTCCGAACCCGAACGTGCTGACCAACGCCGTGGTCACCGAAGACCGTCACAACTTCACGCGGTCTGAGCCGGCCACGTACATCAACGCGTCGCTCGTCATCACGTTGGCCTTCCTGTTCACCCATCTCCAACGAAAGTGCGCGCCATTGATTCAACGACGGCAGCGACCACACGATGCGCAGCTCAGCTGAGGAGGAAGCAAAGCGGAGGTAGATAGATCGAGAGGAAAGTGAGGAGCAGAGGCATATCGATCGAGCGGAGCTCTAGACGGGCTGCCGGCCTGCTGCGGGCTATGTAGGCAGCCACATAAAGGTTAGAAGTTAGCCCACAATATCCACTTAATGTTTTTTATGGGATAGATTAAGTGGGCTCGCGGATGGCCCACATCCACTTGCACCCCTACTCCCAATGGATGAGCCAGCCAATAACAGGGTGCATGTTGGTTGATCAACGACGCTTGAAAATCGACTAGGTGTATAGGTTGGAGTGCATATCAATCAAACCTTTGTTTTCTTCTTCCTCTCTTTCTTTTCACACCGTTTGGATAGCAGCATGCCTAGTAGGCTAGTACATGTAAAATATAAATTAAAATCAAATTCAACTAGAAATAACTTCACCTGATAATATTTAATGCAATTCAATAATTATTTCTAGTCAAATAATATATTTAACTAAAAAGTGCAAGACAAGTGTGTATCAGCATCATCTTCCCCTTCTTCAACAAAAGTCGTCTTCGCCTTTTGATAGGTTGAAATTGTACTAAACAAAGAATACAATGTGTATGCATGGTATATGTATTTGTCATCTACACTTCCTGTTTAGCACATCATGAATATCTAAAGGTGTAGTAAACAAAAAGAATAACACATAAGCATTGTATATGTATGAATCAATTATTATATCATTCTCATTGTTTTGCACAAACCAATTAGTACAACACCAGCCATAAGATGTATGCATTGCAATGTTGTCATTCACATCATTCTCCAAAGTTGTCCTCAACTTATCTAAGGACATAGACAAGATATCAAATAGCAAAACCCAATCAAGTTGTTCAAATATGGGGGAGAAAATGTTTAGTGACTTCCATGTTTCAACTACGCTACTCTGATTACTTATACATGATTGTACATCAAACGATGAATAAGTAGGCATATGAAATCTTTCTAAATAGCAAGAACTATTATTAAAATTCATCTCATTGTGATCATGACATGGCACAAAAATTGCTTATCCAAAACATGCAATTTCAATTCAGTAAGCTTATCACATGTAATACATATTTGATGAACATGAAACTTTTCATCTACACTATAATCCCTAATCAAAATGAACTTATATGTGTAGGTATAAGTACTAACTAGTGAGGAGTTTAAGACCTCATCGAATCTCGGCAAAGTTTAACCCACTCTACCCGCATAACGCCCACCACAAATGGCATCCACCTTAGGACCACCAGAGGAGAGGAGTTTGAATCGTTACCCCCAAAATGAATGACAAAATGGCACAAGCACGAAATCTTCCTCCTTCCTCTTCTCTTCTTCTCTTCCCTCCTTCCTTGAACAGGCCTCTTTCTTACTCTCTCCTTCCTCCTTCCTTCTTTCTTTTCTTCCATGGCCGACCTCCTTCCTTCTCTCTTCCCTCATTCCCCTTCTCGAATAGGCCCAAGGATGACGACCGACAGCGGTGTCGATGGCCTGGGGCAATGGATCGAAGCAAAGGGAGGGCCGTTGCTATAGGGCAAGGGGAACAAGGCGGTGTGGTGCTGCTTGGGGTGGCGGTATGCAGCATGAATGGCGAGATGGTGGGCTAATGACATGGCGGTGTGGCTAGCTAGCGGTGACGATGTGCAGCTCAGTAGCGACGTAGGAAGAGCACGACAAAAGTAGGGCAACGATAAGCTTGGCTAGGGCAGCTGTGCACATAAAGAGGCAGAGGTAGGACTGTGCGTTCGGTTATATCGGTAAAATCGGTTCGGTATATACGGTAAATACGGTATTGTTAGTTCGGTAGTATACGATATTTTTGAAAATACGGTTCGGTATCAGTAAATCCTAATATATTTCGGTACGGTATCGGTAAATACCATATTTACCAAAGTTAACGCAAATTGCAAACTTGGGCAACCAACCATGTTACAGGTACATTCATTTCTTTCCTGCATCCTTGTGTTCGTTAACGAAGACATGTTTTGCTTTGCATAATTGCATATCTAGTCATCTACTCATCTCTCTCTCTGTGTGTATATTCCCTCGTGCAGAGAATGGATAGAAGAGTAGTAGTGCTTTGAACTTGCCCAGCCGCTCCATCCAACGCATTCAAAGTCTCCCTCGTGCAGAGAATGGATAGAAGAGATGTCCACGATGGTGTCGGCCACGACGAAGGTGCACTTGGCCCACCGGCGACGAAGCCCGAAACAATCATCAACAACTTGGGCCATTCGGTTTTTTCAGTTTTTTGGTTTTTAGTCGGTTTTTCCCAAAAAAAACCGAACACCAAAAAAACCTAAAATATAAAAACCGAACCGAATACCGAAAACCGGTCAAACCGAGTTGACCGGTTCAGTTCGGTTTTTTTGGTCCGATTTTTTCGGTTCGGTTGAGATATGCACAGCCCTAGGCAGAGGCAACGACACAACACGACTGAATCTGGAGGCGATGCGGGCAGCTACAACTAGCGGTGCTGGCTTGGTGCAACTACGAGCAACGACAGCCTGGGGAGAACGGCGTGGCATTGGGACAAGGGTCAGTGGTCGGCATGACTTGGGGAAGAGGCATGGCAGCGGGGAGAAGGAGAAGAGCGGCGGTTGCACAACAGCGGTGGTGGGCGACAACGCATAGAGGGGAGTGGTGGCATCGAGAGAGGAGGGGTGGCAGGTAGAGCTAGTGCATGCACCTGCCTCTCCTCTATATGGAGGCTAGCGTGGGCCGGCTTGGTGTGAGCCGGCTCGGGCTAGCCTGGCCCAAACCCTCTTTCTTCTTCTTTTTTTCTTTTGGAATCTTATATTATACACCCTTAATAGAGTTCAACCCTAAATTCTAACGCTCGACGATCTACGCAAAATGTAGCAAAGTTGAATAGAGACAACCTTAACGCATACTTGTCAAGAGCAAGTCTAGGTACTTCTTGCGCTTGTGAGACTCTAAATTCCAAGTTGCTCTGCACTTGATCTGATACGACCAACACACCTTGACAAACTTTAGCATCTTATGCCTTAACATAAGAAAACCTCAATTCTCAAAGAAAACCACTTTCATTGCTATCAGAAAAGGCCATGCTACTTTGATTCACAACAAGAGCCCTTTTCTAGATAATTATCGCATAACGTTCATAAAATCACCTCACTTTTGTAGAGCAACTTCTTTCATAAAGAGAAAATCAGACACAAAATCAATCCTCATCCTAATAAGCAACTCAATACTGCATATAACGTACATAATAATTTCACTTCCCAAATCAACCTTCCTTTTTCAAAGAAAATGAAGCACGTTCTCTTGGATGAACAGATAATGCTTAAGTAAAAATCACATGAACTACTTATGAATTGCAAAGATCCCACAACTTCCCACTTAAATCCACTTTCCCTCAAAATAATATATCGACGAATTCCCAAATTACGAGACCCCAAAATGACACATTAAACATTGTCCAATTATTTTAGTTGACAACACAAAAAATATGCTACTTCATATCCCTTAAGAATCAATATCAGTCACACATCCATATGAATAATCTTGCAAATGTAGTTTTGATTAAATCTCTTGGCAAGAACCATAAAATCCCATTGTTCAACATACCGAAATATTCCAAAAGCCCATTAAGTTGCCTTATGGCAATACACTCTTCCAACGCCAATTTATAAACCACAAAGCCAATTCAATCCTAGTGCAACATCTACACAAATTTGGAAAAACTTTAGCACACGAATCACAAAATACCCAAGCAAAACCCCCTTCACTCATGAAAATATTATAAATAGGTAACTCCACATGCCCTTAAATATAAAAATCACATCGGTTTCCATCACCTCAATCCTTCCAATGGTGCAATTATCTCTACGGTTTCGGCTTACACTCTATTTGCATCATTATGAACTCCATCAATGGTTAACATAAATCATGTAATAGATTATTCCTCTCACTACTTCCTCAAATAATGGTCACTGAAGACGATGGATTTATCAAATCGCACATCAACACTCACCTTCTCACATTCACGAAATGATGCAAGTTCCATCGAGATTTTATATAAAATCGGATAACTAAATTCACCGTGATACTACTTCAACTTTACCCCAATATTTTAGCCACCAGTAGCTATCAAGAAACCTAAGGCTCGTATTTTAAAATTTCAAATACTCCTCCAATGACACCAATAATATTGATATCTTCGACCCATGTTATAAGAATCAACATTTATTGATGATACCAAAACATATCAACATTTATTGATAACCCAAAACATCATCAACATTTATTGATGAATACCCATGCTCTATTAGCCATGCGAAACATGTAATTCAAGAAAACTTCACATTACTTAATTTACTATACCTAAATGAAGTACATTCACCAAAACCTCACACTCTCGACGCTACCAATGACCCACCAGCTTAAACATGACATTGTTAACCATCATTCCCCATAGGCTCTACTGGTAGCAACAACATAATCTGTTTTGCCCAGTAATAATATGATATAAAATCAACTCATGCTCTATTAGCCACACATATCCTAGCGATCACCACATTACTAAGCCAAATCGATAATCCTCGCTACACGATTAATCCAAAGAAAACTTCACATTACGAATTTACTATACCTTCCAAGAACGTGGGATTTCCAACCCTTGAACACATTTTCTTAGACAAGAAGTTTCTAAAATTTAACATCCAAGAACAAAGCGAAGTTCCAATATTTTTTTTTCAAAACCAGATTGTGGAATGATTTCAGCAACCATTTCCCACCAAACAAACTAGAAAACTCCCGCAATATAGGATTCACTTTGTTAATTATGCAACCCTTTAACAGAGGAACCATTTCCTTCAGTTATAGCATCATTTCACCATGGAAATAACATTCAAGACATATGCATATAAATCAACTATGAGTCATGTGAATCCCCCACTGCATCTCCAAACATTCATCATCATTAGAAAAGAACACGACTTCCTTTGAAATCATGAACTCCGAATGACCATATGTGCAAAACACAAAACATTTCTTTCAAATGCCAACATGAAAATCAACCTAAATTCTTTACAAGAACAATAAGCCAGTACCCCTGTACCCCTTACGTAATATTGCAAACATCAATTTGCTAAACATGAGTAATTGATTTCCAGTTTTCCACCGTAAACATTCCCGAAAGCTCCCTATAGTACCTCATTGTACTTTGTTCTCTCATCTGTAGTCTAGAACTCACCGAACTCTACAACCTTACTACACAACAACGCATCATCATAATGAATATTGAGTGTGCAAACCATAAGGTGCGAACAAAACTCTTTGATCAAAAGATCCACTATCAATAAACAATCCTATAAGCACCTGATTCTAATCCCATAAGCACCTGATTCTAAGGCATTAACTAAATTCCACCAGCTCGACCCTTTAATGCTGATCAGTCACCCAAATTTTTAGCACAAATCATCTGCCCTCCCGTGAACCTCATTTATTATTATCTTAAACATGGGATCCATTTGTTCAACCTCGGTAGGCATGCACATAATTATCTATAGATGTAGTTGCAACTTCACCAACTCATGCTTAGAAACTGGTACAAAATCTCTTTAGGACTTTATTAACCTCATCTCTAAGATTTAAATCTCACATGATTCTACAACAATTCCCTTCCATTTAATTTAGATAGGAAAATATCCAATGTCAAGATCCCCATTCTAGACCGCCCAACAAATTCCAATAGAGTTCAAAAATTGCAGCTATTGAAACCCCCTAAGGCATTGGTCATAATTATAACAATCAATCATGCTCAAGATTGGCAAACTTAGCTTTATAGTTGATCACCAATTACCCATGGAGAGGGTAACTACATGATGAATTTTCATGAAGGCAATAGATTAACACACCTCTTAGTATAACTAAATCACATGGCTAGGTTAATCGGTTGGAACGTGGTAAAATAAATCATTTATCAGGGTTCAACAATCAAATTGGCCTTAATGACATATTGTTTAATCAATGTTCCAGCTCCAACCATTAAGTAAGAATGGGCATGCCTTATGCCACTACTTCTTTTGTAAATATTAAGACCCCATCAAATTTGAATCAACTTTGACCCTTATCTCGTGGAAAAGCTCCAAACAAACCCTTACGGTATCTTCAAGATGCAAGCTGAGTTTGTGGCATGTTATGAGGCTACCGGGCAGGCTGTATGGCTTAAGAACTTTATCCCGGGACTTAGAGTGGTAGACGACATCTCTAAACCACTCACCTTATACTGTGATAACGAACCCGCAGTCTTTTATGCAAATAACAACAAGTCAAGTGGTGCTGCCAAACACATTGATATTAAGTATCATGTTGTGAAAGATAGAATCCAAGATCAAACTATAAGTATCAAGCATATTAGTACTAAGTTAATGCTTGCGGATCCGCTTACTAAAGGCTTACCACCCAATATTTTTCGTGATCATGTTACCGGCATGGATCTATTGGAAAGCCTCTGATTCTGGATAAAATGACCTTAAAGCAAATCAACTCCTATTAAGTATAATGAATATCCATTTCAAGATGGAATAGTACACTATAGGTACTAAGGTTGTATGTCACTTCATTGACCATGCAACACATTATCTTGGTATGTTGTTTTATTGAGAATGGGCTTATGATGTTAGCCTTACGATCAAAGGGGAGAATGTTGGGTTGATCTCAGCTAACAACTCCGAGATTTCAAGGAGACTCTGTCTCCACTCGCGTGCCTTGATCGAAGGCGGCAACCAACCCATTTGGTTTTGGTCCCGGTCACCCAGCGCCATATAAAATAGGGGTTTTCGGCAGGGCTAGATTATGTGATGAACTAGGCCACAAGAAACTCTAACAGATCCGATCTCTAACAGTGCGCTGTGGTGAACGAAGGCCAAAGCCCTTCTCCGACCCATCCACGGCTCCGCCGTCCCCGGCGGCCACCTCTACTTCACCGACACCGCCGACCAACCTAATGGCTTCCTCCAGTTCGTGTATGTTTTGACGCTTCCGCTCTAAAGTTTTAGATAGGTGTTCATGTTTTGATCTAGGGTTAAAGCTTGATGTTCATGTTTAGACTTAGATTAAAGACTACACTTCCAAGTTCCAATTTTTGTGCAAACTGATCTGCTACTTGTGTGACGGATCTAAACTAACTAAAAATTTCATACGCAGCTTAGTTTTTCCTGCTAGTTCAGACAGCAGATTAGATAATAACTCAATTCGGATTTGCAATCGCGACAACACTATCATGTACTGCTGCCATTCTTGTCCACTTCTCTGTTTCCTTTTCCTTTATATGCTTTTCTTTACCTGCTCCCTCTGTTAATTTGTTTGCATCTTCCTAGTTATCAATCTACCAATCCAAGTCCGAATGATCTTAGCACAACACAAGGATTCATTAACATTTTGTGCCATTGCATTCTTTATTGTGCCAATGATCTGATGCTGTCAGGATCGTTTCTCCTTTGCGGGTGTTCTTTCTTTGGTGTTCATGAGAGTAACCGAGAGAGAGAGACAGGGAGTAGAAGTACAGACTGTCCGATGAAGAAGAGGGATTGGACATGGCAATGATCTGCGCTAGGGCAGCGATGGTCGGTGGAGAGGATCGGCGGCGACTTCCAGTCGGCGGCGACTCCCGGAGGTAGAGGCGGCCGGGGGGGTGTTCCGTGCCGAGCGCCCCTCAGATCGGTCTAGGGTTTGTCGGTGGGGTTGTGGCGGCGGCACAGTCAACCTTGGGATGTGCGCCACCCGGCCCCACCTCTATTTATTGTGGCGCTTGCGACAGGGGCCACCACCAAATGGGTGGCGCCCGATCGTATGCGTGAGCAGGGGTTGGGATTTGGCCGTTGGGCCAAATCCCTGAGATCATTCTAACATTCTCCCCCTTGATCTCACTCTATACTTTATCTTTAATTACTTTTGACTTTACTCATTCCATCACAGATTAGTGCATAGAACATGTCTCATCGTCACGGTCAATCGCCGATAGATTTAACAGCTACAATACACCTCTTTGTTCTGAAATAGTTACTTTAAACTTTTGGGCCATCTTTTAGTCCAGGAATCATAGGCTTTCCCTTAAACCCATGCCGGCTACATGTTCTCTCGAACACGTTGGGTGGTAAGCCTTTAGTAAGCGGATCCGGGCATCTTTGCTGTACTTATATGCTCAAGACTTATAATTTGATCCCGAACTTTATCTTTCACAACATAGTATTTTATGTCAATGTGTTTGGCGGCACCACTTGACTTATTGTTGTGGGCATACATTATCATGCGGGTTCATTATCGCAGACAACTTAAGTGGTCTATTGATGTCGTCAACCACTTTTAAATCGGTATGAACTTCTTAAGCCGCTCACCGCCTGTAGCCTCATAACATGCTACAAACTCGGCATACATTGTGGACGATGTAGTGACGGTTTGCTTTGAGCTTTTCCACGATATAGCTCCTCTAGCGAGAGTGAAAACATATCCGGATGTCGACTTTCTATCATCTCCCGCAAAATCAGAATCTGTATACCCCACTATATGGAGTGAATCTGATCTTCTGTATGTCATCATGAGGCCTTTTGTTCCTTGCAAATAACGCAAGACTTTCTTTATCAATTTCCAATGTTCTATTCCGTGATTGCTCGAATCGCCAAGTAACCCGTAACAAACGCTAAGTCGTATGCGTGTACACACTTGAGCATACTACAAGCTTCCGACAACTGAAGCATATGGAACCGATTTCATTTGATCGAGCTCATACGGTTCCCGGGCATTGAAAATCCCCATATCTGTCGCCCTTGACTATAGGTGCAGGTGAAGGACTACATTTATGCATACCAAATTTCTTTAATACTCTCTCTATGTATGCCTTTTGTGACAGTCCCAATGTCCCCTTGTTTCTATCCCGATGAATTTCGATCCCTAGAACGAACGAAGCTTCACCAAGATCTTTCATATCAAAGTTTGAGGACAAAATTTCTTTGTCTCCAAGAGGCATCGACATCACTACTAGCCGAGAGGATGTCATCCACATCTGAGATTAGGAAGATAAACTTCCCATCTTTAAACTTTGCATAAACATAGTTGTCCTCTACATTCTCTTTAAACCCAAATTTTCTTATTATACTGTCAAACTTCAAGTACCACTGTCTTGAAGCTTGCTTTAACCCATAAATCGATTTCTTTAGGCGGCATCCCATTCTTTCATTTCCTTCCACGACAAAACCTTTCGGTTGTGCCATGTAAACATTTTCCTCCAAATCCCCATTAAGAAATGCTGTCTTTACATCCATTTGATGTAACTCTAAATCATAATGTGCAACTAGTGCCATTATGATTCTGAAGGAATCTTTACATGAGACTGGAGAAAAGGTCTCATTGTAATCAATCCCTTCTCTTTGCGTAAAGCCTTTTGCCACAAGTCGCGCTTTGTATCTTTCTACATTCCTTGGGAGTCAAGCTTTGTCTTGTAGACCCATTTACGCCCTCAC
The DNA here is from genome assembly GCA_036346245.1 of Bonia amplexicaulis. Classification (NCBI taxonomy): domain Eukaryota; kingdom Viridiplantae; phylum Streptophyta; class Magnoliopsida; order Poales; family Poaceae; genus Bonia; species Bonia amplexicaulis. The sequence continues at coordinate 18,471,268 of CM070750.1, read as the reverse complement.
TGTTTTGGCTCCTTTAGGAATAATTTCTAAGTCCCGCACTTTATTAGCCTTCATGGACCTTATTTCCTCTTCTATGGCCTCAAGCCATTTTGAAGAATTTTCGCTTCATGGCTTCTTCAAATGAGGTGGGGTCATCCTCCATTTGAAATTCCTCTGTATGATAAATTTGATAATCATCAGAAATAGCTGATCTTCTTACTCTTTGAGACCTCCTGGCCTCCTCGATTTGGTACATCTTCTGCTTGAGGTCATTGTTGCTCCCCTCATCTGTGGCAATTGGTTCTATAGGATCCTCAAGAACAGTTCTTCATTCTCATTCATTGTTGCCACGGGGGAACAATAACAGTCTTGGCACCACGTTGTCTTGTACCGTCGGTGCAAAGAACGGCGGTAGTGCGAAGAATGGCTCTTGAATCATCGGAGTGGGCGCATACGCCCGCTTCTCTTCAAGGTCAATCTCGAGCTACCATGCTCCCCCTCATCATTTCATCCTCTAAGAAGACAGCGTGTCTCGTTTCTACAAACTTTGTATATCTGTCTGGACAGTAGAAACGAAAACCTTTTGACTTTTCAGGGTAGCCAATGAAATGGCAACTTACTGTTTTGGAATCAAGCTTCCCAAGATTTGGGTTAAATACTTTAGCCTCAGCAGGACTCCCCCACACACGTAAGTGGTTTAGTGAGGGAACTCTTCCTGTCCACAACTCGTACGGTGTTTTGGGCACCGACTTACTAGGCACTCTGTTGAGAATATGAATGGCGGTTTCAACGCCCATCCATAAACTCAACGGCGGTGTGGAGTAGCTCATCATGCTTCGCGCCATATCCATCGTGGTACGGTTGCGTCTTTCAGCTACTCCATTTTGCTGAGGTTCGCCCGGTGTAGAATACTGGGCCACTATTCCATTTTCCTGTAAAAACCTTGCAAAAGGTCCAGGAACTTGTCCATATGGGGTATGTCGACCGTAGTGCTCCCCACCACGATCAGATCGGACTATCTTAATCTTTAAATCGTGTTGGTTTTCAACTTCAGCCTTAAATATCTTGAATTTATCCAAGGCTTCATTTCTTTCTTTGATTGGATAAATATATCCATAACGGGAGTAATCATCCGTGAATGTTATGAACGAGTCATATCCATCCACACTTTTCATAGGAAAAGGACCACAAATATCTGTGTGAATAATTTGTAGAACTCCTGTGCTTCTTTTGGCATTTTTCTTAATTTTCTTTACATATTTTCCTTTAATGCATTCTCTGCATTGTTCTAAGTCTGAGAACTCTAATAGAGGAAGAATATCATTCTTAACTAGTCTTTCTATTCTCCCCCTCGAAATATGGCCTAAACGACAGTGCCATAATTTCGACGATTTATTATGAGTTCTCTTTCGTTTTCTGTTCGTATTCTCAGGCGAGGATTTACGCTCATTCACATCACATACAGAATTCACACTTTCACAAAGTGACAATAAATAAAGCTCATCTTGTTTAATGGCAAGACCAACACATTCTTTATTAAATATTATTTCACATTTGCCATTTCCAAAATAACAATCATAACCATCATTGTCCAAATTTGAAACACTAATCAAATTCCTCTGTAAAGATGGAACATAAAGAACATCTCTAAGTAAAAGATTGAAACCATCAGCTAGTTCTAATGAAAGATCGCCAACGGCTTCAACTTCAGCTTGGACTCCATTTGCGACTTTAATGCATCTTTCTTTTCTTTGCGTAGTCCTCGTCGAACGGAATCCCTGTAAAGAATTAGCAACATGAACAGTTGCTCCTGAATCAATCCACCAAGTAGATTTTGAGTATTGCACATACAGGGATTCATTTATAAAGGTAATAATATTCTCACATTTCTTTGCCATTATCATCTTTAAGTAATCGGACGAGTTCTTCTTGTAGTGTCCCGCCTTCTTCTGATGAAGACATTGATCTTTGTCTACCGCAAACTTATTCTCATTAAGGCGATAGACATGGGCTTTTCCCTTGTTCTTTGAGGAGAAATTACTGTTGAAGATCTTTTTCTTGTTGTCCTTCACATAGTTGACAGAACCACCATGTGAGGATTTAAATCTTTCCTCCTCTTGCACACACATAGCTATGCACTTTTCTAAATCCCATTTCTCGGGCTGCATATTGTAGTTGACAACAAAGGTGTCAAACTCTTTCGAAAGAAGCAAAATCAAATGAATAAGGAACTCATCCTTGAGAGCCAAATCCATTGGTTTAAGCTTGGATGCCAAGTTACTCATCCTTAGTATGTGCTCTCTTATGCCACTGCCACCACCGTAGTACCTTTCACACACAAGTCGCTTAATCACCGTGTAGCATAAGTCTTTGAAGAGCCAAGAACCGACTCTTTATTTTATCAAGGTATTCTGTGACAGTGTCACACTCTGAGATTGAGCCCACAATTGCAGGCTCAATCGTGTTCTTTATCACAGCCAAATATTTCTTGTTGGCAGTGACCCACTTTTTATGATCAAGATCATATGACATCTTTATGGGAGCAAAATCCCTCTGTCTGGTCTGCCAAGCAGCATCAGCCTCATTTTCATCCCTCACCGGTGCCACAGGCTCTGTGGGACACGGTGTGGTGACTACCCAGTCCACCTCAGCTAGGATGAATGCAAGGTCAATCTTTTTCTTTCATTCACCATAGTTGTCTCCTTTGAGAACAGGGATATCTCTGATGTAGCCCATCAAAGAATATCCTCCTGAAAACATAATTCATATATAGTGAGAACATTTATAATAACAAAAATTGCATGCCTTAGTTTCAACGTTGGTTAAAATTAAAACATACAATTTTATTTATGTATTAAATCTACATCACCGTTGGGCCGAAATAGAAATAATGCATAAAATCATCAATTAAAATTATAATCTTGTTATTATCAACGTTGGTCGAAAATAACAATATCATGATTCACAACAATTCTTAAAATTAAATTCTCCGTTGGTTCAATTAAATTAAAAGAATTATCAACATTAACTTTGCGTGAAACAATAAAATTATTCAAAAATAATTCATTTTCCGAAGCAATAGTACTGTACTATTTTAATCTCTGGAAAATAACACGTTGGTGCAAAAAATTTACAGAGATTTTAATCAATTTTTCATTGAAATTCAATCATACAATACTTCTGAAAATCAATAAACATCAAAAATCAATTTTACTGTTCATTCGCGATTCGCCCATTATTGAGCCTCACTGCTCGCCTCCCCGCCACCTCATGCCCGCCACCGCAGTGCCGCAACTGGGCTCTGGCCGGAAAGCGCCAGCGCCGCGCGTCGCCCGCGCCGATCTCGGCCGTCCGTGGCATCGACGGTCGAGCTTCCTCCGCAGCACTCGCTCCGCACGCGCACCATCTCGTCCGTCCGTCGCCATCGGACGGTGGAGCACCGTTCGCCGATCAAAACCGCCTCGCGACGGCTCACGAAACCCTAACTTCATTCTTTCCTCCTTCTCTCTCTTCGCGCCGGCGGCAGAGGCGATGCGGGTTAGGGTTAGCGATAGCGGCGGGAGGAGAGAGGCGGCGGCGCGCGGCCCTCGCCGGCGTCGCGCGCTCTCCCGAGAGGGAGCGCCACCGCCGAGCGGCTCCGTGGCGGCGGCTCGCGTGTGGAGCCCGGCGAGCTCGGATCGGACCCGGCGCGGCGGCGGCGCCTCGCACGTGAGCGCCGGCAACCTTGCGCTACGGCCAGTCTTCCCCACTTCGGCGATGACGACGGCGAGCCTTTCGGCTCCTCCGACCATCCGTCCGCCAGGTAAGTCCCGCCCTCTTAGATCTAGGGTTAGGGTTTGGGTTTCATACCGCCCCCTCTTTTCCTTTTTCTTTTCTTTTTCCCGTGGCTAGGGATTCCGGTTAGGGTTAGGGTTTCGATCCGGGAGGATCTAATCCTTTTTCCCCTTCCTTTTTTCTTAACTTGGCTCGATACCATTATCAGGATCGTTTCTCCTTTGCGGGTGTTCTTTCTTTGGTGTTCATGAGAGTAACTGAGAGAGAGAGAGAGGGAGTAGAAGTACAGACCGTCCGATGAAGAGGAGGGGTTGGACATGGCAATGATCTGCGCTAGGGCAGCGACGGTCGGTGGAGAGGATCGGCGGCGACTTCCAGGCGGCGGCGACTCCCGGAGGTAGAGGCGGCCGCTGGTGGGGGTGTTCCCGTCGCTGGAGCGCCCCCTCAGATCGGTCTAGGGTTTGTCGGTGGGGTTTTGGCGGCGGCACGGTCAACCTTGGGATGTGCGCCACCCCGGCCCCCACCTCTATTTATTGTGGCGCTTGCGACAGGGCCCACCAAATGGGTGGCGCCCCCGATCGTAGCGCGAGCAAGGGGGTTGTGGGCCAAATCCACGAGATCATTCTAACGATGCGACTTGAGAGTTTCTGATTTTCAGCCATTTTTTGTGCCACATATTTGTTGGATATTTGAGCAACTGGATATATATATATATATATATATATATATATATATATATATATATATATATATATATATATATATATATATATATAACCATGAAGCTGTTTTTTTGGAGCTGCTGTTGGATGAATGCTATTTGTTAGAGCTGTTGTTGGATGAATGTTGTTTCTCAGAGCTGCAGTTGGATGTTTTTTGGAGCTGCTGTTGGAGCTGCTGCTTGCTGCTATACATGATTGTTTTTGTTACTTTCTTCTGTGATTCAGAAAGTAATAGGCCAACTCTTCAACATATTAGAAATTTCATAAGTTCGTGTGCTTGTAATTTGGCTTGTCTGAATGTTCTTTGGCTTGATCAAGTAAACAATTACAGTCAGTCACGGTTTGGCTTGTCTGAATGTTCTTTTGCTTGTAATTTACACTGATATTGCACGGTTTAGCCATTGTTTGTGGTTGCGCGTCCCAACATTCTCAACAGTTGTTTGGATATCAAGGGGGTGTAGGTTTGATATTTTGAATGCATGTTGATATTTTTTGTTGTCTCAATGTTAGATATAGACATTTTTCGACAAATGTTATTTTGGACATTTCTTTTCAGGGGTTCATGTGTATATATTTTTTTTGCCTTACGATTTCATATGTAAAATTTAGTCATTCAGTGTAAATTACAATAACATAAGTGTTCCTAAGAAAAAAAATCTAAACTGTAAATAATTGCAGCCATCATTTAAGATTACATATATTATGAAAGAATAAAATTTTAGACGATAGCTTCAACTGACGTAGCACTACTCTCTCTTCTGATACCATGTTTGACTAGTCTTCGAATGCAACCTGTAGCTTTGTACCGTGTGTTCGGTTTCCAGACGCGACCAGAGTTGATTAATTTGAAGTCTCGTGCTGTACTGCGTGGCGCCCAAGTTTCTTTCCCATCTTTTGACTATCCGCAGAAAGCAACGTGCAGTGTCCACATCGCAGGAAACAAAGTACTACAATCTTTTCGAAATAATCTGTACGGAATAATCAATACCAAATAGATGTCCTTAAGTTCAAACAAAATACCAATTAGATTTTCTTACTTGAACTATTGACCTTATTTTTCTAACTTATGGTTTATAATTTATATATTTTTCACAAACAAACAATTAGAATAATTTCTCTAACATCTTTTTAAAACGACTTATCAAGACAGTTTTTTCGAAACGAATTATCGGTATTCAGTTTATTTGTATAAACACTCATGTTAAAATTAAAAGCTATAAGTTATAATCATAAGTTATCAGCTATAGTAAAAAATGTGATAAGAGACGTAACGGTACTTCGTTTAGAAGAGAGGTTACAAGCAGTAGTACATGTGACTAGGTTGGCGATTAGATTTATTTGTTAGTCTTTTTTGAAACTACGAGTTAGCATCTAGTGGAAAGAACGCTTACAAAGTAGTGAAAAAAAGTTAAAATATTAGGAGAAAAAACATCAAAGGAAGATTGCATGGTTCATACGGAACTGATAATTCGTTCATTCGTCAATAATCGCTTACAACGTTCATTCTGTCTTTTCTTTTCTTCCCCTCTCTGGCTACTCTCTTTCGTTCGGCAGCAATACGACCACGGGTCGCATTTTATACGTGCACACGAGAAGCCAACGCAAGTAACGCGCAAATAAAACGAGAATATAATATCATGTCGTGTCGCCTCGTCCCGTCGTGTTGTTAACGCGATTCCCTCACACACGTTGCCCTGTGAGGAATAGGCCCAGTGGCGGACCTAGATTTTACCAAAGGGTATGCCGTACTAAAATTTTCATATGCAATTCGATAAAACCATTTGCCAATTCGGTAAATAATTATAAATTTTGCACCGTAATTCGATATACAGGCACTAAATAATATGATAAATATTAAATTCAAGGATTAAGTTGAAAACTTACACAAATTACAATATAAATAGTTCAAACATCATATTAATAGTCTCAAATATACATAAAAGAGATTGAGCCACAGTTAAGCCATGACTAACAAGTAAAGCTTCAATTGCATCCTTAAGTGATAAAGAGGTAGTATCATCTACATAAACAACTCCAATAAAATGCTCACATGGTCTTCCCAATTTATCAACATAACGCAAGCAAAGAGCTAGTTGTTCTTTATGTGATATGTCACTAGACTCATCAGCTAAAATTGCATAGGGCTCATCACCAAGTTCTTCAATTATTTTCTTTCTAGTTTCTATGGCACAACAATGAATAATTTGCTTTTGTATCTTTGGGCTAGTTAAGGTGCAATTACCTGGAGCATTGTTCAAAACATACTTGCTCACCTCTTCACTGTTTCCTGCAAGAAATTTCAAAAGTTCAAGGAAGTTCCTTCTGTTGCTAGACTCTTCACTTTCATTATGTCCACAGAATGCCAATCCTTGATGCAAAAGAAACTTCTCTATAGCGATGCTACTGCTGCTGTTTACAAGCATGGCCAAAGGAACATACAAAGCCACAGCTGAAACATATTGGTTACTAGTACAATTTTAGTGAGAAGCACAATAGAACGTCCGAACCACAACTGAAATATACCGGTTAGTACAATATTTTGATAAGAGCTAACAACATTTCATCTATTTCACAAGAACCGCAAAGGACTGACAATTGATGGAAGATGCACAGTTTTCACTTGGGCTTCGACCCTAAATCCCTGATACCTCAAATGTTCAGATTCGGAAAACTTGAAATACAGGGCACTAGATACAGGCAATTGAAAGAGATGAGAATAGAACCTCATCTCTTAATGCATCTATTATGAAGTCATACTTCCATGACATGGGCATGTTTTACAAAGACAAAAAGATATGTAGCATACGATTGGGATTTGGGAAGGTAAACACTACAGATCAACTTTTACTCTACAGAAGCTGTGAAAAATCACATCGGACAGTCAAGCAGATAGATAAAAATCAAATACGTGTGGCTTAATTGACAAGAATGAATGATATCTGTTGCACTACTCAGTCACACATACAACAAGACATCAACCAGTGATGATACCTGCCAGGACATCACTTTTTCCTCGTGTGAATACGGTGTACACGAGGCGTATAGGCCATATATGCATGCGTGCGGCAGGCGGGCGAAGCCGAAGCGGCAGGCGACTAGGCGACCGCCACAAGCTACAGGATCTCACCGTCACAGGGTATGCCGGTGGGTTCGCCACTGAATAGGCCCCTCGCTCCTACACAAGCATGTGCGTCTGTCGAGCCGAGGGCATTCGACGGGCTCTACCGAGTAGGGGCAGCACGGCAGGCGCCTAGGCTACCGAGCTACGCCAGCTCGTCTTGCCTCATTCTTCTCTCCGCCATACTACGGCAGCACGCTATCTTCTTAATTCGAAGAAGATGTCATTTTAATAAAAATGGGAAAAATTTAAATCAGTACTAGATACTAGATACGTGAACAGCATACTCGCTCAAAATAGGACGAGAAAAAAAAAAAGAGAAAACGTTCACATACATACACAATACACAGGCGGTGACGTCAGAGCTCAAACCGACCCGACGTGACATAGCCGCACCAGAAGTCCGCCCATCTCGAACCATTTCCCGAAACGACTGACCCAGCCCAACCCAAACCGACCCAGCCGCAACCGCCTCCTTCGTTCCTCTCGGCCCCACAAGCCCCAACACATCATCACCGCATCGCCGATTTGCCGTCGTCTCCAAGGCTCTCCTCCTGCTTAAATACCCCTTCCCCTCCCCTTCCTCACCAACACTCACCTCCTCCGCCGCCGCCGCCGCCACCCCACCCCACCCCGCGGCCTTCACCCACATCAACGGAGGACACACCAACCCTGGGTTTACTACCCTTCCGCCCCGCCGCCGCATGCAACCCTCGACCGATTGCCGCGGCGGCGGCGTCCTCGCCGCGCTCTCCTCTAGCGCCGTGTGGCGCCCCGTTCCGCGGCCCTCCCCACCCTCCGCTGCCGTACCAAATCCCACCGCCCTCTCCTGCCCCTCCCCTCCGGCCTCCGACAACCGCCAGCCGCCGCGCCGCCCGCGCCGCCCGAATCACAACAATTGCAGCTACCGCCGCGCGCCGCCGCATGGGAGGGCTCCGTCCGCGCCCGCGATCCGCCTGCGCCGGCTCCGGCGCCGGCGCATGCCCCTGCCCCTGCGGCGGCAGCTGGGGACGGGGCGGTGCCGCAGCTGGTGCAGGAGATCCAGGACAAGCTGACGCGGGGGGCGGTGGAGTGCATGATCTGCTACGACATGGTGCGGCGGTCGGCACCCGTGTGGTCCTGCGGCAGCTGCTTCTCCATCTTCCACCTCCCCTGCATCCGCAAGTGGGCGCGCTCCCCGGCCTCCGCCGCCGACGCGACCGACCCGGCCTCCTCTTGGCGCTGCCCCGGGTGCCAGTCCGTGCACGCCGTCCCGGCCCGCGACCTCGCCTACACCTGCTTCTGCGGGCGCCGCCGCGAGCCCCCCAACGACCTCTTCCTCACCCCGCACTCCTGCGGCGAGCCCTGCTCCAACCCCCTCGAGAAGACGGACCCCGCCGCCAAGAGCGCCTACCCCGATGATGCCGCCACCAGGTGCCCGCACGTATGCGTCCTGCAGTGCCACCCCGGGCCGTGCCCGCCCTGTAAGGCGTTTGCGCCGGATCGGCCGTGCCCCTGCGGAAAGAAAACTATCGTGCGGCGGTGCGCGGACCGGAGCACGCCCGTCACGTGCGGGCAGCGGTGCGAGCGTCTGCTCCCCTGCCGGAGGCACCGCTGCGAGAAGGTCTGCCACACCGGGCCGTGCGGGGACTGTGCGGTTCTCATCTCTGCACGATGCTTCTGCGGGAAGAAGACGGAGACGTTGCTGTGTGGGGATATGGTCGTGAAGGGGAAGCTGTCGGAGGGGGACGGGGTGTTCTCTTGCAGTGAGGCTTGCGGCCACATGCTGGCTTGTGGGAATCATGCCTGCCTGGATGTTTGCCACCCAGGGCCTTGCGGGGAGTGCGAGCTCATGCCAGGGAAGGTTACCACATGCCATTGCGGCAAGACAAGGCTGCAGGAGAAGAGGACAAGCTGCTTGGATCCAATCCCCACCTGTGACAAGGTCTGCGACAAGATGTTGCTGTGTGGGGTGCATAGGTGCAAGGTCACATGTCACGAGGGACAGTGCCCACCTTGCTTGGTGCGTGTTGAGCAGAGGTGCCGCTGTGGCTCATCGGGCCAGATGGCGGAGTGCTACAAGGTCTTGAAGGAAGAGTTCCGTTGCAATAAGCCTTGTGGCCACAAGAAGAACTGTGGGAGGCACAGATGCAGTGAGTGCTGCTGCCCACTGTCGAAGCCGTTTGCTCAACATGAAGGCGGAAACCGGGATCCCCATTTCTGCCAGATACCGTGTGGCAAGAAGCTCCGGTGTGGGCAACATGGATGCCAGCAACTCTGCCACAGTGGTCACTGCGAACCCTGCCGTGAGACCATATTCAATGATCTCACCTGTGCTTGTGGCAGGACTTCTATCCTGCCACCGCAGCCTTGCAGCACACCAACTCCATCATGCCCACACCAGTGCTTGGTCCCCCAGCCTTGCGGGCATCCAGCCTCGCATCAATGTCATTTTGGGGACTGCCCACCTTGTGTTGTGCAAGTAATGAGAGAATGCATTGGAGGACATGTGGTGTTGAGGAACATTCCCTGTGGGTCAAAGGATATCAGATGCAACCAGCCATGTGGAAAGAACCGGCAGTGTGGACTACATGCTTGCACCAGGACTTGTCATCCTTCACCCTGTGATCTGCCGCCTGCAGATGGAGATGCTAGCTCAAGCTCTGGGGGCAAAGCTTCATGTGGGCAGGTATGTGGTGTCCCAAGGAGGGAATGTAAGCACACTTGCCCTGCCCCGTGCCACCCATCGTCACCTTGCCCAGATTTGAGATGTGAATTCCCTGTGACTATTGCCTGTTCTTGTGGCCGTATCACTGCAACTGCGCCCTGCGGTGCTGGGGGAACCTCCAGTGGTGATAATATGTTCGAAGTCTCCATCATGCAGAAGCTGCCAATGCCTCTCCAGCCAGTGGAATTGGATGGGAGGAGGGTACCTCTTGGGCAGAGGAAGCTTTCTTGTGATGAGGAGTGTGCAAAAATGGAGAGGAAGAAGGTCCTCGCTGAAGCATTCGACATTACAACGCCCAATTTAGATGCATTGCATTTTGGTGAGAACTCAAATGCATCGGATTTGCTTTCTGACCTTTTCCGGCGCGAGCCAAAGTGGGTGCTGGCCATAGAGGAGAGGTGCAAGTTCCTTGTACTTGGGAAGACAAGAGGCAATTCTTCAAGCAACCTCAAGGTCCATATCTTTTGTCACATGATGAAGGATAAGATGGATGCTATCAGGCTCATTGCAGATAGGTGGAAGCTTTCTGTTCAGGCTGCTGGTTGGGAGCCCAAGCGTTTTGTTACCATCCATGTCACACCCAAGTCGAAGCCGCCTGCTCGCATCCTGGGCTCCAAGCCAGGTGTCCCCGTCACTGCTTCTCATCCTTACTTTGATCCCCTGGTGGACATGGATCCGAGGCTGGTTGTTGCAATGCTGGACCTGCCACGGGATGCTGATGTTAGTGCCCTAGTCTTAAGGTTTGGTGGGGAGTGTGAATTGGTCTGGCTGAATGACAAGAATGCCGTGGCTGTCTTCAATGATCCTGCTAGAGCAGCGACAGCGCTGAGGCGTCTCGATCACGGGTCTGCTTACCAGGGTGCTGCAATGTTTTTGCCAAGCAGCAGCGCCCAGGCCTCCTCGCCAGGCAATGCGTGGGTTGCGGCGCAGAATGGAGTGTCGGCTGCAAAGAGCAGCGCTAATCCATGGAAGAAGGCTGCTTTCTCTGATCCCGACCCATCCTCTGGAGACTGGACAGGTGTGATTGGTCATGCTCCATTGTCAGTGTGGAGACGCGGTGATGCCTCTGCTCAGGTCATGGGGACTCAGAACCGATGGTATGCTCTGGAGTCCGATGCTGCCACGGGCTCCGGGCCAGTCGACAAGTGTAAGCCTGCTCCTAACACTGACGCTGGATCCAGCGCAGAGCTGAACGCCAGGCCGTCGGTGAGCAAGATGCAGCCGGACGTCGAAGTGGATGACTGGGAAGAAGCTTGCGAATGAGGCGGCATTAGGAAAGTTCGGTCCAGATGGTTTAGTTCTATTCAGATCTCTCTTTTTTGCTCAATTCATATTTTGCTAGTATTCCTGGTTGCCTGTTGACTGAATTCAGTTGGAATAGCTGATTCTGTCGGACGGGCGATCCCTGTAAGGCTGCTGCTTTCTTTTGCCGACCTTCATTTGAACTGAGAAGAAATATGCCATGAATCTGCTGTCTTTGTTCGGATTGTGGGTTTGGATGGTACCTTGTGCTATCTCACACGTGAAATTATCAATTGCTTGTGCACTCTTGCCATCACTGGGTAGCGTCTTGTGTGTGCTGGTATCGTGTTGGATATGCGGGAGAGATGCTGTGCAGATTCTGCTTCTGATCGAAGTGTTGATCCAGCACGTTCCTTTTGGTTTTTTTTTTTTGGATTTGGCTTTGGCTTCTTCAAAACCGAAACAAACAGGACAGTTTCTCTAAATCGTTTCTCTTAACCGTTTCGTAAGTCTAAAATCGTGTACGTTATCCGTATGAATGTCTTCGTCATCCATCACCGTTTTAAAAACTCAGACAAAAGCTATTAGCTACAGTTAAAAAACTATCCGCCATAGTCAAGAGAACGGGACTGCTGCTGCTCGAGGCGCACATTACACTTGCTTGTTACATATAGCAGCGAACATCCGTTTTGTTCATCGCTGGGCCTCTAGGAACGAGATCCTGTGACCTGAGCTGCCTACGATATTTCAGGAGGGGCCAACTAACTCTAATGTGTGGTTCGTAATGGTTTTACCCTTCTCTCGTGACAGGGAGTAACCTGTGTACGGATTCTGCTTAGTCGATACCACTCCATTTGTCGATAGTTGTGTTTCTTTCTTTTTGTTCTCTCGAAGACTCGAATAATTGCATCATGTCCTTTTTCTTGCCCTTCTTTCCTTCACTTGTTTTTTTTTTTTTTTGAGCTCTAGTGAGTGCAGCAGTGTTTTTCACTGCTGCTTTTGCAATCCTACAGGCTACTGCTTTGCTGCATTAGTATTGTACCAGTAGCAATCCATCCTTGCAAAAACTCTGATGCTAATGCAATCCTGTAGCTCCTGATTACGCTGTTGTCGTGGATCCGTCGGGGGATGCATTAGCAGTCAAAGAACAATCTAGTGCGAGACATATTGCAATTAAGCAGATGAGATGAGGGTTTTTTAATTATAATGGAGGACCACGTACACTCACGCACACCACACATCGCACATGTACACACATGTGCGTTCTACTGAAACATACATTAGGACTCAAATGAAGGTCGTTAAGTAAACTTTGAATTTATACAGTATCTCACGAAATATGGACGTGCACGCAGCCGGCCACGCTGGTCTGTATATCTTCGAGAGAGAACCAACCGGGCACCATCAACGGCTGGCTGCCAACCATGATTACGTAGCCTCCCTAATGGCAAGTTCGCAGCGGTCAATCCGTGCTCCCTGGAACGTTACTAACCATCTGTTCCCAGAAATCAGCCGCGGCTAAGGCACCGCTCAATATGGCTTGAGCACGAACTTCTAACTTATTTTTTGCTTATTCATAATTTTGTCTTTTTCTGAAATTTTGACTTTTTTGAGCTTTTTGCTGGTTCTTTTTCCGTGATTCGTTTGCGTTATGCGTGATGGGCTAACAAATTTTTATAGTTTTCAATTTTTTAAATTTAATTATGTTAAATAAACCTCATCACCATGGTGTTTTTTTTCACACTCTGATGTTTTCACCATAAGCCACCAAAAATAAGCCAAACTGAACACCACATCGATCCCGGTGGTTCCCAAATCCCAACTGTAACAGAATGACCAATTGTTTATTTCAAAATTTTGGATATAAAAAATTTTAAAATATTAAAATTAAATTAATTTGGTTTAAAATAAAAATAAGAGTTTTTCTTTGTGTGAAATTTGAATTTTGTTTTGCTCTGTTTTTTCGCTTTTAAGAAAGCTAGATTTGAAAAGTAATTTAAAGTAAAACTTTAAGAATATTATTAAACAAAATGATATTTTGATTTTCTATAAAAATCCTAATTCAATTAATTATTTGGATTTATTTGGCCTTTATTTGGTGTTCTGAGTTTTTCTGGAGTTTTAAAATCTATTTTAAAAATAAAAAGTATTTTAAGTATGAGAATTAAAATACCAACAGTAGTTGGAAATATTTTTATTAAGTCCAAAATGTCTCCAGGAAGTTGTTTGAATTTTCCTGAAATTTTTGGATATAATCTCATATTTTTCTGAGCTTTATTGAATCTTCTGGTGTTTTCTGAAAATCTAAATCAAATTTAATCCTCCGCCGCCCGATCTAATCCCGTGCGCCCATCTTCACTTAACCCCTTCGCTCTCCATCCGACGGTCCCGATTTCCTCTTTTCGCCGCATCGCTCATCCGACTGTCCGCACTTTCCTCTCTCTCTTCTCTCTCGTTGATAAACCGGTCCCACCTGTCAGTGAATAAAACTATTTTTCTTTACAAAAATAATTCGGCCAGAAAAACAAAATTCTTGCTGACGTCATAAATTTATTTTCCACAGAAAAATAATTCATTTGAAAATCATTTCCCTTGATGACGTCATAATTTTATTTTTCAGTTCAAAAATAATTCCAGAAAATCGGTTTATTCTTTTCTCCCTTTTCAAACTTTCGAGAGCCCGTTCTTTTTCGTTTTAACTCCGAATGAGCCCATTAAAATTTCTAAATTCTTCTAAAATTCTAATCTATCCATTTATACCCTATTTTCAAATTTTTGAAATTTTTGAATTTATGTGGTTTAAACTAAATCTTAATTATAATTTTATTTAATAAAATAAAATTAAATATTAATATTTGATAAAAATATTTTATTTGAGTTCTTTGAGTCTCAAGGAAGTTTCGAAATTTATTTTAGAATTTTCGGAGTTTGTTTGAGCTCAATTTCAAAATCTCAAACAAAAATAAAAAAAAGAAAAGGGAGAGAGGATGAACAGTACCGCGCGGTACTGTTCATCATCGTCCCGAGAGCATCTCGTGCGCAGCGCGCAGGCACGCCATGGCCGTGATTTTTCAAACTTGATTTCCCATTGATTTTCTCAACGGTTTTTCGCGAAATAAATTGCATTCAATTCCTCTCATCAAGGGCTTTCAATTCCCTACCGTTACCCCTCTCATTCATGAGTATTTACACGAAATTGAAACCGTGCTCTAAATGACATGCCCCGTTGATCTCCCTCTCCGGTCCACCTCCGCCCCTATAAAAGAGAGCACCGGGTGCCCCTTCTCAACCTCACCCAACCCCCGAAATCTCAAGTCCTCTCTCTCTCTCTTCTCTCCACAATCTTCATTTTTCTTTTGTGAACCGAGAGTTCTTCATCGGCCTTTTGCGCCTCCAACAGTGGAGTCCGGTCACTTTTGACCACACCGTTGGCTTTGGCTCCTCGCGTTCTACGCGGTGCTCCCCTCGCCTTCGCCGGAACATCACCGGAGCATCGCCGGACCACCGTGGCCAAACCGCGCCGTCATTTTTCTCGTCGCTGCGAGCCGACCGTGCGTGTTCTATCAAAACCAAGGTGAGCATCGTGTTCCCCATGTTCTGCTCTTCGTTTCGCCGCAAATCTCACTCGCTAACTCCTCTCCGTTTGCCCGGAACGCCGATGCCAACCCGCGGGTGCCAAATATCTTCTCGTCATGTTTCGTCACCATCCGATGTCCGTTGGCGAGCCGTGCATGCTGCTTGAGTTTGCCTCGACGCGTTCTCACGCCATGCTTCTATCGCCATCACACGAAGACTCCCGAGTCCTCGTCGACTGGTCGAGCAGACCAAACCGTGCCTTCAGCGCGTACACCACTTTTTCGGTAAGCACTTTGATTTTTGTTCGCGTCATATCATGTCTTAGCCTCCAAGCAATTTATCTATCATGTTTATTTAATTTTTCGTAGAGCCAATTGTCAGAAATTGAACTTTTCGCGAAAATGGCCGTTTTAACTCCCGACGTCGATTAAATGCGTCTCTGTTGAGTTTTAGCTTTGTCCGTAATTTTTTAAACTTGCCTCGTCGCGTTCTCGCTGTGCTCACTTCCTTTTTCCCAAAAGCCTCCACAAATTTTGCCTCCGACACCTCGTGGTGGCGCCAATGGCATCTCGTGTCCCCATTCATCCGGTGGCGTTTTCACCAATCCGTTCGCGTCATATCGTGCCAAACCATCCCAGGTAGCCACCTTTCAAATGGTTTTGGATTCGCTTCACCGAGCACCAAGATATCAAGTTTTTCTTTTTTCTCTACCGTCGTCGTTCAAACGTCGATTGCATCGTCTCCGGTGAAGTTTCAGCTTAGCCAATAATTTTCCTAGCTTCACCATGTTGTGATCTACCCTGTGCTCGCCCTACATCTCCATGTTCCATACCCGGTACTATCTCCTTCCAACCTGCCGTTGTCGCAACCTCGTTGTCACTGTCGTTTTTTCCTCAGCGCCAGTGATTGCCGCCGTTCCTCGACTCCGTACCCACATCACCATCTTCGCCTCGTCGCCGGAGTTTTATTCTGTCCGTTCGCTACCACCTCGCAACCAATCGACACCGTTCCATTCAAAAAGAAATTCTCGGATTTTGTTATCATTTCATGTGATCTTTAAAACTTCCAGATATTCGTTCTCCCTCATTCGAACTCCGAATCCGTTGATTCTTTCTTCTAAATTCATCTAAAATCTTAACCTTTCTTCTAGTATATATTTTGTATTTTTGTGATTTTATTTGTGTTTATTTGTTCTTTTGTATTTATCGTTCCGCGCGTAGAACCCGACGTCGCCGAAGAATTTTTCGACCCGCAGCAAGAAAGTCAAGATATCGCACACGAAGGCAAGTCTCCTTTGAACATCTTGAACCTATGTTTGAGAAATGTTTTGATTATTTTAAATTAATGCATTGCTATGTTACATAAAATGATAATTCATGTTTTAGAGATAATAGTTAAACCGACAATTGTTATGCCCTCATTTGACTTTGACAACCATGTACCTTTGACACCCTAGGATTTCCATTGTCTCAATAATGAGATTATTATAACACTTTGGTAAATGTTGTATCGGTAGTAAAATGCTTAGTCATGCTATATACTCCTTTGGTACCTTTTGAAATGGGAAATTATATTTTGTGGAACTGGATTTTGTTCAATTTAGTGGTGATTGGGTTGCCACTGTTCTTTAAAACTAAAATAAAATGTGAGAGTTGGTTTAGATCGGGGCGGATGGTAAGATTGGTTTGGTGCGGTTAGCACGAGAACTTGTAAAATGTATGTTCCGCCCTAGTCAATTAAGGACCGACGCTTGTGTTTGTCGGGCCGAGCACTACCGTACAACCACAAGTCTATATGGGTACGACCTAGCTAACTAACTTACGATAGTTTAGTTTAGGTACCACCAGTGGAAAGTGGGTGCCGGTGTCTTGGTTATTCACGATGAGGGACGGGTTCTGTGTACTCATACGGCACAAGAGGGGCTTGATGGGTGGTTTAACCCTTCAGCGGTGAAACCTCAGCGGGTGGTGTCTAGCTAGACTGGAGTAAGGTAAAAGCTTTGTGATATGCTATCTGGGTCTCATGCCTAAGGAAGCATGTTGGCTATTAAGATGACTTATCTCTTGTGAGTAAAGTGTACAACCTCTACAGAGTGTAAAACTATTCGAATAGCCGTGCCCACGGTCAAGGCGAACAAGGAATGCATTCACATGGTAGCTCATTGTTTTGATTTTAAAATAAAAGTTTTGAAAACCGCGATGGTTGGAACTCTCGGTTGTGTCTGGCGGATGTAGCGGTGTGGGTGGTGTAACCGTTTTCTTGAACTTTGGCGGTTAGCTTGTTGTTTAGTGTGGGTGGTTTAACCCGTGGTTTTGAACTTTGGCGGGTTGAACCAGTATTCAAGTGTTGGTGGTTGGAACCTTCACTATAAAATTATTGATAGACTTTGTAAAAACAATCATTTTGCTAAAGTGATGCCTTTAAAAATAATTAATGGTATTTGAAATAAAATGTGGCTTTGTGCAAAAGAATCATATGACCCTCCTTTGTTAAGCCTTGCATCTATTGCATTTTCCCAAGACTTGCGAGTACTTTATGTACTCACATGCTACACTTAAAATAATACCCGAGGAATATGAAGCTCAAGAAGGAATCTTCGACTACGGTGCATATTGATTCAAGAAGGCTTTCGGAGTACTAGGTCGCGCTCGATCAATTGCTGTGGCGTATTGATGGGTCTTCATCCATTGGATTTATTTTGCTTCATTGTATTTTAAGTTTTGTGTGTGTGTGAGGTCTTGAAATCTCATTTGTAATAAAGAGGCCTTTTGGTCTGTACTCTCTATTATTGTAATAAAGCGTTGTTGGTTATGTAATCATCATTGTTTAACCGTGCACTAGCTTTGATCCGGGACTAGTCTTTGTAATACGGAGGGTCCGGATTAAAATCCGGTCCCGACACCAACTTATCATGATTCGGACACCGAGCGCGATTGCACAATGAGCTCACGGTAACTTCTCGAAAAATATGCATGATTATTGGAATAATTAAGAACATTGAGAGAGACACGGGGCTATTTTTTCTGACTTTGATTTATGGTTTTTATGACTTATGATTTTTATTTGTAAAAGAGAACGGAATAGTAAAAACCCGTATGCATTTTTAACGATATAAATGAAGTCGCTACAGTATATATTATAATTAACTTGTAAACCCCGCTTTGAAAAGACATAGATCCGCATAGAGCCTCGCTAGCTTCCCTCCGCAATTGACTGGGTAAGCTTGTAAGGGGTATAGGTTGAATGAAATCAAGGGTTCACCCTAGCGTTGTCTTGAAACTGCCTATATGAAAGGTTGATCTTTATAGTGGGATTTTTCCTACCGTTGACTAGAAAACCATCTATCCAACCTCCTTTATCCGTGTATAAGATATCTTGGTTAGCTAGGTCTCTTGGTGTAACTAACCATCTGGAAGCCTCTGGCAGTAATGATAGGTCTATCAAAACGATGTCGGTTAAGAATGTTTCGTCTGTCTGCTTTGAGGATATAGAGAAAAGTATTGCAAATTGGAAAGTATCTAAGGTAAATATTAAGGATATATATCATATAGGCATGTTTTCTCTATGTTCTGATTATTATATTAAAACTATAGAAAAAAACTTCTTCCTATTAGTTCTTTGCATGAAACACTACATCTTCTTCTGAAAAAGAAATCAATCGTATAAAAGCAAAACCTCAATATCATTATTTACATTTTGGTTTGGTTCAAGTGGCTATCTAATCTTTAACTCGAAAAGGTTTAAATGTTTCTGTGTTGGCTTGTTTAAGAGATTGCAGAAATAAAAGATTTAAGGACTCTTTGTTAGGAATGGTTGAAGCTAGTTTTAGTAATGGTCCGGTGTTCTTCTACACTTTTTCAATTTTTTTGTATCTCTTTCAGATTTAAATATTCATAAGGTTTTGACCTTAAGCTTACAAATATATGGCTTTGATCTTGAACATGAAAGTGAAAACTGTTGTAGGGGTGGCCCCCACCTAAGCCCAGCCGGCCTGTTAGAAGGCTGTAAAGTCCAAAATGGGACATGTATAATGACATAATTGCCCTTGAGAGGGATGCTTGGGTGTAAGTACATAACTGTAAAATACTCCCCATGTGAATATATATAAAGCTGTCCTGGACCTGGGGAGCACCCAGAGAAAGCATTGCTCACCTAACATCTCCACTACCATACTACCATCTCTCTGTTTGGTCCGTGGGACGACAAGAGCAAACTCCAAGATCTGAAGAAGGATAGCACCAAGAAAGGCCTCATCATCGGTGACGGCAAAGAAGACGAGGAGTACAAAAGAGGCGCTCGGCAACACGTCGACTACGAGTGCGGGTGACAGCGTCGTGGCTACTTGTGCGGGTGGCGAAGACCGGTGCTATGGTGCCGACCTCGGCGCGTGGCGCGCGATCGCCCCAACCATCGGCGCGGGCGGTCGGCGCGATGCCGACCGGACCGTTGGGAGTGTTGGCGCGATGCCGGGCTATGCGGCCGTTGCACCCGGCGCGAAGCGGCGGATGGCCTCGGCGGCGACGACGGTCCCATCATCGACACCGAGCCCACCGCACCGTCTGCGCCGAGCGCTTCGAGCACAAGCCGTGGTTGCTACCGGCCGACGGTACAACTGCGCCGCCCAACGACCGTAACCACACTAACGGTGGAGAACGCTCTACTAGTGGCCTTTGGCACGATGCAGCGGGAGCTGGCGGACCTCCGTGAGCCGTGCGGGGTATACAAGAGGCTCAGAGCCAACAGTCCCGCCGGTGCCGCGCGAGCCCACGCCGAGCAGGCGGACGACCACGACGCCCCACCTCGGTCGCGTCTGCTACGACGCGTGGATCCAAAGCCCCCCTCTCCGTGGGCGTGCAGCAATCGGCATGGTAGGAGGACTTTAAGTTCCCTAGCGCCATCGAGCAGTACAAAGGCGGCACAGACCCTCGGGAGTTCGTGCGCGTGTACGAGACCGCTATCGAAGCTACGGTGGAGACGACACCACCAAAGCGAAGGTGCTCCCCCTCGCGCTGTAGGGAGTGGTGCTCTCCTGGTTCTTCACCATAGAGCCGAACTCCATCTATGCGTGGGAGCAGATCCGCGACCGCCTCTACAACAACTTCTAAGAGAACTACGTCGAGCGCGTCGACGCGGATTAGCTCTTCACTGTCAAGCAAAAACCCTCGGAGAAGCTCCAAGAATACTTCAAGCGATTCACGAAGGTTCGCTGCCAGGTCAAGGATGTCAACGACACAACCATTATCAATGCAACAGTACAAGGCCTCTGCCCGGGGCCGTTGGCCGAGTACAACGCGCGTAAGCTAATCAAGACGGTCACGAAGCTCTTCGATAAGATGGAGGAGTATGCGAGGGCGGAGGAGGACGCCCGACGGCACAAAGACGGTGACTCCGATACAAATCAAGCGGAAGGCTCGACGAAGAACGAAGACTCACCGAAGGAGGGCTCCTCTAAGGGCAAACACAGGCAAGAGTCTTGAAGGGCGCCCCCGAGCGCAAGGACGCTAAGCGCAAGGACCCGTCGGGTGACAAGTCCAAGCGCAGCCAGCGTAAATCCCAAAGGGCCCACTACGTCTTCGATATTGAGGGCGGCTCTGAAGACGGTACCCCATCTGTCACAGGCGGGGTCGTCGAGGCCGGGGGCGAGGGCGCGGCCGGGGCCGTGATGATAGACCCCGTGCAGAACAAGAAGGCCAGATCTACGGCCTATAGTGCAAGGTGCATGGCCGAGGTGGCCACAACACGCGGACATGCACCGCCATCGCGGCGCTCTGTCAGGGCACCGCCAGGGATGGAACCATGCGCGCCTACACCGCCTGACAGCGTACGATGTGCCAACCACGTGCAGCCATGAGCCCTGGCCCATCGGGAAGAAGCGTGCGGTTGCAGCCGAGCGACCGCTGGCACTGCAAGACACACCGGTCGCACGCCATCGCGTCGTGTAATCCCTATTGCACGTCGGGCATCATCAAAGAACCGCACACGAGCAACCGGGCTGCGCTTTGACTTCGAGCCTATGGGGCAAATCCGGAGTCAACCGCCACTTCTGCACTGCATGACGACTCCGGAGCCTACTTCGACTACGAGTCCGCGGTATGGGTCGGCCCCCCGACTCGGCCTCCTATACGGGGGACGACTCTGCACTCCGCCTCGCGCTTCAACATGTCCGCAACATAGGCTCGGATCCGCCAGCAACTTTGACTCCGCAGCTGAAGGACCTCGCGGGCGGGGGTGACCTCGGCAGCCGATTCAACCCCGTAGCCTCGGCGCTTGGCCGCGCTGGCAAAGGCATTTCTGCCCAAGATCACAGAAGGTCACAGGCCGCAGGGACGGAGGGGGCCAAATGGCTCAACAACATGGCTTCGGCTTGTGAAGCCCTTCATCATGAGAGGCTCATGTTGTAGGGGTGGCCCCATCTAAGCCCAGCCAGCCTGTTAGAGGTTGTAAAACCCAAAATGGTACATGTATAATGACATAAATACCCTTGAGAGGGACGCTTGGGTGTAAGGACATAACTGTAAAATACTCCCCATGTGAATATATTAAAGCTGTCCTGGACCTAGGGAGCACCACAGAGAAAGCATTGCTCACCTAACATCTCCACTACCATACTACCATCTCTCTGTTAGGTTTGTAACCATAACAAAAATATTTTAGTGACATATAGAATCTATTACAAAGCCATGACCACTTTAGCTCCATGTTCAAAATAGAATACACCAAAAGGTCTAACTGTTAGCCACTGAGGGCACTTTGGGAATTTCCCAATTGAAAAGGGGAATGAAGGCGGGGCCCACCTGTTGGTGAGCCGCGAAGAGGTAACGGTAGGAGACTCCGTCTCCTCCCAGAGCGTGTCCCGTGTGTGGACTGAGCTGTGCGCTTGCGGCCGTTTCGTTTCTTCGCCCAGATCCAGCGATTTCGACGGGGCATGGAGAGATGGCGAGTGGAGGAGCGGCGGCGGAGGCGTGGGTTGGCCCGGGTTCCTCGGAGCCGGCCGCTCGCGCCACCCCGCAGCTAATCCTCGTCTTCTCTATTTAAGCGGCGGCTCCACGGTAGGGACATCTGCTTCTTGATCTCCAGTTGCCTCTTGTGATTTAACTCTCCTCTTTGTTCTTCGGTGGGTGGAGACTCGGCTCTCGGGCCATGTCCGATTGAGGCCTTGTTTTCGGTCCCGTGTGGAAACCCTAATCTGGGTTTGTGCATCCCGGGATCTTGAGGGGTCTAGCCGAGGAAGAACAAGGCGGCGCATTTCCCTGTTGTGTTTGATTGCTCTCGGCCAGAGCAATCTGCGGTCTTGTGTGGCATTCCCGAACCTCGGCTTCTCCTTTGGTGTTTGACTAAAAGGAGGAGTGCGGCATTGTATCTCCATGAATCATCTACTTGCTTGCGACAGCGGGTTGATAGATTTTCTGGGACAGCGAGTTCTTCGTGCCTTGCCAGTTTAACTGTGATCTTGTGCTTGATTGCTTCAAAGATGCTTTAGAATATTATGCGGCCGTGAGTATATTTAGTTCTTTCTCATTTCAGCAGTATATCTTGATCTGCAATTTTAATCAAGTTATTGAAGGCTGCTGTGAATGCTTGTGGGCGCACTTGTATGCTCTGTGATGAAATTAGTCATATACTGAATTGATCTAGGCAACAGTTGTCAGACTTGAGCTCTAGGTTTAAATTCTGCAAACTGTTTTTGTAGGTGTTTGTATCTACATATGTCAGATCTGATTACCTGCAATTAAAGTTCAGATTAGTGACTTGTTTAAATCTGGTTAAATTGTATTCCTGTCACATTATACTTCTTGTTTCAATTTAACTGGAGTATTGCTGCTATATATATATACAATTCAACTTGCTGCTAGTTGTATGATCTTTTCATCTCACTATTAATTAGCTAATTGCCTGTAATTAGTTAGTTATTCAGTCTTGAACACAATTCTGTTGGCAGTCAATTAAATAGAGCTCAAGTAGTTGTGTTGCTAGATCAATTATAAAGAGTTATGACATGTGCATGAGAAGGCCAAAATCTATGATTTTGCGCAACTCTGTTCTGAGAGCAATAATAACATAATTAATTTGTTATATGCTAGAATTAGTTCCTTTACTGCTTTTAGGACTGATTTTCATGTTATTTTCAGCAGCATGTAAATTATATTCTTTGAATATATATGTAGAGGTGAATGGCAAGATATAATTTCATGTTTATATGCAATTAATGTCATTCTTCTTATGCTGGAAATATATTGTCTATGTGATTGGTTTGACTGGAATTAAAAGTATACATATACTTATACCGCAATATTTACAACACTAACCACACTCCTCCAAGCCCATCCTAGAAACCACATTATCACTCCCAAAGCCTTGAAGTGGGATGAGATAACACTTCCTGAGAAGTGGACTCTCCTCAAAGCAGTAAAGCCAAAAGCCACTCAACAAAATGAAGTAGAGTCTCTGACTGAGACACTAGATGGAGATGTTGAGATAACATTCTCCTTAAAAAGAATAGTTTTCCTTCAATCAAGACCCTCTGTTAGCCTAGACAATAGACCACAGTTAAAACCAAATAATATTGTCTATACAACTTATGAGGATAATCAGTATGAGCCCTCAGTCTCAGATTTTGTGATCAATGTTATAGAGGAAGTAGAAGATCGTGAGTGTGAAATTGATAAGGATCTACTTAGAAGAAATCTTGATTCTTCCTGAAAACAAGGTTAAGCTTGAAAGATATTAAAAAAATACAGACAATCCTTATATTAAAAGAATAAGAGAAGTTTGGTACAAAGAAATGAAAGAACAAAAAAGAGACATTTACTTCTTTGACTAGTATAAAAATAGCCAGATCATACATCTGGAAGAATTCTTCAAACCAAAGAGTAAATCAAAAACCAAAACTAAGCCAACGTCAGATCTAGATGAGTTAAAGTCTGAACTAGACAAACTAAGGTCAGAAATAAATAATCTAAAATCTGATCGAAATAATCTAAGGTCTGATGACTTAAGTGTCATAAAAAAGATCTCAAAAGAATGGAAGACCTCTGGTGGAAAGATTGAAGAATCTGTCAATCCTCCCTTCGAATCTATCCAACTTCCAAATAATGCCCAAGGCGAAAGCCCTAAAGCATCCCATTAAAAAATATTTCCAAAAGCACTTATGGTGATCCTATAAAAGTAGAACACATAGGACACCTAGTGGAGTAGCAAAACTTTGAAAACATATCTTTACATGCTCTTGGAGAACAAATAGATCGCATTGAGAATATCCTCTTAGAAGGCTCCAAGTCAGGCAAAACTAAGGTAAAAGTAAATTATCCATTTAATTTTCAATCTGAATCATCTAGTACTCAGCCTGTTACTCCTTTGTTTACCCCACAAATAATAAGTCCTAATATAAAACTTGGGAAACAAAAGGCAATAGGATCATCTGTATCTAAAGAATTGGTTAGTGAGTTAGCCAATAAATTAAATAACTTAAACGTAAACAAAAATATTAATCAAATCTCTGATGGAGAAAATAATGACATGATCGATAAGATTTTTAAACATGCTACTTATACTGCTAGGACAAGGAATTACTATCCTGGACCAACTTATGCTGAAGAAAGATCTCAAATTAGTAATATGGCATATTTTAATTGCAAAGAAATTATGGAATGGAATATAGATGGATACACAAAATATCAAATATTTCGTCTTTGCCATCAAATGATCATAAATGCTAATACTTGTATAGCTAGTGATAACCTAGCAAGAGAAGCAGCCTCAGTGATTTTTATGGATTCTCTGGCCAAATGACCTACGCTTGAGCGTCCGGGCCGTACAGCGTAACGAGGCATTGGTGCTGTTTTTAATGGGCTGCGCTGGGCTAGGTTTAGGGCGAAATGTTTTCGACGCTGGCCCACAGACGAGCTGCTTTGGTAAATAGTGTGGAATCAGCCAGGCAAACAGAGCGAGTTTTATCGATGGGCCAGAACATCTCTAAGGTAAGACACGGGCCTGCCACGCTGGTCCGTATATCTTCGAGAGAGAACCAACCGGGCACCATCAACAGCTGGCTGCCAACCATGATTACGTAGCCTCCCTAATGGCAAGTTCGCAGCGGTCAATCCGTGCTCCCTGGAACGTTACTAACCATCTGTTCCCAGAACTCAGCCGCGGCTAAAAGCCGAGACACATCGATCCCGGTGGTTCCCGAATCCCAACTTATTGCGATTCGGACACCTGAGCGCGATCGCACAGCGAGCTCACGGTAACTTCTCGAAAAATACGCATGATTATTGGAATAATTAAGAACATTGAGAGAGACACGGGGCTATTCTTTCTGATTTCGATTTATGGGTTTTGAATGCAATTTATGATTTTTAAGATGTTTGTAAAAGAGAACGAATAGCAGAAACCCTCGTGCATCTTTGCCGATATAAATAAAGTCGATACGAATATATTATAATTAACTTATAAAACCCGTTTTAAAAGATACTTCGTTTAAAGTTAGTTACTGTAGAATAAAACTAAAAAATAACTTTTAGAACCTGAAAAAAAGAGATCCGCGGAGAGCCTCACCAGCTTCCCTCCGCAATTCAGATACACTTGGGGCTGATGATTCCTTACTTCCAATAAAAGATAACAGTCGGTGGCGGAGGGACAATACCAAAGAGAAGGTCGATTTAGCATTTTTTATTATTTGATTTTGGTCGTATTTACACCTCCATTCTTTTTTATTTAACTTTTTTGAGTTTTTACGGTCTCCGAGATATAACTTTAACCGCTATTTTTTTATAACTTTATATTAAAATATACTAATAAAATTATAATATTATGATAGTATTTTTAACAACAAATATAATTATATAACTTTCGCATAGTCAAACTAGATAGTTTTGAGTCTATTGACGGTCAAACTTTAAAATGTCTGACGGCATGGATTCTAAGAAGTCAAGTAAAAAGAACGGAGAAGGAAAAGGGAACAAAATAGCATCTCCTTAACAAGTTGTCGGGTAGAAAGGAAAGGCCAGACCCTAGCTTTCTTGTTGACCCTGTGGAGTTAAAGAATGGTGCGTTATTTTCGACTGTGGCTGACAGTTTATGGCCGCGGTTGATAGCTATGATCCTAGCATGAGGGTTTGTGTGAATGAACCAAATGCTGATAAATTACCTCAAAAATGATATCCTGATAAGTCGCTTCGAAAAAACCATCATATTTATTTATTTAATAAAAATTATAAATCATAAATTAAAAAGAACAAGTCTAAAGCTTCGCATTGAGAATAGAACAGGAGTATTAAGGTGGTGATCATTTTGGCTTATTTTTGGTGGCTTATGGTGAAAGACATCATGGTGATCGAAAAAAATCAGAATGACGAGGCTTATTTAACATAATTAAATTTAAAAATTAAAAATATAAAAATATGTTAGCCCATCACAAACAACGCAAACGAATACGGCAAAAAAGCTAAAAAAAGCCAAAAATTCAGAAAAAGATGAAATT
The DNA here is from genome assembly GCA_036346245.1 of Bonia amplexicaulis. NCBI lineage: Eukaryota > Viridiplantae > Streptophyta > Magnoliopsida > Poales > Poaceae > Bonia > Bonia amplexicaulis. Next base: position 18,444,671 of record CM070750.1, on the reverse strand, counting down.
ATGAATAGTGAAAAATAAGCCAGAAACCAGAAGTGAAGCCGAAACGAGCGGGGTCTAAGTAGAAACGATGGCACACAAAACGAAGAGAACAACACAGCTTGGTACGCACGCAGTAATCCAAGATGATTCTCTTGTGCATCGGTAGCTGCACGGCTTGCGCGTACAACGAGAAAGCGGAAAAACCGAGTGAAAACTCAAAACACATGCATTTGCACACCCGATCCTGCCCAAGCACAAGGAAATTAAAGCACATACATGCGCCAAATCATATTAGTACTACCTCTAAACACATACCCACGTACTAATAATCCTTACATGATTCGGTATATTTACTCCAGGTTATCGATAGGTGTTTCTGAAACGTGTGGTTTTTTCCAATTCCTATAAAAACTAAATTGTCACGGGTAAAATTTCTATATTTTAAATAGAGTCTCAACCTCATCACATCACCTTTATATCAAAAGAAGAAGAAAAAAGAGCAGCTGAAAATGTGCGTAAGCATGTCGGTAAAACAAAATTTATTGGAAATTTCTTTACATTGTTCACAATCACTCACATGATGTCACTGCAGAGACATAATTATGCAAGGAACGTAAATGGAAACGTCATTAGAGGAAATCCCATAAAATTACACACCGAATCTTTAGCTACTCTTATCTTCCAACTCCACTAACCACGCACGACGAAAAGTAGACGTTAACCCATATATGCTAGCTAGACCTTCTCCACTTCCCGGTAGCCACCGCGATGCCGTCTCCGGCCGGTGGCCCCGGCGGATGCAACGGGCACGGTGGCGCCGCAGATCGCGACCGCGTGCCTCCCCAGCAGCCGCACCCCGCGGCCTGAGCCCTTCTTGGCTGGAGGCGGCGGCGCCGTCGCGGGTTAGCGTTCTTGGCGCTCGTCCTCTCGCTACTGGCCGCCGCGCCCACGCCGGCGTTCTGGTTGAGGAGTGTCCTCTCCAGCTCCCGCCTGATGCACTCCACCTCGTACGCGTCGAGGAGAGTCGTCGGCTTCTTCGCCGCCGCCGGCGGCCGCGACGTTGTTGCCGCGGTGGGCTGCTTCTTGGGCAAGTCCATGACGCCGTACGAATCAGGAGCACGGTGAGGGAGGGATTCAAGTGCAAGTTTGGCTGAGAGATGGGAAACGAGGTGCAGGCGTACTGGCTCCACGTATAAAAAGGGCGAGTGAGAGACAGTCTGACATGATGGGCCCACGCGTTTATTTTTATTGGAATTACGTGTTCGTAAACTTCGCGTGCCAACTTGATCAGTCTTTAGCGACGAAGGGGAGCGGAAATCCAGAGATGGGATGGGGCACAAGAGTTTGCCTTTTAATCCTAATAATCCTTTATTGGGTAATAGGGATGGGAAATCATCGAGAATTAATTTGTAATTTGCTAGGCATCCTCTAATATAAGTTGTGATGAAGGTCTGAGATGTATTTATCTTTTAATTTAGAGCGATTAACTCTCAATTCACATCCCCTCTATAAGCTTAAAATGATGGGAGTTGAACCTGACTCTCCATTCTCATCCCACCTAAACTCCCATACCCACAAGCTAAATGAGAGATTTTACAACCCTAACTCCCTAAATTCTCATCCCCTCCAACCAGGCGATTAAAACTGTTGCAGGTTAACTAACAAAGTACTACATTTCATCAAATTCTTTAGAATTAGCTAAATTGGGCACGCAATTGCATGGCAAAATATTACAACATAATGTATTTGTTTGACATAAAATTGCAACGCAATGTATTTGTTATATAATTCTAATGTCTATAATTGAGAATATTGATGTAATTGTTATACAACTGTAAGAGATGTAATCCGATCAATCTGTTTTGTTATAATTTGAACTCACTAAAATAAGCAACGCTAATCATTCTATTTTACTCTTAATTAACGAGAGAATTTATATGATTTCATTTTTCAGGATTAGTGTGGGAATTTATAGCTCCCAAGGTTATATAGATGCTAAGCCAAACTGGCTAGAAATACATACATACATACATACATACATACATACATACATACATACATACATACATACATACATACATACATACATACATACATACATACATACATACATACATACATACATACATACATACATATATATACATATACATATACATATACATATACATATACATATACATATATATACATATACATATACATATACATATACATATACATACATGTGTATATATATATATACACATCTATGTATACATATATATACATGTATGTATATATATATACATATATACACATACATATATATAAGTATATATACACATATCTATACATATATAGTATAAATAACAGGGGTACCATGGTGGCCAGGCTCTATGATCGAGACTTCCCATCCATGATTGATTTAGCATGTTAAATCAATGACTTCCTTTCCAAATCAATGCCTTCTTGAAATTAATAAATGTTAACGGGTTTACCTAATATATTATATACCATTACACTTGCACGCATATATAAGCAATCCAAAGACAGGGAGGCTTAGTGTCCAGACATCATGGTGTCCCATTTCAGCGTCATATACATCATGGTGTCCCTTCTCTCTCTGTCACTTGCTCTCCAATGTTTGATGTGTGAATTTGGCCAGACAGTAAGTTCCGTCTCATTATTTTTATGACTCCGTTGCAACGCACGGGTCCCTAACTAGTATTATATACTATTACATTAGCACACATCTAAAAGCAATTTAAAGGCAGGGAACCTTGGTGGCCAGACACCATGGTACCCCATTTCAACGTTATATATATATATATATATATATATATATATATATATATATATATATATATATATATATATATATATATGAAAAGTCTCAATCAACTAACACGCATCTAAAAGGCAATCCAAAGACAGGGAGGCTTAGTGCCCGGATACCATGATGCCCATTTCATTATATATATATATGAAATGGGCACCATGGTGTCTGGGCACCAAGTCTCCGCTTTGGATTACTTTTAGATGCGTATATGCAATGGTATATAATATATCATGCATGATAAATCAATCATGAATGGAAAGTCTTAATCATGGATGGAAAGTCTCAATCACACTAGCACACATCTAAAAGCAATCCAAAAGCGGAGACTTGGTGCCCACACATCATGATGCCCTTATTATTATATATATATATATATATATATATATATATATATATATATATATATATATATATATATATATATATATAAATACCTTCTACACTCGGGTGTAGTTACACCCACCTCTAATATACCACCTAAACAAATTTGAAATACTCCTTTATCACTTTAGGTACATTTGTATACTAATTATAAGATACTCAATGTGAACCACACGAAAAACTTGTAAAGAGTTCATAGTTTTAGCGTATTTTGTAAATACCCTTATATACTGCATAAAAATAAGTATGTCGAAAAAATGTACATAGCACCGCCCATCTCGCGTAGTTTCGCCCGTGCCGCCTGCCAGTGCCATAGCACCGCCCATCTCGCGTCCACACCCCCGCCGCGAGCAACGCCGAGCTGCCCCTCGCTGCCCGCTCTACATCGGCGCTTGCTTCACCACACCGGGATGGACAAGAGGCAGAAGAAGCAATAGGACAAGATGATAAAGCAATGGGAGGAGACCCGCAACCTAGCACGGTCAGCTGCTGCCCACGATGAGAAAACAAGGGCTACTGCGGCCCGGGCAGAACAAGCCCGACGTGCTACGAGGTCAACTCCCTGTAATAACGCGCCCCAAAGCAACAACTCCATCCCGAACGTTCCTATCGAGCGTTCGCTGCAACACCCACCAGAGGGGAGACGCCTTTGTTGGTGCCGGGACCCATGCAAGTTCTTCAAATCTAAGCACTGCCTTAGCCTAGGTATGTGTTACTGGGGTTGCGCAAACTACTCCAGTGACTATCCCGACCGCCGTCTAGACACCGCGACCTATCGGCAGCCGGTAAGGACTAGGTGCACCGTTTTCCCCCAACTTTTTCTCCTTGAAAGTACGCACTAACAACCTCTCCCCTGTATTCACAGTCCCCAGAACCCCTATGTGGCTAACGCAAATGGATCGATCTTGAGATCCACCCAGAGGACCAGTGGGCCCTTGACTTTGAGGATTGGAATGACACAAGGTCCTCCGAGATCCGGGAGGAGGAGCACCGCAAGGACGAGCAAACCATGTGTATACAACACGAGACGAAACTCATCTCGAGACGTGCACATGTAGGGAGCGGGAGACTCACGAGAGGGAGCGCGAGAAAAACAGGGAAATGACGACCAAGACAAAAGAGGTCGTCGAGTAGTTCAACGTCGAGCTGGCAGGAAGGGAAAAAGGCCCCGGTCCACACAGTAGGTCGTACGAGCAGTTGGGTTGGTTAGTCGCACATGATGCTCTATGTTATGCATGTAATCAAAACATACGCAGCATATTACTCCCAACTGTATTATGAAGTCTATTTAAATTCAGACAAGTTTATTTCCTCATCTTTTCACATTCAATTATTCCCATAGCAGGTCATCCAACAATATTAACATACAAGTTTTCCTTCGTGTATGAATTCCCGGTAACATCACAATATCACTTACCATCGTACTTACCGATCGTTCTAAGTTCAATCATTCTTAAAAAAAATCACAAATTTTTTTACGCTCCAACAACATATAACGATCATAAACTTTTATTACAAATTCAACATATTATCTTCCAGTTATAATTTACAAAATTCACAAAATCTACAAAAATTCACGGGGCGAAGTAGCATCTTGTTTGCAGTCGCCCTAAGGCTGGGCGACTCTAGATGCTATCGTACTGTGGTCGGGCGACAGGTTCCAGTCGCCTAACGGTGAGGCGACTAGACCACGCCTAACGCTTACATTCTGACTCTTCAATGGTACAACATTGTTGTCGCTTGGCCGTTGGGTGATAAGCTCGATAATTTCATTCAATTGATATAATCGATTTCCTATGGTTAGGCGAAATCGGAGCCTATTCTCGATTTCATTATAGTAAAAAATGTTGCCGCGGGTATATTACTGTTATTTCGAATAAAAATAGAATATTCATAAAAAATCCCTTTAGGCGTACGCTCCCCTCAGTTATGCGCACCGTGCAAAAGTCGTCGTGCCATGGGTAGGGATGAAAACAGATCAGATACGATCGAATAGTCTCAAATACGAATACGAATCTATATTTTTAAGACGAATATGAATACGAATTTAAATATTCTCTAATACGAATCGAATATCGTATTAGATATAAATTCGAATCGAATATGTACTTAATTCGGTCGAATACGAATATCCTCCTATAACTTTTGTAACAAATCTCGGTAGAACAAATTCCTAACGATTTTATCGGTTTTTGACCAGTTACCGGTTTCAAACCGCCCAAATTTAAATTTCGAATCATAAAATCCGTCCAGATTTTTCCTAGGATTTCCGGTAACCGGATTTGTTATAGATAGGCATAGAAAACGGATCAAATACGAATCGAATAGTCTCGAATACGAATATTCTCAAATACGAATACAAATATTCTCGAACACGAATATAAACATTTATGAATATAAATTTTACTTATCACATTCGTGTTTTCACGAATACAAATATTGAATACAACGTATTATACGTTACCGTTTCCCACCTCAAGCTAGCCACGAGCATAAACGAGCGCCTCGACCTAGCCACGGGCATAAACGAGCGCCTCGACCGCCGGCTGCGCGGCGCGGCTACAGCTCGGCTACAGGGGGACCCAACCAAATAATTGAATTCCAGAAACATGCTACACGGCTACCGACGGAATGGATAGGATTTGATCCGTTATACCATTATGTACACCATGAAGCCCGGGAACTACTGTAGAGGTCATACATTTCTCCTTACAAAAAACCTGCAATAGTTTACTTTTGCGTACTCAAATACACTTGAACAATATATATCGTATCTTGCCGGTTAATTTACACACACTATATATTCACGAATGCTTTCATACATAAAGCATCTAAATACTATAGTCCATCGCATTTCCCTTTGAGAAGAGGCTATCTGTTCCTCCAACTTGACAAACACACTTCCATCATATATACCTCTCACACTGTCCTTGTGAAGAAATCCATTCTTGTCGCTTGCGAGATTGTATATTAGGCCCCACTCCTTTTTTGGTGCCGCCCTATATTTATAAGAAAAAAGGTATTTAGATGAATTTCAAGAACTATAAGTAATCATTTTTACATTTTTATTGAGTTCCTTACATGCTACTATTTCAAAGGAAATGGTTTTATTAAATTGGTACACACCCTCATTAATTGTTTCGATAAAATTAAAGTTACCTCAAGAATGCAATTCACCAATAGCCAAGTAACATTGAAAATTACCATGATCGATGGTCTAGTGGATCTCGATTTGCTAGGATCATCTCCTCCACCTCCAAGGATGTCAAAGCATCTGGTCTAATTTTCGCATATTTTATGAATATTTCTTCAAACTTTTGGGGAACAAACCTGCAACTTGACATGTTTAGTATGTATATGGATTTGCATCAAATTAAAAACATCAAACATAGCGCACAAAACTAGTATATCTCATTAGAGTAAAAGAAGGAAATAAAGAAATATTATATCACCAAATGGCTATATCTCAGCCCAAAGTGAGAACAATAGTTGTCATTTATATAGTGAATCATTATGCTGACATATTGTAATGTGACATCTTGTACATTTGTGTTTGATACGTAGGGGATATATCTGGTGCATCTAGGTACCCCCACCTCAAAACACCATGAAAACCATTAAAAAATTCCAAACACATTTGACTATATGGGTTATCAGATGATCGAGCATCTTAGAAAAATTTCAGCTCTAAACTCAAAAATACATTAGGAGAAACAAAAAAATGACAAGTCTGAGAGAATTGCAACTTTTTTCCTTCCATTTTGGATCTAGTTTTCAACACGCATGCTGGGCAGGGGTGCACCAGATATGCCCCTGATATGTACTTAAAGCAGGTGATTCGAATTAGTACCTTCCTTCAGCATCTAATGCACCTGTATCACTGCCATGCATCGCTCTGTGAATATACTCTATGTGTATTGCTAAGCGTGGCAATGGCGCATCAACCTGAATTGAATAAAAAAAATTGTTACATATCTATTCTGTTATCTGTGCCAGCTGTGTATCATCTTCGGATGGTAGAGGCTGGAACTTAGTTCCGTTATCTAAAAAATTCTGTTATCTGTGCATGCGTGTGTGACAGAGAGGGCGAGAGAGTACAGGGCTTGTTATAGGACCTATTGCAATGCAGCATGCAGGGAGATGGCAGAATCACTGGAAAATGCAACATCGCAACCTATTGCAACAAATCCTACAGTCCAAGATATATAGCTTCAATATATATATTAGAATAATAAATATCACGTCAAACATATAGCATGTTTTTTTAGAACTTGACAGAGATATGCACCCAAGCTTACCATCGTTTGCTAATTCAAAAGCTTTCATGACAATGGTCTTACGTGGAAAGAAAGTGTAAATTAAATACGTTCGCGAAGCATTTGTGTAACATTAATTATCTGATAACTTTAGCAAATCGCAATTAACTATTATATATGTTGATAAATATTATATTTTCCCTTTTCAAATTTTATATAATCAACAACAAGAGAAATAAAAGATAGAAAGCAAATTAACTTAGAGAGCTACTACCCAACGTTATCCCATTGGACCCTAATCCAATGGGATAGCCGCCTGGCCCCCCCCTTCCTCTCGTCGCCGCTCCCAACCTCCCTCCCTGCCGCTCCCCGATCGTTCTCCCGTTGTTGCTCCCCTCTTTTCTCCAACGCATGCAGCTTCGCACTCCTCCTCCTCCTCTCCCGCCTCCTCCACCATCGGCGCGGCGAGATCGCCGCCGCCTCCCCTCCCCACCGCCACGACCCCGTCCAACCTAATATTCATAGCGTTTATCTTGCCCGTTCCTCCCTCCGCCACCACCCGGTGCCCTCTGCCACCACCTACCAATGGGCCACCGTCCCAGCCTCCCTCGACATCCGAGGGACGTGGTGAACTAATATAGATATACGTACTGTAGGAAAACAAACATAAGTTTTGGGAGTCTACAAAGTAATTTGCAAGTTCAAAGAGCTAAGTAAGACAACCTCGCATGTTCAAGAGCTACAAATGCAATTTGCTCTTCTAAATTTGTGTTATCTATTTATAATTAAAACATCAGTTGAGAGTACAGTTTGCTCGTCAAACTGTACTTACATGATTTCAAAAATAGAGAGGAAAAACTGCAGATACATGTGATTCTCAAGCGTCAACGAGACCCAATTTTGCAGAATTTGTTGCATAACCAACAAAGCAATTAATCACCTTCAAAGGTCTCCGAAGGAGTGATAATGCCATCCTTGTTACGATCGAAAAAAGAGACATGTTTTTGGAGTGCCGTCATGTTAGCAATATCAGTCTCTGCCGTCACATGTTCCCCTTACAGACATAGTAAATTAGTAACGATATGTATGTGAGAAATTTCATACGAACAATATGTGTTTGCTGAAAGGGTGACGCCAATATTAGAGTCTGTGAAAGTTTTCCTACTTCTTCTGCAAGAAAAAAAAAACTAGAAAACAGAAAACTGCAGCATGTATGAAGGACTTACAGGTAAAGACACACAGGAATAGAAGAGCAGTCACCGGCGACAGCTGCAGAGAAGCTGCTGCCGACAATCGTCGCCGACCCACCATCGTCACCACCGGCGATTACTGCTTCTGCGGCCGTGTGATTGTGAACGAGCACCTCACAAATAGCATCTCATGGCCCTGTTTAAATTAGCTCGGGGAAGAGCTACACATGAAGAAGATGATGTCCTCTCTCTGCGGTAGATACTAGTCCTTGGCACATTTATGATTGATGTGCCATGGGTATTAATGATCACTTTTTTCTTTGATTCAGATTTGTTATGTATCGCAATTATGAGAGAAGATATTCGAATAAGACGTACTATACATAACAAATTGAAGCCACCTGTTGGATATCTCTGGTGGTCCTTGTGTTTGCTTGGTAGAAACTAAACCACATTTTAATAGGAACCAGGCTTGAAAAATATATAACAAAACTCAGATAAAATTGGAGAACAATGTGTGTGTAATACTTATTCTTTTTTAGTAATCTATATATGTCTAATTGTAATAGCTGCCATGTTTCCAAAAAATTCTACTAGCTGCTAAACAGAATAGGAGCTGATGAACTTATGAAACTGAAAACAAAGGAATGAATCGAAAGTGAGTTTGAATCAAGCCAGCTGTTTGTGGAAACATAAACAAAGTAAGACTAACAATAATATGTAAAACAAAAGGAAATGTGAACTGAAAACATCTGAGGCTATCACATTCACTGATTCAAATCACACACCACAATTTGCAAACAATAGCAATATTTGTACAAACAGGCTCTCAACTTTCATTACAGGAATGATGAATCAACAAACACACGGAATCTGATAATTTACTGGTCCACACCCATCCACCCACACACACATACCATAATTGACAAATACTTGCACACAATCACAAATGGGTATCCAGGATGTTCTTATCATTTCTTCTTAGCAGACCCCTTAGCATGCTTCCTCTCTTCCTCCAACTTTACAAATAGGCTGCCATCATAGACCGCCCTGACAGTGTCCTTGTGAAGAAACCCTTCCTTGTTTTGCAGAGGAAGTACAGCAGTTTCCACTCTGTGAAGCCACCCACCCTGCAGTTTTCCCCCAAAAAATTGAGCTCAAGAGAGCCTTAATTACATTTTCCATCGTTCCTAACTCCAGATGAAAACTTACCGTCCTTTGAAATCTTTAGGCTCCCTATTTGCTTGAAGCAACTCCTGCAGCTCTTTGCCTGTTAGGGCATCAGGCCTTGTGTGGGCATGCTTCTTAAATATCTCCTCAAACTTTTCAGGAACAAATCTGCATGTTGAAAGATTGTAAAGTTAGCAAATCTGCAGCCATGTTAGTCTATTGCATTATTTTTGTACCTCTAGAGAAGACATGTGCTCTTGTTTTTGTCTTACTGAAACAACTAGTGTAAGAAAGTAACAACAGGGACAGCCAATGCATTGGAATTGGGTTGTGCCATTTATGAACTGGACTTTCCTACATCGTGGCAGCATTCTCTAATCGTGCGTCCATGTGACATGATAAAAGTGTCACTATTCTTTTGTTTTGTTTAGCAATTCACATCTCCCTCTTCGCATTACTTTACGGTTGGCTACTCTGTTTAGTTTACCACTTTACCTTATCTTGAGTAAAGTACAATCAGAAGTGATTAATAAAAAACTAGATTCTTGCGTTAGTCCTAAGGCTTAATTCACACATGGATGGTTATGGCTATGTAGTAATATAGATAGCTTATACCTTCCATGGGCATCGTACACGCCTGAGTCGCTTCCATGCTTGCCCTTGTGTATGTTCTTTACGTAAATGGGGAACTTGAAAGCTGAAGTCTTCATGTTCTCCTGCAGTCACGCGAGAATAATGGAACACGAGTCAGCGTCAGAAACGATCTTTACACCTGAATCAATCCCCATTTCATGTCACGGTTTCAAAGTCCAATTGAAAAGAGATCAACCGAAAGGCCTGGCTCTAATTTATTTCACAAATCACAATAGAAATGTAGCATCTGTATACCATTAACACATGCCCCCCATAGCTTTAATGCTTTCTGCCTGTTTTTCTCTTTTCTGAAAAAGAAGGGGGGCATCTTCCCAGTTGTAATTTGTGTCGGCATGTACATATCGCACGTTAGAAATATGTTTTTTTCGTCCAGTAGTTGTCTAATAATGTGGCACTTTTCAACTGCCCTACTCGGTTGAGCTGAAAAGTCGTGGTTTATAGATGAAATTGTACTGTAGCGACTGAAATTTTCCAGTAGCTGAAGATGGCTTATTTGACGTAATTAAATTTAAAAAATTTAAAAATAGAAAAGATATGTTAGCTCATCACGGACAACGCAAACGAATACGGGAAGAAAAAGAACCGATAAAAAAGTTAAAAAAAGCTAAAATTCAGAAAAGGACGAAATTTATGAATAGCGAAAAAATCAAGCTTGTAGCAACATCACCTTTTACCAATTTCCACGAGATACGCCAGCTGCAGAAAACTGGCTGGTTTCCTAATTAACATCTCAAGGCTTTCATGCTTGCTTTGTCCAAAAGGGTTAGCCTGGTTTGTTCCTAAATGGTCATAGCTACCAGGATGTTCATCCCTACATGGCAAGCTCACTTGTGAAAAGAGGAACGGCAATAAATGGTAAACGACCTTAGCATCTTTCTAGTTTTCGTCTTTTGAATTCTTGTGAACCAACTGAGCAGTATCCAAATTGATTGAAAAATAGTGGCTTATGGCAGCTCCGTTCGATTGAGCTAAAAAGTAATAGCTTACGGTTGAAATTGCACGAAAACTGACTGAGTGAGATAGTTTATTTAATGTAATTAAATTTAAAAAAATTAAAAATTAAAAAATATGTTAGCTCGTCACGTACACAACACACAAACAAATACAGAAAAAACTGACAAAAAATTTGAAAAAAAACAAAAAATTTAGAAAAGAACGAAATTTATAAATAGTAAAAATTAAATCAGAAATCAGAAGATCAAATCGAAATGAGCGGGACGCCAAACAGCTCTGAAGAATCAGAAAAAGCAATCCAAGTTTTGGCATACACCACGAACAGTAGAACAGTGTGTACATTTCCATCAACCAGCGAGCGAGAGAGAGAGAGTGTTTGTGCATACCGGTATCGTCTTGGGTCCGAGTAAGCCGTTGATGAAGACGGCGCTGGCGGCGGACAGCGCGACTCCGCACCCTATCGCGCGGAACCCTGGAAGGCAACAATCCACAAGCAAACAAATTAGCACCCTTAATCACCATTTCATCAGGGTCGCATTGCCGCTCTCACAGACAAGACATGCACGGCAGCTTTCCATTCTCCCTCTTTTTTTTTTGAAAATAGCTTTTCAGTCTCTGATCCAAGAAAATGAGGTCCTACTGGCATTGCAGTACGCACGTACAAAAAAATGTGGGCGCACAAAGACGAACGGAAGGTCACAAACGTCCCGGCCGGCCGTACGCGCCGTGCTAGCTAAAAAGCCGATTGAGCGAGAATCCTCAAGGAACTGTTCAGTTTCTCGCAGGATTTCTGCGAAACTCCCGTGTTCTAGACAGATTGCGAGAGAGGAGATACGGTGGGTGGTCGACCACCTTCGTAGGTCTCGGAGGGGTAGATGACGCCGTCCTTGTTCCTGTCGAAGAAGGCCACGTGCCTCTGCAGCGGCGTCATCTCGGAGCTGTACACCTCCGCCATGGACTCGCTGCTGCTCCCTAATAGCAACACATGGAGAGTAAGCACCGTGGCTACAAGCACGAAAGATTTGCAGATTTGCCGCAGAGGGCGTGCAGAGCCATGGTGGATATGGATCTTTTCTTGCTTCATGGAGGAGCTAGGGGACTCACCTGCAGTGTCCGCAGATTTGGAGGCCATAGAGATCGACGAGTGAGTGAGAAAAAGCTGCGCAGAGAGAGAGAGAGAGAGATGATGCGAAGGTGGCGCGGAGAGGGAACGAAGAGACGACAGCTGCGATGGCTTCTGGGTGGCGCACTCTCGTATCTGGCGCTTGCGTGTGGTATGTAAATGACTTCCCTTGGCTTGATTTTGTCGCGTCCGTTTGCTTTCTTTTAAGGCAGGGATTTTACATCGCGCGCGGCATTGCCGCAACTCTGGCGTTGGGCGACGTCGCGCTCCACGCATATCCCGCCACACGGATCTCGGAGGATCACGGGGTTGGCTATGCTAAACGTAAATTAAAATTTGTATCGCCTAAATTAGAAAACTCGTTAATACTAGACACGCAGTAAGCAAAAAAAATTAAAGCAGTTCGATTCAACGTATCACGTATCGATGTAGTGAAAGTAGTCGATCTCTACGAGCTGATTAACTTATCTTCTGATCGTCCCGATCAACATCATAGTCATAACAGCATCTCTACCGAAACCCACACGTCTAGAAATAAAATACCGTGCGTCGATGTGCTAGTACTAAAACACACAATAAAGGCTTTGAAAGGAAGCGGCTAGGATTTCGATAGGTGGTGCGATCTATCTCTTTTCTATAACCCAATGCACCTTTTATATAGAGCTTCCGATCAGATTCTTATCCATCATGAGTAGAAATCGTATCACACTCGGAGAGTCTCCGATTGGATCCTCATCCAATACGAGTAGAGATCGTATCTCACTCAAAATCTATCACCTAGACTATTATTGTTTCAACCCGTTAAGTATTTGACCCTATAGGTTTATGTATACTTGGTTGTAACCCGAAAAACATATTTCCAATTACTAGTAGTTAGTGGTCTCTAGTAGGATATATTGACCACTAAATATACATAAAGACAAACTAGACAAATCTTATGCAATATGATATGCAACCAGGTCTTGGTCACTCACAATCAAGTTCATAACTCCTTACGACCAATCCGTATCTATATACGATCAGTTAGCAGACCAATTTGTGATATGTCCGATCAGCTCACGACCAACTCGTATCTGGTCGGACTAAACGACCTGTTTGCATATTCTCCTCTTGATTTACGATATATGATCGAACTTTAGGTACGAAACGTGCCATCCATAGACTATTCAATCTTTTCCTGATCTAATGATGGACTATTTTCATGCGCAGTGAGCCATCCGAATCTCTGCTTTGCTTGTGTTATATGCATGTGGTGACTCTTCAACCACTAGTAGCATGGCCATGCACATCCTTTATCTGACTACATCGATGGGCTTAGACATATCTCTTCTGTTATGTAAGATGAACAAAATCTATATCCAATTAGTTACATTCATCTGCATGTTTCATAGCAACTCCTAAGTGCATTGTTACACATATTGGAAACTATATTGATATCAGGTATAAGGATTATACGTCATTATTGTCTTACTAACTTATGACACATAAAAATATAACAATCTTAACAATGTCTCAAGGTGGGATCAATCAATACAATATTCTCTAACATGTACCCACATTATTGATTTGATATCTATATATCTATGATTTGTAAAACATGATCATCAATCAATATATATATATATGATTAATAAATCATAATTATTATATATAATGATATAAGATCAGAAATAATTTAGAAATAACGTCAAAATATTAATAATGATATAATATAAAATATTATATTATTTAAAAATATTATAAATATAGAATTAATATAATCATCTTCGTGTTGTCTTTACAGCAAATCACTGACACATCTACTGCACCATCGCGTACTACCTGTTTGTAATCCTGTGCCCAACGAAGCCCCCGTCGCCTAGCTGCCTTTTCGCGCACCACCAACCACGGTGGATCTTAACCCAAGGGGTGGTGCGATCAGCCTTCGAACCGGATCACCCAAGTGGCGTGCTTGGAGTACATGAATCCCATACAAAAATACACGGATCGTTCCCATCACAATAAGATCTAGCCTCATAGGCCAAGTTGCGTCTTCGACGTTTTTCTTTCCAAGTAAAGAGGTGATAATTTGTGAGGAGTTTTTTAAAAAAATCGAAGTCACATGCGTATTTTTGAAAAAGGTAAATGTCTTTTTCGCAAAAAAACGAGAACCTGTATGTAAACAAACGAGGACCCGTCCGAATTTCAAAACCACGGGGCTATCCCGCAAAGTGGAGGCTAAAAAAGGGACCTTTTGTGAGAACCAAGGATCATGGTAATTTCGTGGATTTTTCGCAAAGCAGCTCACCCGGTCGCACAGCCCATGAGCGTTCTCTCCGCGGAAACTCCCCGGGTATAAGGAGGAGATGATTAATTGATACATGCATCGAATTGAATCTGCATAAATTATTCGTTCGTCCCCACCCCCCAAATCCTTTTAGGTACATCGATTGTCTCCTGACCTGTGGTCGAGGCTGGCAACATCACCTCGCCCCACCCATCACCACCACCCGTGCGAAAATATCTCACGACGGATGGGATTCGATCGATCGTGCGGCCACCCCCGAGTCTATTTTCTGAAGTGTAGTGGTTTTTTTATTGAAATATAGTACTTTAACGATAGTTAATTTTTTTGAAATATTTAATTAAAAATTAAAAAATATTATTATATCTTTATAGATAACAAAAAAATCGTGTTAAAAAACTAACATATCTCAAATAATTTTTAACTTTCAAAGATCAGGAAGAAGTAACAAAACATGCTCTTTGAAACAGGATCCACGAGCGGACGTGAAACCGATGGGGGAACGGAGGAGGGGAAGAGACCGCACCACCGTACAACGTGCGCCAGCGCGCGCGCTGACGTGCAGACCACCCCGACTCAATGCACGCGCGCGCGCGTCCGCGTCGATGCCACCTGATGCCTCCGAGACGTCGCTCGAAATCGAAGATACGAGCAAGAACGTGTCGGCCGGGTGTCGTCGTCTTCCGACCCTCTCCCTTCCGAGTCGATTCGAGAGGGACGTAAAGTAGAAGAGCTACCTGCAGTCTGATCACAAACCAGCCGCTTGGACGGAAATGCGTGTGGACCGGTTTAGGATGGCTCGATCCATATTCCTCACATGGACGGAAAACGATTTCTCTTGATCTGAATCCTTGATTTCCTTTAAGCATACGGTTGACACATCGACATGCAACATATCATGGGATAGGGTTTTTTAGACTGTGGCTCGTAGTTTTGGCATATAATTTTTAAATTGTATCTTTGCACGAAAGAGATTATGAAGAGTTGATAGTCGCATACGATTTTATTCGGTACAACTGAAGACGGTACAATATGTACTATAATTGACTAGTACACCCCGCCTTAAAAAATACACCGTTTAAAACTTAATTACTATAGACTGTAGCACCGTATATAAACCTACAGTCTATCCGCCCTTACCAAATCAGACAACTACATGCTCTCTTCATTTACAAATAAATGTCACTGTTTATTTTGATTGGTCAAAGTTTGACAAAAAAGGAAATTAGCAACAGAAAAATGATATTGCAAAACCATTGAAAGTTGTGTGGAGTGCTAAATTGGTTTTTGCAAAGATTGTATTTGGTTTGGACTGAATTTTGGAAGTTCCAAAAAAATCGGAAGTATCGCAGGTATAAGCGCGGTAGTACCATTGGTGTTTGTGCAGTAGTACAACAACGCGTTAGTATCAGGTTGAGTTACGGTACGTTTTTTCTAGAGAGGTCCAGGTAAGGATTTTAACGTGTGATAGTACCGCTTTGGGAGATGGTAGTAACGTAGTGCGGTAGTACCAGCGTGTTAGACACGATACTACCTATCTTCGCAGAAAAACGGGACTTTGGGAGTTAGGTCATGGTGTGAGTTGGATTAAGTTGGGATGATTTAGGTTATTGCATTAAGGTTGCATGATGCATGTTTTGCCTAATGCGGGTCAAGTTGTGAAGAACTTGCGCCTAGAAATGATTTCTTTGTCTTTGGATATGCAGGGACGTTTGGAGTCAAATGTGGTCAACAACGATAATCGGGGCTACATTTATGGAGGAGTTGAGGCTAGGAATGGCAATTGTGGCTGTTTACCCATATACCCGTGGGTAAATACCCTAATGAGCCGGGTATGTGATATATTCTTTGACCACGGGCATGAAAATGGGGAACTCTCTGCCCATCGGGTAAACGGGTATGGGTGAGCTCCACCTGTACTCGTCTCGCCTATTTACCCACGAGTTGAAAACCCTAACTCCTCCATACAGAATTACCGACCATACCACGCACTTCTCCAAAAGTCTCCACTCGACTCCCCACTTCCTCAGCCGCCGCCCCCTGACTCATTCGGTCATTCCTCGTCTCTGGACTCTCCTCGCCATCGTCTCCTTAATCCTCATTCCTCGTATCCTCCCCCTCCTTAGGCCGGCGTTGAGCAAGAGGAGGGGGAGCTCGTGACGGGGGGCGTCGAGGGAGGTGAGTATATTGGCGATGGACCTCTTCTTACTCTGGTCATCGCAGTCACCGTGGCATACCGTGTGGTCGGCAGCGGCGGCGCGCTTCCGTCGGCGGTTGGCCATGGCGGCGATCGCGTCGTCTTGGAGAGGGAGGAGGTGGAGTTATTGGCTACTTGTTGTGCTCCTCCTCGCTCGGCTGCGCGCTATTAGTTGGTTGGAGACTTGGGCGGGTAGCGGGTATGCCGTGGCGGCAGTTATGGGCGAGGTTCTTTACCCGTCGTCCTTCACGGGTATGCCCGTGGGTGTAAATCGGGGTCGCGTGTACGGGTATGGGCGAGCACTACCCGTACCCGTCGCGCCCGATTGCCATCCCTAGTTGAGACTCAGAACGATCGATGATGCCGAGTAAGACGGTGAGCTCAAACATGGCACGAGAAATGTGGGAAATATTCAAGGCAAGTTCAAAAGGCGGAATGGCGCCATATATCTTGCATAGACCAAGTCAGCCATAGTTTAGTGGAACCAGAATGGGAGAAACTTGGTGACGCCTAGCGAGCTAGTGGTGCACCAACACGTTGTAAGCATGGCGATTGCTTGCAGTGGTTAATGATGGCCGGGTCAAGGAAGGGTATTGAGAGACTATGTGGTGGCCATCCCGTGTGTATGATGAGTAATTGACATCGGTTTAGGAAAGTCGAGTTTGAGTCGGTTGGTTCGGACCTTGACGATGCGTGGCGTAGAGTGGTTTTGGTCAAACTTAGTCGTATGGGTTAGGATGTATATTCGATAATGCGATGGGTTTGGACTTGATTATGCTATTTGTGCGTTCATGTATCGAGCGGTGCTATTTGATGTGCTTTCTTGTAAAGTGTGCATAAGTCGAGGCGGTCGTGGCGAGACACGTGGGCCGGACTAGGCGCGGTGGCGCCGAGGTCGAACGGTATGTGTCGAAGGCGGCGTGGACTCGAGGTGGTTGCGGCGTCGAGGCAAGGAGCACGAAGCTTCCGGAAGGTGCGGAGGGCGAAATGGGAATTTCGCACTGCCTGGCGGAGAGGCTCCGTTAGGGTTTAGCCGTGGGTTGGAGACCGTTAGCCAAGGGCTATAAATAGGGGTTGGGGCTGCATACCCGTTGAGGACACTTGAGATGGTTTTGAGCCCTATTCATCCCTTTGTGTGTGTTGTGTTCCTCCCAAGAAGCATGTGAGACTCTTGGTGTTCTTGAGGATTGAGAGGGAGGATAGATTAAGAGTCTTGTAATCATTCCTTTTTGTTCTATTGTCCATGCGTATGGGGATGTAGGGTTTGCTTGTAATCTTTCTTTTCTCTGCATCAAATTGTGAAACCTTTGTTTGAGATGCTATGGATTCAAGCTTGTCCCTTCTTGCTCTTGATTCCTTCCTCTTCTCTGCACCTTGTTATTCTTAGTTTCTTGCTTATTTGAGTAGGTTTTTATTTCTAAGCTGCAGTAACTCTGTTCTTTCGGCCAAAAGAGGACAGCAAGAACTGTTCTTCTAGTCTATTATAAGTATCTTTGTTTTCTTGGTCATTCGGTGGCGGCGGTGGCGTGATCTTTCCTTTGTGTGTTGTTTGGCTAGCAGCAAATGTTAGTTTTGTGTTGTTTTGTGAGTTTAGCCAGCAGCAGATTCCATCCTTTTGTGCCGTAAAATATAGCAACTTATGTGCTAGTCTTTTTGCTACAGATTTCTTTTGTCTTGCTTGCTATTCTTGCTGCAGATTTCTCTTTTCGGTTGAACTAGTAAACAGCCATTTGCATGCTCTCGGTTCATGTTTTCTCACTTTTGTGCAAAGACCTGTTGTATGCGGAGATGGCATCAATTTTGGCTGAAATTTTACTACTTACTTGTTTGGACTAAGCATTTTGATAGGTAGCATGCAAGTCCGGTTCCACTTTTACTCGATTTTTGCTAGCCATTTTGTTCCATGTTCTATTCGAGTTGTTTTGATCTGCGGTCTTAATGTTCAGTTTTGGCTGCCAATGTTAGTTCTGTTTTCGGTTTGGACAGACTTCAGCTCTCTTGTGTCTCTGGCTGATCACAGTAATTCTTGTGCCGGCAAGCTTCACTGATACTTCTAGTCTCCTATTTGGTTTCGGTTGAGTCTGCAGTCTTCTGGTTTTCTGAAGTTACCACTTCCCTGCGTTGGTCTCGCTCTCTGTTTACTACTTATTTTTGTCTGTTTTCATTTACTTGGGGGAAAATTTTTAAAAAGGCACCATTCACCCCCCTCTGTTGCCAATTCCGATCCTAATCGAGCGGTTAGCTCTTCTCGATAGATCTTTAACCGGTCTCAAGAGCCATGGCGACGGACAAGTATTGCACCAAGCCTCCGGTCTTTGATGGCCTGGATTACCCCTTCTGGAAGAGCCGAATGGAAACATACATCCAGGCTCAGGGGTATGCCATCTGGAGGAAGGTGATTCCATAAGTGTGTAAATGTGCTTTGCAACTTGTTGAAAATCATGTTTGATCATTATGTATATGATACTATAGGCTGCAAATGTGTTTAGCAAAATCTGTTGAAATATATGTACTTGTCAGAAAAATCGAAACTGTCGTGTGTGTTGTGCGGTACTACCAGATTGGAAGTACCGGTTCTATATGAGCAATACTACCGAACGAGCACTCTAAATGGCTCTGTGTGAGTGGTCCGATCGACCAACGGACGCACCGGCTCTGTATGAGCGGTACTACTAGAAGTCGGTACTACCGGCATGTGTTGTCTTGGTTCTCTAGAACTTGAAAGTTCTAGATTTTCCAAGTTATATTTTTTCCGAGAGACACTTGTGTGGTGGTGTTCTCCTCCTGCAGGCGAAGTTACGCATGTGGGCGGTACTTCCGATGATAGGAAGTACCGGACTTTGTGTGGCAGAAATTTCGATTTTGCTAAGTAACGACTAGTTTTCTGACCGTTGTGAAGGGGAGTGAAAGTATCGGTATTTTTCCTACGGTACTTCCAATTGCCCTGATTTTTCAGGGATTTGACTCAAACGGCAGTTTTCTTATGCGGAGTATAAATACTCCCATGTGGCCAGTTGGGGATGTGGTTGCTGAACTAAATTGAACTCTCTTGAGTAAGTGTGAGCCTCTCATCTCAATTGTGTATATGTTGCACTTTGTGAGCAAGGAGAGTGGTATCTAGACTGTATGTGTTGCATATAGAGTTGGATTGTATATCCAAATGAGCTTGTGCATTCGTTGCACGTGATGAGAGTCAAGTAAGAGGTTTGACTTATTACTCCTGGAGTTTGCCGACTGCTATACGGCGTTGGAGGCGTCGTACGCGGTGATCTTCTCAAAAAAGATTGTGAGAAGACCCGGTAAAGTGTGAAGGTTGGAGCTCACCTACCCTAAGTGAGAAAGAGATACCACTAGTGGATTGGGGTGTTTCGGCTTAATTCGTGGAGCGGTCCAATTTGTTTGGGCTAACCTCAACGTAGACTAGGGAAGACTGGTAAGTCTCCGAATACCACGGTAAAAAGTAACTGTGTCAATTGTTGTTTGTTTTCTTGTACTCAATTTACATTCAAACAATTTACATTCATAAAATTAAATTAATTGCTTGTCAACATAGGATTGCAAACCTTGTCATAGACTTAGGGTGTTGGTGCACTTAGGTGATCCTAATTGATTTAGGTTTTATTTGTGCTAAACCACTTTGATTTAAGCTTCCGCATTATACACTCGATTTTAGCCTAATAGCTCAAATAGAATTATAAGAGAGAATTTTTTAGAAACGATTATTCGCCCCCTCTACTCGGCCTCCTTGATCTTATATCGTCATCTGCTTCTTCTTGTGCTTCCTGTGCCTCTCTTTTTCGGTAGTGTGAGTATCTCATGAACACTCTTAAAAAATTTGTTGGAGGCAAAAAAAGGCTTAATCTTATTCTGAATAAATCCAAGATTTGCAGGTTTAATCAAGGTCTAGGATATGATTTCTTAGAGGATGTGAGGAAACATCCACCTGCAGTTGTTAGAGCTGTAGCAGGAGACGTGATCAAGGTTGCGCCCAAGTCAAAGAAAATTGAGTTTAAATCTGTAGGTTTAGTCCAGGGGATTCCTATCAACAAGGTTGTGCCACCTGCTGCTTTGATCTCTTAGAAGACGAAGTATCATCCTGCTACTTCGACCTCTTAGAAGGCGAAGTATCACTGCACCTTCTGCCAGAATGATGGACATGTGGTTGAGTTCTACTTTAGGCGCACCAAGATCGCGCGAAGACACCATATTCACGCTCTTAGGGGAATTCAGGGTCAGCTCCAGATTTAGAGTGCTCCTAAGACCAACATGAGATCTAGAGTCATGGATAGCTCTTCAGAGTCGTTTGGTTTTAGGTAGCGTCGAGGACTTGATTTTCAGGATTCTTCTAGTTTTAGTCCTCGAGCTGCTTTTGATAAGGGTTTCCGCCATCCTGAGGATAGATCTCATTTTTCCCGTCGAGGTAGCTATCCGCGACGTGATCAGCATACTGTTGTAGGTCAGACCCGCTCTTCCATAGCGGTCGGACCTAGCAGAGGCTTGAGGTCTGCAACTAGACCTGCAGTTTCCGTGAGAGATGAGGTGCGTAGAGTAGCTAGAGGTCAGTCTTTTTGGTTCTGTGACTGCATCTTTTGCTCATCATGTAACTCAGTACTGGGTTACTAGATCTACTCTTATTTACCCCAGTACTGAGACACCGATGTCTTCTTTTCACTGACTCAGGTTCGTCGGGCTAGGAAGGGGGACATTTGGCCTATCAACTTCGGCTATTCTCGACACATGACTGGCGACTCCCGTTGGTTATCTTCCCTAGTCCGAACTCCAGGTGATGAGACGATTACCTTTGCAGACACTTCGTCAGGTCTAGTCATCATTAAATGTACTCTGCGTATTAATAATTCTTTCATTCTTAAAGATGTTGCCTTAGTGAGTAAGCTGCGTTATAATCTTCTTTCTGTTTCTCAATTTACATATGACGATCTCGAGGTAAATTTTAAGAAAAATGCTTGTAAAATCCTTCATTCTTTGGGAAGTTTATTTTGTGAGATTTCTAGGTTTGGGAGAATCTTTCGTGCTGATTTTATTGAGTCTTCTAGTGATTCTATCCGATACTTTGTTGCTTCTGAGTCCCGTGATCTCTCCTTCTGGCATAGAAAATTTGGTCACATTGATTTTGATCATTTGACTTGAGTGAGCGGCCATAACCTCGTTCATGATCTGCCTAAGCTCAAAATGATCAAAGACTTAATTTATGTTCCTTGCCGGCATAGCAAGATGGTTGCTGCTTCTCATCCCCCAGTCACTGTGATTATGACCGATTCTGCATGACAACTTCTTCATATGAACACTATTGGTCTAGCTAGAGTGCAGTCGGCAGGCAGGAAGTGGTACGTTTTTGTTGTGGTTGTTGACTTCTCGAGGTTTTCTTGTGTGTTTTTCTTAGCCTCAAAGGATGAGACTTTTAGTCATTTTCGTGGTTTGTTTGGTATGTTGTCCGTTAAACTCCCTGGTGCCTCACGAGCGATCTGCAGGGACAATGGCACGGAGTTCAATAACTCCTACTTTGAGAGCTTCTATGATGAGACTGTGTAGAGTATCAGTTCTCTTCTCCATACGTCCCTCAATAAAATGGCGTTGTAGAGGGGAAGAATCGTACCTTGGTCAAGATGTCCAGAATGATACTATATTATTATGCTACACCTAGGATGTTTTGGGTTGAGGCTATAGCCACCGTGTTCTATGTTTCGAACATAGTCTTTCTGAGGGCGCACTTGCATTGCACTTCTTATGAGTTGAGGTATGGGCGAAAGCCCAGTGTCTCGTATTTTCGTGTTTTTGGTTGTAAATATTTTATTCTGAAGTTTAGCAACCTACATAAGTTTGAATCCCCCTCTTCGGATGGTATCTTTCTAAGTTACTCGGCTTCTTCACGGGGCTATAGGGTTTAGAACTGCGAGACTAGTAGGATCATAGAGATATGTGATGTTACTTTCGATGAGGCCAGTCCTGGTACTAGGGCCAACATCTCAGGTCTAGTTGTGTAGTTTGAAACCATCTTCGTAGATGATGGGGAGGATGGAAATGAAGATTCTTTACCTGATCTAGTACCTTTTTCCACTGTGGTGCCAGTTTCTACCACTACGTCTCAAGGAGATCAGCTCTTACCTTCTAGCTCTTCTGGAGCTTGTGGCTCTACCCCTACCTTCTCAGCTCATGAGGTAGATGCCACTTCTTCTTCTCATCCAGGATCTCCCGAACATATTTAGCATCGACATACTCCTGAATAGATCATTGGAGATCTCCTTGAGCGTGTCACATGGTCAAAATCTGGCTTATCTTACTTCTGTCTATATTATGCCTTTGTCGCCTCTTTCGAGCCCAAGGATATTTTTCATACACTTTCTGATGAGTCTTGGGTCAACGACAAATACCCAAACCATGTCTTTACGCTTTTCAAACACTTGTATGGACTTAAACAAACCCCTAGAGCTTAGTGTGAGAGGCTTAAGTCATATATATTGAATCATAGGTTTGAGATGGGTAAGGTAGACAAGATCTTGTTCATCCGTAGGTATGGCAATGACTTTTTGCTCATCCATATTTATGTGAATGACATTATATTTGGTGGCTCTTCTCGTGCTCTTGTTTCCTAGTTTTCTGATGTCATGAGCATAGCGTTCGAGATGAGCATAATAGATGAGTTGACCTTCCTTGGCTTCTAGATCAAGCAGACTCGAGAGGGTACATTTGAGATCTTCTGAGGTGCTTCGACATGAGTGACGACAAGCCAGTATCGACTCCAATGTCAACCTTAACGACACTTGATCCTAACGAGGATGGCGAGTTGGTAGATTAGAAGGAGTACCGCAGCATGATTGGCTCTCTCCTGTACCTCAATGCTTCAAGGGCAGACATACACTTCGCCGTGTGTCTATGAGCTAGATTTTATACCTCTCCCCGCGCCTCTCACCGTCAGGCGGTGAAGCGCATCTTCAAGTACCTTCAAGCTATTCTAGACTATGGTGTCTGGTACTCTTTGCTTCCAACCTTTCCCTTAGAGCCTTCTCAGACACACTTTGCTGGTTGTAGGATAGATAGGAAAAGCATTTCTGGGATTTACCAATTCATTGACACTTCTCTTGTTTCTTAGTCTTCTAGAACGCAGTCCAATGTTGCACAGTCCACTGCAGAGGTCGAATATGTTGCAGCTACTAGTTGTTGTAATCAGGTGCTTTGGATGGTTTCGACCTTGCAGAACTTTGGGTTAGCCATAGATAGTGTTTCTTTTTCTGTGATAACACTTCTGTCATTAACATTGTTAAGAACCAAGTGCATCACTTTAGGGCCAAACACATAGATATCAGATATTATTTCCTTAGAGAGCATGTTGAGAAAGGTGACATAGTGTATAAGTTTGTGGAGACTGACTGCCAGTTGGCTGACATTTTCACCCAGTCTTTAGATAGCTCATGGTTCCTGATCTTGTAGGGAGAGCTTGGGTGGTTTGTCCTTATGGCTTAATCTGAGTGGGAGCACCATGTACTTTCTGTATTATATTGTTCATATGCTTCTTTCTTTTGCACTTTCCTTTGGGTGCATTTGGGTTAGTCTTCCTAGCATAGATCAGAATGGTTCTCATTCTCTACTATTTAGACTTCTTCCTCTCATCTTGTGCTTCTATGATGTTGTTTATTAGTTGCTTCTCTTCTCACTAGGTTGAGTTCACTCACTTCTTTTAGGTCTAGCAGGGGTTGGGCCCCCCTTAGGTAGACAAGGAACGTGTTTACTTTCTTATATTTTAGATGACCAGCTAATAGTCATAAAGTCATATGGGGTATATGAGAGCAAGTCTGAGCCACAGTGATCCCTCCTTCTTCGGTCTTTCAAGTGGTATCAGAGCCCGGTTGCCTCTTTCTCATATATCTTAACTGATCTTTAGAGCCATAGCATCATACAAGCATTCCACCAAGCCGCCTCTCTTCGATGGGGTCAACTATCCCTTCTGAAAGAGTAGGATAGAGTCTTACATTCAGGCTCAAGGCTACGCGATCTAGAGAAAGGTTAAGACCTGGTTTATTGTTCCTACCGATGAGCACATCACGGCTATCAATACGCCATATGTAGAGGCAAATGCTAATGTATGGAACATCATTATTCAGGATCTTAGCTGAAGCGAGTTTGATCGCATCTCCCATCTCACGTCAGCTTTCGATATCTGGGTGACCCTCGATGCAGACCATGAGGGCACCACCCTGATCAAGACTGTCCGGTAGGACCAATACACCAATACAAGTGAGAATACAATAAGTTCGAGTGCTTGCTGGTGAGTGCTTAAATGAGTGTTTTGGCAGATTTCACAAAATTCTGAGCAACCTGAGTTGTTGGTCTTACATACTCAGACTCGGACAATGCTCGTCAAATGCTTTTTGCCTTTGGACCTCAGAGTTTAGGAGATGAAGGTAACCACCATTAAGGACACGATTGATCTACCGACCTTGACTCTTGATACGTTGTACTCATGCTCAAGACTCGTGAGATCGACATCATCTCTCGCAAGACAAAGTCGCAATCGTTGGCCTTGGTTACCAATCCCACTTCTACCTCCGGAGCATCTTTAGATGGTGCTTCTGGCTTCTCTTTGGCTGCTTTGTGTGAGATGAGTGATGACCAGTTTGAGTAGTTCCCAGAGAGTGAGTTAGAAATAGGAAGAGAGGGGGTCCGGTGATTTGCTTCGAGTGTGGTGGCCCCAACCATATTCGAGCGAATTGCCCTAAGCTGGAGAAGGGCAAGAACGACTACGGCGGTGTGAGCAAGAACGACTACATTGACAAGAACGGTATCAAGAAGCCGTCAGCTCATGATCAAGGCACGGACAAGAAATACCACAACTTCGGCAAGACTAAGAAGCTCTTCCATCGCATCCTCACCGCCTTCAACAACTTCAACTCTAGCGACATGGAGGGCTAGAGCGACGATGATGGCAAGGATGATCCGCAGAAGGACACCAAGAACGGCGATGACTTCACTAGGAAGTGCTTCATGGCTGATGAGAATAGCATTAGTGATGATGATCTCTACAACGACTCTGATAAGGTATGTCATTCCTACTACCAGCTCAATGATGCTTTTCTCAAGTTAGGAAAGTTTTATACTAGGTGAAGGACTAGGTGTGGTGAGTTAGAGAAGGAGATAGAGAGTTTGTCACGAGAGTTTACTTCACTAAGATCTACTTCTTCCTGTGACGGCTGTGATGTATGTGATTCCTTGCTTGGTGATGTGGAGAAATTAAGGATCTCGCACGATAGTGTAATTTCTGAACTGAATTTGTTTAAGGTGGAGAATATTAGTCTGTTAGCTAAGTTAGAGATGGCTAGAATTATTTTTGTTCAGTCTGATTCTGCTGAGACTACAATTTGCACCTCACGTGAGAATAATGATAATGCTTTCAGATGTTTTTATATCATGCTCCTTGATCTACCTGAAACTTGTGATAGTTGTACCAACTTGAAGATTAACTTAAAGAAGAAAGATCATTGATCTTTATCTATGCAATTTCAGGACATGTGTGATCACAATAAGAAAATGGCTCAATATACTTCTAAGGCACCTGTTGGCTCACCATGCAATAATTATGAAAAACTAAAATCTGAATTGATTGCATTTGATGAAAAAATGTGTGAAGCTAACAAAGGATCCACTAGAGAAGCCACAATCATATTACTTGTTTTGTGCTGAGGTTGAGGAGAAGATGGGAGATATGCAAAAGACTTTTAGCAAGAGCTACGAGGCCCGAATGAGTAGAATTAGGTCTGTCCATTGTGTGTCTTGTGAAGCCCTCAAAGTTGATGCGGTCGTGCATAAGGAGAGATGTGCACGTGCTATTCGATCTTCTCCTTCTGGTTATTCAGTCTCTTCTTCTAGTTCCTCATATGAAAGATCAAGCTCCATTAAGTTGGTTTTGGTGATAATGACAAATACAATTATGAGGTTTTGGTGATAATGTTAATTGTATTTGTGAGACTAACTTTGTTTATTGATTATGACATTATTTAGTCTTATATGAATGAAAAGGTGAAATTGTGTTGCAGTCCCCACATCCAAATATATGATTAAATAATAAATCTACATGTGAGACTAACATGTTTGTTTGAGTATATTGTTGCTTAGCCTTATTTGGATGAAATGATGAAATCAAAGAGGTATGCATTCGAAATCACATTCTTATATATTAGTACATTCATCGGATCCAAAATATAGATTGAACTCCACAAATAGTCTAAAATGAATATGTGCATGTGTTTTCATTATATATACTTGTATGCACATATTTAGGGGGACTTGACTCTATATTTGAGGTTTCATAAGTATTTATATATTTTTCATTACACATATTAGAATCTTTACTTTGAAACATCTCTTAAGTATATAAAGGCTGTGTAGTTTATATATACTCATTTGCAATCGGGTAGTCATTTAGCTTCACCATTATGTGTTAATGGTTAAGATGATTAATGACAGCCGGATAAGTAAGCTTTGCTTTTAAAGCTTATCTCAGAGTATACAAGTGTTGTGTACATATTGTATACTCGTAAAACAATTTTTATCTCATCATGTGTTGAGATTGTCATGAATTACCAAAAAAGAGAAAATTGTGGAATCTAGTCCCTCCATTATATATTAATGGTGATATTTGGTAATTATAGGCAATTGTTTTGTGAACTAACATTTTCCATGAGTTGAATGGAATGTTAGGTTCCACAAATGAGGATGACATGGGATGACTTCATATGTTGAAGATTATCAAGTCAAGAAGGAAGATGGCTTTATGTGTTGAAGGCCATTAAAAAGAACATGTATCATGAGTTGATGTATGTCCAAGAGGAGATGATCATGTGTTGATCATCAAGTAAAGAGAAGGATGCATCATTAGTTGATGCATAACAAGACGATGCTTCAAGAGGATGCTCAAGGCAAAGATATGACTAGTTAGGACTAAGTATGTGTTTCTAGTCTTTTGCCAGTCTTGGTGTTTGATTGGAAAACTGGATTGCTAGTATAGATTGCCATACTATTAAGAATGGTCGTGTCTAGTAGCTTGAGTCTCATCATGTGTTGATAGCTCAATCTCACTTGCTCTAGCTGTCTTTAGCATGATGATTGTATTTGCGAATGTGTTTTGCAAATAGTTGAAGCTCATGTGTTAAATCCTTGTAACATGGGACTATACATTGCGAATGTATTTTGTAAGTGTTTGAAGTCCATATTTTCTATTCCTTATAGTATGAGGTTTATATTTGCACATATATTTTGCAAAAGGTTGAACTTCATCCAAGTAGCATGGACTTAGGTTTGTGAATGTGTTTTGCAAATATGTTAAGTCCATATATCTATTCCTTATGTAATGATTCCATAAGTGTGAAAATGTGTTTTGCAACTTGTTGAAAATCATGTTTGATCAATATGTATATGATACTATAGGCTGCAAATGTGTTTAGCAAAACTTGTTGAAGTATATGTACTTGTCAGAAAAATCGGAACCGTCGCGTGTGTTGTGCGGTACTACCGAAGATTGGAAGTACGGGTTCTATGTGAGCAATACTACCGAACGAGCACACTAAATGGCTTTGTGTGAGTGGTCCGATCAACCAACGGGCGCACCGGCTCTGTATGAGCGGTACTACTAGAAGTCGGTACTACCGGCATGTGTTGCGGGGTTCTACCGAACTTCAAAAGTTCTAGATTTTCCAAGGTATATTTTTTCCAGAGAGATACTTGTGTGGTGATCTTCTCCTCCCTGCGAGAGCAGAAGTTCTGCATGTGTAGAGCGGTACTTCCGATGATCGGAAGTGCCGGACTTTGTGTGGCAGAACTTTCGATTTTGCTAAGTAACAGCTAGTTTTCTGACCGTTGTGAAGGGGAGCGAAAGTACCGGTATTTTTCCTACGGTACTTCCAATTGCCCTGATTTTTCAGGGATTTGACTCAAACGGCTAGTTTTCTTATGCGGAGTATAAATACTCCCTTGTGACCAGTTGGGGATGTGGTTGCTGAACTCAATTGAACTCTCTTGGGTAATTGTGAGCAAGAAGAGTGGTATCTAGAGTGCATGTGTTGCATCTAGAGTTGGATTGTGTATCGAAATGAGCTTGTGCATTCGTTGCACGTGATGAGAGTCAAGTAAGGGGTTCGACTTATTACTCCTGTAGTTTGCCGACTCCTATACGGCGTTGGAGGCGTCGTATGCGGTGATCTTCTCAAAAAAGATTGTGAGAAGACCCGGCGAAGTGTGATGGTTGGAGCTCACCTACCCAGAGTGGAAAAGAGATAGCACTAGTGGATTGGGGTGTTTCGGCTTAATTCGTGGAGTGGCCCAATTTGTTTGGGCTAACCTCAACGTAGACTAGGGAAGACCGGCAAGTTTCCAAATACCACGGTAAAAAGTAACTATGTCAATTGTTGTTTATTTTCTTGTACTCAATTTACGTTCATAAAATTAAATTAATTGCTTGTCAACATAGGATTGCAAACATTATTATAGACTTAGGGTGTTGGTGCACTTAGGTGATCCTAGTTGATTTAGGTTTTATTTGTGCTAAACTAATTTGATTTAAGCTTTCACATGATACACTTGGTTTTAGCCTACTAGCTCAAATAGAATTATAAGAGAGAATTTTTTTAGAAACGATTGTTTGCCCCCTCTAGTCGGCCTCCTTGATCTTATATCGTCCTCTGCTTCTCCTTGTGCTTCCTGTGCCTCTCTTTTTCGGCAGTGTGAGTACCTCATGAACACTCTTAAAAAATTTGTTGGAGGCAAAAAAAGGCTTAATCTTATAGTGAATAAATCCAAGATTTGCAGGTTTAATCAGGGTCTAGGATATGATTTCTTAGAGGATGTGAGGAAACATCCACCTGCAATTGTTAGAGCTGTAGCAGGAGACGTGATCGAGGTTGCGCCCAAGTCAAAGAAAATTGAGTTTAAATCTGTAGGTTTTGTCCAGGGGATTCCTATCGGTAAGGTTGTGCCACCTGCTGCTTTGATCTCTTCGAAGGCGAAGTATCATCCTGCTGTTTCGACCTCTCGTATATGGTATCATTGCACCTTCGCGTAAGGATGGACATGTGGTTGAGTTCTACTTTAGGCGCACCAAGATCGCGCGAAGAGACCATATTCACGCTCTTAGGGGTATTCAGGGTCAGCTCCAGACTCAGAGTGCTCCTAAGACAAACATGAGATCTAGAGTCATGGATAGCTCTTCCGAGTCGTTTGGTTTTAGGCAGCGTCGAGGACTTGGTTTTCAGGATTCTTCTAGTTTTAGTCCTCAAGCTGCTTCTGATAAGGGTTTCCTCCATCCTGAGGATAGATCTCATTTTTCCCGTCGAGGTAGCTATCCGCGGCATGATCAGCATACTGATGTAGGTCAGACCCGCTCTTCCATAGGGTCGGACCTAGCAGAGGCTTGAGGTTTGCAACTAGACCTGCTGTTTCCGCGAGAGACGAGGTGCGTAGAGTAGCTAGAGGTCAGTCTTTTTGGTTCTGTGACTGCATCTTCTGCTCATCGTGTAACTCAGTACTGGGTTACTAGATCTATTCTTATTTACCCCAGTACTGAGACATCGATGTCTTCTTTTCGCTGACTCAGATTCGTCGGGCTAGGAAGGGGGACATTTGGCCTATCAACTCCGGCTATTCTCGACACATAATTGGAGACTCCCATTGGTTATCTTCCCTAGTCCGAGCACCAGGTGATGAGACGATCACCTTTGCAGACACTTAGTCAGGTCCAGTCATCATTAAAGGTACTGTGCGCATTAATAATTCTTTCATTCCAGTCATCATTAAAGGTACTGTGCGCATTAATAATTCCTTCATTCTTAAAGATGTTGCCTTAGTGAGTAAGCTGCGTTATAATCTTCTTTCTGTTTCTCAGTTCACATATGACGATCTCGAGATAAGTTTTAAGAAAAATGCTTGTAAAATCCTTCATTCTTTGGGAAGTTTATTTTGTGAGATTTCTAGGTTTGGGAGAATCTTTTGCACTGATTTTATTGAGTCTTCTGGTGATTCTATCTAATACTTTGTTGCTTCTGAGTCACGTGATCTCTCCTTCTGGCATAGGAGGGTTGGTCACATTGGTTTTGACCATTTGACTTGAGTGAGCGGCCATAACCTCGTTCATGGTCTACATAAGCTCAAAATGATCAAAGATTTAAATTGTGTTCCTTGCTGGCATGGCAAGATGGTTGCTGCTTCTCATCCCCCAGTCATTGTGATTATGACCGATTCACCAGGACAACTTCTTCATATGGACACTATTGGTCTAGCTAGAGTGCAGTCGGCGGGCAGGAAGTGGTACGTTCTTATTGTGGTCGTTGACTTCTCGAGGTTTTCTTGTGTATTTTTCTTAGCCTGAAAGGATAAGACTTTTAGTCATTTTCGTGGTTTGTTTGGTATGTTGTCCGTTAAACTCCCTGGTGCCTCACAAGTGATCTGCAGGGATAATGGCACGGAGTTCAATAACTCCTACTTTGAGAGCTTCTATGATGAGACAGGTGTAGAGCATCAGTTCTCTTCTCCATACGTCCCTCAACAGAATGGCGTTGTGGAGAGGAAGAACCGTACCTTGGTTAAGATGGCCAGGATGATACTAGATTAGTATACTACACCTAGGATGTTTTGGGTTGAGGCTATAGCCACCACGTTCCATGTTTCGAATAGAGTCTTTCTGAGGGCGCACTTGCACTGCACTTCTTATGAGTTGAGGTATGGGCGAAAGCCCAGTGTCTCGTATTTTCGCGTTTTTGGTTGCAAATATTTTATTTTAAAGTTTAGGAACCTAGATAAGTTTGAATCCCCCTCTTCGGACGGTATCTTTCTAGGTTACTCGGGTTCTTCGCGGGGCTATAGGGTCTAGAACTGCGAGACTAGTAGGATCATAGAGACATGTGATGTTACTTTCGATGAGGCCAGTCCTGGTACTAGGCCCGACATCTCAGGTCTAGTTGTATAGTTTGAAACCATCTTCGTAGATGATGGGGAGGATGGAAATGAAGGTTCTTTACGTGATATAGTTCCTTTTTCCACTGTGGTGCCTGTTTCTACCACTGCGTCTCAAGGAGATCAACTCGTACCTTCTAGCTCTTCTGGAGCTTGTGGCACTACCCCTACCTCCTCGGCTCATGAGGTAGAGGCCACTTCTTCTTCTCATCTAGGATCTCCCGAACATATTTAGCATCGACATACTCCTGAATAGATCATTGGAGATCTCGTTGAGCGTGCCACGCGGTCAAAATCTGGCTTAGCTCACTTCTGTCTATATTCTGCCTTTGTCGCCTCTTTCGAGCCTAAGGATATTTTTCATACACTTTCTGATGAGTCTTGGGTCGACGACATGCATGAAGAGTTAAAGAATTTCGAGAGTAACAAGGTCTGGTCGCTTGTTGAGCCCCTAGTGGTCTTAATATCATAGGAACTAGGTGGGTCTTTAAGAACAAGCAGAGTGAGGATCGGGTAGTCATCCGAAATAAGACTAGATTGGTAACTTAAGGTTTCTCCCAAGTCGAGGGTTTAGATTTTGAGGAGACCTTTGCCCCTGTAGTTAGGGTAGAGGGCATTAGGATTTTGGTTACATTCTCAACGTCTAAGGGCTTCAAGTTGTACCATATGGATGTTAAGAGTGCCTTCTTCAATAGGTATATTGAGGAAGAGGTCTTTGTTAGACAGCCTCCAGGTTTCGAGATGAGCATCCGCAGGCATGGCAATGACTTTTTGCTCGTCCATATTTATGTGAATGACATTATATTTGGTGGCTCCTCTCATGCTCTTGTTTCCTAGTTTTCTGATGTCATGAGCATAGCGTTCGAGATGAGCATAATGGACGAGCTGACCTTCTTCCTTGGCTTCTATATTAAGCAGACTCGAGATGGTACATTCTTGCATCAAGGTAAGTACACTTGAAATCTTCTGAGGCGCATCGACATGAGTGACGACAAGCCAGTATCGACTCCAATGTCAACCTTAAAGACAATTGATCCTGACGAGGATGGCGAGTTGGTAGATCATAAGGAGTACCGCAGCATGATTGGCTCTCTTATGTACCTCACTACTTCAAGGGTAGACATACACTTCGCCGTGTGTCTATGAGCTCGATTTTATACCCCTCCTCGCGCCTCTCACCGTCAGGCGGTGAAGCGCATCTTCAAGTACCTTCGAGCTATTCTAGATTATGGTGTCTGGTACTCTTTGCTTCCTACCTTTTCCTTAGAACCTTCTCAGACACACTTTGCTGGCTGTAGGATAGATAGGAAAAGCATTTCTGGGACTTACCAATTCATTGGCACTTCTCTTGTTTCTTGGTCTTCTAGAAAGCAATCCAATGTTACACAGTCCACCGCAGATGCCGAATATGTTGCAGCTACTAGTTGTTGTAATCAGGTGCTTTGGATGATTTCGACCTTGCAGAACTTTGGGTTAGCCATAGATAGTGTTTCTTTTTTCTGTGATAACACTTCTGTCATTAACATTGCTAAGAACCAAGTGCAACACTTTAGGGCCAAACACATAAATATCATATATCATTTCATTTCCTTAGAGGCCATGTTGAGAAAGGTGACATAGTGTACCAGTTTGTGGAGACTGACTACCAGTTGGCTGACATTTTCACCAAGTCTTTAGCTAGCTCATGGTTCCTGATCTTGCGGGGAGAGCTTGGGTGGTTTGTCCTTATGGCTTAATCTGAGTGGGAGCACCATGTACTTTCTGTATTATATTGTTCATATGCTTCTTTGTTTTGCACTTTCCTTTGGGTGCATTTAGGTTAGTCTTCCTAGTATAGATCAGAATGGTTCTCATTCTCTACTATTTAGACTTCTTCCTCTCATCTTGTGCTTCTAGGATGTTGTTTATTAGTTGCTTCTCTTCTCACTAGATTGAGTTCACTCACTTCTTCTAGGTCTAGCAGAGGTTGGGCCCCCTTGGGTAGACAAGGAACGTGTTTACTCCCTTATATTTTAGATGACCAGCTAATAGTCACAAAGTCATTGGGTAGATGAGAGCAAGTCTGAACCATAGTGATCCCTCCTTCTTGTCTATGCTTTAAGGACTGTCATTTCTTTGTTTTTCCAACTTCTCTCTCATGCTTATTGCTTTGGCTCAAAAGGAGTTTATTTGAGTTTTTCTTGCGCTTAATATTGGCATAACTCAATTTAAACCAAATTGCTTCTAAAATTTGACTCACTTGCTGAGGGGGAGTTGGAATTTTTATGGCGTCATATTTAAATTCAACAATATGTACTGTAATATAAATACATGGAGCCCTGATTATTATCTTAATGTGACATGATAAATTGCTTTACATCTTGCCATATCTTGTGCTAAGTCTGCTATATTTATCATGCTCTTTCATGTGTAGCTTTGTTGTTACCATGATAGATCCTTTAAATGTGAAAAACTTGAACTAAATCATGTCTTACTTCCTACTATGATTCATGCCATGTTAAATTAGCTAAGTTGAGTCTTGAATTTAAATTGACCTTTAGATTGAGCTATACTAGTTTTTCATTGAAACATGTGTTAGTATTAGCCTTTTGTTCTTGAACTAGATCAACAAAATGCAAAATGATCTCTTTTATGCGAAAAAATTGAACTCATCAATTCTTTCTTATGAGACGGCTTGCCATTGCAATAGGCATGAATTCAGTGGTAGTTTTGGATTACCAATATCACTTCCTTAAGCTTCTTGCTTGGAGTAGTTCATTAGGCTTGAGATCTAGCACTTAGCCAAGAAAATAATATTTTAATAAAAAGTGGTTGAAGCTCGGCTATAACTAAAAATGAACTTAAAAAGATGCCAAATATGCTCAATTACAAATGTTGTCAAGTGTTTGAACAAAATATTTCAATTTTGAACTTGTAGCACTCTAAAATGATTCAATTATAGCTTCTGGGATCCATTTGGTGTATTGACATGGCTTGCCACATTTCGGGATAATTTTGACATGCTAAAATCCATTTAATCTCAGAATCGTTGCTTATGTGGTGTTAGCTTCGCTATATATGTTTTCGCATGATCTAGATAACACTTTCACTTTTTATAGCTTAGTGTAATACTTAGAAAGTTACTTTGGATAATATCCGTGGCTCCTAATGCTTCAAAATGAATAAAATATAGCAACTTCATTTTAGTCATGCTCTATTTTCTTCTATACATCTTGAGGATTCTATTGCCAAAGGGGGATAAAGACATGTAAAAATGTACATCTAGAACGTGATTGTGCTTTTATGCAAAATCTCAATTTTTGGAGCCTTATTGTGTTGCTGTGATTTTCTTGGTATTTAAATCACTTCTCACCATGACTAAGGTCACATCGAATACTTGTTCTTTTCTTTGGACTTAGAGTGAGATTTCCCGACAGTTTTAGGTGGATATAAAGTTTTTGAGCAAAATTATCATTTTCAGTAACTTATATCCATTTCTGTTTCAAATGATCATGTTCAATTCTCTGCATCCTTCCCATGATCATTTTGAGCTCTCTTTGCAAAATTCTTCCTTTCTTTTCTAAAACCACCTCTAATTTGCAATTTTAGAGAATTGTCAATTGATTCATCAAGGGAGAGATTGATGGACCATATGAGAAGGTCCAGGATACTGTTGTGATGAACTATTATAAGTTTTGTGGAGTGGTGAATTGGTTTTGCAGAGATTGTGTTTGGTTTGGACTGAATTTTAGAAGTTCCAAAAAATCATAAGTATCGCAGGTATAATCGCAGTAGTACCGCTAGTGTTTGTGCGGTAGTACTAGATTGAGTTGCGGTATTTTTGTAGAGAGGTCCAGATAAGGATTTTAACATATGGTAGTACCGCAGTGCGGTAGTATCTGCGTGTTAGGCGCGGTACTATCAATCTTCGCAAAAAATAGGACTTTGGGAATTGGGTCATGATGTGAGTTGGGATGACCTGGGTCATTGCATTAAGGTTGCATGATGCATGTTTTACCTAATGTAGGTCAAGTTGTGAATAACTTGTGCCCGATAATGATTTCTTTGTCTTTGAATGTGCATGGACGCTTGAGTCAACTGTGGTCAACAATGATGATCGGGGTTAGGCTCATGGAGGAGTTGAGGTCCAGAATGATTGAGAATGCCGGGTGAGACAGTGAGCGCAAGCATGGCACGAAAAAGACGGGAAATGTTCAAAGGCAAGATCAAATGACGGGATGGCACCATATAGCTTGCGCAGGCTAAATGAGCCATGGTGCAGTGGAACCAGGATGGAAAAGACTTGGCAATGTGTGGTGAGCTAGTGGTGCACCTACACGTGGCAAGCATGATGATTGTTTGTAGTGATTGGTGATGACCGGGTCAAGAAAGGATATTTTGACCAAAATATCAGAAACCATTTTAGATCAAAACCGCAACGTATGGGCGATGCGTTGGAGAGCGGTTTAAGTCAAGGTGGTTCTGGTTTGATCAAGACGGATCAGGACTAAGGATTTAGCAAATGTACACTTATACGATTTAAAAAGAGTGCATAAGTGAACTTGTGTGAGTAAAACCCGTGTGTGTGGGTTAATGGGTTCCCCATTATAATAGTGGATAGTATCCATTAAGATGAATAGATGGCTGGTTACCCACCTATAAAAGGGGGTTGGGATGAAGACAAGTAAGGTTAACCATCTTAGCCATCTCTTGTTGTCTCTTTTCTATGTTTAGGGTTAGGGTTTAAGAGTGAGTAACTTAGGTGCTCTTTGTCCTCCAAGATGGAGTGACTGTAAAACCTATCTTTTCAAGTAAGCAATACATTAATCTTTATGCAACTCTTGAGTTCATCTTATTTTTGATTGATGTACTTGACTTTTGTTGATTTTGATCTCTTTTCTTTCTTTCTTGTGATCTTGCTATGTCAAGGACGTGTAAAATATGGAGATAATCCTTGAGAATATATCTCCATGGAGATAATACTTGAGAATACATCTCCACCCATTTACGCACTTCGATAGCAAGATTCACGAGAAAACATATTTTTACTTGACTTTGGTATCTTTGGTCCATCTCTTGATCTAAGAGTTTTTGATTTGGTTTCTATGGTGAACTAACTTGCTATGATATGTGAGAACAAATCTACTCTTCTTGGTTATTATCATTCCACGAGCAAGTTGTATTCACCGATTTTGGTTTTGCCTCGATTTTAGTACAACCTTCCAACAAACTGAAAAATGTCTCAACTTTGACCATGATTTTCATGATCGTTTGTTGGAATATATTCGCAATACCCTAGAAAAGATTCATGCAAAATTTCATATCATTTAGATCTACAGATCAAAAGTTCCATTTATTCTTGGTTTTGAACTTGTATTGAAAGTATTGTTCACCGAGAAAAAGTAGTACCACTGTGCAAACAGAGGTACTTTTGAAAATCAAAAGTACCACATTACAAACAGTAGTAATACCGTAGTTATAATGTCGGTATTACCGATTTCATGATTTTTCTCCAAAATTTCAGCAACTTCTCTTGCTCATCTTGTGGTAGTTTTCATCATAATCTTCATAACTTTGTAACTATTTGAGTGAAGGATGATGAATACTTAGAGAAAATTTGAAAGTAATTGTTAGACCATGTAGCTAGGTCTAGGATATTTTGGTGATGAATAATTGACAATGGTTAATTTACGATGATGAATATTTGGTAATATTGCTTAGCATTGTTATGCGAGTTGTGTCGCGTGTATGCGTATGGACTGATGTTGGTCAAGTTGGGATGAACTTGTGTTGAAAGAATGTTCTTTGGTCTTTGTATGTGCAGATTGAGCATGAAGGCGATCATGGTCGATGACGAGGAGAACTGGGACTAGGATGGGGAGATATGAGGTCCAGATGGTCGAGGATATCATGCGAGATGGTCGGGCTCATGTTTGGAGCGCATGGGGATCAGAGATGGATGATACGTGTTGGAGCTACGGAGGTGCGGTCCGAAGGCTACGACACGTGGTGGATGATGCGTGGAGAAGCCACAGGAGGTGCGGTCCTGGAGGTTTCGACACATGACGTGTTACAAAAGTCGGGAGTGCGAAAAACCCGTGTTAGGAAGGGTTTTGGGTCCCTTGGAAATTAGTGGGCTAAAAGTCTGATTGAGATAAAAAGATATATATCTAGTTGGATGAGTTGGATTAGAATTTTAAGTAGAGATCGAATAAAATTCGTAGAAGGCTGCGTAAAAGGATACATAAATTGTGATCGGAAGGATGACTTTTGGAGAGACTAATTTTGTGTTAGAGTTTAAAGATGTCAAAGAGGATAATTTGTAGCCACTATCATGCAGAAGGAAAAAAATAGATCTATCCTGAAGAAATTGGTACGGCAGCTTTTTTCTTCGCGTCGTTCTCGTGTCGACGTCTTCTCCTGCGCTTTGTGCATCTTCCCAGCGACACGTCCCGCAGCACCGTCGGTGGCACGTTCTCGTTGTCCTCCTTGGGATGGCGGCTTGTGGAAAATCGGTTTGGCCTTTTTGCTTCTTTGATGCGTGCATGCAGCTAGATACATATGCATGGTTGCTGCATGCATGTGTGTTTAGACGTAATTAATTTGGAGGCTTGCATGCACTGGCTTTGAGGTGTTCACGTGCGGTGATGAGAGGAAGTGCTAATTAGTTTTGGTGAGAAGTATTGGCGCTTGAAGGCTGCATGCGTGTATTGATTGGGGAGTTCGGATCTCAGCTTTTTGGTTGTGTTTTGGTTTGTGCGACGTCGTTTCGTTTTGGCTGGACGAACACGTCGGATCGACTAGAAGAAAAATATGCGCAGCGGCCGGACGGAGATGCGGATGATTTTGGCGGTCGGACGTGATTAGCGATCGCGTTTTCCTCTCGCGCGATGTCGTCTTGATTCTCGGCCGATTTTTTTTTCGTGTGTGGTGTGCGCTCGCAGCAGCGATCTCTCTTACTTTATAGGTTGAAAATTTTTGTTATACGTTGCAATCATTCATCCTTCTTTGATTATCATCGTCGATTCTACAAGTAACATTCACCTCTTCTTTATTGTCATCCTCGGTTTTTCAATTTATCATAACTAAAGAAAAAATATATATGCTGAGAGTCGAAACAAGGAGCAAATGTCAGAAGGGATGCTCGACAAGAAGCGATTACATGCTCCTATTGCACAACCGTGGCCACATGTCACCTTTCCAAAGTAATGCAAACCATAGTTGGGTACAGGAATAATCAGGTTTAGCGAACCAATCGAACCGCCCATTCTAGTAATGAGAGCTTTGCTTCATGCCAAACTATCGAGAGGCCAAAGCTTTCCGGATCGAGGGCGTAGGTCTTTAAACTTTTTGTGGTCTTGCAAGTTAGTTTCCCAATCTTGACAAATCCCTAGGATTGCACTCCACTCTAAATTGCATGTTGCAAAGTGTACCGATGCTTTCAAGTCTTCAAAATTTAGTTCCTTGCCCTTGTTCAGATCAGAAGACGGTCATTTTATCTGATCTTCTCTAGTTGCTCAAGCAAACCCGTCAATCATACGCACCTACGTACCAACATGCATGTGATGCCCAATCTGCAAGAAAAAAATGCCTCTAGTGATTATACAGTTTATTATAGTGCTTGGTACCATC
This sequence comes from Bonia amplexicaulis, assembly GCA_036346245.1. Lineage (NCBI taxonomy): Eukaryota > Viridiplantae > Streptophyta > Magnoliopsida > Poales > Poaceae > Bonia > Bonia amplexicaulis. The sequence continues at coordinate 18,405,099 of CM070750.1, read as the reverse complement.
TAGATAACTCATCATATTCTGCGAGCTAATGTAATTACTAGCAGCAGAGGCACGGCGTGACACCGTGTTAGCTACCACGTAGACCGAAGCAAAAAATCATAATTTGCGAGAGAGCCTTTCCTGAAAAATCAAGGAAACGTACGTATTTCCAAAAAAATGAAGGTTTCTTTGCAAAAATAAAAGGCCCATACATAATAATGGGAAAACTACGGGGCTTTATCCCGTAAAAGGAGGGCCTCCCTGAAAAAATTGAGGACCCATACGTAATTTTGAAAAATGGATGGCCTTCTCACGAAAGTGTTGACGTAGCGGGGTCTTTCTACAAAAATCGAGGATCCGCATGCGATTTCAGAAAGCTGGAGGGCCTTTTCGCAAATCGGCTAACGTAGAGGTTGTCGCTGAGGGTGAATCCCCTTGGTATTCCGCGAGCTAATGTAATTACTAGCAGCAGAAGCGCGATGTCACGCCACGCTAGCTAACATGTGGACCGAAGTAAAAGAGTTGACAATTTGTGGGGAGCCTTTCCTAAAAAATCAAGGACACATATGTATAGATTTTGTGCAAATATGTCTAGTTAGGGCAAATAGGGAGATATATGCTGGGTACGAACTTTGGTACTATAATCGAGGCATGAAATAGCACAACAAGTAAAACCATAAAGTGGTTAGTGTGTTGCGCCTTACATCATCAGGGCCGCTCGACCACGGCTTCTTTATTTTGAACACGTTAAGCTTACGACCACCGATCGCAGCGCCCCAGTGCTCTACGAGTACTCCTTTCAACCAAGCCAGTTATAGTACTTTTACGGGTGCGTACTACTACCACGTTGAGACAAGGGTGCTACGTCGACCACGCTTGCTTGAGCACAGTCGCTTCGACCATGTACTACGACCACGGTTCAATCAGTTGCAGTGTCATGCCTCATACGACCGCATGTTCTCAACTGATTGCAAGGCGCGTGGCTAATTTACAGAAACCTATGCCCAGTGATGGAAAGAAAAGATTGATTCGGGATGCATTGTCTTCACAATGGAAAGATGATCACATCGTGTCCCTATCCGATGGAAGTAATTCTTAACAAATCTTTTGATATGGAATGCAGAGTTCTAGAAGGTAACTAATCCGTAGTCGATCAGAAATTTTATCTTAATTTAAATGGCTTGATCGGCCCACGTGGGAGCCACGTACGATGCCTACAACCCTTGCCCACGTCTATAAAAGGGGAAGCACATCCGCTCACCAAGGGGGTGGGAGGACGGAAGGAAAACGAAGGTAGAAACAGAGAAGCAGATACAGACACAGTCACAGAGGAAAAATGCAGATCGAACACTCGACGACAAGTTACGACCCTGACGAACTCAGGGGAAAGGAAGAGAAGGCAGAGGAGCTCAGGAGAATAGTCTGCATAAGGCAAGGCCATGGCGCGCTCTGCTCCGAAAGGTAAATCTACTTTTTTTCCCTTTCTCTGCTATTTAGCCATCTCGCATGTCGATAGATGGCAGCGTGTAGGGAAGATTGCCAAGTACCATGATTGCTGTTGGCAATACCATCATTTAGGCGCTGCAGAGTTCGCCGTCAAAAAGCCCGTGGTCATGATGCTGATGTTGGCAACATCATTGATCATTTGCCGATCCCACGAGTTTAAAACGCAAAGCCCCTTCATTCCTTACCCATAGCTCGATCGTCCCAGGCCAATCTACACGGCTGCAGTGATCCATCATATACCAGATTTTTGACCCGCTCATGTGTTCGATCTGATGATGGCTCTGCAAGGCGAGGCGAATGATGCTACTCTCGAGTGTCTCTGACCACTTCTAGTGGGCAAGTATCTCTGACCGCTCGCAAAGTTGAGCGCCTCCGATCATTTTCTATGAGCATGCCCTCCAACCGCTCGCAAAGCCGAGAACCTCTGATCGTTCCTGTGGGTAAGTGTCTCCGATCGCTCGCAAAGTCGAGCGCCTCCGATCTCTTCATGAAGACAGATGTCTTTGACCGCTCGTCGATGTTGAACGCCTTCGACTGCTCCTCAAAGACGGACACTCTGACCGCTTCTCAAAGATGCGCACTCCGACCACTTACCGAAGTCGAGTGCCTCCGATCGCTCCTCGAAGAAGAACGCTTCCGACTGCTCATCGAAGCCGAACGCCTCTAACCGCTCTTCGAAGATGGACGCATACGACCACTTGCCGGAATCAAGCCACTCTGACAGCTCAAGAAGGCGGGCCTCTCTGACCGCTTGTTGAAGTCAAGCCTCTCCGACCACTTCACGAAGGCGGGCCTCTCCGTACGCTACCAAAGTCGAGTGCCTTCGACCACTCATCGTACTCGGGCAGCGTCGACCGCCTTGGCTGCTCAAGTGCTGCCGACCGCCCATTGTACGCATACTTTGGCTGCAGATCTCCAATCACAGTGCTTCAATATTCCAACAAGTACTCCCCTACGACCAGGCTTCATAGGTGCCCCATTCGACCACGGTGGATTTCAACCATAGACATCTTCCGGTGGGTTTCGACCACGGACATCTTCTGGTGGGTTTCGACCATAGTGGCTTTCAACCACGGACATCATCCGGTGGATTTCGACCACGTTGGATTTCGACCACTGACATCTTCCGGTGGGTTTTGACCACGGACATCTTCCGGTGGGTTTCGACCACAGTGGCTTTCGACCATAGATATCTTCAGGTAGGTTTCGACCACAGTGGATTTTGACCACGGACATCTTCCGATGGGCTTCGACCACGGACGTCTTCCGATGTGTTTCGACGATGGTGGATTTCGACCTCGGACATCTTCCGATGGGTTTCGACTACTGTGACTGTCGACCACGGACATCCTCTGATGAGTTCGACCGTAGTGACTTACAACCTCGAACATCTTCTGATGGGTTTCGACTACTGTGACTGTCGACCATGGGCATCTTCCGATGAGTTCAACCATAGTGACTTTCGACCGCAAAGTGCTCCCAGCGAGCTTCGATCACGATGGATTTCGACCACGGGCATCTTCCGGTGGATTTCGACCATTGTGGATTTCAACCTCAGACATTTCTCAATGGGTTCCAACTATGATGACTTTCGGCCACGTGTGACATCTGATGGATTTCGACCATGTGACCCTTGACTACTGATATGTCCTCGACACTGATTCTTGTTGCCATTATTGTCAGATTGGTCACGCTAGACGTTAATCATGCATACTTCAAATCACTTCCGTTGTGTTCATTCGATACCGACGAGGTCCAATGGCACGGAAAGGCACGGTCAGTATAACGACCACGCTATCAACGGCCCCATATACTGACGAGGTTATGGATAATGCCAATGCCCACACCTTCATTGACCATTCATCCCTTGCATAGAGAACATAAAGCGAAGACCAAAGACGGCGACCAACACACAGCTTAATCGGAGGTATTCTGTGGGTTTACCCCGCGGATGTAATTAACCGGGAGCCTTCCAGGCCCCGGGAACCAGGACACCACATCGTTTATGTCAGATCCGCTACACAAAGTAGGTTACAGAGCACATATATATAAAGAAAACTTGTAATTTTGTTCTTCTCAAATGAATGAATAAATACATGTTTTCTCTACTTTTGCTGTGTTTATCTATTTTTGTGTAATTTAGTACACTGACACGCCTGCACCTTGTACCCTAGGGCAAGAAATCCGTGCTATTTCTCGCGTCAAACACGAAAAAATCAAGGGCTCATACATAATAACGGAAAATCACAGGGTTTTATCCCGTAAAAGGAGGGTCTTCCTGAAAAAATTAAGGGCTTATACGTAATTTCGAAAAACAGAGGGCCTTCTCTCGAAAGTGCTCACGTGGTGGAGTCTTTCTGCAAAAACTAAGGACTCGCATGTGATTTCGAAACACTGGAGTATCTTTTCGCAAATTAGCTGACATGAAGGCACACAACAAGGGTGAATTCACTATATTTAATATAATGGGAGTATGTATTGTATTAGTAACAATCACATCTCTATCTCGGATCCCACGCTTAGCAGCCTCACATCTAGGGCTGTGAACGAGTCGAGCTCAAGCGAGCTTGGACTTCCAGGCTCGAGCTCGGTAGAAGCTCGAGCTGAGCTCGAGTTAGGGTACAAGCTTGGACTTAGGCTCGAGCTCGGCTCATTGAAGCTCGACAACAATTAAAATAATTTATTATGCACTATTTTTTAATAATAAAAATTTTGAGTTCGAGCTCGACTCTAATAAGCTCGATAACAGTCAAAATAATTCAAAATATACACTAATCTTCAACAATAAGAAAAACTCGAGCTCGAGTAAACTCGGTAAGAGTTAATATGTATCACTATTTAATCTCGAATCGATGCTAGTAAACTATTCGAGCTCGGCTCAGTAAAGCTCGCGAGCTGGAAATCAAGCTCGAGTTCGGCTCGTTAAAGTTCAAACCGAGCTCGAATCTAGCCTAAAATGAACCGAACTTGAATAGTTCGCGAGCTTCGAGCTTTTTTTACAGCCTTACTCACATCCTCGCAGCATTCTATAATCGTGCATCCATGTGACATGATAAAAGTGGCACTATTGTTTTGTTTTGTTTAGCAACTCACATCTCCCTCTTCGCATACTCCCTATATTAAACTTGGGGGAATGCATGCCTCCTCGTCCGTGCCATGTGACTGACATGGGTATGCGCATGAGGAGCGCTCTTAGCCATCGGTTAATAGCTCGTGGTCTCCAGATACGATTCTCGTGCGCTTGTGTTTTCCTCACCAGTCGGCTCGCTTTGTTCCTGGGCCGACACGTTTACCATCGAAAGCTTCCAGAGAAAGACACTCATCAAAACTATGGGTCTATTATTTGCGGCTTCTAAAATCGATTTTTGGCTTTGCTATAATATCTAACTTTCAAACGGAGTATTTTCTCAAGACATTATTTATAAATTAATTTACATGTTAAAAGTCCAATATGTATAGTAGCTAAAATTATAAATAAGTATTTCTCTTCGTAATATCTGTCACAATAAATCTAAAACTTAAATTTTTAATTAAAATTAATAAACCACAGTCATGAAAAAAAGAACAGGCCCTCTTGTCTGCGTTGAACGACCGCTTCGGGATGGTTCCCTCCTCTGCGCTTGCTTTGCTACGCCACCCTTACACATTGTATGTCGCTTACGTTTGGGCCCCACTCACTGTCCTTTGGTACGACGTGTTTCCTCTTGGTGGGTTACCCTTCCATCTGTCGTTTATTCCCGTGCTAAGAGCGGATTCCGCGGGGTGGCCGTCCATTTCACGTTCTGGACTCCGCGAGCTGGCCGTGTGTTCTGCCTTATGGGTTCTTACCTTCGCCGCGGTTCGTGTGTTTCTCGGTCTGCGCTGCGATGCGCTTCGCCTTCTTTCTTTCCATTCCCCTCGATCTGTGCCAATGGGGAGCTTAATGTGAGTTCTTGGTATTTCCATGCCCCTCGATCTGTGCCAATGGGGAGCCTAATGCGAGTTCTTTGTAATTGTTTTTTTTTTTGCCTTCTTGTTTGATTCGATCCTCGGACTGTGTTATTGGGGGTCCTAATGCGAGGTCAACTATTGTCCGTCACAGATTTGTTGATTTGGCCCTCTTTGTTTGCTTCTTACGGCTGGCTACTTCACTGTTTTCCGTTACGTACTTCTGATTTCTCCCCTCTTTGTTTCATTTTTATGGTTAGGTGGTTAGTTCGGTTTGCCTTCTGATCTGTGCTCATGTCCTTGGTTATTCCTTCTTACGATTAGGTGATTATTTTAGTTATTCGAACACGTGCACTTACAATTGTATAAGAGGATGATGTGCTATTCTTAGCAGCATTCTTTGATATGCAATGTTTTCGTATTATCAGATGTGCTTACCCTCCTCGAAAAAAAGCTATCATTAGTCTCTGTTAGCAGGTAGATTTCATTAAAATAGATTCATTGCTTACAATTTGCATCTTGATGTACAGAAAAATATTAATGTGAAGACAGCCACAGGAATTGCAGATTGGAAAAAAAAGAAGAAGATGATAGAAGAGATCACCAGAGGATTGTACAAAGCCAAATTCTTACCTTACAGCTACAATCCTGCAATTTCAGGTGTATCATTGGTTTATTCCCTTCGCTAATTTTATGTGCTTCTTTCTTTTCCTTTTTGTAATATATTATTTCTGTAGTAGTTAAGGAATCGAAAGTGATGTCAAAGAACTACACAAAATTAGGTAACACTTCCCTATTTTAGTTTGCAGGCTTCTTGACAAGAGAAAGCGGCCATTTATGGAATATTTTTCCCATTAGAGGTAATCTTCACTGGCTTGCTGATGTGCACTTCAACGCAGCAGCCATCGCCGCAAGGATCTAAGGTTAGTTCTCCATACATGTGCCTTTTCGTTTATTTTGCTTCATGTTAGATGCAAATGTTAAATTATGCAAGTGAGGAGTAAGTTATGCAAATGTTGTATCCAGAAAATATTAAAAATCCGCTGTACTTCAGAACCACTATTGATGCTTGTTCTAACTTGTAAATGTTCTTGCTTAATGCGTCACTGGAGCAACGTGCAACCAAAGAAAAACTGAACGGAATGAGGCAATAATTGTGCATACGGGATTATTTCAGAGAGACGAATTGGTCCTCCCGGGGTACTTTAATACAGGGTTAAGCCTGAAATATTGCTCTTCCAGGCTTACACTGTTGCTTTGTTATCACGGAAATTTGAAGCTCACTCAATTGTTGCTGTCAAGTTTAATGATTTCATCGCACATTTAATGATTGTGGCCGCATCGCTTCACACATTGCAGGAATGACAGCCTTGAAGTTTGGATGATTTTTATTGCCCTACTTTGGTGAATTGTCTATAACGGCTTGGTGATATGCGGTCCTGTATCAAGAGTCCAAACCAAAGGTTGTCTTGCACCCTATATGCCTACAAAGTTTTATCATTTGTGGATGTCTTATTGACTTGCCTGTTTCAATGTTTTGAAGAAAATTTCTATCAACTTTCAAAGTCTATACTTGTGACAGACTTGCTCTGTGTTTTGGTGTACCCCCCTCTGAAGCCTTGGCCTACATGGATGCTAGAAAGTTTTCATGTCATGCTACATTTTAAATTTGAATGAATCTGTCTGTGGACCATGAATTTTGTTTTCTACGCTCTGTTATCCGTGCATCTTCCAGTATAGTCACCTGGACGATGTCCAAGTGTGTCTACTGCATGTTTCTCTTGAGAAATGTATGGCCTACCTATATTGGTTTGAGATACTTGCATGTTTCACTTGAGAAATGCTTGGCCTAACCATGTTGATTTGTAAAATCTAATTTTGAGGGCATAGAAACATTACTCACCTTGGACTATGAACTTTGTCTGCTGTCCACTGATCCGTGCGTGTTCCAGTATGGACGATGGACACTTGGCCCATGTATGAGGACAATATACATGCATTCAGATATTATGGCATTAACCATCATAATATTGTCATCCTTTTGCTCTGAGTTGTTCTCAAGTAGTCTATCACAAAATTTATGTTCTTTTCAGCTGTAATAGTTTCACACCAGAATTCTCTGTTCTTTTGCTAATGTCCTTTCATATCTTAATATTTTCCACAGGTAATTTGAATAGGAAATGGAAATTAGCATTTTTGGATTAACTGGAAGCAGTTAATGGATTATGTATCTGAGAGCAGTATGGATGAGCAGATGGACAATCACATTGAGGATAGCTTGGTCCATAGCTACTGCCAAAAACACTTTTATTACCTTGCTTGGTGTATTTGATATTTTAGTTACATATGGCTTTTATGGGATGATAGACTACTTGAGAAACGGATATCTGATATATTCTGAGACTCCTATATACGCTATGTTGCCTTGTAAATTACAGAAAGGACCAGGCATGAATAATTGTTATTGTCGTGTCATTTTCCTATGTTTTGGCTTATGGAATTTTAGACAAGCATGCAGACGCTCATACGAGCAGGCTTCAATGTAACTGAGCTATTTATTGTTAATATCAACCATCAATCTTTGTCGTTTTCAGTTTGGATGTCAGTCTCGAGTTACTAACTGCTTTTACTATTTCTGTGCCACATGTTGGGAGACTCAAAAGGAGCTGTTTTTAGGGTTTTTTCTATGGTTAATGGCTTTTAATTGCAGCTACTTATCAGTGCTTTTTGAGACGGCACCGGACGGCGGACAGGGGTGGACCTTCCCTTTGGATAGCCGCTCGAGCTTCGTCGTCGATCGGACCCCTAGGCGTCGGTAACCCCTCTTCCAGAGCGAGCAGAGAACAGCGACGGACAACGAGCACTAGCAGAAAAAGGCGTGACGGTTGAAGAAATAGAGGAGGCGCATGGGCTTCGGTCAGGCCTAGAAGGCCAACGGGCCAGGATTGATTTTTTGCACTTTTGCTCTCATGTCGTTGTACGGTTGAAAAAAATAATAAGTCACAAGTGACGGTTGAAGAAATAGAGGAGGTGCATGAGCTTCGATCAGGCCTAGGAGGCCAACGGGCCAGGATTGATCTTTTGCACTTTTGCTCTCATGTCGTTGTACGGTTGAAAAAATAATAAGTCACAAGTCACGCGATTTCCACATGAAAATACACGCGCGTATGTGTGTTTATCACTCTACATGTTATCCCCATGTGTGTGTCACACGATTCAAAGAGTGGCAAGAATTTCATTTTATAAATTGGTCTATTTCACTTTGCCTTAGTAACAAGATACTAAATCTTGCATACTTTAGAAATATAGAGAATATGCCTCATTTATATGGGCCTCCACGCAATGCAAGCAGCTCCTCTGAGGTCAAAAGCGCCCACCTTATTATTTTTTTCTCTCTTATCTCTATCGGATTAATACAATAATTACATTATTATTTAAAATCGAATAACATTATTATTTAAAATAGCATAACCGTTGGATGACTTGGGCTAGTCATTCAATCATTAGGCGGCATGGATTAGTCGTCCAACTGTTGAGCGACTTGTTCTTGTGTCGCCCAACGATTAGACGACATGAGGTCAAAAGTGCAAAAAAATCAATTCGCAGATATTTGATGTTACCTTGCTTGTTGTATTTAATATTTTGGTTACCTATGGATTTTATGGGATGAAAGTCTACTTGAGAAAACGAATATCTGGTAGATTCTGAGACTTCGGGTTCTTTCAATCGTACACGCCTGAGTCACTTTCATGCTTGCTCTTGTGTGTCGTAAATGGAGAATTTGAAAGCTAGAGTCTTCTCTTTCTCCTGCTGTAACGCAAGAATAATGGAATGCGAGTCAGCGTCAAAAATGATCTTTACACCTGAAACAATCCCCATGTGATGGTTGAATCCTCGAGAATCTTTATTATTTCCTGAATTTTCATTCGAGAATCTGGGACAAGAAAGGGTAATTTCTAAGTGTGTGGTGGTATTGTGTTAATTGACATAATGCAATGTAGTTTTCAGTGTTTAGTAATTCAGAAGACTTAAGTTGCATTGTCTAATTGAGCTAAAAAAATTTCATAGGATTTGGTTAGATTGGGGGAAATGTATGAACAAAATAATCTTGTATGCATGGATACACATGGACACCTGCTACCTTCATTGACATCAAATGTATTCAGTTTGAGAATTCTTAGTGTTGTGGTTACAGACCAAACAGAAAAGAGAGATGTCGTAGTGGAGAGTTAGGTGAACAATGCCCTTAGGGTTTTCCCCATGGCCTGGACGGTACATATATATATATATATCCACATGGGGAGTGTTTTACAATCTCACCCTTACACTCTGGGTCCCTCTCAGGGGTATTTATGTCATTGTACATGTCCCATTTTGGACCTTACAACCTCCTAACAGGCCGGCTGGACTTAGGTGGGGGCCACCCCTACAATACTTAGGCTTAAGGATTTACTGTAGTTGGACACTGAGATTGAGGCTTCTGATATTATTTGAACTTAGGAGTGTTTGGTTTATTCATCTGTGCACATTTTCGGGTGATAACTCGAAAACAATCATTCAATCAGGGAAATGGATTTTTGTTTTCGATGCCTCAGCGTGCATGTGAACTATGAAGAACAGACTAAACTTTTGTTGCACCGCAACATTGATGTTCTGAATTGATTTATTATGGTTGTAGCATAGGCTATGTTCAATACAGTGGCATTTGCAGTTTTCATAGTAATTCTTGTTCTTAACCCCAACTGACATTTTCCATGATGGCTGTGATTTTTAGCATGCATGATAAGGCAGAACGGTATTGGCCTTGTCTGTAGTCGAAAATAATATCAGTTGGTAGTGAGTATAATATTGTGACAAAGTGGTCGAACCGTCGTGGTCGTAAGCCAATGGGGATGGTCATACGATCAACGTGGTTGAAGACCCACTCGCACCTATAGCCGATTGCGGTCGCAGACACCTCATGTGACCGTGGGGCACACGATCACGAGATCTCGACCATCAAGCACTCTAAACCGCAGCAAAAGAAAGCGATCTATATCTTGATCTTGATCGGTCGAACCAACCGACAATGATAAGTCGAACGTCGTGATTGGACGTGCTTTACCACTAAGGAAGTGTTCTCCTTGGCTTCCCGGTGTTCAGACAGAAACTTGAGATAAACAAACCGAAACTTGTATTCTCAAGTCGACTTCCAGTTTCGACCGATCTCCTGGCTCCTCCACAGGCCGGTCCTCCTGGGTGTTGCCGTCGTGCTCGGCTCTGGCGATTCCAGCTAAAGAAGACGACCTAGTCGGTCCTCCGCCTCACCATGTCTAAATACGCTTGCTCGAAAACACCACAGAAAGGTCACGAGAACTGTGACCGAGACGACCATCTCAAAGAATGCGGACCTTTCTCCGATTCGACTACGGTGGCCTCAGGCCACGGCCAGCGTAGTCGTGGACTCCACTGGCGTGGTCGTCACGCTACTCATTGGGTTCTTGATTTACGATCACGACCAGCGTGATTTCGAGGGTTTGACCGACCAAGCGTGGTCGTAAATGGACCTTGATCATGGCCAAATATTCCGGGGCTCATAGCGTGGTGCTCCACCCAGAGACTTTCGAGCAGCTAAACTTGTCGAGAAGGCCTGGCGTGATCGTAGATCTCCGCGGTGATGGTCGTATAGCCGCCAGGCGTGGTTCAATGCCTCGCTCGTTTCAACTAAGGACAAGTAGTCGTGGCGGTCTGCGACGTTGTTAGAACTACGACTTTGCGGAGTCGACTCAAACCTCAAAACCAAACTCAATCTTTCTAGATCAAGAGTCGATCTCATCACAACCATGGGGTGACCTCCATGGTCTCACAATCTCCCCTTGAGTATATTGACAAGCAAAGTTAGTTTTGAGCAGGAGAAGGATGGAGATGCAAAAGCACACATGGTCTAGAAGAATGAAGAAGTGACTCAAGACCATGTTGACCACGAGAATGAAATGGAGGAGAAAGATCGAAACTCAAATCTGCAGAAAGTACAATGGGTCCAAGAAGCACATGACCATTGTCATAGAGATGACCAAGATTCTCCCATAATGCCTTTTATCCTTCTCCATCCCTTGATGCATTCTCCCATTTAATGCCTTTTGCCTTAATGCCTTTTCTCTATCCTTTTGGCAATAAAGTCATCAAGATGCAAGGAAGAAACATAGAGCATGAATGAAATGGGTGACTACAATTGCAAAGTGCCGAAGTGACTTCGAGAAAATTATATCAAGCCATAAAGGTGACAATGCGTATTGCCAGCTCAAGCCAAATAAGTTATGATCTTTAAATTAAATGGTTTGATTAGCATGTCGAGTCACTCAAGATTATAGTCTAGAAGAAGGTATCAAGCGTGAGTCAAGCCATGTCAATATTCTAAGTGGAACCACGAGCTATAGTTGAGTCAATTTTAGAGTGCTATAAGCAAAATGAGACACTTTGTTCAAGCACTAGATATCACAAGTAATTCACTACTTGTAGTACTTTGGATACCACTTGTAGAATACTTGTATGAGCAAAATTAACAATTGGCTTTAATTCATGGTTGGTTTCAACCATTTTCAGAATATCTTGATCGGTCGAACCAACCGACAATGACAGTCGAACGTCGTGATTGGACCGGTCGGCGAGTGCTTGGAAGCAAATAGAACGTGGTCGATACTTGATCGGAAAATGACGAGCAAACAGTAAGTACTACTTTTGTCGGAGCGACGACCACGAGCAAATGAACAACGAACTGATTTCGACCACTAAGGAAGTGTTCGGACGGTTGAGAAACTTGAGATAAACAAACCGAAACTTGTATTCTCAAGTCAGACTTCCTTCGACCGATCTCCTCAAGGCGGTCCGAAGCTAAAGAAGACGCAAAGTCTAAATACGGCAGAAACCGAAAGCGAGAACCGGAGGCGCATGACCGAGACACGAAATTTCTCCGATTCGACCTTGTTTCTGGAATGAATGGCCAAATTGCCTTGAGCCAGATTCTCTGTTCTGAGCAAATCAAATATAAGCCAACTCTCAAAGGAAATACAGAAGGAACTAAAAATGAAGAGATGGCAAATAAATCAATGAAAACATCTCAAGAACAGCCTCTCAACCCAGATCACAAACACAGACCCATCTCATAGATAAACTCTAACAAGTACAGAGAGATGAGTCCTCTCAAATCATAACACGGGAGGTTTCTGCAACCACTCCCCCTGGGAGGACAAGCTCTAGCCCTAGAGCACACACACACACGATACACTCCCAAGGGAGGAGAGGCTGCCTCACGGCCTAGCCGACCAACTCACTATAACTCCCCGCCTCCTCTCCCTTTTATAGCCTCACATCCGAGACTAACCCTAATGGATCCATCCATTAGTCCACACTGGGGATAACCCGTAAACCCCACCTAACACCGGGTTTTATCACTCACTTTGCCCGCTAACTCAAATGCTTTGCCTGCTATCCTATGACCCGACTTTGCCTGTTAGCGCAATGAATCCACTTCTTTTCTCGTGTGCTTTACCGTAGGGACAGCTTCCTTTGCCTTTGGCATTTCTCCAAATGCCCTCACACCGCCTTCCTGTCCAAGCTTGCAACCACCTCGCAAGACTAGGTCTCCTTCGCTTCCCGCCGTTCGGACCCCGACACCACATTGTCTCGTCCCGACCATCCTAGCCTCGCTGCACCTATCTCCGATCGGCCGCACCACTCCGGCCTCATCACCACCTTGAGCTCCAAGTCTTCTTTGGCCACCTACACCTCAACATCTCCCATGTCTAGTCCCGACCACCCAAAATCATTCGTCCCTCGACTCCTCCGTAGTCTAGTCTCGATCCGCTTGCCGCATTCCTCGACTGTCTCGTCGCCTCCTCCGAGCCTAGTCCCGGGTTGTTGCCGTCGTGCTCGGCCTGCAGTTCCACAACCACCTCACCGATCATCTTGATTGACCTCAACACCTCCCATGGCTAGTCCCGGTCCTCCCACGCCACCATGAAATAGCTCAAGTCCCGCAGACCACACGGACAAGCAAACCATCACATAGCACCGCCGAAACACACGCACCATCAATGGTCACGCTCAACAAGATCTCGGCACAATCATCGCAACCTTCTAGTCGTACACCCCATTCAATTCATGAAGTGGTCAAGTCCTAGAAGACTTCTCAACAACCTTCGACCACACAAGATGCCGTCACGACCATCTCAAAGCTCGTTACGACCATGCGCACACAAGCTACCATCACTAGCCGCTTTGACTTTATCGCACAAAGTCTAGACCTCATACGAGCACTCGTTGCACCAACCGAGACACTCGAGCCCAACAGAAAATAGATTGCAACAAGACCGTCAAAATGATGAACCAATAAGTCCACAAGGTCCACAACATCACCGAAACCCAACCGACCGATTCCCATCATAATCGGACACCATATGTGCCCACACGACCGGCTTTAATGAGCTCCATCGACCACGGCCGACATCCGCTAACGTGGTCGAAACAAATGAGCGCCCAACGTGATCGAACGCCGATCTCCCAACGTGGTCGAAGACCCACGCCACAACGTGGTCGAAACGCCAGCGCCCAACGTGGTCGACATTCCCAAGCGCCAACGTGGTCGTAAACCCTGGCGCCGACTACCGATCACGACCAACGCGGTCGAAACTTCACAACGTGGTCGTAGATGGCCCTAGAGACCTCCGACCACGGTTATTTTCACGAGTAAGATACCGCGTGGTCTCACGCAGTCCGACCGACTTCCGATCACGTCCAAATTCACCGAGGATGCTTGCATCGTGGTCGTGGCGGCCTCGTGGCCTCGACCACGGCCAACGTAGTCGAGACTCCACAACGTGGTCGCACGCTACCGACCGGTTCTTGATTTCGCCAACGTGGTCGATATCCTTCCGATCACGACCAACGTGGTCGACAACACCGAAGGGTTTCACCACGACCAAACGTGGTCGTAAATGGCCGGGGTGACCTTCGATCATGGCCAAATATTCCGAGGGCTCCGCAACGTGGTCGCACTCCACCCGAGAGACTTTCGACCACGGCTAAACTTGTCGAGAAGGCCACAACGTGATCGTAGATCTCCACGCGGGTCGTATAGCCTTGCCGACCACTGCTCAATGCCTCACTCGGTTTCAACTAAGGACAACGTGGTCGTAAGCGCTGCGACAATTGTTGGGCTTACGACTTTGCAGAGTCACTCAAACCTCAAAACCAAACTCAATCTTTCTAGATCAAGAGTCAATTACTCATCACAACCATGGGGTGACCTCCACATGGTCTCACAATCTCCCCTTGATGAGTATATTGACAAACACGAAAAAGCATGAGGAAGAGTTAGTTTTGAACGAAGAAAGGATGGAGATGCAAAGCCACACATGGTCTAGAAGAATGAAGAAGTGACTCAAGACCATGTTGACACGAATGAAATGGAGCGCAGAGAAAGATCAAAATTTCTACAAACTCCAAATCACACAGTAGTACAATCTTGCTCATGGTCCAAGAAGCACATGACCATTGTCATAGCAAGATGACCAAGCATTCTCCCCTTAATGCCTTTTATCCTTCTCCCATCCCTTGATGCATTCTCCCATTTTAATGCCTTTTGCACCCTTAATGCCTTTTTCTATCCTTCTCCCTTTTGGCAATAAAGTCATCAAGATGCAAGGAAGAAACATAGAGCATGAATGAAATGGGTGACTACAATTAATTCATTTTAAGCAAAGGAGCCATGAAATTATCGAAAGTGACTTCACGTAAAATTATATCAAGCCATAAAGGTGACAATGCTATCTAGATCATAACAAACTATGTATTGCCAAGCTCAAGCCAAATAAGTTATGATCTTTAAATTAAATGGTTTGATTAGCATGTCGAGTCACCAAGATTATAGTCTAGAAGAAGGTATCCAATGAGTCAAGCCATGTCAATATTCTAAGTGGAACCACGGCTATAGTTGAGTCAATTTTAGAGTGCTATAAGTTCAAAAATGAGACACTTTGTTCAAGCACTAGATATCACAAGTAATTCACTACTTGTAGTACTTTGGATACCACTTGTAGAATACTTGTAGTGAGCAAAATTAGCACAATTGGCTTTTATCGAAATTCATGGTTGGTTTCAACCATTTTCACAAGAATTTTTGTTTTCATAGCCATGTGCTAGATCTCAAGCCTTATGCGATCACTCCAAGCAATAAACTTAAAGAGGTGATCTTGGTCATCCAAAACTCCCCTAAGTTCATGCCGAGTGCAATGACAAGCCGATGAGAAAGAATTGGTGAGATCGCTTTTTCGCACAAAAGAGATCTTTTGCATTTACTTGAATTAGTTCATGAACAAAGAGTTAAGACTTAACTCATGCATCACTAATGAACTAACTTAGCTCAATCTAAATCTCAAAAAGATTCAAGGCTCAACTTAGCCTATTCGACATGGCTCGAATCAAAAGAGGATCACTAAAGCCGGACTATTCACAAGATTGAACAAGACATGATTTGATTCAAGTTGTTCACATTTAATTAAGCTAGTATGGCAAGAGCTAAAGGGCATGATAAATCAAGCTATCACAAGACATGGCAAGATATAAATCATGATATCATGTCACATAAAGATAATATTCGTGGCTCCAAGATATTCATGTGAATGTGACGCACTATTGAACAAAAGAATGCACAAAGCAAGATAGAGAGAAAGGATCCAACTCCCTAGAGAAGGCAAAAGAGAAGAACCAAGAAATTTGGCACAAAATCCAGAAGAGAAGGTTCTAGCTCAAGGAGGTGATTCCCAAACACATCCTATCCTCATGGTCTCTAGTCTATAACCTCATACCACGGGCAAAAAGCACACTATGTCAATGCAAAAGACTCTAGTGGCCAAGAAAAGTTCAACCTAGGTAGAAGAGAATCCTAGAGAACCAAAGCCCAAACTAGGTAGTAAATAATCCTAGAGAACCATTTGGATGAGAGGTGTGAATGAGACAACATCACCTAGAGTTGGCTCCTACCGCCCAAAAGACCCTCCTTACCACTAGAAGACATATACTATGCAAAGCCAAGTGGCGGAAGCAAAACACTAAATATCACAAGGAGCAAACCTTTGTCCCGGCCGCTTGGTGTGTAGTCGTGATCGAGATGATTCGGGTCACAACATATCCGAGTCCGCATCGGTGGAGTGATCGAAGTCGCCTTGGTCCGGACCATGGTCGTAGTCATGTCCGAGGATCGGTTGTAGTCGAGTCCGGATCGTGATCGTGGTTGAGTCCGGCCATGGTCATGTGTGTGTACACCATGATCGAGGCCAATCGGGTGGTCGAACACAAAACCAGTTGTGGTGGTAGTTGCATCCCGTCGTCATGTCCGTGGTCATGGTTGCTACGACGGGTCGTAATGACAAAAGGAGCAACAGAAGTCGCACAATCTCCCTCATTAATAACCCGGATTAAACATAGGGGAACAAATTGGTGTCCTAGTACTTGGGTAAATAATACACATGCATGGATCCAAGATCAGACAAATGACCACACCCAGTAGCATTACAACCGCATGAGAACACGCACCGCCACAAGCTCAATCTAGCCCTCATCAAAAGCATCTAGAACAAGAAGCCTAGAGCCACCCAATACTAGAAAAAGCTTGTGACCTAACCACAAATCTCATGATATCTAAGCATACGCACGACTAACGCTACTAAGATGTCATACGCTTTATTGCATGCCAAAGTGAATAAGATCAAGGTATACAAGCATCACAATGAATCACTACCATACATAGCGTATGACAGAATAGTCACGAAGCATATGCTAGCATGGATAAAAGCATGTATACTAGAAAAGATACAAAGGCATGAATAAACGCAACATCATGACACGTAGAAACTATCCAAGATATACTCAAGCTCATACCGTCCATACATATGCATACATCATGTAGACATACAACATGGCAAATCAACATCATGAAAAGTATGCTAACATGTATAAATAATGATGAATGAACATAAGGAGCAAGATGTGAACCATGATAGATACTACAGAGCACAAGGTCATGATGATACTTGACTTAATGCACACATTCTACTTAGCTCATGAAGCAAGATGTGTTAGCATTTGTTCTCTATCTGGCATGAAGCCAATTGGTCATGCCTTCACAATTGGAATCAAACTAAATGCTAACCAAATAAGTTGCCAAAAGTTTGGCGGCTCAATTGGCTTCAAACCAAATGGAGGCCTAATGATCTTGCCAAAAATTTAGCAACTAGTATGGTTGTAATCCAAATGGTTGTTTCGTACCAAATTTTTGGTCCGGCCCTAGCTTTGATCATACCAAAATTTTTGTGGGGCTACTTGGGGCTTAAACCAACACACCCTAAATCCCGTAGGAACACTACCATTGATCTTGACTGGGTGCAGTACTGTTAATCCAAAGATCCGTAATCTTGTATGCACGAACCGACATACTCGCAAAGCTAACCCAGCATGGCACCAGTGCGTGCAAAAGCCCAGCCCACCAAACATGCCCACAAGCCTCCGCCCCACTCGCCCATTTCCAAGAGTTAGAAGCTAAGGTGGCGTTTGGTTAGGTGAATGAGGGTGGATGTGATGGGATGATCCAAGATTTGATGGGATGGGATATGATGGGATGATCCAAAAGCCTGTTTGGTTAGGTGGATAGGATGATATAGATTTTTGTTTGATTGGTAGGATGAGGGTGGATGAGATGAGATAATTTTGTGTTTGGTTAGATGGACAAAGTTGGATGAGAAGGGTTGTGATACCTCTGGTGAGCTTACCACCTAAAGAAGGGTGTAACTGTGTAAGTGACAAACTAACAAAGAGCTTAACACTTTGAAAATATTCAGGAGTACCAATGTAGTATATGCCAGGGAAAACAAGAACTGTAACAACCACTAGTTTTGATCTGGAAAACATGAACTTCTAGATAATGGCTACACACGTCGCATGAGGTTTTAAGTACGAGTGTTAATGCTGAATTGAGGAAATAAAATATTGTAGATGGAGTTAGCAATCACTCTTGAATAAATCGTTGCACTGATATTTTCCTGCAATAACATTGATTATTTCAAAACTAGCACCCGATAAAACTCTTCTCAGAACTATCTTCCCTTGCACATTGATGTATAAAATAGTGCCATTTGGCCAATAGTACCATACATGTGAGCAAGAAAAGAGAAGAGAAAATACTTTATAAATCGTTGAGTAGTACCATGCAGTGTCATGAGTGTTTTTAGCTCAGCTCTACGGAAAAAGAGCTTAATGATCATGACCAAGCAGATAGTCCAATAGCTGAAACAGAAGGGTTACAATTTACATTTTTTGTACAGAAGTCATCCACAAGCACTGCCATGATAGGTTACAATTTCAAAAGATGAACTCATAAGATGCTAGTACTGACTTGGCTACTAGTATTGACTTGGCAATCTCAAAAAGATCATTCACATACACACTAGAATAGATCAATCTGACACATATGCTAACACAACATGCATTATTGCTAAATAATATAATCACATGAACTGGGCAGGGAGAACTGAGAGGGGCAGACCTCGCATACTTTGTGTGGCTGTGTTTCAATGGTGACAAGTCGGAGAGAGGCCGACGATTTGACGACCAAGGGCGAAGGCGACGAGTATGGGGGAGGAAGAAGATGATTTGGTGGAGGATACGGGCGAAGAAGCGCTGGAGTTTCGTCGGAGGTAAGCGTATACCAGGCCGGCCGCCCGGCCTCTCGAGGCGATTGCCGAGAGTGGTCTGGAGTATGGATCTGGATTACGGAATTTTTTGCGGGGCTGAGTGGAATGACAGGTACAGGTCATGTGATGCCGCGCATGTGGGTGGACGAGCGTATCCGGTGATTTTGGTCGACCACATGGTTTAGTATCTATACCGAATATTTGCTCATAATAGATGACTTTGTCTAAGATATATTGATATGTTCCGCGAATTAAAAATTGGTATAAGCTCCAATATGGGATGGGATGATCCCATCCATATACCATCCCAGCAACCAAACGCCCCAGGGCCCACCCACCCTCGCAAGGGAAAGAACAGAGCAAACGAAAAGAAAAGGAAAAGAAAGAAAAAAGCACTGCGAAGGTCTAGTCGAAATGGCGGAGGCGGCGAGCTCGAGCTCGGGCACGTAGCTCACGCGCAGCTCATCGCCGCCGCTGTGCTCCCCGGAGCGCCCCCCGCCCCGCCGCTGCCGGCGACCACCAGCTCCCCCGCGCGGCGGCTCCGGGGCTTCACCCCTCTCGTCCTCACGCTAGGGTTTTCCCCGATCCCGAATCACTGTAAGCCGCGACGACTTCTTTAGGTGTTTTCCTTCTAGTTATGGGAGCGTAGATTTGTCCTCCTAGTGGTCGGATTTGGCAATCGTGGTCTCGGATACGAGGCGGTCCGTGTAGCTCTGTTCTCAACTAGGGTTAGTACTTAGAAGAGGAAGTTGGGAAGCGAATTTTGTGGGGAGCTTTTTGGGGAGATCGAGTCGGGACATCGAGCTGCTGCTGTAGTTAGTAGCTTTGACCGCGCTATGTGGTGGAATTGGCCTAGTCCGTGCAATAATTCCAGCATCCTGTGTGGCGAAGAAAAGCTTGTACGGTCAAATATTTGGGTTTTTTTTGCCTGGATCGTGGGATTGAGATGTTTTTGGCGTGGTCTCGGATGTGCTTGATGTGTGCACCATATAGCCATGATCTGATTAATTTGCTTCTGGTTCACTTAATTGCTTGGTGAGTTGTATTATGGGGTGGTTTGTCTTGTTAAAGATGCTTTAGTTTATTGGTATCATGGAGCTGATTGCTGTTTTTAATCAGTATAGCTATTCCATTGCATGCAAGGGATTGCTGTAGGCTTGTAACTTGTAGCGATGCAATACCAAATTTCTAAACTTTAGCTGCGCATATAGTGGTATCTCCGCTGTTTTCTTTGTAAAAGCTTACACTAAAGCAAGGTCATGCGAGACGCCTGCAATCAATATACACAATATTAGATGTGTGTTGAGCATGCAAAACCTACACCCATATTTTTTTGAAGTTCTAGTGTTGGTAACTATGTAACTATAGAGCTATGTTTGTCTGTAATTTACTAAATCTGTACTTTGCATTAACAGTTTGCATCTACTAAAGTAGTCCTGTAACATCATGCTGCTTTATCTGTACTTAATATGCTGTATTTGATGCTTGAGGGCTGCCACATCTGTTCATTTACATGAGTTACTGATTGCCTGTTGCAAATATTAATTGGACTATGATTTAGTTATTTTCTTTTCGAATAATCTCACTCTGACGACAGGCAGAGTTCCCAAATGGCTTCATCACAACATGTTGAAGTGGAGGCTGCAAAGCTTCTTCATAAACTTATTCAGGAGTCAAAGGATGAGCCTGCTAAATTAGCAACAAAACTTTATGTGGTATGCGGCTCAACAAATAATGCAGAAGGACATGAAAAACATTTAAAACCAATTAACCAAACCGTAACTTTGCTTCTCTGTTTGACCTTCCAGATATGTCAACATATGAAACTAAGTGGAAAGGAACAGTCACTGCCATATCAGGTCATATCAAGGTGAATATTCGCTTTAGTTCTTCACTATCTTTTTTAATGAAAAAAATGTCAACAATTTAAATTCAAATACTGGTTACAGTTCTTTCTTTTGTCTGTGTGGAACAAAGGTCTTTAAATGTTCTTAGACTAAAAAATTTCTCTTGCTCCCGTGGTCTATGTTACCCGGATACCCCGATACGGATACGGATACGCGATACGGCGATACCGCGATTCGCCATTTTTCCAAAAACACCGATCTGGCGATACGTTTATATATATATATATATATAGAAATTAATGAGTTCTTATAAGGAATCGAGAATTGAGAATACCTTAATATTGAAGTAACAAATTGGTTGGTTCTCCGCCTCCTCCCGGCATTTATGATGTTTATGGCCAAGGCGGCTTCACTAGATGGGCGGGACATCATGCCAAATCGACCTTTCATGACAAATGCCTATTGTAAATGAAAAACCTAGACATGCTGAGCAACAATCACTCAATCAGAAGCAACCACAAAATGCCTATTGTAATATCCTATGCAAATTTGCTTCCATTCTAACTAACCAAGCAGAAATTTTGTTCCACTAATTGACAAATGACAAATAAATTTGCTTCCAAAACTGCAGAGTGCAAACCACAAATTTATTTACTAATTCACATCACTAATCTTATAGTAAAACACTAAAACCACAAGATGCTCAAGGCCAAGCTTCCCATCACAAATTGTCAAAATCAAGAAGAAACCTCTAACACTTAGATATATCAACGATTTCTCTAGCCATTGTTGGTAAATTAGCACACCGGCCCTAAACTTCCAACTTCCAAGTTCTAAACTGTGATACATAAAGTAAATCATACAAAGTGATTCAAACAAACAAGTAAATATAGCATCATAGATATTGGAAAGGACAACCATGAGAAAACATGGAACAAGGAAGTCAGATCTGGCGTGGAGGCGTCAGATCGGGATGGATGGAGGCGACAGTGCTCACCGAGGGAGTTGGTCGGCATGAAGAAGGCGTGGAGGCGGCGGTCGGCGTGGAGAAGGCATGGAGAAGGCGTGGAGGCGACTTGAGGCGCGGTCCGAGGGTGTCGTGCGGCGTGGAGGCGACGAGCCGAGGCGGGAACGGCGGCCGAGGTCGATGGAACAGCGGCCGAGGCGGCGTCGAGGCGGCGTCGTCTGGCAATGGACCAAGGCGGCGAGAGCGACGAGCCGAGGCGGGAACGGCGAGCCGAGGCGGCGGGAATGGCGCGCCGAGGCGGCGGGTCGAGGCGGGGGAACGAGCGTCGAGGCGGCGGGTCGAGGCGCGGGAACGACACATCGAGGCGGCGGGTCGAGGCGGCGTGGGCGAGAGGTGGATGCAAGATCGAGGAGGCCGAGCGGCGGGTCAACGCGGCGTGGAGCGGCGGCCGAGGCGGCGTGGAGCGGCGGCGGCGGCGGGCGTGTGGGGAGGCGGCGTCGGTGGCGTGCGAGGCGGCGTCGAGGTGGCGTGCGGGGCGGCGACAAGCGGTCGGCGGCGTGCGGAGGCGGTGTGGGCCGGCGCCCGGCGGCGCGAGCGTGGAGCCGTCGGAGAGGCGGCGCGTGGGAGGCGGGAGTGGAGGCGGCGTGCGGGAGTGGGAGGTGGGAGTGGATTGGATCTGAGGAGGTTATTTAGGTTTACAGTATCGGGGAAGTATCGAATAGGTATCGGAGAAGTATCGGGATTTATTTTCTTTTTTTGAATAATCATAAATTAAAGGATACGTGCAGGATACGTATCGGAGCGTATCGGGGCAGTATCCGTATCCGGTACAGTATCCGATACGGGTACGTGACTTTTGTGAAGTATCCGCGTAACGTAGCCCGTGGTTGTCTTTAAATGTTCTTAGTAACACCATTGAATGCGATATGCTTTATACTAGTTGGTGTCAGGTGATTTGCCAAACCTATGGTTTGCAATCTGTAGTTACACATAATCCAATCTGGTCTACCTTTACATGGATGTTTGCAATACAAAGTGAAAGAATTTTATGTAGTTCAGAAGGTTCTTTCAAAGTTTTCACAATCTAGAGCTTGAGTTTTCATCTTTCCCTAATTCCAAAAATGTTCGAACCATCTGTAACTTCTGTCGGCAGGGCGATGGAGACTGTTGTAAGCCAACATGGAATTGATATGGAAGCATTGCGATCATCGCGAATTCCATTTGCTGGTGGACCACAAGCTGGAGATTCTAGTGGTGCTATGTCAAAGGACAAGGAGATCATCGGTAATCAGTCTCCCATGGTTGGAAGTGATGCATCCCAAAGTAGCGGGCAAGCTGGATTATGGCAGTTTCCATCAGGTAACCAACTTGAAAGGAAAATTTCAGGTGACTGTTTTAGAGATATGAATATGAATTGCTGACAAGGTGACTGTTTTATGGTGTTAGGTTCAATAGATATGACAAGGCATGGGCCATCTATTTCAGGTAGGGTTCCAGGAGGACAAAATAGGGGTGATGTTGCAGGAGCTGATATTCATCAAGGCTCCATGTCTCAAAAGAGTGGTAGGTCCTCCGGAGTCGAAAGCCCTGCAAGTCTGCAAATGGAGGACACTAGATCTATGAATTCACATGATTCTTTGAAGTCCGATGAAAAAACAAGCAAGAAAACCTCCTCTTCGAAGAGAAAAAGGATTGACTCAAAAGCAGCAGGGGACTTGCATTGTGAAGGCAACTCAAAATCGGATGCTATCTCTACTGGACACAATATTAGAAAAGGGAAACAGACTGGCAAAGCTGGCACACAAGGTCAGCTTTCCAGGGGAGTTGAGCATGATCAATCACATACACTGCAGGGTGCTACTGCTCAGGTGCCACCCTTACCTGGTGGTGCACCTTTTTTCAGGGCTCACACGGAAGGTCCATCTGCTTCTGCTGGGAGAAATATTGACAAGACTAAACCATCAAATCCATTCACAATATCACAGATTTCAAATTTTGCTGAAGGACTGGCTCCTGGTAATATCCCTGCTGAGTTGCAGAAAAGTATACTGGGAGGAGCAAATTTGTTTAATGCTGGTTTTGGCTGGAACCAAAATCCACAAGGTCCAATTATGAAGAATACTCAAGGGTCTGTTCCCAACTTAATGAGGCCTGGAGTCAATGTCGAAGGTACTTCCATTAAAAAAAGAGAAGTAACAGCCTTATTAAAGACATTGAAGTTCAAATCTTATCTTAATGAGCTTGCTTATACTGCAGGGAAAGTTAATGCAGGGTCGCAAGGAGCTTTTAACCCTACTTCCACATCACAAATGGATTTCCCCACAAATCCTCCTTACATGTCTTCTTCCTTTGGAGGTGGCTCACAGTTTCTGGACAAGGGAAAGGACTTGGCTTCTGGCAATACTGGCACTGAACTTCATTCTTCTGCTAAAGTTGGATCTCATTTGGGGATTGCGCATGTAAGACCTTTGGGTTAACCCATAAAGATTCCGTGTGTTAAAATACATGCTTGCATCTTTGTTTGGATACACTGTGACCTTTTTTTAGAAAACCTTTTTAGGGAAATGCAGAACTTTGTTGCGGTGTTTGCTCATGTTAGATAACTTGTCCTGGGAGTTTGGGACACTTCCTTTTTTTAATAATATTGATGCATTGCAATACTGTACCTTTTAGGCATTTGTTGGCAAGTGCCAAGTAAGAAGGGCATAAAGTTGTAATCGAGCTTTGCACATAATGTATTTTATGCAGTGTTTTGATGGATCTTTATATGCATGCCTTAGTGGATTTTCTGCCAGGTTGATCATCTGATAGTGTAACCTGTTTCTGCCAGCCAGCTTAAGAAACTTTGTTTGGTCATCTAGTACGCTGTGCATTGATATCTGTATCTCCACTAGTTAATGCAATCTTCTAGAGGTACTTTATTTGATGCACACCTGTAATATAACTTTGCAGGGCAGTCCAATGCAAGAAAGGCAAGGTATTAACAGAGCACCACAGAGGGCCGAGTCATCTTTGCAAGATGGCAGATTATCTTCGCTTCCAAATAGAAATGTTGGGCCATATCAAATGTCCCACACCTCTCCCAACATGCGATTCAAAGAACAGCAGTTGAAGCAGCTCAGAGCACAGTGCTTAGTATTTCTTGCATTCAGGTCCGTTCTTTCTTTCATATCCTCATTTGTGTGTTGTTCTCTCATAATACATCCATGGTTAGAGGATTGTAGGATGATTAGTATCCAAAATTCTGTAGCACTCATGTAGGCTACTCTTTCTTGTAGAAACAATTTGCAGCCCAGGAAGGTGCACCTTGAAATTGCTTTAGGCGGCGCCCCCCCTGCAGAAGGTAAGAACTAAGAACAGAACCCATTGCCTGAACTGTCTGGTTTGTGATATTCTTGATGGGTTTATACTTGAAAATCAGGTGACAATGCAGGTCAGAGAGGTAATGAGAGCAGAGTGGCTGATGGTTCTGGAAGGGAAAATGGAAACAGTCAGGAAAACTCTGCTATTTTTGGTAGGCATAGTGATATTTCTAGACTTCCATCCACATCTGCAGGCAGTATGGCAGAAATTGATTCCTCATCGAAGGACCCAGAAATTGCAAAAAAGAAGGTCAAGATAGCTGAACATGAGAAGTCATTGATGGAAGTAGAAAATATCCAGCAAGCTGTTGTTATACAGGGAACTGGTTCTGAAATGCGTTGTCAAGAAACAGTACCTCCCATGCCATCTGGACCACAGCAGTCATACTTTCAGGGAGATGCAAGAAGAATTGCCCCTGAGACCTCCAGGGCTGATGCAGAAAATTTGAATAGGAATTTAAGTTGGGGAGTCCAGGGACCATCTGCTTTGGGTGGTAATAGGCAACATCCAAATTTGGAAGCTGCCTTATTGGCCAAAGATCGGTTACAAGATGAGTTGTCTAAAGAATCACTTGCACTGTCGAGGCTTCATCACATGCCTGTTGATGGTTACAACTCCAATTTCCCGGGAAAGGATCAAACTCCAGAGACAGCTGGCAATGAGGTTGAAAATTGCAGCCGCATGGGGGAGATGGTGTCTGATCGATCTGCTGATGAACGAGATGAGGATCTCTCCGAGCATGATGATTTACCATCATCTCCTCCAAAGTACACAATGACTGAAAAGTGGATCTTGGATTATCAAAAGAGAAAATATGAAGAAAATAAAAAAAAGGTATTAGAACAGCAGAAGGCACATAAAAGAATTTCAGCGTCCTATGAGAAGCTAAAGGTCTGTCCCTACCTTCCTCATTTTGAAATATTCTTTACATGTTCTATACATGTTTATGGGAAAAGAATCATTTAGAAATGGTCTATACATGTTTTTGAGTTGTCTATGTGTTGCTGTTTCATATACAGATGATCTTTACCGTTTCCAAGATTTATCTTTTCTTCACTGTAGCAGTGATTTTTTCCCTTATAATGAACATGTGGTGTACATAAACAGATATGTGGACATTGTGCGGCGTGTGTTACACTAGTCTATGTAGCATCTTGTCCTCTGTTGGATGTAAACCTTGGTTGCAAAATTTTAATTTCTTCTGTTTGTTTCAGGAAAATGTTAGTTCATCTGAAGATCTTTCTGCGAAGACAAAGAGTGTCATTGAATTGAAAAAGCTTCAACTTCTCCAGCTTCAACGTCGTGTGCGCAGGTTTGCTTGTCATTGGAGATCACTAGTGTTTTATTTCTCTCCTTAACACTAACTGTATGTTTCAATGGCTATACCATCCCTGTTTTAATTTATTGCTTCTATTGGGCAGTGAATTTTTGTTAGACTTTTTCAAGCCTAACACAGCTGACTTGGAGCGTGTAAAAGCAGTAAAGAAACACAGGCATGGCCGCCGTGTGAAACAGCTTGAAAAAATTGAACAAAAGATGAAGGAGGAAAGGCAAAAGAGAATTCGCGAGAGACAAAAGGAGTTCTTTGCTGATATAGAGGCTCACAGGTTGGATAACAGTCTCTCTTGTATTCTTCATTTGTGTTCTTTCTTTTGTAGCCAATATTTGAAGTTATTTCTACCCAATGTTTTTTAGGCGAATTCTACCCAATGTTTCTTGTATTTTGTATATGTTATGGTTCATTTTTCATTGGGTAACTCACGACTGAATGATGTACATTATTAATGATTTAGGGTGCGTTTAGCAATGCAGTGGCTTTCTAGCAGCACTTTTATTTTCTATTTTGTGTATAGACTAACTAAAATGATACCCTCTTTTTTTGTAGCTATAACATAAATAGTTTACTAGAACTATTGCAGCTAACTAAAGTTCACAGTTGAGCACAGCAAAGCCAAGCTGGCCCTTGACCAATCAAATTTAAGTAGGCTAAGGTGAAAGAAGTATACCTAGAAGGAGTTGGTGGTTTCCTCAAATAAACATATTGGTAAAAAAAACTGGACCAGAATATTTATTCAGCCTAATTACCTTTTGTCTTAGGGTCAGTTTGCTGTTGCTGTGCTATGTTGTGCTTATTTCTAAAGCTGCTGTGGAAAATAAGTTGTGAAAAGTCTTAGTGTCAGTTTGCGGTTGCTGGCGTCTAGTTAGTAGGGGAATATTTACCGATTCCAGTAAGACTTTTCTGTTACAGCTCCAAAAGCATTCTTTCAACCAGTTATGACGTCCAAAAAGAGAAATAAAGAAGTGCTTTTGAAAAGTCACTGCAATGCCAAACGGGGCCTTACTCTTTTTGGTAAATTAGATTAAAGTTTGATAAAATCTGTTATCCAATGGTTGTCCTCTCACATTTCACCTCATATGTTTCTTTTTTGAACGTGCGGGCAGGAGAGCTATCCCATACGTTCTGTAACGCAATAGTATATCCACTTGCAACTTGATTAAGACAAGAAAGGTAGCCAAACACCCAAGTATCTAAAAGCGGCTCAACTAAACGAGATTATCATAATCCACTGCAATGTCAAATGGCACCTTACAGTATGTACTCTGCATGCTAGTGAAGTTTGTAAACGCAGTATGCTTGTGGTTTATGCTCATTAAACATTCTGCCCATGTCTTTTGGTAATGCTTTGCTTATGGAACTTGCAGAGAGAAAATGGAGGACAGCTTCAAGGCTAAGAGAGAACGCTTGAAGGGTTTCAATCGATACATAAAAGAGTTTCACAAGCGGAAAGAACGAATTCATCGGGAGAAGCTGGATAGGATCCAACGGGAGAAGATCAACCTGCTTAAGAACAATGATGTTGAAGGGTATCTTAGGATGGTCCAGGTGAGTCTTGTTTGCCTTGTTTTTTATTTGCTTGTATATTTTGAGCTTGACCCTTCATTTTAGTTTCTCAATATTTGTTGGACTGCCACTTCTGATAAGCATTGCTACCTTGTAGGATGCAAAATCTGATCGTGTTAAGCAACTACTGCGAGAAACTGAGAAATATCTACAGAAACTTGGGGCCAAATTACAGGGTGCCAAGTCTATGGATGGCCGTGCATCTTATGTTTATGATAAGAGTGACACTGCAAACGATATTGAAGATGAGAGCTACCAGCCTCAGGTTTTTTTCATTGTTTGCTCTTAGTCTTGATTATATGCTTTTTGTTGAAGGTTTACTTAACTGCGTTTTCCTCTTTCCAGCATTATCTTGAAAGCAATGAAAAGTACTATCAATTGGCCCACAGGTACTACATGGATTTTTAAGAATTACATGCTTCATTTATTAAGTTCTCATACGATAGTCTTCTAATGTTCATTATTTGCTACTTTCTAATCCTTTTCTAATTCTTACATAATTGCTTATGTTTTCTAGTGTAAAGGAGATTGTAAATGACCAGCCTTCTTATCTTGTGGGTGGAAAATTGCGGGAGTAAGTTGCACTGCTCATCTTTGCTGCTTTTTATTTCGTGTGATCTATATTTTATTAGTTCATTGATTTCTTATCTCTGCTACTTGTTTGATCATTCAGTTTTCATGTTCTTGAGTTATTACTTGCTATGCTACATTACAGGTACCAGATGAACGGCCTGCGTTGGCTGGTTTCATTGTACAATAATACTTTGAATGGAATTTTAGCTGATGAGATGGGTCTTGGTAAAACAGTACAAGTAATATCTAGTGCAGTGGCACTCAGCATTTCTTGTTCGTTTATTGTGTTATGTGATTAAAGTAAGTACCTGAATTCTGCTTATTTTGCCTTGCTACTTTGGCAGGTAATCTCTTTGTTGTGCTACCTTATGGAAGCTAAAAATGACCGGGGACCATTTCTCGTAGTTGTACCATCGTCCGTTCTTCCTGGATGGGAATCTGAACTCGACTTTTGGGCTCCTAGTATCAATAAAATTGCTTATGCTGGTCCTCCAGAAGAAAGGCGCAGACTGTTTAAGTAAATGCTAAATTCTTCAATTCAATCCTTGCTTTAGTTCTTGTGAAGATTTTGTTCACTTTAGCTATTTTTTTTCCAGAGAGGTGATTGTTCATCAGAAGTTCAATGTTCTTTTGACAACATACGAGTACTTGATGAACAAGCATGATAGGCCAAAACTAAGCAAAATACAGTGGCACTATATAATAATTGATGAAGGGCACCGTATAAAGAATGCGTCTTGTAAGCTTAATGCTGATTTGAAGCATTATCGGAGTTATCATCGGCTATTGCTGACAGGAACACCTCTGCAGGTTCTAAAGTTTGCACTTGTACTGTTACATTTTGATTTTATCTTTGCTTTTGAAGTAATGCATGTGCTCAACTGCTTGAATGGTCTATATATTAACTACATGTTACTGAACTACAATTTCCCCATCTCTCTATATCTCTCTCTCTCACACACACACACCTGTAACCTGTTGCTAATTTGGTACGCTTTTTCCGTGAAGAACAATCTTGAGGAGCTGTGGGCACTTTTGAATTTTCTGTTGCCTAATATATTTAACTCATCAGAAGACTTCTCTCAGTGGTTTAACAAACCATTCGAAAGTAATGGTGATAACTCACCTGATGAGGTAACTCTTCAATTTTTCTTTGTTTTGCGCGGTTAAGCATTGTTTTGTTGGAAGGAAACTATGTTTTGACTTCACCTTTCTTTTCTGCCAAAAGGCCTTACTGTCAGAGGAGGAAAACTTGCTGATCATAAATCGTCTTCACCAGGTTCTTCGGCCCTTTGTACTCCGAAGACTTAAGCATAAGGTCTTTGATTTTGTTTGCAAAGTTTATGCCTTTTTTGAGATTAGTTATGTTCCAGCAATTCACCATGCATTTTATTTGAATTTCCAAGTGCAAAACAGAAGTCTATGCCAACTATTTACTCTTGTTATTTCAAATTGAGGCACTGCTATCGAGTACCAACCTTCCAGAATTAGTGTATCCACTGTTCACGTTGTAATTGTAATCAATCAGGAATTAATAAATGTTCTCTTTCAGTGCTATGTATTTCAGCTTTCCAGATCAGCTGATTCAGCAAACTTCTTTGTATTTTTCATTTTCCTTTTCAATTCTTAATATGTTTTACTTAGTTGAATGAGAATTCTCTGCTCATCTTTTGGTATTGTACAAGGCTGGGTTGGGCATTGCAGTGGGTGAAGAGCTAAAGATTCTCCATAACTAGGTTCCATAGGACAATGCAAAACAAACATAAAACAACAATGCCAAACTGGTTCTTATTAGCTTTGTTGCTCTACATGATCTATAATACAAAGTTCTATAGGCTAGATTTTCTCCATGTGCTAGCACACGCCCATCTAGTTTCCTGGAAACCAAACAACATTACTTCCTCGGTTTCTAAATATATGTCATTTTGGCATATCAGTACCTGCGCAGTCATGCTTTTGCAACTTTGACCACCAACATATATGCAAAAACATCTACATTGTCCACATGAAAAATAACACTAGTAGATCTGCCACTAAAATTGCTTTATAACATTACGCTTTTGTCAACCATACTAACATGTCGTCATAAAAATCAATGGTGGTTTGTATCCAAGACCATGAACAGTAAAAACTGGCTCACATTTACAAACGGTGGGAGTGCATGATGTCTGTTATTTCAGGCATATTAGGTTTACTTTGTGTTACAGCTTAATCAAAGGCAACTAAAATGTGTATGGTTCCCTTTCTCTTGTTTTTGAGACTTGACATTTGTTAATGAATCACTGATATTCAACAAAGTTAAAAGAAGTAATGCGTCGTTGCATGCCTCTTACTTAACTACTAGCCCATCAAGTTGGAGATTTCTTATTGTTTCCCTTCTGCATCTTGTCTTTGTCTGTATTCAGATCATCTGCATAGTGCAATATTTTTAATTGTGTTTTACTGCCTTCAGGTTGAAAATCAATTGCCAGAGAAGATTGAAAGACTTGTAAGATGTGAGGCATCTGCTTATCAGAAACTTCTCATGACAAGGGTGGAGGAAAACCTTGGTGCAATTGGAGCAGTTAAGGTGCATACCCACACCCTTGACTGTTTGGAGTTTTTTCTTTTGTTTTCTTTAATATTTCACTTGTTAAATATTTCTGAGGTTTTGCTCTGTACTATACTACTTTATATTCTTTAGGTCCGCTCTGTGCACAATTCTGTCATGGAATTGAGGAATATATGCAATCATCCATACCTTAGCCAACTTCATGTTGAAGAGGTAGAATGCGATTCTTCCATGTTGCCGCAATTTGGTTATTTTGTTTCCTTGTGTTCATCATGAACCATTTGGGTTCTCTATGCAGATTGAGGGTTATCTACCTAGGCATTATCTGCCATCTGTTGTGAGGCTCTGTGGAAAACTAGAGATGTTGGACAGATTGCTACCCAAACTCAAAGCTACTGGCCATCGGGTAAGCGAATTTTAACGGGATTTTGGTAGACTTGTAGACATCTCTGAAAGTGGATGACCTAGTTTAGTTGCCATTTGAATTCTCTTATTTGTCATACTGCCTTTGTTCCCTTTTTTTTTGCAATGACTTCTGGCTGACCGATATTAATTACAATCATGCAGGTTCTATTTTTCTCTACAATGACAAGATTGCTTGATGTAATGGAGGATTATCTTGTATGGAAAAAATATAAGTACCTTCGATTGGATGGGCACACTTCTGGTCTTGAAAGAGGAGCTCTTATCGATAAATTTAATGATCCTAATTCTCAAGCTTTCATATTTCTGCTTAGGTACATTACTCTATTGACCCACTTATACATGTTTAGGAACCTAAATGTGCAATTATTAAGTTCAGAGACTCAAGTGACACGCCTGCACAAGTTTAGGGACCTATGGTGCACTTTAGATGAAACTTAGTGAACTCATGAATCTTTAGTTTATGGACCTATGGTGCACTTTACTCTAGATGAAACTTAGTGAACTCATGAATCTTTCTTGACCATTGATTTGATTAGTTTTAAAACTTGTTTCCTTAACCACTCCCTCTGTCCCAAAATATAAGTCCATTTTGACTTTTCACGGTCTCCAACTTAACACCCTGACTGATTTTGTACTGTGATATACTAGCAAAAATAATAAAAAATATATGTTATGAAAGTATTTTGCAAGACAAATCTGATGACATTATTTCATGCAGTCAATTTATATACTTTAATATATATTTGTTAAAGTATAAGTGAATTGCTCGTATTTCCTCATCAGCTTAATCTTTTGGGTGAACTGGTTGGTGCTTGAACTTAATATGGTATCAGAGCTAAAATGTCTTGAGTTCAAGACCCGGTTAGTGTAATTAAAAAATAATGGCAGCACACGTATATTCTACGTCTTAGGCCTGTGGGAGCCTACATATGAGGGGTGTTGAAGTATAAGTGAATTGCTCATTTTTTCTCATCAGCTTAAGCGGTCAGTCATCCAAAAGTTTAAGCTAATGAGGAAAGACGGGCAATTCACTTATACTTTAACACCCCCTTCACGTGTAGGCTCCTTTAGGTTTAAGATGTGGAATAGAAGTAAGTTGAAATTATTTTTTAATTGCTCCAACCGAGTTTTGAATCCATGATCTCTTGGCTCTGATACCATATTGAGTAGCATGCACCACGCAGTTCACCTAAAAGCTTGAATTGATTTCGAAAAACGGGCAATTCACTTATACTTCAACAATATTAATAGTCAATGTTTTAAAACCTTGATTGCACAGATCCCAAATAGACTTATATTGCAGGACGGAGGGATTAATGAATATTTGAGCTCTTTATGGCTTACTTCTCCCCTGTTTTCTGTAGTATCCGAGCAGGTGGTGTTGGTGTCAATCTCCAAGCAGCTGATACCGTTATCATATTTGACACCGATTGGAATCCTCAGGTAGCTAATGTCCCGTATATTATATCATTCAGGGAATATATTCTGTAAGAAAGTTTTTATATATGCGCTCTTTCCTCGATTATCTTTCAGGTTGACTTGCAAGCACAGGCTAGAGCCCACCGAATTGGTCAAAAGAACGAGGTTCTTGTTTTACGTTTAGAAACGGTAAGTGTTGTACTGTTGTGTTGACAGTTCATTTATCACCTAAACATATAGAAATTGAAGAGAACAAGTAACATCTGTTGGGGGTAGAAGTAAAGGATAGTTCATAATGAAAGAACGATGTTTCCAGAATGCCAGTTGAGTTGTTTGTTGTTCGAGAAACAAATATATTTTTTGTTTGTGCCCTTTACTCCTTTGTTGGAATTTGAAAACTGTTGGAAATGGTTTTGTGATGCGTCATCAATACAGTGTATTATTTTTTATGGCTTACACCCTGTCTGAAAGATAACATTGTTGTTATATACGGAATTGATTAATAAAAAAGCTTCGTGTATGCTTCTTTCTAGTGCTAGCTCAACTTTTTAGGACATTGTCGTTATATGTGGAATTGATTAATAAAAAAGATTCGTGTATGCTTCTTTCTAGTGCTAGCTCTACGTTTTAGGATTGGTGCTAGCTCTACCTTTTAGCATTGGTGCTAGCTCTAGACTCTAGTGTCTTCCAAATTCCTGGATTTTGCGTGCTGAAGGACAAAGGTCGTGCAGCAGGGTTGGGTTGAGTATCTTAGATCAGTAATTGGTACAGTATTGTCAGATATGCGGCTGTCTTGGTATTCTAAACAAAGGACTGGTCCTAGCAATGGGGGCTTATTTATGGACAGTTTCTTGGTGATGATGCCATCATCCTAATACTGTTCTTGCCTAATTTTGGAAAATTGGCCATGCCGTAGTGACAAATATGAAGGCTATTGCATTTAATTTAAGAACCATTTTAATTGATGATTAAGTCACAGCATTCTTGCTTGTACAGGTTCTTGGAACATGCGTTAAGAACTTCCTGTAGCTAGTTTTTTTTGGGTATACAGTATAACTCAGATTTTCTTGAAAAACTGCTCTGTTATGTACCAGTAGCTTCTGTCGTTTTCTTTATTAGTGATTTTTGGGGCTTTTGTGATTTTTTCTTTTTTGCTTGTTATGAGATTTATTCATGGAACTAGAGAAACAATGTTAGAAAACACCTGGTATCCCCCACCCCACCCCCACACACCTTTGTACCAGTTTGCGGTTGCTGTGCTGCGCTGTGGAATCTAGTTAGTTATAGGAATCTTTACTAATTCCAGTAAGAATGTGCTGTTATGAGTTATGACTCAGTAAAGTTGATTTCAACTAACTGCTATGCCTAATGGAGCGCTTATATGCTTGACGGTTTATTCGGTCTCGGCAGAACCCATGAACGATTTTATGATACCCTGAACATTAAAGAAATAAATACTGTTTGTTCTATTGAGAACCAGTGCACTCATTTGCTTCAGCTGAAAATTTCAATACTGCCATAACTTCCTGACTTGGATGTACTTTGCCAAACTTAAGGTCCGAACTGTAGAAGAGCAAGTCAGGGCTTCAGCAGAGCATAAATTAGGCGTTGCTAATCAGAGTATAACTGCTGGATTTTTTGACAACAACACAAGGTCAATTCTTCTACTCACTTAAAAACTTTAGCATTTTTTTGTTCTTTTTTTTCCATTCCTTCATACTATGTGGTACCAATTGCAGTGCCGAAGATCGGAGGGAGTATCTTGAATCACTTCTACGTGAGTGTAAGAAGGAAGAGGCGGCTCCAGTGTTAGATGATGATGCTCTGAATGATCTTCTTGCCCGGAGGTAATACTGGATTTGTTGTTAGTACTATATAAGCGTTGGTTTTAACAGTCTTTGAGACTCCCAATATTCTCTGTGTAAAATTACATAACAAACCACTTTTCCCTCCTTGCAGTGAAGATGAGATTGACATATTTGAATCTGTTGACAAGCAAAGGCGAGAAGAAGAAATGGTGTGCAAGATTTCTACTTGTTTCTTTCTGCTAAAATCTACGTGTTAGCTTCATTATTATTTATTTATTCTTGTCTTAGGCGGCATGGCTAAAGGTTGTTCAGGATGGTTCAGCTAGTGGGGTAGATCCCTCAGTAATGCCTTCTCGTCTTTTGACTGATGATGATCTGAAGTCCTTCTGCCATGCTATGAAGCTTTATGAGTCATCAAGTGTCAAAAGTGTACAGGTAAATGTGAGGAGGAAGGGTGAGGTTGGGGGCCTTGATGCACAGCATTATGGAAGGGGAAAACGTGCTCGTGAGGTCAGTTGCATGATTATCTTTTGTATATCTCTTAGTAGTTGGTTGATACATTTCTATGGTAAATCGAGGATATCGTTGTAGGTTCGCTCTTATGAGGACCAATGGACCGAAGAAGAATTTGAAAAACTTTGTCAGGTTGATTCTCCTGAATCACCTCAAGCTGGTGGTATATCGAAGGATTTAGATCTCTCTAAAGTGAGTAAGTTGGAAGTACCTGCAGAAAGTTCAAAAGAACCAGTGCAAGCGAAAAAGGAGCCAGCCCCAGCTGTTGGAGACTCCCCACCAGCTAAACGACGGAGAGGTAGACCTAAAAGGTCAGATGTTCCGTTACCTCCGGCTACGGCCCCAACAAATGCTGGCAGACAAGAGGCAGGATCTACGCTTGATGGCAATTCTGCTGCACCAGCAAGTATCATGCATTCTGCTCCACCAGCTACTACCATCCATTCTACTGGTACAGATGTTACCATCCATTGTGCTGCACCAGCTGCTGCCATCAAACCAGAGATTGGCACTGAAATTAAGGGTAGTACTGCTTCTGTTGCTGCTGCATCAGCTACTACCATCAAACCAGAGATTGGTACTGAAGTTAAGGGTACTGCTTCTGTTGCTGTTTTGGAAGGGTCTATAGCAAAGGAAGTTAGTACACCGGTACAGAGTGGTCATGATTTGGTAGCTAGTCCAGCACCTCATCCACCAGCTCCTGCTACATCTAGAGGCAGGAAGACCCAAGCAGGGGAAACACCTCGCAGGCGAGGCCGAAAACCGAAATCTCTTACTTCATGTAGTGTGGATGATGTTAGTCTAAACCCTGTGGTTACAGTTGGTAGTGGAGAAGCATGTGCTAGTTCTGTGGTTTATTCATATCCTCAAGGGAATATGCCCTCATCACATGCAAGTGCTGTGGCAGGATTGCAGATGGATTTGGTCCCTGCTAAACCTGTTACATCGTTGCCAGAGGGAGTTAAGGGCATTTGCCCCCCTGCTTATGAAGGAGATAAAGATGCAATGGTTACGACACCTGTGGCCAAAGTTATATATGCTGGAACTGTAATGACTTCAGAGAATGCCAGCTCACTGCTGCCAAAGATCACTCACGATGAAAATGTTGGATTGGTGCAAGCGAGTTCTGAGCAAGATTGTTCTGCAGCTACACCAACTATACCTGTGGTTTCGGAAGGGGTATTGAAAACACCACATGTTCTGGTGGCAGATAAGCCTGCTGAGAAGCAAGGTGCTTCACGTCGCCGCAGAAAGAAAACATCTGGTAGTGAGGATGCTGGAGTCAGCACTAGGCAAAGATCAGCAATGAAGAAATCGTATAGTACTCTTGGTACCACTGACAATGTTGGCGTTGACATGAGCACAGGTGAGAAGCTAGGAATAGTGAAGGGAAGAGATGGCAGTTCACTTCAAGATACTTCCAAGGAATTACCAAATATAAACTTTCCTCGTGAGAAGTCTGGATATGATTCTCAACCAAGCACACCTATAGCTGTTCCCATTAATGAAGCTATGCTTCCTAGTGGTTTCAACGATGCCCATGCTACTCATTCTGAAATAATTCCTGCCAGAGAATCTACTAATCCTGACGGCGAAGATAAACCAGTAGAATTGCACTTGGAAGCACCTGTCTCTGTTACTTCACAAGCTCAAGTGCAGCATAAGACAGGGAAGGACCATGTAGCCGTGCATTCTGAAGTCACCACTACTCATTCTGAAATTGTTACTGCCAAATCAACGCTAAATCCTGTTAGTGATCATAAACCAGCAAGTGTACAGTTTGAACCACCTGCTTCGCTTCATAATTCAGGTAAGGACATCGCTACAGTGCCTTCCGAGGTCGATAGTGCTGCTCCAAGTAAGGCACCAGGTAGGAGGAGGAGAGGTTCAGCCCGGGAACCACGCACCAGAAGTAATTCTGCAACAGCTGCATGCGAACGTCGTGCTCGACTTGCTGGATCAAAGCAGACAGATGATTCCAAAAAGTTAGAGATATCAGCAAGCCCAAGCATGACGGCCTATGTTTCTTCAATTGAGCAACAGGAAGCTGGCCCTATGAAAGCAGAGCTTATTACCGCTTCTGTTTGTGAAGAGCAGAAGAATGCTGAGAGTCATGTATGTGGTGAAGTGTCAATTCCAATGGGGATATCAGAGGCAAAGTTAGAATCGGCAAACCAAACTGCTACCAAGTCAGTTGCAGCATGTACTGAAGAAGCACATGCCACCTCGAGCACTCAGACTCCTGCATTAGCTATATCAGGAGAAAGGGAACTTCCTGTAGGTGATATGCAAGGTACTCTCTCTCTCTCTCTCTCTCTCATTTTTCATTGCTGGATAGTAAGAATGGCTCACATTACTCATTCACATCTATGCTATTTCAGGTCTTGAGGTTCGTAGTACTGAGGTTCATAGTTCCGAACAAAGAAAGACTGTTTCAGCTGCAGAACCAGCATCTGCAAATGATGATGAACATAAGACTGCTGATGATAATATACTTCCGTCTAGTGCAGCACAGGACACAGTGCAGGATAAAATTGATAGCAGTGTTGATGTGGACCTAGCCTCTTGTCAAAGAATTGCTGGTTTTGAAGCAGAAAGGAATGATTCTACTATGATAAGTTTATCAGATGGCCAAACTCCTTTGGATGCCTCAGATAAGGATACCCCTGCACCTACAGAAGATGCCAATGGTCTGCAAAGTGAAGGTACTGCTGTTGATGCGACTAGTTCCAAGCAAGATAATATGAAAGTTGAAGCCATGCAGATTGATGATATTTCTAGAGGCTCTTCTAGTAATTTACCTGCTGCTTTACAATCAACCGATTCAAATCAGCTTGCAGAACAAAAGGAGAGTTTAGAGAATAGTGGCTCTAAATTTGCATCTGGGAAGAAACAGGAGAAAATAGAAGAAACTTTGGATAAGAATGGTGGTGACAAACCAACCCGTGGTCAGACAAATGATGTTCCTCACAGTGTGGCTTTAGGAAGACATTCTCCTTCAGAAGACAAAAATGAGGATAGTTCTGCTCAAGTAGTCGATGATGGTGGAACTGCTGCTGAAGTCCCTACTGCTATGAATACTGATGGCTCTGAGGAAGCTCACAATGTCTCATCCACCCATTCCGATAAAGAGGCCAGCATGATAGAAGTTGGTGCGTCTACCAATGATGCTACCTCTGTTTGCGAGGTAGGCAAGGATCCTGAGTCTCATGTGTCTGGCGAAGTGCCAATGCCAGTAGGATTATCACAGCTCAAGTTAGAACTCCTGAGCCAATCAAAATCTTCTAGCCAGTCTGCTGCAGAAAATGTTGTAAAAACAAATGACAGTTTGGACATTCAGACTCCTGCAGTAGCTGAATCAGGAGAAAAAAAATCACCTGGAGAACTCCTGAACCAATCAAAATCTTCTAGCCAGTCTGGTGCAGATATTGTTGAAGAAACAAATGCCAGTTGGGACATACAGACTCCTGCATTAGTTGAATCAGGAGAAAAAAAATCACCTGGAGGTGATGTGCATGGTATGCTCCCTCTCCCTCCCTTCCTGCAGATTATTATTCTTGATCCAGCTAAAGTGTCTTTCATGTTTTGCTAGATTTGAAAGAAGGCATGGAGTTTGCTGGGTCTAAGATGCAGTGCACGATACCAATGCCAAGTCCTGATGAGAAGAGTATGCTCTGTTGTTATTATTTTCTATTGGTTAATGGTGAGACTGGTCCCAGGTTACTCATGCACGCCTGTGCCTTTTCACTTTTTCAGGTACTGAGGCTCATAGTTCAGAACAAGTGATGATGGTTTCAGCTGCAGAACCAGCATCTGCAAACGGTGGGTGCTTTATATAAAATTCTGAACTAGTTAATATTCACACATAGCAGTTATTCATTAGTAGTTTGTCTAATTTCTGTACAGATGATCAAGAGCACAAGATACTTGTAGTACATCAGAAGACTGTTGACGGTACTATATTTTTGTCCAGTGGGGAAAAGGACACACTGCGAGATAACATTGATAATAGCACTGATGTAGAGACACCCACTTGTCAAAGAAATACAGATTTTGAGGGTGAAAAGGACCAATCTACTGAGACTATTTTAGCAGGCAGCCAAGCCCCATGTGAAGCCTCGGATAAGGGCCCTGCCCCCACTGAAGATGATCACACTGGTCTGCGAAGTGAAGGCACCGTTGTTGATGTGAATGGTGCTAATCAAGACATTATGGAAATCGAAGTTATGCAGATTGACGATATTTCTAAATGCTCTTCTAGTGACTTGCCTGCTGCGTTACAATCAACTGACTCAAATCAGCCAGCAGAACAAGATAGGCCAGCAGAACAAGATAGACCAGAGAACAGTGCCTCTATATTTGCATCTACGAAGGAACAGGAGAAAATGGAAGAAACTTTCGATAAGAGTGGTGGTGACAATCCAACTCCTAGTCATACTGATGATAATTCTCAGAATATGAATTTAGTAGGATATTCTCCTTCAGAATCAGAAGACTCAAATGAGGACGAATCTGCCCAGGTAGCTGATGATGGTGATTTAGTGGGAAGTAAAGAAACTACTGTTGATGTCCTTCCTGCTGCAAGCACTGATGGCTTAAAGGAGCTTTCCTGCAGCAATTCTGCTGCTTTGTCTTCTGGTTCTGTCATGCAAGATAGGGCATCCATCTCGAATACTGAATCAGTGCAAGTTGATGGTTCTGGGGAAGGTTATCATGGCTTCCCTGCTCACCTAAAGCTGTCATCAGTTGCATCGTCCACCCAACCCAGTAACGTGGCCAGTGTTGTTGAAGTTGGTGCTACTGGCAAGGACATCATTGTTCATTCTGTTGACACTGAACAGGAGCCAATGCAAGAAAGCACTGTTGTTCCTCCAGTGGATACTGGTTTGAATCGCCAAAGCTGCACCTTGCAACTTGGGAATGAACCTCCTACAACCACCCTGGCCTTGACAGTTGAATCCGATAAAGATACTGGTGATGGTGTTGGCAAGTTAGAAGCTTCTGGTGTTGTGGAGAAAGAAACAGTGGGTGTTCAAGAAACTGCCATTGCTGATCAGGAAGGAACAAAAGAAACAAGTAATCTGCCACAACTTGATGATGGTCTTGGTACATCTTGTTCTTCATTGGGTACTGTCTGTGATAAAGCTCCTAGTGGAGAGGAGGTTGCTGCTAGTAGCCATTCTGAAGCTCCCAGTTCAGTTGAGCTTCTTGTTGTAGAACCAACACCAACTCAAGAAGCTACTGTTCCTAACCAAGAGGAAATCCTAGATGAAGTGTTTTTTAAGCATGGATGCAGCAAACCTGGTGGTGATTCTGCTGTTGTTAAACGAGCAGAAACTACTGAAGAAATGGTCTATCCTGCTGAAGAGCAACCTGCTACATGTGAACTTGTTGAGACACAACGAAAGCCAACTGAGATTGGTGGTCTTATGCAAGAGGAATCTGTTGACGTAGCAGGTTTGAAGAATGATTACTGCAGCCCAGAACATGGTGGCCCTACTGTCTTGTCTGAGCATGTTGCAAGACCTGAACCAATTCATGAAACTCCAGTTGTTTTGCAAGTAGAACTGGAGGCAACGAGTTCACAGGATGGATACTGCACAGTAGAACATGGTGGCGCTTCATCTCAAATTGCAATGGAATCAAAGCCAATTCATGAAACTGCTGTTCCTATGCAAGAGGATGTTG
Organism: Bonia amplexicaulis; assembly: GCA_036346245.1. Lineage (NCBI taxonomy): Eukaryota > Viridiplantae > Streptophyta > Magnoliopsida > Poales > Poaceae > Bonia > Bonia amplexicaulis. Next base: position 18,363,906 of record CM070750.1, on the reverse strand, counting down.
CAGAAGCTAATGATCCTGAGCATGGTAGTGGCACAATGGACCTTGGCAGAGAGGGTGCTACATTTGAGGTTTCCGCCACAGAAGCACAGGAAGTTCCCGAAAGCACCATTCCTGTTCAAGAGGAATCTACCGAATCCGAGGACAAGATGTGTAATACAGAGGAATATAGTGGTGCGGCTCCATCTACCTTTGTTGAAATGGAAATGGCAGAAGCCACAGGTTCTGATAATATATCATGCAATTTAGAAGCTGGAGGTTGTCCTATTGATGCATCTGTTCTTGTTACTGCTGAACCAGAGCCAATCCAAGGATCTACTACTTCACTGCGAGTAGAAACTACAGAACCAATGGATTTGGAGGGTGGAAGATGTCTAGAACTTGCAACAGGTACTTCTTTATCTACTTGTAATGTTAATGAAATCCCTGTTAAGGCAGAACTTAGTGTCGATGCTATTTCAGGAGTTCTTGAGCCTGTGGAGCATGATGGTACAGAAGCTTGTAAAGAAATACCTGCGACTCCCCAAGAGGAAACTAATGTAACATTGGCTACAGAACCAGAAGCAAATAAGGAGGTCGATGAACCTACTCAAAAGGGAAATGTTGAATCGGTTACAATAGAACTAGAGTCTGTGGTGCATGCTGGTACAGCAGCTGATCTAAGTAAAGAAACTTCTGTATCTCTCCAAAAAGAAACTACTATAGCCTTGGTTACAGAACCAGAAGCAAACAAAGTAGACACGCCTATTCAAAAGGAATATGTTGAATCACTTGTCCTAGAGCCTGAATCTGTGGAGCATGCTTGTACAGAACTTGATCAAAGTATAGAAACATCTGTGTCTCCCCCAGATGAAACTACTCGTCCTACTTCAATGGAGATTGCAGGAACTGATGACTCTACACAACCTACTACAATAGAGATGAGCCCAGCTCAGGAAACTGCAGAAGCTACCGACTATACTCAACCTAATTCAATGGAGATGGAGACATTTCAGGAAACTTCTGTGCCTATCCAAGTGGAAGTTGCGGAAGCAACAGGCTCCATTGATCGAGAACTGGTATATATTGAGTCTACTCAACCTAAGGAAAATTTTGTGCCCACTCTTGTGGAATCTGCCAAGACAACAGGCTCTAGTGATCAAAGCTGCAGTGAAGTACCTTCAAATTCAGAGGTTAACACTGAATCCCTGCCTGATAGTGAAAATGCAAAGCTGGGGGAACCTGACACCGAGCAGCAACTTCAACCTTCATCCGGTGAGGGTGTGGTAGTCACAGCTAGTGAGCTTCCTAGCCAGGAGGGATTGGAAGCTCCAAGCACTGAGCCATTGTCTAATGATGAAAATGAAAAGCCAGAAGAAGGTGATGCTGCAGCTGATGAGCTTACTGTTATGGGGGAAGTTGAGGTGCGAAACACTGAGCCTTCACTTGGTGAAAATGCAAAGCTGGGAGAAGCTGTAACCGAACAGCAAATGCAACCTTCATCTGGTGAGGGTGTGGTAGTCACAGCTAGTGTACTTCCTAGCAAAGAGGGAGTGGAAGCTGCAAGCACTGAGCTTGTGTCTAATGACAAAACTGCTGCAGCTGATGAGCTTACTGTTATGGGGGGAGCAGAGGTGCTAGACTCTGAGCCTTCACCTCATGGTGAAAATGCAAAGCTGGGAGAAGCCGAAACCGAACAGCAATTGCAACCCTCACCTGGTGAGGGTGTGGTAGTCACAGCTAGTGAGCTTGCTAGCATGGAGGGAGTGGAAGCTCCAAGCACCGAGCTTGTGTCTAATGATGAAACTGTAGAACAAGAAGAAGCTGATGCCACAGCTGATGAGCGTCCTGTTATGGAGAAAGCAGAGGTGCTAAACACACAACACACACCTGATGGTGAGAAGGCAAATCTGGGAGAGGCTGAAACTGAACAGCCATTGCAACCATCTGGTGAGGATGTGGTAGTCACAGCTAGTGAGCTTCCTAGCAAAGAGGGAGCGGAAGCTCCAAGCACTGAGCCTGCGTCTAATGATGAAATTGCAGAACCAGAAGCAGCTGATGCCGCAGCTGATGAGACTCTTGTTGTGGAGGGAGCAGAGGTGCTAAACACCGAGTCTGCAACTGATGGGGAAACTGCAAAGCTGGGAGAAGCTGATGCCGTTCAATTGCTACCTTCATCTGTCGAGGGCATGGCAACCACAACTAGCGAGCTTCCCAGCCTGGACGGAATGGAGGCTGCTAGCACTGACCGTTTGCCTAATAATGAAAATGCAAAATTGGAAGTAGCTGGTGCTGTTCATGAATCGCTACCCTCCGCTTTAGGATCAGATACATGCGAGCTGGATGGAAATGCGATCCTGCAGTTGCCAACCACTGTACAGACAGGTGGTGGTTCGGATCAGCCATTGCCATCTCCCAGAGGACAAGATGAGGGCGCAGGGGCTGATGAAAGTGAGGAGTAAATTATGCAAATGCTGTATCTAGAAAATATTAAAAATCTGTTGTACTTCAGTACCACTATTGATGCTTTAGTTATAATTATCCCATCCTTTTGCATGAAGCATGCTGTTAATTCTTGATGGTGCTTAAATGCAGCGTTGGTGGCGCTTGGCAGTTTATTGTGTTCTAACTTGTAAATGTTCTTGCTTAACGCGTCACTGCAGCAACGTGCAACCAAAGAAAAACTGAACGGAATGAGGCATTAATTGTACATACGCGATTATTTCACAGACGAATTGGATGTCTTATTGACTTGCCTGTTTCAATGTTTTGAAGAAAATTTCTACCAACTTTCAAAGTCTATACTTGTGACAGACGTGCACTGTGTTTTGGCGTGCCCCCCTCTGGAGCTTTGGCCTACATGGGTGCTAGAAAGTTTCCATGTCATTCTACATTTTAAATTTGAATGGATCTGTCTGTGGGCCATGAATTTTGTTTTCTACGCTCTGTTATCCGTGCATCTTCCAGTATAGTCACTAGGACGATGTCCTAGTGTGTCTACTGCATGTTTCTCTTGAGAAATGTATGGCCTAACTATATTTCTTTGAGATACTTGCATGTTTCACTTGAGAAATGTATTGCCTAACCATGTTTCTTTGAGATTTGTATAATCTAATTTTGAGGAGGGTATAGAAACATTAATCACCTTGGACTATGATCCACTGTTCCGTGCATGTTCCAGTATGGACTGTGGATACTTATGTTAAGGATAGAATATGATTGTTATACGTTTCTTTATATGTTTAGGTCTCATGTATATACATACAATTTCATAACATGGTATCGAGTTAGGGCTCTGACCTTGTTCTTTCGCTGCTCCGACGCCACCAGTGCCGCCGCTCCACTGTCATTCTTGCCTAGGTTGTCGCCGCCGGCCGTCTCCTGCCGCCGCCGCCCGCCGCCACCGCCCGCCGCTCGCCGAGCCGTTGCCGCCACTCGGGCCACCTCCGCCCATGTCGCTGCTGCCGCCCGGGTCATCTCTGCCCGAGCCACCGCTGTCACCCGAGCCACCGCCAGGTCTGGCGCTTCCTCGCTTGATCTGGCGCCGTCCAGCGTCGATCCATCGTCGCTGTCGCCGCCGCCGGCGTCTCCACCCGATCCGCTCGATCGCTGCCGGCTGTCGCTACGTCAACCACCGCTCCGTCGGTCGTCCGCTCCGCGGCCGTCGCTCATTGTTCGCCTAAAGAAACCATTCGCCCTTAGCGGCGCTTTGAGTGAGTTAGCGATCGGTAAATGCTTTGCCGATTTCTTTTGTAGCTTTGTAAAAAATATATATAACGTTGATCTAACCGCCGCGCCGTCCAGCGCCGCCTGTTAGACTTCGTAGCCTTGGTCGCCGCGTCATCCAGCGTCGCCTACCGATGGCTTCTATTTCATCTACTACGATCTCATTCTCGAGAACAAAGCTCCATAGAACAAACTATAGGTTATGGTTTTCTCTCATGGAGATCACGCTTGATGGTCTCCGTCTTTGGAGACATGTCACCGGTGCACGCCCTTCTCCACCGTCGCCGGTTCAGCCTCCTCCTAGGCAGTCTACTTCTGCACCTCTTGTAGCAGATGAGGTTGCCAAGAAGGAGGCCAAGACTGCTGCTGACGTTGTTGATGAGGAATTTCAGTATGCCATTGACGCTTTCGAGCACTGGTGTGCTGACGAGGCCCTGTTCGTGCCATCCTGGTGGACAGCGTCAACGACTCCATCTAGCCAGACATTGCTGATCTACGGTCTACTTGATAGATCTGGGAGTACTTGCGTGAGCGATACCAGCAGAGCAGTGATGCTCAATCTTTCGTTTCAGCGTGAGTTGGAGATGTTTCGCCAGGGAAATTCTTCAGTTGACAACTTCTTTTGGGCCCTAGCAAGTCTCTGGCGCCCGCTAGATGAGCTAGCCTCTTCACTTTGTCAGGAGTGTCACAAAGTGCAGAAGGCGGAACATGATCGCCTTTGGCTTTATGACTTCGTCTGCCGCCTTTGCCTAGAGTTTGAGCCTGTCAGAGCTCAACTGCTGAGCCGCTCTCTATGGCCGACCGTTATAGAGGTCCTTTCAATGCCTCAGGCCGAAGGGTTTCGTCTCAGGTTAGCAGCACAATCTACATCAATTGTGCTTGTTGCCCCTTCTTCGACTACTTCCTCTCCCCAGGTGCCTATCTCCGCTCCTGTTATCGCACCAACTGGAGTTTAGTGCAACTACTACAAGAACTTCGGGCATGACTACCAGAGTTGTGCTGTGCGAAAAAAGAGGAAAAAGACACGTGGGGGTGGGCGATAAAAGGGGGGTAGGGAGGCCCTTTCTTCACAGGAGGACAGACCAGCTCATCAGTTTCTGCTCAGAGAGGTGACTTTGTTCAGCAGTTCTACCAAGCTCTATTTTAGCAGCTCTCTCACACCTCAGCAGGTTCTGCCAGTCTAGCTCAGACGTCTCCTCCAGGATCCTCTTGGGTTCTAGATTCTGGTGCCTCCTTTCACATGACACCGTACTCCGCATCTCTCACTTCAGTAGGACTTCCTGATTTTCTATCTTTGTTCAGACAGCTGATGGTACTTCCTTGTCTGTTAGCTATCAGGGCATTCTTTTGTCCACTGACTTTTTTATTCCACCTGTTTCTCATGTTCCCCAGCTTACCATGCAGCTTCTTTCGTTGGGACAGCCCACTGATCTTGGTTGTAGGGTTGTTTTTGGCTCTCACACCTGTTTCATCTAGGATTGATAGACAGGGATGGTACTTGGGACTGGCCGGCGCCGTAGGGATCGTCAGGGTCTCTACATTCTCGACCGCCTCCACCTTCCGTCCACTTCAGCTACTCCTGCTATGTATGCCTCTACTGCCACTGCTGCCACCACCTCTGGAGCTTTTGCGCAGTGGCATCATCGTTTAGGATATCTGTGTGGGTCCCGTCTTTCTTCTTTAGTTCGTCAGGGTGTTCTTGGACATGTTACTGTTGACATGTTAATGTTTTGTCAGGGTTGTAAGCTGGGCAAGCAACTTCAACTTCCTTATCATTCTAGTGAGTCCATGTCTTTTCGCCCTTTTGATTTAGTTCATTCAGATGTATGGGGACCTGCGCATATTATCTCAAAAGACGGGAAAAAATTCTATGTAATTTTTATTGATGATTATTCCTGTTTCACTTGGCTTTTCCCTATGTCTAATCGTGATCAGTTTCTTGCGATCTATCGTAGTTTTGCCACGATGGTTCGTACTCAGTTTGAGTCCTCTATCCGTACTTTTCGTTGTGATTCTGCTGAAGAGTAATATTCTAGTGCTTTTAGATAATTTCTTTCTGAATAGGGCACTCTTTATCAGTCATCTTATCCTAGTGCGCATGCTCAGAATGGGCTTGCTAAACGCAAGCATTGTCATTTACTTGAGACTGCTCGCACTCTTCTTCTTTCTTCTCATGTTCCACCACAATTTTGGGCAGAGGCTATTTCTACGGCTGCATATCTCACCAATATGCAGCCTTCCACTGCTCTTAAGGATATCAATCCTATAGAACGTCTCTACTCTAGAGCCCCCCAGTACAGTCACCTTCGTGTTTTTGGCTGCACCTATTTTGTCTTTCTGCAGTCTCGTGAGCGCACAAAACTGTCAGCCCAGTCAGTTGAGTGTGTATTCCTTGGGTACAGTTCTGAGCATAAGGGTTATCGCTGCTATGATCCATCTGCTCGACCGATTAGGATCTCACGAGACGTTGTCTTTGATGAATCTCGACCTTTCTTCTATCGAGATTCAGCTCCTCATCCTACTTCCACCATCAAGACGATCTTCTAGTTGTCTCTCCCTGACTCTTCACCCATTTCTCCTTTTTCACAACCTTCCTCTAGCCTGCCTCCAGTTCCTTCTATACCTTTATCTCTTGTGTTGCCTTCTACAGCACCGTCTCTTGCTCTTACAGTACCACCATCCCGTTTCTCTGGGGTGCACTACTCCAGACGTCCTCGTCCTTCAGCAGACTCATCTTCTGGTATTTTACTGACACCGACGTCTGATTCCTCTAATGATGCACCTCGTTACGTCCTTCGTGACCGGACATCCCGTCGACCTCCTGATCGTCTTGGTTTTACTTCGATCGTTCATGCTCTCTCTGTCATTGAGCCTAGCTCTTATCGTGAGGCTGCTTCTCATTCTGAGTGGCAGCTTGCTATGTCAAAGGACCTTGATGCTCTCAGACGAACGAAGACTCGGGATATTGTACCGACACCTGTGTATGCTCGTCCTATCACATGCAAGTGGGTGTACAAGATTAAGACTAGGTCTAATGGTACTGTTGAGCGCGGCTCGTCTTGTGGCTCGTGGCTTCCAGTAGGAGTATGGTTGTGATTACGATGACACGTTTGCCCCTGTTGCCCATATGACCACTGTTTGCACTCTTGTTGCGGTTGCTTCTGTTTGTCGGTGGTCTATCTCTCAGTTGGATGTTAAGAATATTTTTCTTAATGGTGTTTTGCACGAGGAGGCTTACATGCAACCACCACCTGCGTATTCTATTCCAAATAGGCCTTCGTTGTGCTCTTTATGGCCTCAAATAGGCCCCTCGTGCCTGGTTTGCACGTTTCACCTCAGTGATTACCTCTACCGGTTTCGCTGTCAGTGCCCACGATCTTGCTCTTTTTGTCCATGTCTCACCTCGAGGTTGGACGTTACTTCTTCTATATGTGGATGATATTCTCATTACTGGTGATGATTCCTCATTCATCACATATGTGAAGAAGCATCTCAGTGAGCAGTTTCTGAAGACTGATCTTGGTTTGCTTACATACTTCCTTGGGATTGTGGTTTCTTCCACGCCTGAGGGTTGCTACCTCTCTCAGCAGAAGTATGTCCAAGATCTTCTTGATCGGTCTGGTTTGACTAACACTCACACTGCTGAGACTCCTGTGGAGCTCTCCTTCAGCTTCGTGCTACTGATGGTGATCTTCTTGAGGATCCTACCCGTTATCGTCATCTTATTGAGAGTCTGGTATATCTTGTGAGCACTCGCACGGATATTGCTTATGCTGTTCATATCTTGAGTCAGTTCATGGCTAGTCCTACTCATCTTCACTACAGTCACCTCCTTCGTGTTCTTCGCTACTTGCGTGGGACAATCTCTCATAGCTTGTTTTTCCCTAGATCCACCTCACTACAGTTCAGGCATACTCTGATGCGACCTGGGCTAGTGATCCTTCTGATCGTCATTCCCTTTCTGCTTACTGTATTTTCCTTAGCTCCTCCTTGATTGCCTGGAAGACAAAGAAGTAGACTGTAGTTTCCTGTTCGAGTGTAGAGGCTAAGTTGAGAGCTGTGGCAGAAGTGACAACAGAGATTATTTGGTTGAGGTGGCTACTTGCAGACTTTGGTGTACCTGTGAGGGGTCCTACGACACTTATGTCTGACAGTACATGTGCTATCAATATTGCTCGTGATCCAGTGAAGCATGAGCTCACCAAGCACATTGGAGTGGATGCTTGACACACTCGCTCACATGTGCAAGAGGGAGTACTTGCTCTACAGTTTGTGCCATCAGAATTACAGCTTGCTGACTTCTTCACGAAGTCCCAAACTAGAGCACAACATTTGTATTTTCTCTCCAAACTCAGTATGTGTGATCCACCATGAGTTTGAGGGGGAGGGGGTGTTAAGGATAGAATAGTATTGTTATTCGTTTCCTTATATACTTTGGTTTCCTTATCTGTATATGACATATTCCTCTGTATATCTCCTTGTGCTCCCTATATATATATTGTCATTTGTGCCTCATGCATATACATACAATATTCATAACAACTTAGTCCATGTATGAGGACAATATACATGCATTCAGATATTATGGCATTAACATTTAACCATCGTAGTATTGTGATCCTTTTGCTCTTGAGTTGTTCTCAAGTAGTCATCACAAAATTTATGTTCTTTTCAGCTGCAATAGTTTCACACCAGAATTCTCTGTTCTTTTGATAATGTCCTTTTATATCCGAATATTTCCCATGGTAATTTGAATAAGAAATGGAAATTAGCATTTTTGGATTAACTGGAAGCAGCTAATGGATTATGTATCTGAGAGTAATATGGATGAGCTGATGGACAATCACATTGAGGATAGCTTGGTCCATATCTTCGAGTAGCTAAGACAATAATAGTATATGACCAAACTTGAGATAATGATGTACAAATAAAAATACCCATCAGAGAAGAAGGAATATAATGAAATTTTATTGAAATATTGAAAAAGTACATTACACATAAAACTTACGAAATTGATCGATGTTCTAAGAATTAGAAATAACATACCCATCTGATATGGCCAGTCATACGAGTCTGGTCTGGTGACTTCGTCCACAGTGTAAAGATGTTCTCATTTAGGCAAAAGTTTGTTCCGATTTGCTTGGTTTTGAATTTTTCTGAGAACCAGATCACCTACACTAAGCTATGAGGTTGTATTTTAAAACTATGGTACCTTCGTATGGCTTGTTGGTAGACTGTTGATCGTATTAAGGCTTCATTTTGTCTTCAAGGAATTGATGTCATCTATCCTTTATTCGTTTTGATCGTTATCATTATAACTACCTATAAGTAGAGCCAATCTTTAATTCCGAATGAAGCATAACTTCTATACCATAAACTAGAAAAATAGTGTTTCACCAGTCGTACGACTGGTCGTGGTCCGAACAGCACATAATATAGAGAGAAGTCTTCACTACCACAAAAGAGGCTATACTAGATGACTACATCACAGACAGTTCATAGAGAATTGTCTGTGCTTAAACTATCACATACGGTTATTTATACAAACCGTCTATGATAATGAAGGACATCACAGACGGTTGTTATTAACAACCGTCTATGATATTTTCACAGACGGTTATTAACACGAACCGTCTGTGATAATTGAGACATCACAGACGGTTCGTGTTAATAACCGTCTGTGATAATTGAGATATCACAGACGGTTCATGTTAATAACCATCTGTGAAAATTCACAGACGGTTATTTATACGAACCGTTTGTGATAATTAAGACATCACAGACCTGGGGAAGGGAGCTCGAAGCTGGCGGTGAGCATCTAGGCTTTAGCATATGCGTGACACAACTCGGTAGGCAGTCGGCCATGGCGCGGGTGTAAGGTGGGTGAAGATGCTTGACGTGCGGGCTCGACGCATCAGCAAGAAGAGAAAAGGGCTCCTGACAGGTAGGGTCCGGTCCCACTCATTAGTGACAGAACTTAACCAAAAGGAGAGAAGGCGTATTTCATGAGTTTATGCCTTCACAAGGCTGAAGGTGGAAAGACTAAGGGTTGAAAGTAGTTTGGCTCAGCTGGAAGCTTTGTGAAATTTTTGAACATAGCAAACTAGCTCCAACAAATTGTAAATTTTTGTGGAGGCTCCTGACACAGTATAGAATCTTGTGTAATTTTTTCAATATTTATATATCCTAGATTTTTTTTGAGAATTCCTGAAAGGGCAGTTTTTTTTATTAAAAAGCACTATTTGCTTTGGTGAATTTTAGAAACATACTTTAAAATGTTCAAAGTTTTATTTCCAGCACCTTGAACCCATCTTTGAGTTTTAAAATGGTTTTTACTTTAAATTCTCCTATGCCACTCCATGGATCATCTTTTTATATTCAATTTTGAATTCTATCCATTGTTCATTCCTTTCCAAAATAGTGTTTAGAATTTATTTTTACAAAGGAACTTCAATAAAAAACTAATAAAATAATATGCAAGCAAAAAAGTTTTAAATTTTACTTATTTTTGAACTTCCTAGAATTTGGGATGTTACACCTAAGCTAAGATAACATAACTGGTCTGAAGTCCCACAAACATCAGTTTTCACCTGGTGAACTTCGCGTCCATCCTAATAGACAAAGCCCATGTTAGGCCTTAATACACGACTACCAGTCGATTGTTTACGTGGGCTCCATCGTTATTGGCTCGGAGAGTGACACTCAAAAGTTCACCTTGTACCCCACCCCCAACTGTCGATATCAAGCCTTCTCCTGCGGTCTGATTTATCAGTCTCATGAATGGGCGATAATTATGTCAATTTCATGGTACAAGGTTCTAGTCCTTATACGCTTATGATAGAACCACCTTTCAAGCAAAGAACTCGTGCACAGACCACCAAGTACATACACACAAGTCACCACAAACCACACACCCATATCCTATCTCAACTAACATTTCCCCAAAGCAACGTTCTAGGCGAGCAGATCACCATTCTCACATGTCATACCATGACAAGCATAAATTCTGACACATCAACTTGTGCACGGACCACCAAGTACATATTCACCACAAACCACACACCCATCTCCGATCTTAGCTAACATTTCCCCAAAACATCTCTCTAGGTGAGTGGATCACCATTCTCACTTGTCATACCATGACAAGCATAAATTCTGATGCATCAACTCATGATGGTGGACCACAAAGTGATTGAAGTTTCACTATTCCACTACTATGCTAATGTAAAGTATGCTACTTCTAGCTCTAGGTTTATCAAGGAAAACCAGCTCATATTATCATTAAGGATGTCACATAGCAATGTAATTGAGGCATTAACTACATAAGCAACATAATTCAAAGATAATTGATAAGAATTAGCACTGACAATTAAATAATGAATGAAACAACCCATACGTAATATACCCAACTAATAGGAGTTCACCATGATCAAAGATCATGACTTGCCTTGCGGCTTGCGATGGCAGTCGATGTTCACTTGTTCGAAACTTTTGGATTGTCACCTATCATACCAATGGATCCCTTCTTTTCTTGTAAAGCTTCTCGATTGTCACTTCTTCCTCCAACAGATCCTTCCTCTTGTTCTAGTGCATACACACAAAAGCAACATCAAATAAACCTACTATGACAGCTACAACTCTTGCAAAAGAAAGACTACAAAAGAACAGAGCCGGAATGGTTTTAGCAGGGAAAATTGGTGATCAGATGGCTTTGGAAGGCTTTGAATGGAGTATGGAGAGTTAACAGTGGTGTTGGAAGGGTCTATGGTTGGTTTATTGTTCAAAACCGTATTCAAGCTAGTAATAATCGGCCAATAACTAGAAGAATCAGAGCTAAAACGGCTTGAAATGGGTGCAACTCGGGATAAAACAGGGCTTGGACTCGGTTTGGATCCGGGTTTGACTCGATCAGACTGAGTCTGGCCTAGTTTGGGCTCAGTAACTAGTCTGACTCAACCCTAATGGTTGGGTTTGGTCGGTTCGGTTCAGAATCGGGGCGGCACGGCTTGGTCAACCACAAGTGCACAGTAACATGTATGGTATTGTGCTTCTTCCTGACTAAACAGACAGAGACAGAGAGAGAAACTGAGAGATGGGTGGCGTAGCTATGGTGATAGAACGGTGACGGCGGCAAACTCTCAGTGTGTTCTCAGGCATTGAGAACACAAGGAAGGCGGCATCTGGCGCAATGGTGGTTGAGGGTGACCGAAATAGGGTGGTAGGGCCTGTGGAGACGGCAGAATCTAGCGGAAATCAACGAAGACGGCACAATTGATGGGGTGGCTGGCAATGATGGGGGCTCACATCAGCGCAATGAGGCGCACCTTGTGATGCAACTGGCGTGATGAGAACTAGTCCAAGGCGGCGGATCGATAAAGGCGAAGAAGATGTGGGGGCGCTCCGGCGAGTTTCTGTTGCTTCTTGTCTCAAAGAAACTATTCGGATAAAAATCAATTGTTATCATTGTTGCTTGTCTCTCATCGGTCGAAGACAAGTTGGATATATATATATATATATATATATATATATATATATATATATATATATATATATATGAAATTGTCAGTTTTAGGTATATATCTATCTCCAGCAATTCAAATAACAAGCACATCTTTAAAATAATATATACTCACATTCAAAGTTTCTCAATGATTTTTTTATCATATGCTTTGCTGATTTTTATATAAAACCAGCACATACCTGCAATAAAACTATTATAAAAAAAGCAATTCTAGTTTGAATTCTAGTTCAAACTTGTTTGAACTAATTAGTAAACAAGTTAAACTTGATATTTGAAAAATTCTAAAATTTTTCGTGCATGATTCCTAGCGGAAATATCTATTTTAGATCATAGTGCCCATGCACTATGGTTCTATACTCTTAGGAGTACATACTCCTACTTTTCATATACTGCTTAAATGATATTGTTATACCTCTTTATCCTTTTGAGTATATTGTAATAATGATTATTAGATACTTTAAAGTGAGCACCATGCAAAATTTAAGCGAAGTCCACTTTTCATATCATAATTTGTGTATATATCTTTTTATATGTGAAAAAAGGTATATAAAAAAATAAAGGGTTTCAATGAAAATTTTTCAATAAAGCCATGTTGGAGTATCTTAGAATTTGTATTTAAGTATACCAAAAGTGATAAGAAGTATAATATATTGATTTAAGTAGTATATTGAAAATGAGAGTATATACTCCTATGAGTACGAAAAATCTTCATTTTAAAAATAAATAACACACCAAAATAGACCGAAAACAAATAGCATAGCTTTGGTGATTTTTTTAAAAAATTATCCTATCGAACAATTATACATACGATAGATGGATAGATTACGGATCTAGATACTTTCATTATGCACAACACTGATGTACAAATGGATAGGTTGCTCCACCAGTCATAGCTGGGCTGGAACTGGAACTGTTGCAGATAATACCACCCTGATATCAGCTAATCACTCCCACCTGGGTTGAGACGTAACTATCAGAGATGGCGATCAAAGAAAACCATAGGCAAGAGAGAACAAAAAAACAAAAATCCTGGAGAAGGCAAAACAAGGATAAAACAAGCAAAACACAAACCGTCGAGTGGCAGTAGGCCCACAGCACAGGCACAAAACAGAAGATTTGCCTTGTCTTGCCTCTCACCTAACAGCAACAGATTGCATCGGCTGAACAGCGCGCATACGTAGACCACGTGGCGTCCAGATGGGATCATTTTTATTGCATCAGGATAAAAAAAAATTTCTGTGGTTTTTGGTTTTTGGTTTATAACTTTTGAATTCTGTTTGTTCGTGGGAGAGATTATAAAGATAAAGACAGCCGCGTATGATTTTGATTAGTATAACTAAAGTTGGTACAATATCTATTACAATCAACTTATATATCTTATCTTAAAAATATATTATTTAAAAACTAATTACGATAATAAAATACAAAAGCTAAAAAAACATAAAGCCGTACCGAACCTAGCCCAACTTGCCGACTAGGCACCCCCAATTATTGCTCTCGCTCTCTCGCGTCCGTGGCGTTTGAGAGGGACGCGCGAGTGACTCACTGCGACAGAGACGGGCGGCTGGGGCCCGCATGACAGGGCGTCCTTATCTCCCTGGGCGTGGGCCATGCTCCTCTCGGTTTGGTCGACAGGAAGAGTCCGAAAGCCCACGGGAACGCCCGCCCGCTTGTGCAGCCGCATTTTCACGAAAAGCGATACGGCCGGCGTCATCAGGCAATCAAGCAGCAGAGGGCCGCTTGCCCTTTTCCAGCTTCCTTGCTGATTGATTCAGTGATGATTGGTTTCCGCGACGCTCTCCGTTCGCTTGGTGTCGATGTCTATTCAAGCTGTATAAAGAACCCAATGCTTCGAGCAAAGCTGTGAGCTACCAGTGTCTGAAAACATGGCAGTGTCTGCAACTCCATCGAGCACGTTGCGCGGGCTTTGTAGCTTTACAGGCTCTGCATAGAGCGTACGCACGCGTGCAATTGCTTTGTAGCAAGAGGCTCAGCAGGAGTACCCCTCCGGCACTGTTCATGTGAGTATATCCGTACATAGATGCATTCAGTGGTTAAAACGAGTATCTACACTTCGTGAGACTCTTCTAGTGTTATATGCGTATGTATATATGTAAGTATGTTCTTGTTGTACTCGTTATCACAAAATAGGTTCAGCAGAGTCACATTTTGCAAGAAAGTGTGCCGGGCTACGAGCGTAAATCGTATCTTGCCAGAACTCGTAGCAACACATGCTAATCCCAGCCAACTTATTAAGCGAATTTTGGCAATCGGAATCTCCACTACCATTTCCTGTATTAGCACAAAGAAGTTGGCTAACTACGTGAGATGTACATGCCTGAATCCCAAACAAACAAGAAGATGCACAAGCCGTGTCTCGTCGCAGTACGATGTCCTGATTCGTGACTCCTTGTGTGTTCCATTCCATCCACTAATCTCCATTCCACCGGCCCGAGCCCAGACGGGCCCGGCCCGGTACGGGAGACCTGAGCCTGCCGCTGCCGCGCGCCTACAAGGCGGCGTCGAGGAGCATCGGCTTGGCCACGGAGACGAGGCCGTCGGCGAAGCGCTTGAGCGCCTCGCGCATCCACCAGTGCGGACACAGCTCCATGGCCTGCTGCGTGCTGACCCAGGCCCGCCTCCGCGCGGCCATCTCGGGCCACCGCTCCAGCTCGTCCGTGACGCGCAGCGGGAACATGAACCCCTCGTACGTCGCGTCGTACCGCCGGCTCCGGTAGCACCACCGCCCCAGCGTCGCGCCCGTCTCGCCGCGCACGCCGGCCTCCTCCAGGGCCTCGCGCCGCGCCGCCTCGTCCATGGACTCGTCCAGCTCCCACCCACCCTTGGGGAACATCACCCCCGCCCCGGCGCCCTTCTTCTGCGAGCTGATCACCAGCACCTCCACCTCCCCGTCCCCGCGCACGCGGTACGGGATGCACCCCACCACGATGCGCCCGCCCGTGCTCGCGCTGTACCGCTGCAGCTCGCGCCCCTGCCTCGCCACCATCACCGTCATGGATTCTTGGTTTTCTTGGATCGCTTGCTCAAGCCTCGAGCTAGCTCGTGATTGTATTCTCAAATATGGAATGCGATCGCGCTATATTTGGATCTGCCAGTAGGAGGATGAGCTGGATTTGGAGCTGATGGGGGTGGGGTTTCATGCCTATTAATAGGATTGGGGCGCGGTTGCTGTGGTTGTCACTGCCGTTGCCGAGTGTGGGGCGCGACGCAACGTGACAAAGGCGGGGCAGCGCGAGGACAAAAGGTGGGCAGGACCGCAGGAGGGGAGTAAGTGGGTGAATAATGCTTAGGTGGCGCCCGGAGGGTGGACAGGGTGCATGGGCCATTATTTTATCCGGCTATATACCTTGTTTCCGGGGCGATGCTTGCTTGTCAGTTTGTTAGCACTAACGGTGACTCACGGTGACTCATGTCATCTATGTTATGTTTGAGGTAGTGAAAGCTACGGTTGAAATTGTGATTGAAACTGAGCTATTTATAGTGAGTTATTTATTTTTCATAAATGTGTATTTATCTCTTGAGAGAGATAGAAAATACACGTGCGAGTGTGTTTGTACTTGTCCCTTAAGAGAGAGAAAATACAAGAGAGTTTTTGAGAGATTTCCAACAGCTTGGGCAGCAGATTGTTTGAGCTTCTAGCCGACAGATGTGTTGGGGTTTTTTTCAGGCTTGGAAAGTTGCTCTCTAGGTGAGTTCTTTCTGACTGCGGTTTATAGTTTTTGGTCCTAATATGAGCTCTTGTGTGAACGAGCCAAATATTGATAAACCGTTTAGAAAATAGTCTTAATAAGCCACTTTAAAATGGCAGCGGAGAAACCGTCCCATTTATTTGTTTGAGATAAATCAAAGTCATAAGCTATAGTTGAGTTCTTTTCGACTTTTAGCCAGCTTATGCCTATATTGTCTACAGTAACTAGCTTTTAAGCGATGTATTTTCAAAGCGGAGTCAACAGGAAGATTGTAGTAAAAAGTGTACTGAATTCAGTTGTATCGTCCAAAATTACATGCGACTATTTTTCGATGTATACTACCTCTCGCAAACAGCCAGAATTCAAATATTTAAGCCACAAGCCATCATCCTAAAAGAACCCACTCCATATGTCTATTTTCTGTCGAGGAGAAAGGATCTAGAATACTTGACCTTCATGATTCAATTAATTGAATTGGTTCGACGGGTTTTTTTATGACTACTTAACCTTTGTGATTCAATTAATTGAATTGATTTGATCGGAGTTTTTTTTATGTTTGAAAAGTTGTTTCCTGTTTTGAGCTGAGGAGCAAGGATCTAGAATACTTACCTTTTGTGACTCAAATCAATTCTAAAAAAATGAAGGACCTGTATGTAATTCAGGAAAACCGAGGATCTGTATGTAATTTTGAAAAGTGGAGGCAAAAACTAAGAATACGTACGTAATTTCGGGAAAACTATGGGGCTTTATCACGTAAAAGGAGAGCCTTCTTGAAAAAAACCAAGGCCCTGTACGTAACTTCGAAAAAATAGAGGGATTCAAGAAAATACTGACGTGGCAGGGGTTTTTCTGCAAAAAATCAAGGACCTGTATACAAATTTGGGAAGCCAGAGGGCCTATTTACAAAAAAGGTGACGTGGAGGGTCTCCTGGGCGAATCCCGGGGTGTAAATTTTGAAAAAGTAGAGGGATCTTTCAAGAAAATATTGACGTAGCAAAGACCTTTCTACAAAAAACCAAGGATCTGTATGCAAATTTAGAAAAGTCGAAGGGTCTATTTGCAAAAAAGGTGACGTGAAGGGCCTCCCCGCGGTTTAATCCCCCGGGTAATATAGGAAGTACTAGCCTCATAGGCGCGGCGCCACGCCGCGCCAGCCACCGTACGTACCAAAGTAAAAAGGTGATAATTTGTGAGGAGTTTTTTTAAAAAAATCGAAGGCACATGCGTATTTTCGAAAAAGGTAACGGTCTTTTTCGCAAAAAAACGAGGACCTGTACGTAAACAAACGAGGACCCGTGCGCAATTTCAAAAACCGCGGGGCTATCCCGCAGTGGAGGGCTAAAAAGCGGCAGGGGACCTTTTCGTGAGAATCAAGGACATGCACGTAATTTCAAGAAAACACATGTGCTTTTTTGCAAAACAGCCCACCCAACCGTACGCAGATTCGGCGGCCACGCTGGGGCGGAGGTGGCGGTGTGACCTCCCTCCGCGGATACTTCCCCGGGAGTAATAGGCTGTTGATTGGTTGGAGATTCTTACCAGGAATTACTTAGTCTTCTTTCTAGAAGCATGAAAAAGTTGTGAGAGCGATTATGTTGTAAACGACCATGTATCATTTGTTGTGGATATTTATGCTTGAATAAGAGGAAAGGAAAATCTTACAATTTGCTTATAAGTTGAATTATTCGAAGACGAGCTGAACTTGCTTGAGAGAATAGACCTTGAAATTCTGCACACATAGTCTGCCACTTTTCACATTTTTCTTTCCATATCGTATTGCAATAAAACAGTTTTTGCTTCCTTAACTAAAAGAGACTCCAAACGTCACACTTCTGAAAGAAAATCACCAGCCAATTTTATACAAATGTTTAACAAACATTTATGGGATTAAGATTCTATTCTTACCTTTGCTAATTTAACTTTTGAAATCAAGACTACTCAAACCCTGTAGGCTAGTTTAGACTATGAGTTATGGGATTAAGTTTCTATTCTTACCTTTGCTAATTTAACTTTTGAAATTGAGATGATAGTGGAGATTTAGGTGAACAATGCTTCTAGGGTTTTCTCCTAGGCTGAATTCCATATATATACAGTTACATGAGGAGCGTTTTACAACTATACCCTTACACCCAAATACCCCCTTAGGGGCATATATGTCATTGTACGTGTCCCATTTTGGGTCTTACAACTTTCTAGCAGGCCGGTTGGGTTTAGATGGAGACCACCCCTACAACAAATACACAAATGAAAAAAAAGGAAAACTAGGGGTGAATTGTTTTATGTTGTGGTTTATGATTTTTAACTTATGATTTTTGAATTCTGGTTATTTGCGAGAGACGATACGAATAGAGAAATAGTCGCATGCACTTTTGACCGGTATAGCTGAACTCGGTACAGTGTATACTACAATCTACCTATATACCCTGCATTGAAAAAGTGTATACCGTCCCGAACGCAGGCCTTGGTAGGTTCTTTTGAGCTGTGACTTATGACTTTGACTTCTGGCTTTTAAATTCTAGTTGTTTGCGAGAGAGAATACGAAGAGAAAAATAGTCGTATGTAAATTTGGTTGGTATAGCATAAATCGCTATAATATTTACTATAATCGATTAATTACTATAGCAAAAGTCAAAGGCAGGGTCTCCCTATCTTTTGCAAGCATACCCTGTGGCCCATGGACCGTGTCCACGCAGGCAGAGAGGAGGTAGGAGAAAGGGAGGGATAAAGCGCGTAGGCGCGAGCACCTCTGCCTTCGCAGCTGCTTCTCCCATCTCTCCTCATCTCCCGTCGTCGCGACGGCGCTTCCGTCGGCCTCCTCCCTCCCCCTCTCCTCACGCGCCTAGCCTCCACGCCCACGCGCACGCGCTCCCCACTTTTCATCTACTCACCATCTCCTCCTCGCCTCTCGTCTCCTCTCACGCCGCCATGCCTGCGTGCCTAAAACACACTCGTTAGTTTATACGGATCCAAAAGCAAACTAGTTCTTGCCGGGTGCCACCGGGTCGTATTCTATCACTGGAATCTGTCTTTTTTTTATCATCCCCATCCCTCCATGCATGCGCTAACTGCATTAGTTCTTGGAGCTTCAGTTTGTGCAAAAAAGAGTGAAGGCTGGACACGTCATCTTCAATTAGTACTGCAATGGTGGTAGTTGGTCTTTAGCAGTCGTCAGCGTCTCCATTGGTTCGCTATTATTATTTCAAAAGATATAATAAAAACTTATCAGCAGTACCTATGAGTCATCCGTCATAGTTTAATAGAACAGGACAGCCGACGAGACGTTCGCGTGCGCATGGCACAGCGCAGTCCACCACCACGTACCGCGCGCGCCGGCGCCGCTGTTTTCTTGAGGTCGGCTCTGGATTACTTGGGATCTGACGCGCGCGTCGGTGCTAAAATGTTTGCAGCCGCGCGCTGCGCTGACTCTGAACTTCCAAAGCCACGCAAAGCCACCGATTAATTCATCAACCCTCTGTCATCATCTCGAGGGCTGTCACCAATCACGAAAAGGTTTGACATTTGCACAGTTAAACAGCAGAGAACGAGTTGCAGCGCTACGTAAAGTCTGCTATAGTAGGAGGCTCAGGGTCGCTTCAATGGTTTGGGTTCCTGATTTTTTAACTTTTAAAAATTAGAAGGATATTTAATACATGTCGGTTTTTATTTTGTTTTTGGTTTTTTTATTTTTATATTATCTGTAAAGATATAATATTGTTTTTTTTTTTAATTAAATAATTTCAAAAAAACTGATCGTCACTATAGTATCATTTTACCAAAAATCAAAAACTAAAATAAAGTAGAAATAGTGCCGTGCACGGACGTGCCAGCGCGCCAAGTCGGCCACTCCGAGTGCAGACGTGCTATTTCCACCAAGCAACGTCAAAGTACCGACACGCTTATAAAGACCTGGAGTTGCTTGCAGATTCACAGCTCATCCTATATGCATGCCTAGCTACCGTCCGTTCTTTTCAGAGGCGGTTAGTTTGACAATGATTTATAATTTTTTACTGTAGTTGATGATTTATTTAACGTAATTAAATTTAAAATTTTTAAAAATAAAAAATAGATTAATCTATCACGGATAATGTAAAGAAATACAAAAAAGTAACAAAACCAAAAAATTAGAAAAATATGAAATTAAATAATAGTGAATTAAAAGCCAGAAGGTAGAAGATGAAATGAGCGATGCCTCAGATTTCTAGTTTGGATTTCTTTCAATAAATTTTATTTATTTATTTAATAAATCATAGTTAAAAACCCTAATACCAACCTTCCCCCGCGCTCTAAAAAAAAGTAGCAATGGCTTAACTACTACGAGCACGTGTGGCCCACGAGTTCCCTGTTCGGGAAAACCAAATCCTAGTCTCCCGGAACTGCTATCCTACGGCGTGCAGTGCCGATCGGGATGGTCGTTATTGCGGACAAAGCATCCAGCTAACGGGTGGTCTCCCTCCAATTCACGTACTAAGACCGATCGAGCAGTTATTTTGGACGAATTAAACGGCGTGTTTTCCGATGGAGGGGACGTTTTGTATTGACTAATGACTTAATAACTTTTGACTAAAAATAAATAGTAGTAGCTGAAAAATAGTTTTAGTAGGAAAGCATGGACAATAGAGAAAGTAAGAAAGAGATGCGTGTGTGACAAGAGCGAGAGGAGTAAGGTGCGTGATACGTCCATTACCCCTGCCTTATCTCCAAGTGAGACATGAACGAGAGAGTAGAGAAGTCGCTTCAGGAAGCCGAGTGCTTATATTGGCTTTGATTTCTTCAAGCAGAAGTATAATTAGAAGCAGAAGTCAATACAAACACTTATGAGATGTTTAGCTTGTTGGCACCACAATTACTTACAACAACAAAGTCTTTTGTCTCAAATAAGTCAGAGTAAACTAAGAATGAAATCTTCTTAAGATAAAAAAATGAGAACCTTGTATTAAAACCTACAAGGCAAAATGCTAAGTCTATATTCTGCCATCTGAGCAGAGAGTCTAAAACACCGCTTCTAAACCTTTTTCTTATGTCATGATTCTGGTATGTAAATCACTAACTACCATACACTCCTATCTAAATCTAATTCTTTAGATACATTCTAATCATTCAAGTCTCTTTTAATTGCTTCCTCCCACATCAGTCTTAGTTGATATCTACCTCTTCTTGCAATTTCAGTACGTCTTAAAATTTCACTACGTACCGGTGCCTCAAAAGACATCTGTTAGAGATATCCAAACCATCTCAAACGATGTTGGACAAGCTTCTATTCGATTAGTGATACCCCCTATCACGTATATTATCATTGCGATTTGATCCCGCCTTGTGTGACCACAGATTCATCGCAGTATCCTCATATCCGCTACACTCATCTTTTATATATGTTGTCGTTTTAGTTGCTTAGCATTTCGCTTCATATAGCATCGCAGATCTGATCGCCGTCCTATAGATTTTATCTTTTAACTTTTGAGAGACTTTTTATCACATAAGACACACGATACTTGACGCCATTTTACTCACCTCACTCTTACCCTGTGGCTCACAGCTTCATCAATTTCGCCGTCCCACTGTAGCATCAATCCTAAATATTAAAAGTGTCCTTCCTAGGCACTATTTGTCTGACGAGACTAACATCTCAATCATCTGCCCTGACACCGCTGAAATCATACCTCATATACTCATTTTAGTTCTACTAAGTCTAAAACCTATTGATTCTAAGGTCTTTCTCTACAACTCCAGATTCCTATCTGCACATATTCTACTCTTATCAATTAGCACTACATCATCAGTGAAAAACATATACCAAGAGATATCTCCTTGTATGTCTCGTGACCTCATCCATCACTAGGGCAAAAAAAATATATAGGCTCAACACTAACCCTTGGTGTAATCCTATCTTAATACGGAAGTTATTAGTATCACCACCACATGTTCTAATGTTAGTCACAATATCTTCGTACATATCATTGATTAGGGTAACATTTTATTGTGACTTTTTTCTATGGAGTGCCTACCATATGACCTTTCTTGGCAATTTGTCATAGGTTTTCTACATGTCGATAAAACACCATATGAAGATCCTTCTTTTGCTCCATATACCTCTCCATCAACTGTAGTATCAGAAAAATTGCCTCTGTGGTCGACCTCCTGGGCAAAAACCATAATCACTTATCAGGTACAAAGTCATTAAGTACATACATATAAAAAATGGGCATTGCTAGTGCTCGTACGGCCGACGGGAGTTGATACGGGGTCGCCCGATCTTCTCGACGTAGTATGGATACTCACGGGAGTCTTGATGAATCGTAATGATCCTCCAATGCCAATGCAAGGGACGAACACTCTTTAATCCGCCAAAACACACTCGTGTTGATTTCACGACCACTGGCGAAGATCTATCGTGCACCGATTCCCAACGGAAGGTGAACGATCTTGATTGAAGAAAAAATCACTCCTAATTCCCTATGAAACTTCGGTAGCAATGCTAAACTCGAATAAACTTTAGTAGATTCATTATTCTCAAACGTGGTCCCCTTACAATGGGGTCTAACCCTCATTATATAGTTCTCTCTCCACCTCATGGCTGGCTAAGAGGTCTAAAACCAACTACAACTCATCCCTACATGTATTTGAAAACAAACTCACACAAAAGGAAAAATCTAAAATTAAGCCGTCACAATGTTTCAGTCATAACTTTTAATCCGTGATGAATTTGAAGGTGGAGCTGGATCCATTACGTAGCCCTTGAAATTATCTTTCCAACGAGTACAAGAACACCTGAATCGGACTCCGTTTGTGAAAGTTATGACCTTTTTAGTAACTGCCTGTCAGGCTGTCCCGAACCGAATCCGAATTGAATTCTGAGTTGAATCCGAGTTTGAATTGGATTGAGCACGTGGGAGATCCGAATTTGGCTTGAAAATCTTGTCCAAAACTTATAGTTTTAGTCCTTGTGCTCCTCCCTTTTGCTCTCCCAAGTCTTCGCATGAATCATACATAAGAATACATAAAATAATAGCATGATGTAGTATTCCAAGTTCATCATCAATTAAAAGAATTTCTTAAGAAACAAATTCACCTGACAATATTTAATGCGGCTCAATACTTCTTTCTAATTAAGTAATGTATTCGCCTGAAAAGTTCTAAGCATGTGTGTATCCGTATCAAGAGTATTCCCATCGGATGCTTCGATGCAATATTCTTAAACCATATGTACAACAATTTTAATCACCATGTGCAACAAAAATGTTTGATAAAAATCTTGATGTTGCACTGGTTGTTGCTGATTGTTCCAAACTTGAAATCAAAATGTTGTAACATTCATAACCAATATATTGAGAAGAAATGAGAGGCACGACAATGGTGGGAGAGGAAACGGGTGAGCATCATCCATCACCCTGGAGGGGAGACATCTCGATGCTCAGGTAGGTCCCGTCGAGGGTGCTCCTCTTCTCGATGCACGTGGTCTTGAGCACCAGCTGCGCCGCCTTAGTGACTGCCACATACCCGCTGGACCTATTGCCCACCACCACGACTCACTCTCCTCTCCCCTCACCGCCGCCGTGTACGCCCTCCACACGAACACCGCCGCCTCAGGCGGGTGAGGCTGCCATAGCATGTCCTCCGCCATGCGCCGCCTCGCCAAGATCGTAAGCACCATCTCTCTCTCTCCTCCGATTAGCTTTGGCTTCTTGGTGTTGTTTTCCCTGTAGCTTGTGCAAGGAAGATGAGGAGAGAAAGGGAAGGAAGAAAGCGCCTGGGTCCTTATCACGGTTACGGCTGAGAGGATAAGAAACCTGTGGCTGTGACTTGTGAAAATATTAGCTGTAGTAGTATTCAATAGTGGGAGTAGGTGTCTGATATTTTGTGCTCCCGTTGGACGTATGTGTCTAAACAATATCCATAAAAAAAACAAATTGCTCTTCAGAGATACCCGTAAAACATCTTGTGATATCCCCTGTTGGGGTGTTATTTTGTTATCCATCGATCTGAGCCGTTGATCCGATTGCAAGGGACAGGATGCAAACGGCCGGGGGTGTGAGTTCCAATGGATACGATACATTTTGCTGGAAAACCCTCTGATTTCTTCGTGGGTTTTTTTGGACCGCGACTTATGGCTAAAATTTTTAAATTTTGGCTGTTTGCAAGAGACAGTACAAAAAAGAAAATAGTCGTATGCGATTTTGACCAGTACAGCTAAATTTAGTACACTTTTTACTACAATATTACTGTTGTTCCCGCTTTGAAAAAACATACAATGTGAAACCTAGTTAATATACCATAGATTATAAACCAAAGTTATAAGTGGAAAAAAACTGAGCCATCAACCTACTCGAAATGTCTCTTCCTTCTCCAAACAGCTAGGGTTTGGTGACTCCGATGCCACTCCATCACGCGCAGCTGGGCTCCGGATCCGCCGTCGACGAGCACTTCACTAGCGGAGCTCAAAGTATTCGTACGCATGAAATTACAAATCTAGATTTCTCCGTAACCGTGACAGTAGTGACATATGGCATATATCACCTGCAATATTGACCTATCACAGTAGAAAGTGATTGGACAGCCAAGCTGATAGAGCTCGGCAAGAACCTACCGCATAACACAAGCTGGGCAGGAGCTCAACCCGGCGCTCTTTGTCTACCGGTCGACATTTTTGTCACTGCTGTGATGTCCTCTCTTTTTGAGCTCGTGGCTGTTCAAACCGCGCGCACTGTTTATGCCGAGCGCACTGTTCTCGTAGCTGTTCAAACCCTTTCGCCACTCGTCTATGTCGCTGGTGGGACATCCCACCAGCGACCTCGCGCGCGCCGGCGCCGCTGGTTTTTTACGTCGGCTTTGGGTTGGAATCTGACGCCGCCGCGCGCGGGCGTCGGTGCTAAGATCTGCGCAGTGCGCACGCGCGCGCGGGCGCTGACTTTGCCGGGAGTGCCACATTATTTACGTGCGTTTGAACCAGCGGCAGCGGATGATCGATGAAGTCCCTCCTTTGACAAGCTCATGCCGACCTAGTAGGCGTCTAAAGTCCATACATGTATACAATATCTGCAATTGCTAGATCATCCATATAAAATCTTTCTAGCTAGTTCTCTTCGTGTTCAATGTTGTGGACTATTGAGCACGATCGACGCGTGCTTTAGGAAGTTACTAGGAACTATGAACAACAGGCATGTTCAGAATTCTATTGAAAATGAATAAGTAGTACACATTTTAAACTAAACTTCCTTTTATTTATTAAACCAAGCCATGTGCAATTGCTCTCTGAAAAAGGTCCAGCCATGCTAAACCCATAAACAAATTGTATTCTACATCCGCACAAAACACTCGCAGAGGTAATGTGACTGAGACACTGCTACAAAAAAAGATCACTATGGACGTCTTATCATAATCGATTCAATACAAATCGTCAGTGATAAAGTTATCATAGATGGTTTTACAAGATGGACTGTCTAAGTTCACCGCGATGAAAAGAACAGTCTGTGATGACCTACTTATCACAGACGATTTTTATTCCGAACAGTCTGTGATAGATTATAGATGGTTCAGAACAAAAACTGTATGTACTTATTACAGATAATTTTTGTTTCAAACCGTTGCGATGTATCACAGACGATTCGGAACAAAAATCATCTGTGATGACTTATTTATCCTAGATGGTTCTTTACCAAGAACCATCTGTGATAATATTTCAACTTACCCGCTTTCGTCGAATTTGAATTTTTCGCTTATCGTGCTGGACTTGCTCTTTAAAATAGAAGACTAGCTGTTTTTCTCCTCATATCCTCTTCTCTCTCTCTCACCTCCTCCACTCCTCATCTCCTCATCTCTCTTCTCACTTCTTCTTGTCAAATTTTCTCTTAAAAATAGTAGGCTCGGCCGACTACCTCCCCGAGCTCCTCTGCCTCCAGTTGTGACGCCACGTTCATTGCATAATGCACTCTTACGACAAGAGTGCATTATGACAAGAAATATCATAAGAGTGGTCTTGTCAGCACCACTCTTATGATATTTCTTGTCAAAACTCTTGTTGCGGGCCTGTCAGCATAATTCGTGGTTGTATGATCAAGAAATATCAGGCCATCCAATTCCGCCTCGTATCGTAATGTGGTCCGACATAATCAAGAACTACTTCGAACACAAGTAATTCACCGCCATGATTGTGGTAACATTCCAGATCTAATTAAATTCCCTATGTCTTCTCTACATACTTTCTCAAGTAAAGCTTCTTTCAAATTCAAACACATATAATCTTATTGACATCAACTAAAGCTCCTTTAGAAAATGTATGACCGAAATATAGTTTGAATGGCACTGGAAAGGGTTTCTGATGATTGATTTCTTATCCAAGCATAACACTGATCATTCATTTGTCCATGCATGGCCAATGCTAGAAACGTACATATAGTTTGAATTGCACTGGAAAGGGTTTTGGTTGCATTTTTGCTAGTCGAATCCACTTTTCTATTGTATACTTGTATGTTAAGTATATTGGCTGTTTATCTAGAGGTCTGAAGGCATGATTTAAAACCCACTAGCACACACCTTTTACAAAAGACAATGCATGGGTGAAGTTTCTCATCCATTCAACAATGGTTGCAGGGTAGTCGCATCAACCTGGGGTTGAAGTGCATGGTTTCCCACTAAAAAAGAGCAGATTTGTTAGTCAACCCTGTGCCAACAAAGTTGACCCATATATTTCCATGCTCACCCCAATCCAATATTTGAAGATTTCCACACCCATCGTCGAGTGCACAAGCTTTTTTTCTATTGCTTTTTTCCCATCAAGTTATGGTGCTTGATTTGTTAGTTCCAGGTTTGTCTTCCAGCCATCATGAGGCTTAGCTCAAATCAACATCCTTTACATAGGATGCACAAATTTGGTGAAATAAACAGCGAGTAAAAATAGTTGTGAAGACATGACCAGATACTTAGGTTAACGAAAATGACAGTTGCTCAAGATATAAGACTCTTTTGTTGCCTTTTATGCACGATCTTTGTGATAAGATGATGGCTAACATTACGGACAGCGAACTTTTTTGGTCTTAGCTTAGTTATAGTGCTGTCTTGTCTCTGGGATGAAGGTGAAACAATATTTTTTTCGAGGGAAACAATTTTTTCAGACATGACAGAGCTGGGCACTAGTTATCAGTAGTTATCAGGTAATTTATTTTCAGTTCTTGTTTCTCAGGTGCTGATAATTTATTTTCCCCACGACCTATATATGTTTTCATGTGCACGCGCGCCAAATATATAGATATATACAAGTCTACATCTTCAATTTTCTCCAATGTATGTTACTCGGTTACTCTGTAGTTCTATGAGAATTTATTGTTACTTTTGTTTTGCTTTGTTTAAGGAAAATAGAGCTTCCTTCTATCTCATATGTTGACTCAAAACAGTTTCTTTCCAGTTTTTTCCTCTCTTGCTATATTGCAGATGTTAGCCTTTGCTTAAAAACAACCTCTTCCCAGCAACGTTGCTATATTGCAGATTTTTTTTTCCTTTTTCAGCTATTGCAGGAGTGTTTGGCTGAAACAAAACAGTGCCATCGCTGCAGAGGCCAATGGAATTATGGTAGCCTTTTTCTTTTTTTTTTCCTCTTGGACAGTACTACAATTGAGTATGAAGACTTGAAGAGTTCCCTCTTTGTTGCTTGTTTTTCTTCCTTGCAAGGTTCAGTTTCCTGGAAGTCTGCACCTGATCTTTCTTGGAACATCTGGAAGTCGTCCTGAAACTGAACCTCCCCCCTCCTCTCCAAATTTCCTTTTTCTTTCTTCCTACCATTTTGTAAAATGGACAAAGTGAATTGCAGCTTTACTGCTAAGTTCAAGTGGCCTAATTCCACAAGCATTTCTTGAAAGTGTCAAGTGAAATTTGATTCAAGGTTTCTACGTGCAAGAAAAAGGAATTTGCAATTAACTGAATATGTAGGAGACAAACTGATGTTGATTGAAATAGCTAGAAAGCAAAAAATCTAACCTTGTGAAGTTTCCAAATGTAGATGCTTTTTCAGAAGATGGGTGAAGAACCACCACCAGAGATGCTACGCCGTGAAACATCTGCACAATTATATGTAAGAATACTTATCAACTAAAATTATTGCCAATGCTACCAACACTATCTCATGAAGGTTACAAGATTGTCTAAACCTCTATCATTTGAAGGACTAATTTGGACTAGACACTAATACTTTTTGGTGTGTCAGAGTAACAACAAGCAGTACAGCAGTGAGCGAGTGGACTCATGTTGAGTGTTCTATCATATGGGCTCGACCTCATTCCTATTTAGTTATATGTTCAGGGTAAGGTGCAATGGGCTTGTCTAGAATTTTTTCAAAAACAGGCTTGTCATATATTTCGATTGCTCCAGCTCTTCTTTTAGCACTTATAATGGTTCTAATTGTGCTTAGGAGGACTCATAATGCTAGTGTTCAATGGGTTGCTTTAGCTCTTCTGTAGCACTTCAATGGGTTGCTTTAGCTCTTCTGTAGCACTTCTAATGGTTTTAATTGTGCTAAGGCAGACTCATAATGTTGGCACACTCTATTAACCTTGCAGGAAGGGACAAGGACTGGGACTGGATCCTCCCATATGGGCTCAGCACCGGATGACAACGCCATTGATGACAACGATGCTAACAATGATGGCAACAATTGTGATGCTGACATTAATGACGGCAACAACCATGATGCCAAGAACATCGACCGTGACGGATGCAACTAATTGTCCACATAAACTTTCATGATATCTTGCTACCTCTTTTGAATAGTTGAACATGAATGGTATTACTGGACTTTTAGATGGACTTACATGACTTGTATGTGATATTGGTCTGTAGGTGTATTGTGGTAGTACTAGACTTTTAGATGTCTTTTGTGCGAATTACAATGTTGCTTTTGGCAAATTAACCTCATGGATGGTATTGGGCTTGAAATGATGGTAATTTAAGCTTCAACTTCTTATTTGTGTGTGGAGTAATGCATGGATGTGTATTGTGGATTATATGATGCCTGGATATGTATGAATAAAATATTAGTGTGTGTGTATGTGATCACGTAATTGATAATTTCTGCTAGCATTGGCTGCCGTAATTATAATTTTGCTGACAGGCACGGAGTCATTTTGGTGACGGTAATGACATACGAAAAAACTCGTGGGCAAAAAAACCATTAGGTTTAATTTCCTTGACGGTTATGGTCCCGTCAGCTAAACTAGATAACTGACAGGCAAACAAACCGTCAGTTTTAATTTTGTTGACGGTAATGGTTCCGTCAGATAACCTACATATTTGACGGGCAAAAAACCGTCAGGTATATTTTTACTGACGGTTATGACCTGCCAGCAAAATTCCTTTTATGGACGGGCAAACAAACCGTCGGGTTAATTTTTGTTGACGGTGAATACCCGTCAACAAAATTCTTTTTATGAATGGTTCATAACAACTATCAGCAAAATAGTACAAATCGCCGGGAATAATTTGCTTGATGGTTAACCGTCAGACAAATTGAATTTTCTCGACCACCTAGGCTTGAGGGGATTTGCCTGACAGTTATGCGTCAAGAAAAATAAACCTGACGGTTTTTTGTATTTTGCTGATGGTTTTAAACCGTGGGGAAATATCCGTTTTGTGGCAGTGCATCGTTGTGACACAACAGTGACGCTGCCGCCGCCGGCCTCTCCTTCATCACCGGTGATATATCCCCCACCCCTCCTCCCTTCTCTTCCTTGATGTTTAGTTCTTGTCATAATTTATGGATGGCTAGAGTTTCGGCCCTTGTTGAAATTCATGTTTTATTACAGAATTTGCTGATGTGATGCACATAGCGCTAATGATTAGGCGCGCTACGACCACGACGCCACGACCACGACATACGGCCATGGCATACGACCACGCCAATCATAAATATGCCTGCTTTGGTTTATCTGCATTCTTTGATTGTACTATTTATAGTGCAATTAGAGAATATTGATGAATTGAAGGAGGCCTATTTATGATATCGCGAGAATGTAATCACAAATGGTTCTTAATTATTCTTAACTAGAATCGTTTGTAATAATAGACTATCACAGACAGTTAATAATAAGAACCTTCTGCGATAACTGTTATCACAGACGGTTCTAGTTAAGAATCGTCTGTGATAAGGATTATCACAGACGGTTAAAAATCGTCTGTAATGCCCTTAGGGTATTACTGACCCATAAGCACACACGGTTCAGAAAACCGTCTGTGATGAGCTTTTCGGTAGTAGTGATATTGACGAATTAGCGAACATGTGTGACATCACCATCATGGATGCATCCAGGATTTGTGATGTATTATAATATTAATTTGTTTTGTGACTCAGCATGTAGTTAACTGATAATTTGATACTATTTTTTTGTGTTAATCGGGCTTGCTACCTTTGAAGTGACTCGATGAAACACCCATGTTCTTAACTAGCCTTAGTTGCTAACCTCGATAATTAAACACAAAATTTACTGAATAATTATCAAAGATAAACACAAAATTAACTGAATAATTATCAAAGAGATTACATGCCCATTTCAATCTTTTAAAATATACATCAACTCAATTGAGGCAAAATGACAATTAAAGTAAAGAGGATGAAGTTACAAAATAATATTTCTCAGGATTCTGTCACTAAACTTATTCATCGCAAATTTATATAATTCACGAATACATCATTTTCACTAATACTATACAGTTATGTCCATACATACAATTGAGCATAATATATAAAGTTATAATTAACCAGATTCTGCATGAGGGAGAGTAATCGATATTTAATACTTGCAACAAGAACCAATAATAGAATACCAAAAAAGACTGAACAAACTAATTAAACTAAAATAAAGTGGTTGTTAGAACCCTCGTTAGAGTAATAAAAATGGGCCAAGTCACTCATTGAGATACCAGACCGTCCGGGTCGGTCGGCACCTCTCATAGTCGTAGGGTTTCATTATTCGGCATTAGAAACAAACCTGAATCAATTCTGAGTTCCTTTTTCACTGCTAGCAAACCTAGTAAAAAGAGAATTTACAAAATTCCAAGAGTCCACCCCATCGTTGCGGTAAAAATCTCGTCTTGGCACAACTCACACGACACATAGAAGAACTCTTAGGCTGTAAATACATGAGAGAGTATATTATAATTTGTACAAAAGATCATTGAAATAAAGAAGATCGCCGGATTGCTCTTTCTACATCTTATGTCTATTTGTTCTTCTACTTTTGTATTGTCTAAATTGTGTGATTGATCCATTCTAGTTGCGATGATTGGTTATGTGGATCGCTTAATGACACGAGTTTGTTAACACTTTCAACATTTTTAATTTATTTTCCACCTTTCTTGCACGTTTAGGATCTGGCGAAGATTGCGGGTGTTTTGATATATGGCTTTTCATCATTATATTATTTCAGAAAAGAATTGAGAAATTTACAATATAAAATTATTTGCTTCATGTTCAGGCCATCTGGTGAAATATTTATGGTTATATGAAAGTTGAAACTATAGCTTCATCATTACAATGTTTTTTAAGAAGTTCTATCCTTTTTTTCATGTGCATGTGCTCATTTGGCACAAGTTCTGAGTTTATTACTATTCTTGCTCATTTTTACTAGTTGTTTTGGACATTGACACAGTATCCATAATACACTTAAGACCTGAAAGACCATGTGAGAAGATCCAGAATTATGTTATGATGAACCAATTCCATTTGAGAAGAGTGAAAATTTGAATTTGCATATTTATCGGATTTTCTAGGAGATGAACAGACCTGGTGGTCTGACCGGCCAGAGGGGGTGGTCAGACCACCCATTGCCAACTATCAGACCAGCCCCTTGACAGTTTGACCGGTTGCCATCAGTGGTCAAATTGGCCGAGGCTTCCGGTCTAATTGGCTGAGTAGTGCTACTCATGGATGGATTTTGGATTTTGGGAATTCTGGTTATCGGGTGAGTTGGTTTGATTTAGGTCAATACATATGTGTTGCATGAGGCATGTTACAGCTAACGTGAGTCGAGTTGTGAAGAACTTATGCCCGAAAATAATTTGCTAATGTGGGATGGAGACTTGCTAGCTAACCATCTAACCATTGCCCATTGAAGCCAAGTATTCTAGGGTTAGGGTTTGAGAAGTGTGACTGTAAAATATTTATCCTCAAGTAGCAATATACTAACTTTATTATCTCTCATGGATCATTCTTGTTTTAGTTGATTTGCTCTTGATTTAGTTGGTTTTGATCTTTTCTCTCCCCTTCTTAATCTTGATAGATGTCAAGGATGGATTAGTGATGGAGATGTTCCATGGAAATCAATCCCCATTTATCTAGGCATCATGTTTGGCAAATTCTTAAAATCACCCTTTTTTGCTGGATTTGACAATCTCGAGTGATTTCTTGATTCAGTCATTTTTGCCTCGATTTCTTTGGTGTTAATCAATGACATGTAGAAATATATCAAGAGCCATTTTGTCCATCATCCACCCCACGAGTAAGTCATATTCACCGCTTTTGGTTTTGCTTGGTTTTGGTGCAACCTTCCTTTAAATTGGAAAAGGTCACAACTTTGATAATGAATTTCTTGATCGTTGCTTGGAATAGGTTTGTGACAATCTAGAGAAGGTGCCTACCAAGTTTCAAGTCATTTGGATCTACGAATCAAAAGTTCATGCATCTTTGGTTTTGAAAATAGTGCTACTTTTACTTTTTCTGTGCTGAAATTACTGTAGTGGCCCGACTGGCTGTTGTTCATCGATTTGACTAGGTACTATTCATCCAGTGTAACCTCTGGGCATGTCAAGGGTTGTTTTGCTCTACTTTGCTTGGATTTTTTGTGTGGTGATTGGTATATAATCTTTATAGCTTCTCATAGCTATTGGAGTGAAGATTGACGAATATTTGGGAGGAAAATTTGAAAGCACCATTGACCCATCTCTGTTGCCACACCGGTCCTACGAGT
The DNA here is from genome assembly GCA_036346245.1 of Bonia amplexicaulis. Taxonomy (NCBI): domain Eukaryota; kingdom Viridiplantae; phylum Streptophyta; class Magnoliopsida; order Poales; family Poaceae; genus Bonia; species Bonia amplexicaulis. The sequence goes on along the minus strand of CM070750.1, from coordinate 18,331,030 downwards.
GGTATCAGAGCCTGATTAGCTTTTTCATAGATCTTAACCGATCTTAGGAGTCATGGCATCAGATAAGTATTCAACCAAGCTACCCATGTTCAATGAAGTCAATTTCTCCTATAGGTAGGCTCGAATGCAATCTTACATCAAAGCTCAAGGGTACTAAATTTGGATTAAGGTCAAGAATCCTTATGTGGCACCGGTCGATGACCAGGTTACACCTGATGTAGAGGCAAATATCATTGCTCACAATTTTTTTATCCAATGGCTTAAATGATCTAAATCGATCGAGTTGCTCACTTGAGGTTTGCTCATGATATCTGGAAAACCCTCGTTGACTACCTTGAGGGCTCTAATGTGATCAAGAAAGTGAGACAGAATCAACTAAAGAAAGAACACTCAAAGATCGAATAAAAGCTTAGTGAATCTTTAGATGAGTTGTGGGAAAAGTTTAATCAGATTCTTCATGATCTTCATGCTGTTGATTTGACCTTCTCTGATTCTAAGAATGCGCACCAGATGTTGGGTGCATTGGATGTGATGGCTTGGGGAACAAAGATCACTTATATCAATGATAACACTGTCATGAGTGAGCTTATTATAGATAAGATCTACTCAAGGTTGAAGATGCGTGTGATTGACTTCATCTCATGTCACCCCAAGACAGAATCGATCGCTATTGTGGTTGACCATTCTCAGAGTTGCTCTTTAAGTTCCTTAGATTTTGGCTCCTCTGGATTTTCATTGTCCACTTTGCACTCTTTGAGTGATGAGCCGCTAGAGAGTCTTCCTGAGGATGATTTAGCCCTCCTATCTACAAAATTCACGAGAGCGTGTAACAAGGTGAGGAACAAGAAAAGGGGCGGTCGTGTCACTTGCTTTGAGTGTGGTGAGCCGAACCAAATTCGGGCCAAGTGCCCTAATATAAAGGGTAAGGAGGAGAAGGACTTCCGAATGTGTCATCAAGCTCGAGACGTGGAGTCCCAGAAGCCCAACTATCGTAAATTCTTTAACCGCATTCTTACCACTCTTGAGAACATCGACATGAGTGATGTAGACTCCCACGGCAAGAAGAAGACCCAAGACTTCACCGGTATATGCTTTATGGCCAAGGGTAGCGCGGACATGGCCTGTTTTTTTCTCCAAAACTGACGGCTTTTGATTTTTGCTACAATACCTAACTTTCAAATAGAGTATTCTTTTTAAGACAGGGTCTACAAGTTAAACGATATATACGTTAAAAACCCAATATTTGCACCATCCAAAATTGCAAATGAATATCTCTCTCTGTAATCTGTACCATAAATAGCCAAAATTCAAAAATTTCAGCCAAAAATCATAAGCCGTAGGTTGTTACAAACAAGCACATGCTCTCTTTTTAGTAGTACAGTGCATGGGGAAGTGGGTTTCTCTATGTTACGTTCTGTTTAATTGGGCTTTAACTTTCATCTTCTAATTTTTAACTTCTTGTTTTTTAATTCTATTTTTTGTTTTTGATTTTTGTTTTGTTTTTTCGTGTTACATTGCATTGTCCAAGACAAGAGAACCTGTTATTTTTTATTTTTAATTTTTTAAATGTAATTATATTAAAAAAGTTTACAGTAGCTATAGTAAAAAAATCTTAAACAGTACCAAATAGTAAAAAAACCCTAAAGGTAAAAGCTTAAGCTAGAATGAGTTCTACCTCAAACATTTTAACCATTTTTCGAACTAAGTTTGTGATGGAAATATGCCGCTTAATTATCAAACTTGCGACCAAATTTATGGGCAGTTGGACACGATTAGACATATATCGTAGTAATCGTACTATCAAATTATGAGAAAGTCCAAGACAACTATGGAAAATGACAATCATAAATTCGAGGAGGAAAAAGGTTGAGGAGCCAAACAGGCCACGCGTCTCACTGGCAAACACACCTTTTCCTTAGCGATGGGATGGCAATGACGCCAACACCCGGTAATTTCTTGGGAATTTCTCTATTAGAAGATGAAGGAGGTTTTTATCTCTGCTAGATTATATAGGGATAGAGACAAGAATGTCTCCCTCATTCAAGATCTCCTCCATTCCCTGATATATACTTATATACATATTGATTGATATTTTTATATGTCTAAAATATATGTATTTTGTCTTGAGTCTAATATATTTTAGTATAATATATGGTATATAATTCATCTAGTATTATTTTATTATCTCATATATTAATAAATTTATTCATTTCTATATAACCATAAAATAAATATGTGAAAATACCCTTAATATCGTTAAAATTTAGGTTCTTGACGTGGCCCCGTTCCTCGCCGAAACCCCAGTGGAGATGGGAATAAGAGAAAATAGCTTTCAATAGCTAAATAGAGAGTGAGGATGGAGAGTATTCTCCACGGGGAATATCCCTCTTGCCATCTCTACTTTTCCTTCCATCTACCTCTCTATCAGGCCACATTAAAAAAGAACTCTGTCAAGACAGCATCTTATATCTTTTAATTATATGCGTGCGTCCTTATCCAGGTTCTAAAAACCAAAGATAGGTTAAAGACTCGCTCCAAAGAGCTTAGGCTTTGGCTTTAACTGTTAGTTTTTGATTAATATTACAATGTATGGCTATTAGATTTTCTAAGTCATTTAATTAAAAAATAAAATAGACCATTATATCGTCACAGATAATACAAAAAAAAGAGAAAAAAGAAAAGGCAGAAAATTGAAAAATCAAAATAAGTTAAAATTAAAAAATATGTATTTTAAGTGATTTTTAATTTAAATAAGTTGGAAAAAAACCAGAAATTGAAGCCGTGTGAAACGGTGCTAAAAAGGATCGATCACGACTGACGCGACACGATTCCTTAAATAACTAGCAAGTAATAATTATCCAAAGATCACCACTGTACATAGATGCGTTTGATCGACCGGTCGACCCGGCGATCGTGCTGTCGACAGGAATGGACGGCGATCCGTCACCGGCGCACGCACGCTTGCCAAGCTGGTCAACGGTCAGCGCTCGCGAATTGACTGGTTCAACTGCCGGCTGGCCTGCTTCTTTTGGAGCTGGACTTAAACTGTAACAACGAACCGGTCGTTCTTGCGGTCAGGGTCAGACGTGTGCCGGAACATTTACTCCACTAGTAGAGATAGACCTAGCTGATGAGCTGGATTCCGCGGTCAGCACCGCGATGCGTGACCTGGCAATACAAATTCTAGGTGAAAGCGTGGTAGTCTACACGCACTGGCTACCAAAATCGTGCGAGCTGTCAGCTGTACATATAACGATGCACAGGTGTGATGCCGACATGGCACTAATCTAACACAAGGACCGCGCGTGATTGAGGTGTCCTGTGCACAGTCAACTCTTACGGCTTCATCATCTAGCCAGCGCTCTTAGTAGAGCTGGCAGTTGCTTCGTGTTTTTCTGAGCCAGTTCGAAGCACGGTTGATCCGACACAGTCCAAGTATGGTCCGGCCCGACATGTGGTGGACCATCCTGGCACGACACGAATGGTCGGCCGGACCGACTGAAACTCGGCCCGGCTGGGCGGCATGACCTTGCACGGCGTGCTCGGTAAACGCGACACGAGGAGCACGGTAGGCACGACGGCGCCAGTGGCTGGGCCGCCTCGGCCTCCACCTCGCCTCCCCTTCCCGTCGACATCCCCAGATTCCCCACAACCACAACCCATCAGGCATCACAGAGCAGAGAGAGGGAGTGGGGAAGGATGTATACCGGTCACCGGAGCCCGGACGAGTGGACGACGGCCGCAGGAGGAGGAGCGAGGCAGCCGGAGCCGAGGGCAGCATCAGGAGACGACGGAGGGGGTGAGGTCGCGACGCTGCCTCCGCTGGTGTCGGTGTCGTCACCTTTGCCTGCTCTGCAGCCGAAGACTCCACACCGCCACCTCCAGCCCAGGCTCCTAGCAGCTGCCTCCCAACTCCCAAGAGCCTCTACTCGCCGGCACAGGCGACGACGCCCCCGTCAGCCTCGGCATTGCAAGCGTCGGTCGCGGAGAAGATAGTAGGGGTCGGGGCTCGTGGGAGGAGGGTCGGGGAGGTTGAGGAGGTGGATGGAGGAGGCTAGGGGAGGAGGGCGTCGGGGTAGGGAGGGCGCCGGGGTAGGAGGGGCGTCGGGGTGGGAGAGGAGGCCGGGAGAGGAGGGCCCACGGGTGGGAGGGAGGGGCGAGGGAGGCGTCTGTTGGGGTGGGAGGATGGGAGGAGAGGGGCGGCGATCGGCGGAATGCGTGTGCAGGGTGCAGTTTGCGCGAGGCGAGAGAGCGTTGAGAGTCTGAGACAGAGAAAGATTGAGAGAGAGGGAGCCAACGGACATACGGAGGACGAATAAAGTTGGGAGAGCAGGGTACCATTCAGACTTTAGAGAATAACTTCAGAGAAGTAAAGTTAAAAAATAAAGCTGAGCGCGAGGTCGCGTTGAGTAGGAAGTTGCACCCAATGGTCAGACCAACGGTCACAGAAGTAACGTTCGAACACAACGGTCGGGTCTTCGGAGAGTAACATTCAGAAGAGCAATGGCTATAAATTCACTTCACTTCTCTTATTACTTCACAAGCATTCAATTTCTCATTTCCTCAATATCCGTCTACACTTCTCATTTCTTCAGCAACCCCCTACACTCTCTATTTATTCACCATCCATACAATATGCTACCAAGGAGTCGGAGCACCAAGGAGCTCCCGAGTGGTATGCAAAGGAGTCGTAGCACGAAAAGGGCAGCAAAGAGCCTTAGTGTAAGCTCTCGTCGTCGCTCCCCTAGTCCTCCTCCAGCTCCAACTCTCGTTGATGCTCGTCGGCTCTCACCAAGTATGAGAGACTACGATATGGATGGCCATCATATGGATGGTACGGAGGGCAACGAGGAGTACCAGGGCGGTCCAAAGCCAACGGGGACTCTAGAATTCTCTCCCCCATCTACGGACGCTAACATTGGTGGGTCTAGACGATGGGCCAATTGCTGGAAGCACATTACCTGGAGCCAGGAAATCCGAGACGACGAAACGGTTGAGATCACAATATGTAATTATTACAATGCTAAATTAACTACTCGTATAGTAATTATTGAAATGCTAAATTAACTACTCATAGTGCCTGGGCTCCATGATTGAGATTTTTCATTTATGATTAAGACTTTTCATCCATGATTGATTCAACATGCTAAATCAAATAACTTCCTTTCCAAATCGATGCCTTTTCGGTTTGCCTGATATATATATGCTAAACACCATAGTGCCACATTTCATCGTCATATATATATATATATATATATATATATATATAAGTATATCCTATGGTGCTCCTTGGTGCGGACACCATAAGTCTAAAATAGGTATGTATCGCGTGTGAAATTTTTAAAATTTCTTGGATATCAAGTTTAACCAGTTTACTAACTAGTTCAAACAAGTTCGAATCGAAATTTGAACTGTAGTTGCCTTTTTATTGATAGTTTGATTGTAGGTATGTGCGATTATATATATAAATCGACAAAGTATGTGATCTAAATTGTTCAAAACTTTGAATTCGCACATTTGAAATCAAGGTGCCCGGCACCACGGTGCCCAATTTCATCATATATATATATATATATATATATATATATATATATATATATATATATATATATATATATATATATATATATATATATATATATATAGTTGACAAATTTTCATCGAGCCCTTAATTTTGCTATATATCCTTTTCTATACATAAAATGAGTATATATGCAAATTATGCTATAAAAATAGACTTTGATGAAATTTTTCATAGAATCTACTTTGGAATATCTTATAATAATTACTAGAGTATCCTAAAAAAAGATAAAAATGTATAATAACATTATTTACGTGGTTTACGAGAAGTGAGAGTATATACTCCCAGGAGTATAGAACCATATATATATATATATATATATATATAAGTAAAAATAATGAGTGCTCCTTGGTGCTCGGGCACTATAGTTTAAAATATGTATGTATCATGTGCGAAAAATTTTAAAATTTCTTGGATGTCAAGTTTAACTAGTTCAAACAAGTTTGAATTAAATTTCGAATTGTAGTTAGCTTTTTTTGATAGTTTGATTGTAGGTATATGCTGATTATATAAATAAATCAACAAAGTATATGATCTAAATTCGTTCAAAATTTTGAATTTGAGTATATTTTTTCAAATTTATATGTTTCATTTGAATTGTTATAGATGAGTATATACCTTAAAACTGATATTTTCAAAAAATATACCCGAATTAGATGGAATTGATGCATTTGAAATCATGGTGCCCCATTTCATCGTCCTATATTAGTAAAAATAACGATTGCTCCTTGATGGCAGGAGGACACCATAGTCTAAAATATTATATATAAAGAGGTGCTGGTGGTCGTCGGTGCGTTCTCCTCTTCCCTCTCTATAGCCATCCGATTTGATCTGGACCATTTGTCTCTCCTCCTCCTCTCTCTCTCTCTCTCTCAGGATACAACCGCCGACCCCCTCCACTTTCCTCATCTCCACCTTCTCTCTGTGTCGCTTGCTTTCCAATGTTTGATATGTGAAGTTGGCTAGGCAGTAAGTTCCGTCTCACTATTTTTATGACTCCGTTGCAACGTACAGTTTTCTAACGTGTGTGTGTCTATATATATATATATATATATATATATATATATATATATATATATATATATATATATATAAGCATGGTTTTCAGCCTATACAGAGAATTCCGGCCCATTTATGAATTGGAGCCCACCACAATGGCCTAGCCTGTCTGCCATTCTGCCTACGCCTACGGTGTGGATCAGTGGAAGTAGCCGGTGCGCCTCGCATCCACACGGATCCGCTCCAAATTTCGTTTTCCTCTCCGCAATTTTCAAATCTCTCCTCCCGAAACCCCACCCCACCTCCTCCTCCTATCCGGCGCCGGCGAGACGAGGCGCGTTGCGGGCGCGCGTGCTGGACGAATGCCGCGCCCCCCTCTCCGTGCAACCGCGCAAGCTCCGGGAGCTCGCGGCGCTCCGCTCCTCCTCCAGCGGCTGCTTCCTCCCCGCCTTCTGCGCCGCCCTCACCCCGCTCTTCGACCTCCTCCGCCTCTCCGCCGCCTCCGACCGCGATGCCAGCTTCGCCGCGGGCGGCGATGGCTTCCTTCTCGCCGCCGCGCACCGCCCTGCGCGCTTCCGCGCCTGCCAAATCATCTCTGAGGTGAGTGGAGGAAATTTATGAAAAGTTTTTTCTCCATTCAAGACTTCGTAGTTTGTTTTTCTCTAGATGCGAGTATTTGTTGTCTTTTAGCTAACTTCTGTTTTCTTTAGTACTTGAGAAACTTGTATAGTTGTTGTTACAAGCAAGGTTAATTTGTGTTCAGTTCTATTCTTCTTTATCTGAGCGTAAGTTTGACCTGGTTGTATGAATTTGCTCCAATAAAACTTAGTCAAGGAGTTAAAAATCCTTCGATGCTTGCAGCCTCTCTCTCGGAAATATTTTTTTGGTCCAGTTATACCTGCAATTTTATTTGAGGTAATTTTGTTGTTTCTTGGGGCTTTTCAATTTGGTTGCCAAGAAGTCTGTAACTTGATCAGTTATTAATTCAGCTAGTGCCGAGAGGACCATTTCCACATAGATTGCTTAATTGCTAACATTTGCAATTTTTCATTTCTTGTAGATTATAATGCGGTTGCCGGATGACGCTGAGGCAAGTGATGAGAATTGGGATGAAGTGATTGATAGCATGAAGGTTTGGTTTCAGGATTAAAATTTCTGCAATTTGTGTTTTCACTTTGCGTGCATTATCTCGTTTAGCGAGTGACGGGGAGGATGGTGGCATCATCAATCTCTTTCTTGAGACCCTAGAAAAAGAACAAAATACTGTATGTCAGATCATTTTAATACCCCTAATATGAATGTTAGATTCGTTCTTGTTGCATCCGATTGTCTGATTGAGGCCCATGTTTCATTTGTGAAGGAGGTCCAGAAGATAATAATTTTGTCTCTTCCGCCTTCAAATGCTACATTGGATACAGTAATTGAATCAACGCTTGACGTGAGCGAGTCGGTTAGGAGAGCAGCATGTTGTGTGCTTTCAACTAAATTTCCCCTACAAAGTCTTAGGTGAGTAGTTGTCTATTGGAAGTAGAAAAGACCAAAACCAATGCATATGTGTGAAATGCACAGCTTTTACTATGTGACTGAATCGATGGTTTTTCATTTGGTTCAGCATCAAGCAGAGGACAACTCTCCTTCACAGGGGTCGCTCCGATAGGTCTGAATCTGTGAACAACGAATTATTGAAGATGCTGAAGGACGAGTGGCTTGTAAATTGTTGTAGTGGAGATGTCATTTCCCTTCTCAGGTTTCTTGATGTTGAGACTTATGAGTCACTTGGAGAATCTGTGATGGGGATGCTTCTGAAAGATGGTGCGGTGCGGGTGCAAGATAGGAAGACTATCAGGCAGTATTTCACTGCAAATACTGAGGATGAAGGTAAACAAAACACAGGCCTTTTTCTTATGTAGTTTAATCTTTGCAGATTTCTTTTAGTTTTAAATTATGTTCATGGTGAAACGTGAATATCTGATGATGGGGCATGCAGTTGCACTCCAATGAAATAAGTAAACCTAAAACATAATGATGAAAGCAGCATACCTAACTAGACCAAACTGTGTTTTTTAATCTCAAATTGATTTGTTTAAGAATAGTGTATACCAGAAGTATCAATTATCAGGTTGATAAAATTTTGTATCCGGTCATACCTCTTCCTCTGCTGGTTGATATCATCATCTGCACTATATTTTCAGCAGAGCAAGTTTCCAATATTCAGCTCATGGATGCTGAGGTCGCTCTTTACTGGAAAATCATGTGCAAGCATTTGCAAGCTGAGCTCAGGTAAGCATTGGACTGTCTTAGCTTTGCTATGCACCACATTTATTGAATTATTGTTCGTGGCACTCTGGCAAGAAGATAATGATGCATATAAACATCATTGTTCTCAGTTGTTCAAGCTTAAAATACACCTGGAAATCACTTATAAGGGGATTTATGAGAATGGGAATTGTGGATTTTTTTTCTTCAACGAAGCGAATTGTGGATTAAGCATGCTGATTTCTCCCTTTAATTCGGTTGTCATGTATGCTCGCTGGGGCTTTTTGGTTTGTTGCCATACTATGCTACAATCAAGCTAGGGACTATTTTTTAGCTGAGTTTGACCTTTCATGGCCACCATTTGGTTCACAACCACTGTGCCGCACTTCACCTAACTTTTGGCGGCGAAAAGGGTGTGGTATGCCACATTTGGCCACAACTAGGTATCTAGATGTGCCAAAGTAATGAACTAATTAGCCCTGTACAAAGGTGTTTGGTATGGTAAAAAGTTAATGTTTAGTGTTTAGTATGACTTGCTTAAAGAAATGATCAAGGGCAAACATCAGTGATCATTTGTCAATGGAGAAGGGACTCCTACATGTTGTAATGTCTCGTACACTAATATTATTTGAAAATTTGACTCATGCGATTACCAACTTCTCATATTATTGCTGGATGTAATTTTGAGTGAGGTTGAAAATACAGACTTTCTGTTAATTTTCAAAGGATATGTTTGAATTCAGCAGAGGGTCAAGGTTGTGCTACTGATACTGACTGGTACCGGCTTGTTCCTGGATGAAAATACCGTACCTTATAAGTTAAAATAAACATCAACGCTTTATTTGGCTGTGAAGCACTGAAACTAGAGCATTAAGGGTCAGTACTTGTTCTTCAGGGCAAAGGCTCAGAGGCTGCAACAACTACATGTTCAGAGGCAGCAGCGGTATATGCTTCCGAGGCTTCTGATAAAAATGATCTTCTAGATGGTGTCCTTCCTAGCACAACTGCCGAGTATGTTGATTTGGTAAAAGCGTACCTTTCTGCTGGTAAGCATGAGTTATGATGGGCTGGCTTTTCATCAAAAAAACAATAGAAATTGAGCATTCTCATATGTACGAACTAATTTCATCACCTACTTGTTCCATTTCAGGACCAAATTATCACTTTGCATCACGGCAACTTTTGTTGCTTGGTGAAATGCTTGATTTTCTGATACCATGAACAGGAAAGTTGCAAGTTCATTTCTGTATGAGCTTCTGATCAGACCTCTTGAACATGAAGTTGATGAAGATGGAAACCAGATCTCCATTCGAGATGGTGTGAGCCTTGGAGGGGACAAGGAGTGGGCCAAAGCAGTCTCAGAAATGGCCAAAAAAAGTCCATGCTTCTATTGGTGAATTTGAAGTGGTGATTGCCACTGTTGTTGAAGAGCTGGCTAGACCTTGCAGGGAGAGAACTGCTGACTTCATGCAGTGGATGCACTGTCTCGCGGTGACAGGTCTTCTTCTAGAGAATACCTCAACGCTACGGAACCTGGAAGGCAAAGCGATTGAACCTCCTGAACTGCTTCAATCTTTCTTGCTTCCTGCAGTAAGTCCGATTGTTCTGCAGTCCTCTAGGTGTATAGTACTTTATACGCTAATATTATATGACTCTTCTAGGTACTAATTACATGTGCTCTTAGGGTTCATTACGTTAGCACCGGTTCTGAATTTGCTTCCCTTGATCTTATGTCATGCAGGCAAAGCAGAATCATGTTGACGTACACTGGGCTGCTTTAAGATGCCTTTGTCCTTTTGGATTGTTAGAGAAAAGACCAAATGCAGAGTTGGTGAAGCAGTTGCACAGTTGCACTTATCTTTCATCAATGGACCTGACCTGGTTAGTGCCATAGCATGCAAGGCCTTGATTGATCTTGTGACTTGGCATGGTCCACAAGAAATAGACCAAGCCATTGGAATTGAATCGCTGGATGCTAACTATGAGAAGACTCGGTTTACTCCTGTGGACATCTCTGATTTGAATGATGATGATCTAAATATTGGAGTTCTCAATATTCTATTTTCTGGATTTCATAAAGATGACTGGGAAGTCAGCCTAGAGGGGGATATTCATGATAATGTCCCAACCATTTTTTGTGAAGGTTTTGCAAAAATTCTTCTTCTGAGTGAGAAGTGAGAACTATGCAACCATATCGGCGGACTTGCATCCTGTTATCCTAGCTCAGCTTCTAAGATTATATTTCTTGGAGGAAACTAAGAACTCGGAAGGTCAGTTACTCATTTTGCACCCTATATTGTTTCAAATTTTGTCTTGCAGCACCCTCTCATGCGTTTATCTCTCCGGATTGAAACAGTGCCTGTCTGTCTTCTTTCAACATTATCCAGTGCTTTCAGGCAAACACAAGGCAAGTTGATACAGCATACCATGCATTCTACATTAGAATTGTTTTATGTAAGCTAAAATTTCAAAACTAAAATTACTGACTGTACCTCTCTGTTTATAGATGTGTGTCTCCAGCGCATTTGTACCAGTCATGAGAGCCATGTAGCCAGGTTTATATGGTAATGTTGGGGGTATTGCATATGTTGTTTCGAAAAGGCGAAAATATGCAGTCCAAGCTGCTCGTTTTATGGTTCAAATGTTACAAACTCCATTATTTTCAACGGAAGCTACGGAGCAAGCTACTACAAGTCCTGAAAGCCTTTCCAGTTCACCAGATCCGTCAAACATTTTTGACATCAGTGAGGAAGGGCTTGCCATCCGTATTGCAGTGGAGGTACCACCAATAGCTCTTAAAATCTACACATGCTACTAATATTGCAGTGTTAGTAACCCTTGCGTATGTGTTAGTTAGTTAGCATTGCATGTTTCATTTCCGAGACGCATGTGCACCAAAGACTGTTAGTGGTCGCCGTGCGTGTAGGAGGGTGGCGAGAATAGCGCACCACGACTGGGGTGATTGGTTGTGGAAGCAACGATCTAGCGCAATGCACGGTGTCCACCCGAGCATTTTCGCTCGTTTGTAAACCCGAGAATAAAAGGAAGGAAAGCCCGAGCGGTATCTCTTTTCACCGCACAAGTCTTGTGTGTTCCAAGTGTTCGCATTTTGTCTTTGTGTTGTGATTAACTTTGAGATCTTGATTGTGAGCTAGCCACCGTCGGGAACAGGAGATCACTAACAATTGGTATCGAGCTTCAACGTAAGGGCCTTACGACGCCATGGTGTCGCCGTCGGGTAGACGTGGCGCGCCACCGCCGGGCTCGGGCAATGGTGAAGGTTCAAGCGACAAGACGCCGCCACGCATCGTCGTCACCAAGCCGCTTCGCCGTCGCGCCGATCGCGGATCCGCGACGCCCGCCACTCGCGAACCCGTGGCGCACGTCGACCACGGGAGGTCGTGGTTGGCGTGTGATCGAGAGTCCGTGACTCCGGAATTGGCCGCGCCTAACGAAGACCAACTATGATTCATGGTCTCGTTGAAGGTGAAGCTCAAGCTCGTCATCTACGGGATGCCGTCGAGCATGAAGGCGCCGACTTCCACGACGAGCCGCACCGCCGCCGGAGGCGATCTGCGGTGGGGTACCTCGAGATGGTTCCCACCTGGCGACCAAGCCGTCGGCCAGGAGGCATGGGAGGCGATCAAATCGATGCGCATCGGGGATGATCGAGTGCGGAAGTCGACGGCACAGAGCCTGCGCGCCGAGTACGAGCAGATCACGTTCCGCGACGGCGAATCGGTCGAAGATTTTTCCCTTCGCCTGACGAACATGGTGCAACGGCTGTCGATCCTCGGCGACCCGGAGCCGGAGTCCAAGGTGGTGGCCAAGTACCTGCGCGTCGCTCGACCGAGGTACAAGCAGCTCGTCGTCTCCATCGAGACACTCCTTGACATCGGCGCGCTCTCGATTGAGGAGGTTCTGAGGGAGGCTCAAGGCGGACGACGACGCGTTCGGCGTCGGCGCGAGCCGTCGGCCACAAGCTGCGCTCACGGAAGAGCGATGGATTGGCGCTACAAGCGGGACCGAGTCAAACCGCGGATCGAACCGGCGGTGCGGCAAGCGTCGCGGCGAGGCGTGGGCGAGTGCCGGCGGCGGCAACAACTCGGTAAACGATCGCAGTCAAACCGTGCCGACGGCGTGTGCGAGGCGTGGCAGAAGGGCCATTGGGCCAAAGATTGCCGGGGTAAAAGAGGTGGAGCGAGCCCACGTGGCCGGGATGATGAGCCCACCCTACTTCGCCCTCGGTCTTGGTGCGGAGGAGGATTCATCCCAATTGACGCGTCACCGACTTGATTCCGGCGATTCGTCGCCGATCTGCAACAATGGCGGCCCAGCCGTTGAGAAAAGGTCTTCGCCGCCTTCGATGAATCCGGGGACCGGGACCCGAAGCGATGGGTCCTGGACACGGGTGCATCAAATCACATGTCGGGCTCGCGGGGGGCGTTCTCCAGTCTCGACGCCGGCGTCACTGGGTCCGTGCGATTCGGCGATGGCTCCGTCGCCCGCGTCGAAGGATCGGCCCGTCTTTGTTCTCTGCAAGGCCGTGAACACCGCGCCATCTCCAACGTTTACTACTGCCGCGCCTCGCGCCAACATCATCTCGGTCGGCCAGCTCGACGAGATTGGATACCAGCTACTGGTCGAAGACGGGGTGATGCGGATCCGCGACGAGGAGCGCCGCCTGCTTGCCAAGATCCACCGCAACCCAGGGCGGCTCTACGTGCTCGACGTCGACATCGCGCGGCCTGTCTGCCTAGCGGCGCGGGGAGAAGAGGAAGCGTGGATCTGGCACGCCCGATTCGGTCATCTCCACTTCGCCGCGCTGCGCAAGATGGGCAGGGATGGCCTTGTCCGCGGCATGCCCCCGCTCACCCAAGTGGAGCAAGTCTGTGAAGCGTGTCTCGCCGGCAAGCATCGGCGCACAGTTTCCCAATGAGCACTCGGACGGCGACGAGGTCTTCTGAATCGCTCCACGGTGACCTCTGCGGCCCCATTTCGCCGCCGACACCAAGTGGAAATCGGTACTTCCTCCTCCTTGTCGACGACTGCTCCCGGTATATGTGGTCGTCTCGCTTCCAAGCAGGATGCGGCACCCACGGCGATCAAGCACATCCGAGCGTGCGGGCGCAAGTCCCAAGAAGGTGGTTCGTGCACTCCGCACGGATCGGGGAGGAGAGTTCCTAGCAAAGGACTTCATGCGATCTTCTGCGGTGGGACTTCGTCGCGGTGACGACCCCTACTCCCCTCAGCAAAACGGCGTCGTCGAACGCCGCAATCAAACCGTGGTCGGGACTGCTCGAAGCATGCTCAAGGCGAAGGGCTCCGGGCGGGTCTGAGGCGGGCGGTCACCACGGCTGTCTACCTACTCAATCGTTCGTCGTCCAAGAGCGTGGGTGGCAAGACTCCTTACGAGCTTTGGACCGGAAGTGTCCTGGTGTCCACCATCTGCGCACCTTCGGGTGTATTGCGCACATGAAGGTGACGACACCAAACCTGAGGAAGCTCGACGACCGGAGCAAGCGCACCATCTTCGTCGGCTATGAAGCAGGATCCAAGGCGTATCGGGTGTACGACCCGGTGTCACGGCGTGTGCACATCAGCCGCGACGTGGTGTTTGAAGAGATAGCGAAATGGTCCCGGCCGAGGCCAACGGAGCGAGATGGGGGACTTCGTCATCGAGAACTTCAACCTGGCGCCATCCGGGTCCGTCACCACTACTATGACAACGAACGCGAGCACATCGGCCGAGGTGCTTTCACCTTCGACCTCGCGGCAGATTGGGCCATGTCACACCAAGACCATCGCGCCCACGCCGCCAAGATCGCCGAGACATGCCTCGCCAGATTACGCCATCGAGAACTGTAGCCGCACGCCCTCACTCCAGGACGTGACCCCGATTGAGTTTGTGTCGCCACCTGGTGGCGCTTCACGGCATCGGGCGCGTACCACGACGACGACGTCCCGGTCCGATCGCAAAGATCGACAATGTCTTGGGGACCGCCACACCGCCGTGGCTTGCCGCCGGGGCCGGAGGAGCACTTGCTGGCGGCAAACGGCCGAGCCGACATCATTCAAGGAGGCAGAGGAGCACGAGAATTGGCGCCACGCCATGCTCGATGAGTTCACCTCCATCGAGGCGAACAACACCTGGGAGGTCATCGATCCTCCGCCTGGGGTGAGGCCGATCGGCCTCAAGTGGGTCTACAAGACCAAGCGCGATGAAGCCGGCCTCGTTGCCAAGTTTAAAGCCAGACTCGTCGCCAAGGGATATGTGCAACGCCAAGGGATTGACTTCGACGAAGTTTTCGCTCCGGTGGCGCGGCTTGAGTCTGTGCGATTGCTGCTGGCCTATGCCGCGAGCGAGGGGTGGTCAGTGCACCACATGGACGTCAAGTCGGCTTTTCTTAACGGCGCAAGAGGGCGTCTCGTCGAGCGACCCGGTTTCGTGCTCAAAAGACAGGAACACAAGGTGCTCCACCTGATCAAAGCGCTCTATGGTCTTCGTCAAGCCCCGCGCGCCTGGTACTCCAAGTTGGACGCCTCGCTGCTCAAGCTCGGGTTCACCAGGAGTACCTCCGAGCATGCGGTGTACCTGCGCAGTCAGGGAGCACGACGGCTCATCGTGGGAGTATATGTTGATGACCTGGTAATCACCGGAGGCAATCACTCTGACATTGACAAGTTCAAACAGGAGATGAAGAGTACATTTCAGATGAGTGATCTGGGGCTGCTGAAGTACTATCTTGGCTTGGAGGTGGTACAATCTGAGGAGGGAATCACTGTAAGTCAGAGAGCATATGCAGCAAAAATCTTAGAAGGCGCTGGTCTGTCAGGCTGCAATCCAATCAACACTCCAATGGAGCCCAGGTTGAAACTGAGTAAGTCTAGCTCTGCCCCTGCCGTTGATGCTACTCAGTACAGGTCCATTGTTGGTTCTCTGCGCTATTTGGTGAATTCAAGGCCAGATTTGGCATACTCAGTGGGATACATTAGTAGATTCATGGAGAATCCAACCACTGAACATATGGCAGCAGTGAAGAGAGTACTTAGGTACATTGCAGGAACTCTTCACTACGGTTGCCATTATCAGAGGGAGAAGGAGGCACAGCTTGAAGGTTACTGTGACAGTGACCTTGCTGGAGACATTGACACAAGAAAAAGTACCTCCGGTGTCCTATTCTTCCTCGGCAGAAACATAGTAACCTGGCAGTCTCAAAAGCAAAAGGTGGTGGCCCTTTCATCATGCGAAGCTGAGTATATTGCTGCAACGACTGCGGCCTGCCAGGGGATTTGGTTGGCGCGACTTCTGGCAGAGCTTAAAGGCAAGAAGCCCGGCGTCATTAATTTGAAGATCGACAATCAGTCGGCCATCCAGCTGAGTAAGAATCCTGTTTTTCATGATCGTAGCAAGCATATCGATGTTAGATACCATTTTATTCGCGAATGCATCGAGGAGAACAGGGTTACGGTTGAGTCCATTGGGACTGTTAAGCAGCTGGCTGACATCTTGACAAAGGCCCTGGGACGGGAGCGTTTTTGTGAACTTCGTTCCAAGCTCGGGGTTATTGATTTACAGAACGTGCGCAAGGTTTAGGAGGAGAATTTGTTAGTAACCCTTGCGTATGTGTTAGTTAGTTAGCATTGCATGTTTCTGTTTCCAGTAGACTGCATGTGCACCAGCACCTGTTAGTGGTCGCCGTGCGTGTGGGAGGTGGCGAGAATAGCGCACCACGACTCTGGGGTGATTGGTTGTGGAAGCAACGATCTAGCGCAATGCACGGCTGTCCACCCGAGCATTTTCTGCTCGTTTGTAAACCTGAGAATAAAGGAAGGAAAGCCCAGAAAAGCAGTATCTCTCTTTTCAGCTGCACAAGTGCTGTGTGTTCCAAGTGTTCGCATTTTGTCTTTGTGTTGTGATTAACTTTGAGATCTTGATTGTGAGCTAGCCGGCTGTCAGGAACACCGGGAGATCACTAACAGCGAGACACTGAACTAAACATCCATTTCACCTGTTGTCTCATGTGAATTACACTAAATTTTGGTAAAGAATATCTATTAAGAATAGTGGACAAAAACTGACATCAAATGCTTGGAATGCTCTAGGACTAGGTAGCAAATTGCCCAGATAAGAAGACCGCAGCTGGGAAAGCATATGCTTTGGTATTGTGCAAGGTTGCTTTGCTTCTAAGATTCCGGCAATCAGAACAGAAGGCCATCAAGTGCATGAGAGGATTGGTAAATTCATTGGCTGCTTCAGCGGCTTCTGATAGGGACCTTGTGAAGGAGCTCACTCAAATGGCTTCACGGCTTAGATCACTCGATGAGTGCCCGGAAGAAGAATTGCCACAGGATCAAGCTGGCACCATATTCAGTACATCCAATGATTCGCATCATACCTGCGTTAACAGAATTTCTCATTATCGTAACCTCATATCCCTAATAATTTGCATCCTCATCAACAACAAAGCCTTCTGTCCCAAACTAATAATTTGCATCAATCTTGTTTTTGTTGTGTCTCAGATAAACTAGGATTGAATGGTGGCTTCAAGTTGGATACTAATAGTGGTGCCACCAACACCAGCACCACGGTCAGTCCGGGCCGCTCCCACCAGGAGAAGAGCGAGACGGGAGGCATCCTCTAGCGATGACAGTGACGCACAGGGTGAAGAAGAGAACTTGAATGTTACATCGGTGACGGTTCCGGCCACTCCCAGCATGACGGCGGCACGTTCTCAGAGAGCAAGCAAGACTGCCGCCATGAGCAAGATGTCTGACGAAGCCTACCGTGGCTTCTGCTGACAGCGAATCGGAGGACCAGTCCGCCGTGACAACCGATGAGGATTCGCAACTTGGGAGTTTCTGCTGGCCTTGACCGAAAGAACCCAGTGATAGCTATTTAAAGTATGGCGATGACGTATTGTCACCCCACTATGTATTGTTTCATGTATGTATACTTGCAATTGCCATGTTCCTTTTGAACTAGAAAACGCTGTAGTAGTGGTCAGACAGGGAGCTGTATAATAACATTGCTCGTCAGGGAGCCAAGTTTAGAGTGTCCACACTCCAGATTCCTAAACGCTTCTGTTTTTGGCTTCTAGCAAATGCGTTTAGAGTTGGGTCCGGACTCTTCAGGCTTAAATCATATTCTGCGATGTTTATATTGCGATTAAATATTTATCTGATTTCTAGTTTTAGCACGAGATTTATACTGCAATTGAAATGTGTAACTGATCCTTATCATATGCACAAGACATTTGCCAGCAAACTAGGCATTCGTGACTTTTTCATTGACAGGCTCGCCGGAAACATACTCAGCGCATTTGATAACCCTAAATTACTGATGACAACCTTCAAAATAATCATAAAGTTTCATACAGCAAATTGGCTTCTTTGGATTGAAAAATATTATTTCCCCTTCAAAAACAGCAAATTGGCTTCTTTCTAAATCCATGCAATAGAACACATGCCTTAGGAGTGGCAAATCAAGTTAGTGGTAAATCTAAAACACATGCCTTAGGAGTGGGAAATCATAAAATTTTCCTATAGAACTATTGATTAACTAGAGGAAGACGACACTGAAAAGACATCGAGAAGCCACCATAGCCAAAAACATAGTTGATCAAGCAGTTATCAGCCAATTACAATATCACGGCTTGCCTAGAACTAGAAATTGCAGTTGAAATCTAATATTTAAGTTGCAAAGACAACATGTCAGACATGTTTACACAGCTGACAGAAGACCAACAGTCGCTCGGCAGCAAAAGCAAACATAAAACAAGGTCCAACTACCAAGTCTCAAACCAAATTCCAACTTCCAAGTGAATGGATGCAGCATCTTAGTCAACATTCATTGCCCCAGAGTGATAGTTGTCCAGCTCCTTGTCCAATTGTTCAGCCGATTTCTCCACAGGTCCCTTCCGTCCGTAGCCACGTCCACGCCCCCTACCAAAGCTAGGTCCACGACCACGGCCACGACCACGGCCACGGCCTTGACCTCCCCCTCTTTGAGTGAAACTGCTGCGCTTCCACCTGAACATAACATGTTAGTAAAGGTAACGCAATTACTATCAAATGGGCAACAAATAGATAGTCCATAGATAAAATATTTCATACAAAGAAAAGAACTCAAAACGACCTCCCCGTAACATTTGGCTCTTGCAAGGGCTTTTCAGAAGAAAAAATAAGCAAACAGATAGTTTTTAAGACATATCATGTCACCATCCAATTTTATGGTTTGAACTGCATTGGATGGGATTAGTTGCTGGCTCCTCCACAAGCACAAAGCTTCACTAATGCACTGACAGGTGGACAAACCCATTGCCCAAAACCATACATGGAGAGAAAAAAATAGATAGCAATATCTACCAATACTACACAAGGTTCCCAAAGGTGTGGACAGACAAAAAAAACCGCACGTGAGTTTCTGTTCTTTTCAGCTTCTAAAAGCTGCTTTTCGGCTTTTCTACATTAACTAGCTTTTAAACGGAGTATCTTTTTAAGATAGGGTCTACTAATTAATTGTAGTACATACTTCACTGACTTTATTTATATCATCAAAAACCGCACGTGAGTTTCTGTTACTCTGTAATCTCTTGCACAAACAGACCAAAGGTCACAAGTCGCACCAAAACCACAAACCGCAGCTAAAAAGAACAGGCCCCCATGGTAGACTAAAAGAGGTTTTAAAATATAAGCTTCATTGCCGCCACCCATTGGCAGACTCTTTCCAAATGGCAATTTGAGGGAATCTTGTTTACTAAACGTAGGAGGGAAGCTGCACTGCTAGTAATTTTTATGCAGGGTAAGAAACTAATAATCTATCAAATCATGAGAACGTACCCAGGAAGGAAATTAGATGAGGCAGCCGCACCTCGACCAAACCCACTTGCACCAGACCTGAAAAGAAAATGTTTAATCAGCAACAAAATGCAGAAAATTCCAACAGCTATAACATTAGTAGATGCACTTGCAACAGGCATCCTCTAACTAAGGCATGCACTTGCAAAAGAAGAGCCATACATCATTACAACTTCTCTCTGTCCTCTTCCCCTTGCACCAGGAACAACACTAATACGGGGTGCAGAAGCAGCAGCCAAACCCAAATCTGCTCCTATCACTTCGATCTTCATCGCTTTCCCATCAAGGCGCACGTTATTATACCGTTTCAATGCCGCAACAGCTTCACTCCTCCTAGTGAATATCACCTCAGCTGAACCCTGTTCAAGAATATCTATGGAAGTGATGAAACTATGATGAAAAATTTTTCAGACATGTATCATGACTTCTACTGAAGCAAAACAATCAAGTAGCAATACCAGAGGAGTATTCTCTTTATCATATTACCTGTCATATTCTAACAGAAGCACTTGCATACTTGGATAAACTTTCAACAGGTGGAGGATGATTGATCAGTGAAATTAAAATATTAAAATTTTGAATTAAATAAACAGTGCTAGTTATTAGTATGGAAAATTAGGGCAAAAAGGCAGTGTTCTACTAGGCGCTAGTCGGGCAGCAGACCCCTGCCAAGCGCCTAGCCTGCCTCGGCGGTGCTTAGGTGGCCAACTTGTATTAGTGGAGAACAAGCATGTTCCTCGTTGTACTAGTGAAGAAGTGAAGAAAAACATGGCGGAGAGGAAGAACATGGCTTGGATCCAGAAAAAAGCTACAGAGAAGAAAATGGAGAGGAAGGGAAGGAAAGGGAGACTAACGAGGAGGTGAAGTAGCATCGCCGTCCCCTAGCCCTGCGGCTTGCCCACCACTACCACTCCTTGCCATGGTAGGGACTCAGGGCCAGCCCCTTGCTCGCTGGCGAGTTCTTCTGATTGTCCTCCTCGCCACCCCTTGCTCGCCATCACCGGTGAGGTCCTACTCAGTGGGGATTGGGGCTCTCGCGGCGGCTCAGGGGGGGATTGGGAAGGATGGCCTAACAGCCTCCTATTATGTGTGAGTATATGAGCTGGATGGGCCCAATCAAGGCTGGCCCAAATACTCAGCAATCTCGCCCGAACCCGATTTGCCTACAGCGAATGCCCGTAGCTTCCATGTCTAGCGCTGCTGCCGCTTCCTTCTCCTACACCCCGTCTCCCCTTTCTCCCCCCTTCCTGCTGGCCTGTTCCAAGCCGCCGTCTAGTTAGCTGTCCAGCCCGCTAAGTCGGCCACCCAATCCGCCGCACCTAGCTCCGTGCCTCCGCCCCGCCGCCTAGATGCCGATTTTGACCGCCTATCACTGCCTAGGCCGGCCGGCCGCCTAGGCCACCGATTATAGCCAAATCGCGGCGGCACCCCTGCGCCTAGCGCCTTGGTGGCGCCTAGGCGGCCGCCTAGAGGAACACTGCAAGAAGGTAGTCCAATAACTCTCTAAAGCAAGATTTACTGAAAAATCAGAACTGCCCACACCAACTTGTGTGTGCATGCGTGCGTGCGCTGCGAGAGAGAGGGGATAGGAGGCACATGGTCCAAGATCAAAGTGCTTTACTGGTAGTAGATCAAACCAGCATCCAGCTTTGTTCAGAGTGCAGACAGCACCGACGTTCGACATAAATAAATATTAAATATCCATTACATGTTGCAGGAGCTATGAATAAATACCCTGTTCTTAGTTCAACATGCTTCCAAGGATTTTTTTTTTAATATGCATCTTCAGTGGTGAACCAGACTAAATTCTAGGTTAAAGTATTAAGTCAATCCCATCAGACCTCATTATGAGCACTCAATGTATTATTCAAACACCAAACATGCAACCTTAGTCAGAAGTCACTTGCTCTGCATTTGGAAGTTGGAACATAACACGAGAAAATGTGCAAACATGAATAAGCAAATAAATAATGCTTGAGTATAAAATATGCATGTCGTAGAAAAGACTAAAGTTTCATAAGAGACTTACAGTTGGGCGTCTATTATTGTCATAGTGAACAGCACAATGCTTCAAATGACCCATTTCAGAAAAAAGTTCCTGAAGAACAGTTGTGGACAGAGAAGATAGGCTCGCTTAAAAAATGCCAAATATGAATAGAGCTGTCAGATATTCTAGCATGCATAACATAAAGATCCATCTACCTGTATATCTTCTTTTGTCACCCCATAGTGCAAGTTTGAAATATATAGCTTTGTACCAGTTTCTATCCCAGAAAGCCCAGCAGCCACCATGCTATCCTCAAGCAGATCATGTCTCCATATAAAATCCTTGGTTTTGTTGAATGACTGAAGATATTCCACAGCATGCATACCCAGATTGTGAGGAGAAATTGTTAGAATAAAACCACAAAACTCATCAATCCATGGTACTTGATGAGTCAACTAGCATCAGCAAAACTATAAAACCCTACACCATTGCATAGAATGGGTGCTACCTCTGTATGAGGCAAAGACCTTATCCACAGAAACAAGTATCCAATCAGTAAATATGTAGCCCATCAGCATGCTGACAATGTGTAGAGACAAGGTTTTCAGTTTGAAGCATTAACCAGAACAAACCAACACATATCTTGCCACATCATGCTCAGCAGAAAAGGGTCAGATCTCAGGGTACTTTCAAAATGAGAAACCCCTCGGATCCTCTTTGAAGTTCCACAGTTAAACTAGCAGATATGGTCTGAATTGAACCCATGTGCTGACCCATTTTAACTAAGTTTATAGCCACTTCTTGTCAGGTATCTACTGTAATTCGAATTCTTGAAGGTATACGAAAAACAGCGATAGTTTTGTGCTTGCCTTGGCAATAGCATACGATGACGACCGAGTATTAACACCAAGTGGCCTTCGTGAAGGCACCCCAACTCCCCTTCCACGGAAGGTGCCAGCACCACGTCCGCGTCCTGAACCAAGGCTAAACCTTTGGCCATCACCTCTGCCTTGACCACCTCCCTGTCCCCTTCCCCTTCCCCTTCCTCTTCCCCTCCCACTTCTGTTCTTAATCATATCATCCAGTGACATATCCAAAGATGTCGCCATTCTAATGAAAACTTGAGATTCAAAATGAAGGAAACCCTGCAATCAGGACAAACAAATTTCATGTCAATTGTACTGCTGCGTTGCAAGCAAGCAGTAACACACGAGCTCACGCAGATAGAGAAGAGCTCTAACTTTTAAGGACATTGTTTTTCACTAGTTTTAACAGAGATAAATATTCCAGAAGCAGTCGCACAACCATGCATTCTACAATTTAGAAAATGTTCAATGTTCAAGCTCTCACTTTATATGACTTTTCTACTGACTTTTTAGATACGCCCTTTCTCTTTTCAAATTTCCTATCATGTTGGCTTATGTGCTTGCCCACACATAGGTCACTTCACGAACCGATTATAATCTTACAAATTTCAGTTTAGGACACATTGCACCACTGTTTGCAATGACTAAACATTCAGGTCTATCAGGCATCCTCAAAACATAGAAAGTAAAGCACAAGAAAAGCTAATTTGTAGAACACATCAAGCTCTTTACGACAAGCTCACTGATCTCTACAGTCCCTCTTCTAACAATTGATCACGAGCGACCGGTCTGACAACATTCCAAATAAATTCCTCGCACCTTGCAATAGCATCTAAATCGATGTAGGTCATAAAATTCTTCCAATAATGTAAATGTAGGTTAAACACGAGCCATACAAGAAGATAACAATCACAATAAGCAGGAGAGCATAATTACAGGGAACAGCTTAGCTCCCGTAGGAGCGGTCATA
This sequence comes from Bonia amplexicaulis, assembly GCA_036346245.1. Lineage (NCBI taxonomy): Eukaryota > Viridiplantae > Streptophyta > Magnoliopsida > Poales > Poaceae > Bonia > Bonia amplexicaulis. The sequence continues at coordinate 18,307,511 of CM070750.1, read as the reverse complement.
GCACCTAACATATGCGTCCTCACTCTGAAGCACTAGAACCTAGATCACACATCTTTGGATCGGCAACCAGCAATTCCCACAAACGCGATTGACCTTAAAAATCGTGTACTTGTTCACGCCAATTTCAACATGCACCGGGTCTACAAGGAAATGACCAATCTCGCAAGATCCTATCGCGCTAGTGCTTGCAAGAGAGTGACTGACACAAGTAATCCCTAGATTGATCTTAGGGAAGGCTACTGGAGCGCGAGAAGGGTCGGGAGGTTACCTACAAGGGGATCCTCTAGGGTTCTCCGGCGGCGGGGAGATCCGGCGATCTGTGGGGCGTTCTCGTCCTTCCTCCTTCGGTCGTCGGGGGGAAGGGGCGAGATTTTAGGGCTTCGTGGCGCGGGCGGCTAGCAGTGACGTCGTGGAAGGGGGGTTCGTAGGATATCTGGGTTTTGACCGGCGCCAGCGCCGGCGTCGCAGGTGGCGGGCGGCGAGGCTTCTCTCCGCCGAGGACTCGGATGGGAGAGGCGAGACGGAGCGGACGACTTTGGTGCGGGGCCCAGGGGATCGGGTTCTATGTGCTGCGTGATATTTTTACGCTGGTCACTGGGGATTGGGAAGGAAACAATAAAGGTGGCCAACCGGCCGAGTTTTATGGTGTCGGCCCTTGATCTGATACTGTTGATCTAACTTGTATGCTCTAGTGGATCATACCATGTCTGGACAAAGAAGGCGGCACAGCGGGCTGGCACGGTCCGGCCGTCGAATATAACTATTTTTTTTTACCAATGAGATGTAAAAAATTTAAAAAAAATAGCAAAAAAATAAAAAAATTCTATAAATAGGGGACATTCGGCCTCCATTCTTCACACCTCAAACCTGACTCTCATCTCTCTGCTTAGTTGTGAAAAATCTGGTAGTGTTTGCGTAAATTTGTCAAAATTAGTGAGAAATTCGTGCAAAATTAAAAAAATTCAAAAATCTTCAAAGAATTTTCGGAGAGCTGCAAAAGAGGTAATAGTGTTGTCTTATTTTAATTTTTTTCTATTATTTGTTGATTCAATAGTAAGTTAATTGTTCTTTACTATTTCAATTTGTAGTTGATTCAATGGAGAACTACGATTTTCAACTCTCTGAATTCGGCCTCTCGGCGGAGGATATGTAATCCTTTCAAGAAGAATATACATCCGCAGAAGATCCACATCTGCAACAAACTGAAGAGCCAAAAGAAGCAATGGCCCCGGTGGTTTGCCTCTCGGCGGAGGATATGTAATCCTTTCAAGAAGAATATACATCCGCAGAAGATCCACATCTACAACAAACTGAAGAGCCAAAAGAAGCAATGGCCCCGGTGGCTTAGGATTAGGGGTGGATATCGAGCTGGCTCGGCTCGTGAAGGCTCGTTAGGGAAGAGGCTCGGCTCGGCTCGTTAAGCTAACGAGCTAAAAGAGAAGCTAACGAGCTAAAAGAGAAGCTCGGCTAGGCTCATTAAAAAGCTCGAGCTCGGCGCGTTAGGTGGAATATGCAAATTGCATCAATCATATGGCTCGTTAGGCTCGGCTCGTTATGTTTCAGATTTGTTTTTTAGAATAATAACTTCTATGATTCTCTAGAGTGACAATGAAACATATACAATAGTAATCTTATGACTGAAATTACATCAAAAAGAAAAGAGCATCTAATGTAGTAGGTTCATAACAAAGTAAGAAAAACTTGTTAAGAAAACTCCAGTTCCAGTATGAGCAAATATGGCATTTAATGGTTCCTTTCCGTAGGTGAAATTAATAGAGAAGAGAGTAACATGTGCTTTAATAATACCTCTCAGTGACTAAAGAGGTGTGAAAATTGGCATGCATACATACTACTACTACTGTACTGAGCCATTCACGTCGTGATGGGCCGAAGATGCTGCCGAGCTGGGCCGACCGAGCCTAGCGAGAGGCTTGCAAGCCGGCTTGGCTCGGCTTATTAACGAACCGAGCTAAAACTACGGCTCGGCTCGGCTCGTTTGTGCCACGAGCCAAGCCGAGCCGAGCCAAGCCGAGCCTTCAACGAGCCGAGCCAGCTCGTGTGCCTCCAGCTTTTTTGCCACCCGTACTTAGGATCTAATTGATCCATCTTCTGCTGGCTCAACAAGTGTATCCACAACTCATAGCACGGGTGCAAAACTAACAAGAGCTACTACATCAGGAGTCTGGAACAATTTCGACAAGAAGTTCAAGACTGACGATGAGGGGAATTCAGTGAGATATGTTGTTTATAAAATTTGTGGTAATGAATTGTCTGCAAAATCTTCAGCTGGGACGAGTCACCTGCAACGACATGCTGCAAGCTGTAAAAGAAGGTAAGGAATACAAATGCGCCAAACGCAGCTACAATATAACCCTAACGGCTCGGTGCGTACTTGGGAGTACAATCCAGAGGTAACCCGGGAATCTCTTTGTAGATTAATTGCTTCTCAAGATTTACCTTTAAATTTTGGTGAGTTTGATGCTTTTCAAAAATATATTAGGACTGCTCATAACCCTCGATTTAGTGTTGTATCTAGGCAAATCATAACTAGAGATTTAATTAAATATTATAACAGTTGTCATGAAAAAATAAAAGAAAATTTTCATACCTATACATTCTCTATTGCACTTCTGTTAGGGTTATTGCACTTTTGTGAGCACGGACGGGTGACTTAACAACAAAATTAGTTGCGACTAGAAGTAAAATTATTTGTTTTAGGGTTACTGTACTATTCTGAGCACTGACGTGTGAATTAGCAGTAAAATTACTTGTGACTAGTAGTAAAATTACTTGTGACTAGCAGTAAAAATACTTGTGACCCAACGATTGTAAGTTCAAACTCCATTAAGTTAGTTTTTGTGATAATGAGAAATGCAATTATGGGATTAATTTGTTTATTAACTATGATATCGTCTAGCCTCATTTGGATGTGATAATTGACAAATGCAATTGTGAGACTAACGTGTTTATTGATTATGATATTAATTAGTCTCATTTGCATTAAAAGGTGAAAATTACAGAGGTATGCATTCAACATCACATTTTTATAACTTAGTGTATTTCTCGAATCCAAAATATAGATTGAACTCGATACATAGTCAAACTTGAATATGTGCATATGTTTCTATTATACATTCTTGTATGCACATATCTAGAGGGAGTTCACACTATGTTTTGAGGTTTCATAAATATTGATCCATGTTCTTTTTTCACATATTAAGGATCTATGTTTTGAAATATACCCCTTGAATATATATATATAGCTTGTGTAGTTTATATATACTCATTATTGATTTAATTTAAATCAATTGTAATCAGGTTGTCATCTAGTTCGTCCATTACGTGCTAATGTTGGATGATTAATGACAACCAGATGTGTAAGCTTTGCTAGCAATTAATCTCAGAGATAAACACTTCCATTCAAATGAGTTAATTGCTTTGAAAGCTTATTTTAGAGTATACAATTGTTGTGTACATGGTGCATACTCGTAAATCAATCTTCTACCTCATTATTTATTGAGATTGTCATGAATTATCAAAAGGAGAAGATTGTAGGTTAGGTTACACAAATGAGGATGACTTCATAAGTTGATTATCAAGTCAAGATACAAGATGAAAAATAGCTTCATGTGTTGAAAGCCATCAAGAAAAGAAGATGATCATGAGTTGATCAAGATCTCCAAGAGGAGATGATCATGAGTTGATCATCAAGTCAAGAGAAGACCTATCATGTGTTGATGGAGTTCAAGTGACATCATAGGTTGATGCATATCAAGATAATGATCCGGACTTGACGTGAAGATATACGTTGTTAAACTTTAAGAGGTTGCTCAAGACAAATGTATGACTAGCTAGCGCTAAGGATGTGTTCTTAGTTTTTACCGGTCTTGATGCTTGGTTGAAAGACCGGATTGCTAGTATAGGTATGTCTTACTATTAAGAGGGATCATGTCTAGTAACTTGAGTCTCATCATATGTTGATAGCTCAACCTCACTTGCTCTAGCTCTCCATAGCATTATGTTTATATTTATGAATGTGTTTTATAAATAGTTAAGGCCTCATGTGTTGAATTCTTGTAACATGGGACTATGCATTACAAATGTGTTTTACAAGTATTTGAAGTCCATGTTTCCTACTCCCTGTGGTATGAGGTTTATATTTGCAAATGTGTTTTACAAATAATTGAAGCTCATACACAATTCTTGTAGCGTATGACTTAGGTTTGCGATTGTGTTTTACAAACGTGAAGAGTCCATGTATCTATATCTTGTGTCATGATTTCAAAAGTGTGAAAATATGTTTTGTAACTCTTGGGAATCATGGTTTGATCCTTGTGTGTATGGTACTATAATTTGTGAATGTGTTTTACAAATTAGTTGAAGTATATGCACTCTTCTGGAAAAATGGTAGTACCGGCATGTATTGCGCGGTACGACTGGAGGTCGGTAGTACCGGCATGTGTTGCGCGGTACGATCGGACATCGGTAGTACCGGCATGTGTTGCACGGTATGACCGACCAGTGGTCAGACTAGCATGTGTTGCGCGATCAGACCAGCCGAGAGAAGTACCAATTTATTCGTGGTACATTTTTTTCTAGAGAGACACCTGTTGGAAGGATTTCTCCTCCCGTGGAAAAGGTAGTTTCACAATATGTGGAGCGGTACTACCGCTCGGTAGTACCAAACCTTGTGTGGCGGTACTTCCAATTTTACTGAATAACAGCTAGTTTTCTGACTATTGTGAGGGGAGTGGTAGTACCAACCTTATAACAGTGGTACTACCAGAATTCCTGACCTTTCAGGGTTTTTTCTTCCAACGGCTAGGTTTCGTGTGTGGGGCACAAATACCTCCTTGTGGCCGGTTGGAGATGTGGTTGCTTGATTCTATTTCATTTTTTTGAGCTAGTGTGAGGTTCTCCTCTCTATTATATATGTATTGCACCTTGTGAGTAAGGAGAAAAGCTCTAGATTGCATGTGTTGCATCTAGATGTGGATTCTGTATCTACTTGAGCTTGTGCATTTGTTGCACGTAGTGAGAGTCAAGCACAGGGTTTGACTTGTTTCTCTTGGAGTTTGCCAACTCCTAGATGGCGTTGGAGGTGTCGTGCGTTATGATCTTCTTAAAGAAGGTTGTAAGAAGCCTCCACAAGTTGTGAAGGTTGGAGCTCACCTACCCGGAGCAGAAAAGAGTTACCAATAGTGGATTGAGGTGTTTGGCTTAATTCGTAGAGCCGTTTCAATTCATTTGGGTTACCTCAATGTGGACTAGGGAAGACCGGCAAGTCTTTGAACACCATGGTAAAAAGGAACTGTATCAATTGTGGTTTGTTCTCTTGTGCTCAATTACATTTAAGTAATTTACATTCATAGAATTAAATTGATTGCTTGTCATCCTAGGGTTGTAAATATTTTACATAGACTTAGGTTATTAGTGCACTTGGGCGAACCTAGTTCATTTAGGCCAGAATTTTAAAACTGCCTATTCACCTCCCCTAGTCTGCCTCCTCGATCTTACAATGATCACCAGTAAAATTATTTGTGACTGGCAGCAAAATTAGTTGTGACTAGCAATAAAATCAACGGATCATCGGTGGTTTGTTTGCCTAAGTGTGCTCGAGTTGGCCCGACACGGCCCAACCCTTCTCTGTACCATGCATAGGTCAGAGGACATGCATGCCGCATGATACGATATCTTATTCGGACCAGTCGTGCATGACCTAATTGGACCGTGCTCTATTCGAACATGTGTTGTTCCATGTCGAACGGCCTGGTTAGCCAGATCTGATCCATTCTTGCCCTAGCCGTCGCCTCCGATCCCCCAACCCCTCTGCCCATTTCTCCTCCAAAAGCCCTCCCATCGGTATGCTGCCTTTCCTACATATATTCCCTGTCCTGCGCACCGGCGGGCGATGGATGATGTTGCCCTCCTTCCCACGAGCCGACAGGCATTGCATCCTCATACTGTTAAAAATCAATGTCGTGGTTGCTCTAGCACCAGCGCCCAACCTATCTGGCCACGGGAAGGCAGCTTCCCAGCTAGCGCCAAGCAGGAGTGTCCGTGTGCCGGCCCGTATCTTTTGTCTCACACGCGCTAACCATCTCGTTGGGCTGGCCGAGCCGTCTAGTTCTTTACTTCTGTACAAGGGAGCAAATGTGCAGTAGTAATAGGACAGCAATAAGGTACTCCTATTGGAACACAGGGACATAAAAATGCAACAATAGAGAAATTACAGGGAAATGTAGAAATGTAATTTGCGAAATTATAGAACTTAAAAACACTAGAACCACAGGAATAGACGTTTGAATGAGTAATGGGAAAAACACATATACTAGAAACAAGAAAACACAAGAGAAGAATACTTTTGGAGGGAGAATAACTAGGGACGGAAATGGATTGAGTACGAACTAAACAGTGGTGAAATCGCAATTGTATTTGTATTCGTATTTTTTAAATGAACACAATACAAATTCAAATATGATCGAATATGAATTCGAATTGAATATCTACTCAATTCGGTCGGATTCGGACATCTTCGTAACTTATGTAATGTGAAGATATTAATAGCACTTTATCCTCATACAGTCACACTTAATCACTCTAATTTATTTATTTCACCTAAAGGAACAAGAATTCACATTAAATTGAAAAAACTCGTCCAACTAATCAGGCATATTTCAATAAAATATGTATTTTACTTCATCAAATTTGAATATAAATACGAATAGTTCGGATAAAATAACATTTCAAATGAAGGAAAGTCCTTAATTATCATATTCACATCCATATTTTTTATACGAATTTGAATATGAATAGAAGAGAATTTGTTAATCGGATGAAAAAATCTATTGGTAATTAACGGATATGGTAATTAAATAATACCGATAATTCGTATCTAGTGGTGAGAATAGCATGCAAATACGTTTTTGGGCTCAACACACGCTCTCAAGAAATATACTTTTGGAGCTAAGTACTTTTATGCGTATCAGCCTTACGCAATCCAGTGCCTTTCCCGTCAACTCTCTTTTACCCTTTACTGACACCATCACTTAATTGACTTCATAATTACAATTACTCAACATAAATCACCTAACACACATCAAAGCACTTCAAAACATGTCACACATTGCCTTAATTCCCTTAATATATCGATTGCTTGAACCATGTAAGATAGAGCATATTGAACAAATAAATTTGAATCTATAGGTAAACTCATTTTTTAAGTAAAGCCAATGATCTTCAAAACTATTGTCTTTATACTACTTTTATGTTGACGTGGATTCCATGCTCGCACTGACGTAAACTTGTTGTTCTAGAGGCATGATTATTATGTTCCTCTATTGGAGAACTATAATCTGTTGGTATTGGGACAACCAAGTAGCAGTTGAGACATGCGATTTGCATGCGATGCACCACATTTATACAAGTTCAACCTACTGCATATACTGATTATACCTCCTTGCAGCTAGTGCGAAGGGAAAAAAACATTTCCCAAATCCTAATATCACCACCTAGGTGAATAACTGTATATCCATGGATATGTTGAATATCTCATACAAGAAATTTCCTATATATGTAATATGAGACTCTATCAATTATTAAATTCTTTAGCCCATAAATGGGGATCCTTGGTACGCTAATTGATAAAAATGTAATCATGGTATTAGGGTGAGAGAAAAGCCCAGATTTGGAATGCGAATACTCACATACATGTTGTTTACACTCATTTACAAATTTCCTTCTCTTCCTAACAAAAGCAGATGCACGGATCAGTAAGCTCAGGGAAATTTCAGTGCCCATGAACACGAAAGAGAAACAAACACACGGGCACGGATGATCGTTTCCAACACCAGTGATGCGTTTGTAGCACTGGAAACACTCGTATTCTGCGGGGGAGGGGGGAATATGCCTTGCCTTCGAAGGAAACGATGGGGCTGCATGACAGCGGTATCACACGTAGCTGTAAACATGGTTCTTGTCTCGTTTCAACTTTTCTTGACGCTTGTGCTTGTTTCCCATTCTAACCTGCTCATACCGACTCTACGACTCCGCTCATTCCAGCTTCGACTTCTGGCTTTTATAAGCAGAGACCGAAATGAACATGTCAGCTTCTTAATTTTAGCTTTTTACCTTGTTTATTCTCTTTTTTCTTTGTACTGTTCGTAGAGATATAATGGTATTTCTTTATTTTTTAAATAAATAACTAAAAAAACTAATAGCTGTTACAGTGCAATTTTAGTTAAAAACTAATAGCCGGAAGCCAGAAGTCGCTTAAAAAGGCCAGATCAAACAGGGCATAAGAGGTTTCAGCTTTTGGTTTTTACTAAGAGATGTCAAAAGCTGATTGAACCATTGAACTCAAGTAATTGCCTGGATTCTTTTTGGCTTTGGTTTTGGCTTTGGCTTACCACTTCCTGCTACAATAACTAGCTTTTAAATAGTGCATCTTTTCAAAGTGGGGTCTATGGGTATATTATAGTAGACATTGTACCAAGTTTAGATATACCAGTTAAAATCATATACGACTATTTTTCTCTACGTACTGTCTCTCATGAATAGCTAGAATTAAAAAAATCATAAACCAAACGAGAAAGAAACAGCTAGAGGAAAGACATAATTGGATAATGCACTTTCCCACCAGGAAAGTGTATTATCTTATCCCCGCATTGCTACAATTGGAACAATCTCTAGTTTTCCTAATCAAATATTTAAGAATGTACTTCTACCTCTAATTTTAAATAGTTGATGCCTTCACGTTGAAGCGATGCTTGCACCAAGACTTGTCAAGTGATCGACGACGTAGCAATTTTGTCTCACCCATTTTTTACCCAACTGCCTCTTGTCTCCATACTAACCAAATGCCCCTGCATTGCAACGGATCTCAAATAATTGGTAATACAAATAAGTCCCATTATAATACTAAAGGAAACAAATATATAAAAAGATGGAAGAGTGATCCCGAAAAGTCTACTACAACTAAATTAAACTATGCCCAACAGTCAAACAAAGTAGTATCAGGCTTAAAACCATAATTCCTAGCTTCAATAAGGTTTAGGACAAGCCAAATTATCATCTTGCAAAATTTTAGTATGATCTACAGAATAGCACGATGAATCACACAGATAATGCCATCTGTAACTGAACTAATCACAGCTTCACTAAGCATTTTTAGCAACATGCACATATGGTTCAAATGTGTTTATAAAGCACTAAGTTCATTTAATAAGAGAACAAATTAAATATATATGTTAAATGCAATGGACTATGGAGGCTTAAAAAGGGTACTTAATAAAAAATGAACTCCAGTTATAATTAAATTCATACTAACATCATGTGAGGAATAGTATCATTTTTCCCACAAAAAATTGACAAAGCATATTTGTTCCATCAATAACCGTACATTCATGCATCCGGAAATGTGAACATAAACACAAATTTCTTATGATAACAATTTTTCCAAGGTCAAAATAGATAAGCAATGAAGATTGCAGCAAGAACAAAGTTAAGCAGAGCTACTTATATTGCAACATTCAAACACAAATTTCTTATGATAACAATTTTTCCAAGGTCAAAATAGATAAGCACTGAAGATTGCAGCAAGAACAAAGTTAAGCAGAGCTACTTATATTGCAACATTCAAGCAAAAAATAGTATGCTAAAATACTTCCTTGGATGTGATTTTAGAGTGGAGGAAATTATTGAATCAACAAGCTTCTTCCTTGAAATTTTTTTATGTTTTTTCCTTTGGTAGAGCCAAAAACTTTATGTTTTCCTCTATCAAAAACGGAAGAAGTTGCTATTAATAATGATAGGCATGCTAGCAACAAGCGATGAGTGCCAATACCGCATAAAGTCCCTTCAAACCATGATCTCTCCAGATAGAACAACCAGTATGGAACACTCCATTATAGTACCCATATATATGAGTGCCAAGAGTTTGAGAAATACTTCCTTTTGTAGTAGTTGATGCTCAATATTTTCAAGTGCCTTTGACTTGCATTCATTGTTTCATGACTTCACAAGGCACAAAGATAAAAGATCCAAGTGTATCTCCTAGAATGAACAATAAAAAATACATGTGGTATCAAAGGAGCAGCATAAGATTTTCTCGAGATGCCATGTATTCTAATGAAGAAGGCAAATTGCATTGGTAAAGTGTTGTGTGAGCAACATAAGGGACAGCTAGAAAAGTTTGCATGTGCAAATATAAAGGCCCCATGTATTGACTGTGCATGGCACACGAAATATCAAAGAATCTCTCGTGGCAAATTCCATGTAGTCAGCATGTAAAAAACATCCGCTTCTGCTTCTAAATCCTAACCATAAGGATTACTAAATCCTAATCACCTAAGGAAAAATGGTCAAAGTAACACAATCAAGATAAATTAGAACATATTTCATCTAAGGAAGAATATGAAAACATATAGTCACCTTGTTGTATGTTGCATCATAAAGACTTCCTCAATGGGTGCTTCTGATAATGTTCTAATTTTCTCATACGATTTATCTGAAATCAATGAAATGTAGAACACCATGGTAAACAATATATGCACGATTGAGATCTAAATAATTCCATGTGGTACTAATCAATCAATATATACCTCATCCACTATTGGGTTCAGCACAAAATTCCCATCAATTCTCCCAACACGCATTACTCCAATTGGTCCATACCAAGGTATATCGGATAGCATTAGTGCAGCTAAAGAGGCATTAGCAGCCGTCACATCTGGATCTTGCTTTCTATCTGCGGAAAGAACATTTACCATGATCTAAAAGCAAGGCATAATATAAATTGATAAATGAGGTATAATGATTTTTCAAACATCATGAATTTGAAGAATAAAATGCTAATAAAAATATTACGAACTTCATGGTAAAAGCCAGGAGGAAACAATGGTCGTATTGGTCGATCAATTATATGCCCACACAGAAGTTCTCTTCTCTTAGGGGCACCTTCCTTGCGCATATATGTTGTGGGAATAACACCTTGAGTGTATTGTTTCTCTTGATAGTCAACCTACAGCCATAAAAATGAGCAACATATTCATTTGAGCAAAGAAGCGACTAGATAGTCCTAAAAAGATGCACATAGCAGACACAAGTGTTGCATTAAAAATGTGCATGCACATTCAATTTTCCTTTTTGGATTCAGCATTTCCTCAAATGAGTTAAATTGATAATTAAAATTATTGTATAGTCCTAAAAAGATGAACATAGCAGACACAAGTGTTGCATTAAAAATGTGCATGCACATTCAATTTTCCTTTTTGGATTCAGCATTTCCTCAAATGAGTTAAATTGATAATTAAAATTATTGTAGCATATCAGTAGCTATAAGAAATATCTCGAGAATAATCCAATGAAGCTTTTGCATCCTATTTCAAGCTCAAGACCCTTCCAACTAACCTCAAGCATGACAATTAGTAATTAGCACCAGATTTCAATTTGACAATCTCTTAGTGAAAGGATAATTTGATTCCCATTAGCACAAATCAACGATAAAATAACCAAAAATCAAAACACGGATTACTATGGATAACAATACGGCATCAATGATAACTATAAGAATACGAAAGTATCTTTTATGATGAATGTACTAATTTTATTTTCACACGACCAATCTAAATATTTAAAAAATATATTATTATTCAAAGATTAAAAAAATGATGGCATACCATCTAACGCATCCTAAGAATTTGTAGATAGAGGGAGTAAAATATGCCTACACAAGGAGACACAACACGTTTTTATAGTCAAAGCTTCACTTGTTTACATCTATTGCCAAACTGCTACATCATTTCTTGTTGATCTTAACTACAGCAATGCATTACCAATTGAGGAACATGAGCTGCATTTTACTAGAATATACATGTTTTGAAGATAAGTACACCTATGTTTGCTAATGCACATAGCTAAATCACTTCCAATATCCCAATTTCCCTTGGCCTGCCCACATAGACAAAACATATTTCAGTCAAATGACAATTCTAAGTAAGGCCAGAGTAGTCATCGGTGTAATGAAGAGAATAGTTATGAGCAAAAACCCTTACCGCCTTGGGCGCGCAGTGAGGAAGGGCGGCTCACAATGCTGCGCAGGGGACACGTACCGCTGCCTTACTCATCGCCCACTCCTTCACGTGCTCCTCAAGCGTCTGACCCAGCGCCAGCGCTAGCGTTGCGCAGACGAAGGAGATGGAACAGAGGATGACTTCTTCCAGCAACTGTGGCGCGCTGCGGGGAGGCGGTAACAATGCCCACGCCCATGATGTCGAAGGCGCGCACGCGGCCACTCCACCAGCATTCCACGGGAAGAATAGGAGTGTCATCGCTACTGCTGCCATCCCTACCAAAGGTGGATTCTAGCGGTACCATGTCAGCGACAGGGGCATCTCCGGCGCAGTCACCAACGAGGTCCCCAGCGACGTCGATGGAGAGTTCGGGGAAGGGGATGTAAACGGTGCTTAGATCTGGCATGGTAACGAGGGGGAGGGGTTATGGGCTAGGGTTTACAGGGCATTGGAGTTGGGTAGAGATGTCAAAAATAAATGGATCTTACCATGACCACGGGGTAGGGAAGGTCATCGTGTGACTCGACTCCTGCACAACGACTCCGGTGAATTGACGCCTAGATCTGTGAGGACAGGAATGGACATAAGGTGGATCTAGAAGAGAGGGTGGGAGGTGAGAAGGGGTGGTGGATGAGAGATATGGAGATGCCAGCAAGCAAGTGGCCGGCGCACACTTGTTGTAGAGTTGCGAGCACCTCTAGGAGGCGAGGGAGGAGGAGGTGGTGGTGCAGGGTGGAGAGGAGGCAGCGACATCGCGGGTGGGGAGGAGATGCGGGGTGGAGAGCGATTGCGTGGGTGCGGTTAGGCGGGGCTAAGAGGGGTGCGGCGCCTGGGTTCTGGACCCATGGATTGGCGACGGACGGCGTGGATGTTTTAGAAGGCAGATGAACTACCAGTTAAGGGGTGGTGAACCACCGCCACCAACTCAATCTTTTAATTAGTAGAGATGCATGCAATTGAGAGCCACCTATCATTGCCATCTTGGTGCCAAAGCATCAAGCATCCAAAGGAGATCATGCCAACCGTGTTTGACTATGGAGGAGGCTAGAGTCGAGTTCATTGGGGCATTATTTCTTGAATGGATTCACGTTTCACTTCTTGGATCAAATGATAATGTAATACATGATGTGGCGACTTTATGTATATTGGCCAAAACCACATACGAGTTTCTGTTACTATGTACTCTCTCTCTCACGAACAGCCCAAAAGTCATAAGTTACAGCCAAAAAGTATAAGGCAAAGCTAAAAAGAACAGGCCCACAACTTGTCCCTAACATGGTCAAAATTCTGAACCAGACAAGAGAACCGATTAGACTAATAGCAGGGCAAGCAATGCCGTAGATTCATGGTTTTGAAATGTTATTAGGGCTCCTTTTTGACTTATGGCTTATCTACATTAACTAGCTTTCAAATGGTGTGTCTTTTCAAGGTGAGGTCTACAAGTCGATTGTAGTATACCTTTGTCTGACTTTATCTATATTGGCTAAAATCGCACGTAAGTGTCTCTCCTATGAATAGCCAAAATTCAAAATTTTAAGGCCCAAAGAACCCACCCTAGATTCTTGAAACCGGATATGACCATGTTTGTATTGACTTCTAAAAGTTACTTTTCTATAGTAAATGAACAGAGTGTCTTTTCAAGGCGGGTTCTACTAGTCAATTGTAGTATACACTGTAGTGATTTCATTTATATCGGCCAAAATCGCACGCGAGTATCTTTTTCTATAAACTTCTCTACAAGCTGTTATTATTTATAAGCTAAAATCAAAAACCAATATAAACGAGCCCATATGTAAAGATAGATGCTACTATTCTATTCTCCTCTACTACCACCTACCATAGCATATTTTTTACGAAGTATACTTTTTTGAGTCTATATATTTGTTTTCTTGTTGTATTAATGAATGTTACTTATAGAACTTCTAAACAGGCATGGACTATAATAGGCATTTCAATGGAATATCTAGGGCAGCCTGTCTATTTCTCGTTGAAATTGTATTGTGACAGTTAAAATTGGGCTGTAGTGGCTGTTGATTTTTTCTAATTTATTCAATTAAAAAATAAAAAACATCATTATATCATTACAAACAATTCAATGGAATAACAGAAAAAAGAAAAGAAAAAAATAAAATTAAGAAATCGATGTGTTCTAATTGGCTTTTGGAAGCTGGAAGCCCTTTTAAGCCATTTGGAGCAGGGCCCGTTTGAAACGTGAGGATTCTTCTAAATTCTGATGAGAATTAAACTATTTTCTATAAAATTCTGAAACTTAATTCGAATACCCAACCATCAAGACCGGAAACGCCATGGCGCGAGCCACGTCGCGCCCGCCATGTGCCACCCACCAGCGCACGTGGTCATGACAACGTCTGACGAGGAGGTAATAACCCGAGTTTTTGAATTGCGTCTGGTCCACGGTTCTCATGAAAAGGTCCTTACAAATTTTTTGCCCTCCATTTTGCTCGATAGCCCCGCGTTTTCGAAATCACGCGGGTCCCGGTTTTTACGTCTGGTCCTTGGTTTTCCGAAAACCCTCCGTCTTTTAGAAAATAGATTTTGCCCGGTTTTCTCGGAAAAGCCCTTTACCTTCCTCGAAAATACGTTTTCGCCCGATTTTTAACGTCAGGTCCTCGGTTTTCCGAAAAACCCTCCGTCTTTTAGAAAATAGATTTTGCCCCGGTTTTCTCGGAAAAGCCCTTTACCTTCCTCGAAAATCGTTTCGCCCGATTTTTGAAAACTCCTCACGAATTATCGCCTCTTTTTATTCGATGCGATGTCTGGCGGGCGTGGCGCCGCGCCAACGAGCTAGTTTTTCAGGAAAGATCGACAACTGTCATCATCTTACACTGTTACTGTTTAGACCATCCTCGTCGAGCCGCGTTGAAAAGCACATGGCGGAAAAGCGAAAAAGACCCAAGTGCGCAAAGGCCGCGCACAGCTGACACAGCGCAGCGCATCGGCATCACTCTGCCCCACCACTCCCGCTCGTGGTTTCCGGAAGAAACGAGCAAGAAATCCAACAAAATCAGAGGAGGTACTTAATAAAAATGAACTCCGCTTATAATTAAATTCATACTAACATCATGTGAGGAATAGTATCATTTTCCCACAAAAATTGACAAAGCATATTTGTTCCATCAATAACCGTACATTCATGCATCCGAAATGTGAACATAAACACAAATTTCTTATGATAACAATTTTTCCAAGGTCAAAATAGATAAGCAATGAAGATTGCAGCAAGAACAAAGTTAAGCGAGCTACTTATATTGCAACATTCAAACACAAATTTCTTATGATAACAATTTTCCAAGGTCAAAATAGATAAGCATCAAGATTGCAGAAGAACAAAGTTAAGCGAGCTACTTATATTGCAACATTCAAGCAAAAAATAGTATGCTAAAATACTTCCTTGGATGTGATTTTAGAGTGGAGGAAATTATTGAATCAACAAGCTTCTTCCTTGAAATTTTTTTATGTTTTTTTCCTTTGGCCGAGCCAAAAACTTTATGTTTTCCTCTATCAAAAAACGGAAGAAGTTGCTATTAATAATGATAGGCATGCTAGCAACAAGCAGTAAGTGCCAATACCCTGCATAAAGTCCCTTCAAACCATGATCTCTCCAGATAGAACAACCAGTATGGAACACTCCATTATAGTACCCATATATATGAGTGCCAAGAGTTTGAGAAATACTTCCTTTTGTAGTAGTTGATGCTCAATATTTTCAAGTGCCTTTGACTTGCATTCATTGTTTCATGACTTCACAAGGCACAAAGATAAAAGATCCAAGTGTATCTCCTAGAATGAACAATAAAAAATACATGTGGTATCAAAGGAGCAGCATAAGATTTTCTCGAGATGCCATGTATTCTAATGAAGAAGGCAAATTGCATTGGTAAAGTGTTGTGTGAGCAACATAAGGGACAGCTAGAAAAGTTTGCATGTGCAAATATAAAGGCCCCATGTATTGACTGTGCATGGCACACGAAATATCAAAGAATCTCTCGTGGCAAATTCCATGTAGTCAGCATGTAAAAAACATCCGCTTCTGCTTCTAAATCCTAACCATAAGGATTACTAAATCCTAATCACCTAAGGAAAAATGGTCAAAGTAACACAATCAAGATAAATTAGAACATATTTCATCTAAGGAAGAATATGAAAACATATAGTCACCTTGTTGTATGTTGCATCATAAAGACTTCCTCAATAGGTGCTTCTGATAATGTTCTAATTTTCTCATACGATTTATCTGAAATCAATGAAATGTAGAACACCATGGTAAACAATATATGCACGATTGAGATCTAAATAATTCCATGTGGTACTAATCAATCAATATATACCTCATCCACTATTGGGTTCAGCACAAAATTCCCATCAATTCTCCCAACACGCATTACTCCAATTGGTCCATACCAAGGTATATCGGATAGCATTAGTGCACTAAAGAGGCATTAGCAACCGTCACATCCGGATCTTGCTTTCTATCTCGCGGAAAGAACATTTACCATGATCTAAAAGCAAGGCATAATATAAATTGATAAATGAGGTATAATGATTTTTCAAACATCATGAATTTGAAGAATAAAATGCTAATAAGAAATATTACCTGAACTTCATGGTAAAAGCCAGGAGGAAACAATGGTCGTATTGGTCGATCAATTATATGCCCACACAGAAGTTCTCTTCTCTTAGGGGCACCTTCCTTGCGCATATATGTTGTGGGAATAACACCTTGAGTGTATTGTTTCTCTTGATAGTCAACCTACAGCCATAAAAATGAGCAACATATTCATTTGAGCAAAGAAGCGCCTAGATAGTCCTAAAAAGATGCACATAGCAGACACAAGTGTTGCATTAAAAATGTGCATGCACATTCAATTTTCCTTTTTGGATTCAGCATTTCCTCAAATGAGTTAAATTGATAATTAAAATTATTGTATAGTCCTAAAAAGATGAACATAGCAGACACAAGTGTTGCATTAAAAATGTGCATGCACATTCAATTTTCCTTTTTGGATTCAGCATTTCCTCAAATGAGTTAAATTGATAATTAAAATTATTGTAGCATATCAAGAGCTATAAGAAATATCTCGAGAATAATCCAATGAAGCTTTTGCATCCTATTTCAAGCTCAAGACCCTTCCAACTAACCTCAAGCATGACAATTAGTAATTAGCACCAGATTTCAATTTCAGCAATCTCTTAGTGAAAGGATAATTTGATTCCCATTAGCACAAATCAACAGTAAAATAACCAAAAATCAAAACACTGGATTACTATGGATAACAATACGGCATCCAATGATAACTATAAGAATACGAAAGTATCTTTTATGATGAATGTACTAATTTTATTTTCACACGACCAATCTAAATATTTAAAAAATATATTATTATTCAAAGATTAAAAAATGATGGCATACCATCTAACGCATCCTAAGAATTTGTAGATAGAGGGAGTAAAATATGCCTACACAAGGAGACACAACACGTTTTTATAGTCAAAGCTTCACTTGTTTACATCTATTGCCAAACTGCTACATCATTTCTTGTTGATCTTAACTACAGCAATGCATTACCAATTGAGGAACATGAGCTGCATTTTACTAGAATATACATGTTTTGAAGATAAGTACACCTATGTTTGCTAATGCACATAGCTAAATCACTTCCAATATCCCAATTTCCCTTGGCCTGCCCACATAGACAAAACATATTTCAGTCAAATGACAATTCTAAGTAAGGCCAGAGTAGTCATCGGTGTAATGAAGAGAATAGTTATGAGCAAAACCCTTACACCTTGGCGCGCGTGAGGAAGGCGGCTCACAATGTCTTGCAGGGACACGCATCGTTGCCTTACTCATCGCCCACTCCTTCACGTGCTCCTCAAGCGTCTGACCCAGCGCCAGCGCTAGCGTTGCCGCAGACGAAGGAGATGGAACAGAGGATGACTTCTTCCAGCAACTGTGGCGCGCTGCGGGGAGGCGGTAACAATGCCCACGCCCATGATGTCGAAGGCGCGCGCGCCACTCCACCAAAGATTCCACGGAAGAATAGGAGTGTCATCGCCATCGCCGCCATCCCTACCAAAGGTGGATTCTAGCGGTACCATGTCGTGACGAGGGGCATCTCCTATGATCACCAACGAGGTCCCCAGCGACGCCGATGGAGAGTTCGGGAAGGGATGTAAACGGTGCTTAGATCCGGCATGGTAACGAGGGAGGGTTATGGGCTAGGGTTTACGTGGCATTGGAGTTGGGTAGAGATGTCAAAATAAATGGATCTTACCATGACCACGGGGTAGGGAAGGTCATCGTGTGACTCGACTCACACGACTCCGGTGAATTGACGCCTAGATCTGTGAGGACAGGAATGGACATAAGGTGGATCTAGAAGAGAGGGTGGGAGGTGAGAAGGGGTGGTGGATGAGAGATATGGAGATGCCAGCAAGCAAGTGGCCGAGCGCACACTTGTTGTAGAGTTGCGAGCACCTACCGGAGACGAGGGAGGAGGAGGTGGTGGTACGGGGTGGAGAGGAGACGGCGACATCGCGGGGTGGGGAGGGAGATGCGGGGTGGAGAGCAGTTGCGTGGGTGCGGTTAGAGCGGGGCTAAGAGGGGTGCGGCGCCTGGGTTCTGGACCCATGGATTGGCGACGGACGGCGTGGATGTTTTAGAAGGCAGATGAACTACCAGTTAAGGGGTGGTGAACCACCGCCACCAACTCAATCTTTTAATTAGTAGAGATGCATGCAATTGAGAGCCACCTATCATTGCCATGCTGGTGCCAAAGCATCAAGCATCCAAAGGAGATGCGCCAACTGTGTTTGACTATGGAGGAGGCTAGAGTCAGTTCATTGGGGCATTATTTCTTCGAATGGATTCACGTTTCACTTACTGGATCAAATGATAATGTAATACATGATGTGGCGACTTTATGTATATTGGCCAAAACCACATACGAGTTTCTGTTACTCTGTACTCTCTCTCTCACGAACAGCCCAAAAGTCATAAGTTCTGACCAAAAGTATAAGGCAAAGCTAAAAGAACAGCCCACAACTTGTCCCTAACATGGTCAAAATTCGAACCGCACAAGAGAACCGATTAGACTAATAGCAGGGCAAGCAATGCCGTAGATTCATGGTTTTGAAATGTTATTAGGGCTCCTTTTTGACTTATGGCTTATCTACATTAACTAGCTTTCAAATGGTGTGTCTTTTCAAGGTGAGGTCTACAAGTCGATTGTAGTATACACTGTACCGACTTTATCTATATTGGCTAAAATCGCACGTAAGTGTCTCTCCTGCGAATAGCCAAAATTCAAAATTTTAAGGCCCAAAAGAACCCACCCTAGATTCTTGAAACCAGATATGACCATGTTTGTATTGACTTCTAAAAGTTACTTTTCTATAGTAAATGAACAGAGTGTCTTTTCAAGGCGGGTTCTACTAGTCAATTGTAGTATACACTGTAGTGATTTCATTTATATCGGCCAAAATCGCACGCGAGTATCTTTTCTATAAACTTCTACAAGTCGTTATTATTTATAAGCTAAAATCAAAACCAATATAAACGAGCCCATATGTAAAGATAGATGCTACTATTCTATTCTCCTCTACTACCACCTACCATAGCATATTTTTTACGAAGTATACTTTTTTGAGTCTATATATTTGTTTTCTTGTTGTATTAATGAATGTTACTTATAGAACTTCTAAACAGGCATGGACTATAATAGGCATTTCAATGGAATATCTAGGGGCAGCCTGTCTATTTCTCGTTGAAATTGTATTGTGACAGTTAAAATTGGGCTGTAGTGGCTGTTGATTTTTTCTAATTTATTCAATTAAAAATTAAAAAACATCATTATATCATTACAAACAATTCAATGGAATAACGAAAAAAGAAAAGAAAAAATAAAATTAAGAAATCGATGTGTTCTAATTGGCTTTTGAAGCTGGAAGCCCTTTTAAGCCATTTGGAGCAGGCCTGCTTGAAACGTGAGGATTCTTCTAAATTCGATGAGAATTAAACTATTTTCTATAAAATTCAAACTTAATTCAATACCCAACCATCAAGACCGGAAGCGCATGCAGCGCTGAGGCTGTCACGTCGCCCGCCACATGCCCACCCATGTGGTCATGAAAACGCAGACGTCCAGTGAGGTAATAACCCGAGTTTTTTCGAAATTGCGTACAGGTCCCTGGTTCTCGCGAAAAGGTCCTTACAAATTTTTTTTGCCCCCTCCATTTTGCTCGATAGCCCCCCGCGTTTTCGGAAATCACGCGCGGGTCCCCGGTTTTTTACGTACAGGTCCTCGGTTTTTCCGAAAAACCCCTCCGTCTTTTTAGAAAATAGATTTTGCCCCCGGTTTTTCTCGGAAAAGCCCTTTACCTTCCTCGAAAATACGTTTTCGCCCCGATTTTTTTTAACGTACAGGTCCTCGGTTTTTCCGAAAAACCCCTCCGTCTTTTTAGAAAATAGATTTTGCCCCCGGTTTTTCTCGGAAAAGCCCTTTACCTTCCTCGAAAATACGTTTTCGCCCCGATTTTTTTTGAAAAACTCCTCACGAATTATCGCCTCTTTTTATTCGTACGATGTCTAGCGCGGCGTAGCGCCGCGCCAACGAGCTAGTTTTTCAGGAAAGATCGACAACTGTCATCATCTTACACTGTTACTGTTTAGACCATCCTCGTCGAGCCGCGTTGAAAAGCACATGGCGGAAAAGCGAAAAAGACCCAAGTGCGCAAAGGCCGCGCACAGCTGACACAGCGCAGCGCATCGGCATCACTCTGCCCCCACCACTCCCGCTCGTGGTTTCCGGAAGAAACGAGCAAGAAATCCAACAAAATCAGAGGAAAAACGACCAAACCAGCAGCCGCAGCCGCCGGAGGGAGACGACCACAAGGACCAGCCGCGCCGCGCAGCGCAGCCACCCCACCAAAACCAAACCAAGCCCACCACCTCCGCCTCCGAGCTCGCACCAGGGCGCAGAGGCGGGCGCGGCGCCGCCAGGGTGGCCATGTCGGTATCGTGCGGGCTGGAGTGCGTGGTGTGCCTGGGGTTCGCGCGGTGGGCGTGGAAGCGGCTCACCTACATCGGCGCCTACGACAGCGAGACCTGGCCGCCGGCCGAGCCCTCCGACTTCGAGCCCGTCCCGCGCATCTGCCGCGTCATCCTCGCCATCTACGAGGCGGACCTCTCCAACCCCAAGTTCGCGCCGCCCAGCCGCGGCTACGCCGACATCGACCCCAGCTGCGTTGTCAGGCGGTCCACCTACGACGACGTCGGCACCGCCTGCCCGCCCTACATTGTCTACGTCGACCACCGCCACAAGGAGGTCATCCTCGCCGTCCGCGGCCTCAACCTCGTCCGCAACGCCGACTACAAGGTCCCTGATTTCAAGAACCGAGAATTGCGCTGGAATGTGCCGGGATTTGAAGGGACGAGTCGATTTCTTGCAGGTCTTGATGGACAACAAGCTCGGGATGCAGATGTTCGACGGCGGGTACGTGCACCACGGCCTGCTCAAGGCGGCCAAGTTCATACTGGAGAGGGAGACGGAGACGCTGCTGCGGCAGCACGGGCCAGAGTACAAACTCGTGTTCGCGGGGCACTCGCTGGGCTCCGGCATCGCCGCGCTCATGACGGTGCTGGTGGTGAACAACCGGACGAAGTTCGGGAACATACCCAGGAGCCACATAAAGTGCTACGCGCTCGCACCGGCCCGGTGCATGTCACTCAACCTCGCCGTCAAGTACGCCGACGTGATCAACTCCGTCGTGCTGCAGGTACGAGCTGCTGTGGTGAAATATTAGATGTTGAATTTGCTGCCTTAGAATAATTTGCCAATTGGAATGGTTGCGCGAGAGGAGGGGGAGCAATTTGGTCAAATGTGCTTTGCTTGTGGCATGATTGGAATGTCTACGAAAGGTGAACTAGTTTGATTGTGCAGAACGGTAGGAATCATGTAGCTGAAGTTCTGCTATGAAGAAAGGTAGCTTATAGAAGTTTTGATGATGTCGGCTGATGATGCCGTGTTTGATTCAAGAAGCAACTAAGCAAGGTAGCAATCCGTGACCTGTTTGCTGTGTTGTTGGGTGAATTCAATGAATGCAGCATGCCAAGCTCTATTTGGTAGAAGGTGTAGTTATGAAGAAACTTGGATAATCAGGCGCCTGACCATGTAGTATGGTATCTGTGGTGCTGTAACTTGTGCCACTGCTATATGTTGAATTGATTGATGGTTCTGCTTGTGCTGCTCGTATCTATTGTGATCTTGTTTGATACTGCATAAGTGAATAGCTCATGAACTGAACTAATCCTATGTTCCCATTTTAATGTTAAAATTTACCATCTGCAGTACTAATTGCATTATTATCTCTTCTCAAGTCCATTCTCTCACTGTATAGTGTCCTTTGCCAGGATGATTTTTTACCAAGAACGCCAACACCATTGGAGGACATTTTTGAATCTATATTCTGGTAAGTTGTCCCCATTCACTTTCTCCAACTGCATATGTAATTCTATTTTCTCAGTAAAAAAATTCCATGCGGTAACACTACCGCACGTTCTGACATGTCCTCCATAAGAAAGTTAGGAACAGTGTGTTTGGGCTCTCGGCTCAGATAGCAGGTTGTACGGCTTAAGGTTTTAGTATTGTAGGTTTTATTTCAAGGATCTTATCTCTTTGATCTTGAGAAGGTTTCATTCTTAACCTACCCCAACTTGTTTAGGATAAAAGGCTTTGTTGTTGTAAAAAAATTCCATGCAGTGGTTGAATTTTTCACCAGGCCTTTATGCTTTGGACAGCTTACCCTGCTTGTTATTCCTCATTTGCTTGAGAGATACATTTAAACAAGACAAGAGAAAATTTAAAGATCCTAGAAGGCTATATGCTCCTGGTCGAATGTATCATATCGTCGAGAGGAAATTTTGCAGGTAATTGGTGCTTTTTTATAGTACCTAGTTAGCTACTAGTTATTAGTTAAGTCATGTCGATATGTTTATGCTATAAACAATAAACCCTTTTATTCATGCTCTTCTAGTACAAGGAAGCTTCAGGCTGTGTGCTTGTTCATACTTCAGCCTTTTCATGCTTTAAGAAAGGATTCAGTCATCATGGTTTTTTTTTATAAAAAAAAGCAACAAAGCTTCAGTCTGTTTGTGCTTTAGAGCAAGGAAGCTCCAACTATCAATATTCTCATTCACTACTGTTTTACAGCATGTATTTTCACAGCTAATGAGGAATACATCAAAATTGATGTATGGTTTTACGTTGTTTGATTAGACGAAGCATGGCCAGATATTTCTCAACTTTGTTTTGTGTAGTTTTTCCTTCAGTGGCAAGAAAAGCAGTGAAATTGAAATCTAAGAAAAACAAGGTATAGAATACAGAAGCATTTCTAGGATATTTCAAAATTGATATGACAAAGGTGACGATCCGTCTCATCACATTAGCTAGACATAATCAGATGATATAGGTCGTTGCTTTTATCATGGAAAATGATTCATGTCAGTACCTACCATTGATGTATGATGCCATAGCACAGTCTGCATAATACATGTATTACCAGTTAAATTTGTGTCTTCATATTTGGTGATTATAATATGGAGCTTTGCCACATTGAGAATAACTACATTACTGCTCATCTGTAGATGTGGAAGATTCCCACCTGAGGTGAGAACTGCTATTCCAGTGGAAGGCCGATTTGAGCATATTGTGCTATCATGCAGTACCACTTCTGATCATGCCATTTCTTGGATTGAGAATGAAGCAGAAAAGGCTTTAGAGGTAAGTGGACAATATACTACATATTGCTGATTTCTTCTAGCAATATGAATGTATGCAAATGTTTGCCATAGTTTGCCAGTTGTAAGCATCACAGCAATGACATAATTATTTGATTGCTAAATCTAGTCCTTTTTTGTGTTTAGATGTTGATATTGTCAATCTAATGTTGTGAAAGCACTTAGTATCGTGAATCTGGATCTAATAGGTTCAAGCAAGTTTCATGGCTAGAAGGAAGAAACTAATCACAAAAATGTAGTATGTTGTTGCTATATTCTACTCTCTTGTTGCATTAATAAAGCAGCCACATCAATGAATGAATTGCTCGTCTGATATGGATGGGTAATAGGTCAAATCTCACTGTTTCTTGCCTTAATTTTTTTCCCGGATTAGTGGTTAGGCCTCATTTGGTAATTCATAATTAGCACTTAGTGTCAAGCACCTCAGATGGCCTTGCAGGATGTATTGTATTTGTGATTTGGTATAATTCAAAGAGGGGCCTACTTAGTAAGATCACCTTTGCATTGCGTACTGTTAGATAAGATGGATGCACAAACGCACCTTGAATGACCTTGTAGGGTTAGCAGGATATCGAAACATTAGTTTCCTCATTGTTTATTAGGGGGTTAGGAACATCAATCAATAGAATTTTTTATAGATAAAAAGGATGCAAACACAGTCGCCTAATATTACTGATGTTGATTTTCCTAGTTTCTGCATGTGAACAGTGCAAAACTTAAAAATGAACATGTAATGTTATGGATTCCTGGTTTTTTTCTGTACCTAATTTTTATTAGTCGCGTGGTGGGGGGGGGTTGAATGGTAGCAAAAACTTTACCCCCAAGTGTTCCAAGTTTCTTCTACTTCATTTGCTATGGAAGCTAGAAAGGTCAGAAACTGAAGGACCTATGCAGTGAAAAGCACATCAAACAGCAAATACTTGCAACATCCAAGGTGGCCGGTCTGA
This sequence comes from Bonia amplexicaulis, assembly GCA_036346245.1. Taxonomy (NCBI): domain Eukaryota; kingdom Viridiplantae; phylum Streptophyta; class Magnoliopsida; order Poales; family Poaceae; genus Bonia; species Bonia amplexicaulis. Next base: position 18,282,675 of record CM070750.1, on the reverse strand, counting down.
CTGGTGGCTGGTCTGACCACAGCCCGCTGTCCAGAACCAAAAACAGCACGATTGAAGTACCAAATTTGATCTAAACTTTAAACCAAGGATCCAAACTTCATGAAACTTGAAACATAACTTCTCTAGGATATCAAGAACCTATTCCCATCAAATATCTCAAGGATTATTGCCAAAGTTCCAAGAGAAGTTGCACCAAAACCGAGTCAAATACCAAAACTGAGATTACGACTTGCTAGTGGGCAAATGATGGTCAAGGTGACTTTAGATGAACTCCCCCAAGTCCTAGCAAACTTATCCACAGCAAGAAACTAAGCCAAAAGCCTAGAAACCAAGAAACCTCAAGATCGCACCCTTTGAAGTTGAAAACCAAGCAATCTTCAAGAACTTGCTATAGGAATGCGTAGATAGATGGGATCTGGCCTCTTAAGAGGTTTGTTCACCACTTACATGCCTTTGGCAACCAGCAATGTCAAGAAGAAGAGAAAGAAAGCCAAAACACCCAACTCAAGAGAAGAAATCCATGGCAAACAAGAACACGACTTTGGAGATATACTTGATGGATCTATTTCTACTCAAGGAGGAATGTTTACAGCCACTCCCTCATGAGGACAAGAGCCACAAGGGCACACACACTTACATAAAACCTCACCCTATTACAAACTACTCTCACACTAACACTTGTGAGGCTTGGATGGATGGAGAAGCCTTTCCGCCCCCTTCTTTATATAGAGGAGGCAAGCCCCTTCCCTTTCTTAGCAAACCCTAATATGAAACTTTAGTGGATACTATCCACTTGCACATTGGAAAACCCGCAAACTCCATCTTATCGGGAACTTGTGCACGTCTTTCAAAGCACATGAGCCAGAATCTAACAAGTCTTGATCCCTTGATCTTCTAAGCTCCTCGTGACCTAAACCGCCTTTCCCAAGCGCCGCGGTTTAGTCTCTTCAACCTTCTCGGTATTTGGCTAAGTATCAAAATACCCTTGTCTTGACCCGATCGCATCCTTACCTTCAAGTAATCCACATACTTACGTGTAAGTTCACCAATAGGTTGCCTCACATCGTCAAGTCTCTCCTGTTTCGATTTCTACCGGACCACCACCAACTACACTTACCGACCAAGCCACTTGATGTAACCCGTTGCTCAAACCTTGCCTTCCATGCCCTTGTGGCCTTGTCTTCCATGCACTTTATTTGAGCTCAACCATCTCACTCGGCTTGCACGACCGCTTTGGATCTTAGCTCTCCCAACCAAGTCCTGCTTCTCAGACCAAGAAACCGTGTTTGGGTACAAGTTTTTCACAACTTGACCCCATGTTAATCCCAACATACATCATGCACCATATATGCACTGACCTGAGGCTTTCCAAGCCTTGCCAAGACCCAAATCCAACCTTAACCTGCGCTGAACTGGACACCGGTCTAATCGAGCTTCCATTGCCGGTTAGACCGCTACTGGTCAGACCGCTAACCAAAGGCCTGTATGACCGCAATCCGTAAATTCACTACCAATCAGACTGCCACCACTCAGACTGATTTCACCTCTCTCTAGAAAATAGCTACCATCAACTAAATTTCGGTCCAACCATGAATGACGGTCTGACCGCACCCACAATGCCGGTCAACTCTAAAAACTCTTGAACAGCAGCTAGCCGGTCAGATTGCCTCCCCAGGCCAATCAGAACGCCTACGACCAAACAGCACTCTGAATTTTCTGAAACTTTCACAAAACTCAATTTCAGCTCGACAAAACTTGCCAAATGTTCATCACACAACCTGGAAACTTCTCACATGTTCCTACAATTTTCATTGGCTAGAATTAAAGAGCCTGCAAGAAAGTAATAAGGTTCGCTTGAACTTACAGCTGCAGCAATGATTTGCTAAGCTCCACAGTGAATATTTGCTTATGATTACAGCTATGTCTTTTTGCAGTTAATGTTGGAAAGTGAGAAGGCAACAACTCCACCTGCTCAACAAAAGATGGAAAGATTGCAAAGTTTTGAGGAAGAACACAAGAATGCCCTCCAGAGAGCAAAGACCTTAGATGTTCCCCATGCGGTAGACCTGCCTGAAGAGGAAACCAACAAGGATGCTAGCCCTGCACCACCCTCTGATAATCATAGCGAGACGACCTCAGAACCAAAATCTGCAGGAAGAACTAGTTGGGATGAGTTGATGGATAAGCTATTCACCAGGGATGAAGATGGGAAGCTTGTTGTAAAGAGAGACATCATGGCAAGGGACATTGTTATTGAGTAATGAGGGTTCTCAACTCTCAAGTCTCCTTTTCACATGGTAATTCATTATTTTCACCGGCTGTATACAAGAATACATTGTGGTGTATCATGTTTTTACCTTCACGGAAATGTCTTTCTGAGATTGAGTCATTTTGCGATATAGAGAAAGGCGGCCCTAAATTCACTAGTGCCAAGGGATGTCTCGTGTATATGTAGACTTTACCTGTGCATTCTTGAATCTCCAGTCTTGTAAGTCGATTAATACAGGTTTTGTATATCGTTTCTGGGCAATGAATAAGAACTTCGTACATATGTTTGCTTGGGCTACCCTACTGTTCCCGGTCAAAAAAAGAAACTATTCACTTCAAGTTTTCATTTGGTGATGAAGGATGCACATATACTTATGGTCTCTTGGAATTTATATCCAGATTCTGCACAAGTGATGTGTATATCGTTTGACGAAATGCTTCATTTCCTTAACAGCTGGCTTCAGCGTTGAGCCTTGCACAGATCTTGTTCTAGGTCAACTTGGGAGCATAAACTAATGATCGAGTAGCCTGTAGTCAGTATAGATAATGTGCATAGAGAAACCCCATCCTATATACGCATTGTTTTGTTCTATTGTTATGACCCGTTACTCCTCGAATGTAGAAAACAAATAATTACACTGCCCTAGCTGATCCATTTACCCAGACATGGAACAATAGAAGCCGCGCTTCGAGATCTGAAAGACAGTTAGAAGAAGTAATCCTAGGTCTCATATAATTGCCATTTGTTTTCCCTTGTTTCGTTATCCCTTTTCTTCATTACACTGCCCTTGTGAAAACCCTGTAGATGAAGCAATTGAGGTAACTATGCTCGGAGAATGTTCTTGAAAACATGGGATAAAAACGTAGTAAAGAAGATAATTCACTTGGGTCATGGCACTGTTCAACGTCCCAACCTACATGGAGAAGGAAAGAACCAAATCAATGGAGAAGGAAAGAACCAGCAAGACACGGTGCATCGTGTGCCATCAATGGTCTCGGTAATTAAGCAGACGGCTCGATCTCCAACTGTGCAAGTGCAAACCTGATCTCTGTGGCTTACGATGGATCGTGCAACCGGTGCGTGCATTCGGTGCATAAACCTAAAAGGTTCGATTCTTTTCGTTTTCGACTCCTCTGTTTGTGTATAGCGTCTGACCATCATTTGTGTCAATGTCATTGTCAATGATTCTACAATCTATGGGTCTATTTTTTTCTGTGGTTTATGGTTTTTGACTAAAATTTTTGAATTTTGGCTGTTTGCTATAGAGATTAGAAGAGAGAGATACTCGCTTGCGATTTTAGTTGATACAGATATTATGCTTTTAATGTGCATTATAATTAACTTGTAGATCTCGTCTTAAGAAAATATTTCATTTAAAAGTTAGATACTATAATTAAAATCAAAAATCGCTTTTAGAAACCATAAATAACATATCCTATATCCATTTCGTCAGAGGCTCAGAGACACTGCCTGCCTTGCCTTGGCATCCGGTGCGAGCCACCCGCCCGGTTCACGTCCACCCGTTAGGTCCAACCGCATGCACCACTTCTGCATGCATGCATGTATACGGCCAAACAAAACCTGACCCAGAATCTTTCTGTCTAACTCGATTGAAGCGAGCTCTGTTTGACCGATGCTATAATTTTAATGCTTCATGGACATATAAATTGATTAAACGTGTATTACTTCTTTTCGCTTAAAACATATGCATGCACTTATATATTATGCGTTCTAGGTAAGGTAGCTATGGGGAATAGAAATCTGAGTGGTAAAAATACCATCTTTAAAAAGAAAAAGAAATGTTTTTTATGCTTATGGAAATGGACATTGCATGGCTACCATTCTGCTGCCAATATATCAATGTAGGCTTCATACTCGAACATGGAGTAGATTGATTATAATCCTTGAACCCAGCTTGATATCCAAGGTAAGGCCGTCCTGTTTGGAATGCAGGAAATTTATAAATAACAGCTCAATTTTCCACAATCCCACTTTTCGAATAGGCAAAGCAAAGTTGGTAATGACAGTGTCCCAATATTAAATGGATAATAATTCCTTAATTTATCCCCATGTGTCGATGGAGATGCGGTCCATGTGGGATCATTCACCCGGCGGCTGTCCGGCATGGGGCGTACCGTGACGTTATGCAACGCGAGATATTGATGGATCGAGGACACGAGATCAACCATCAGCAGCTCAACATTCTCGAACTCCACCCGCGTCTCATCGGCCTTCGATTGCACGCCAAGCACAGCGCTTCTTTCTCTCTCTTATCGTCTTGCGGGGTGCCTGAGACAAATCTTTGGATGCAGCTTAGTTAATTAGGCTTTGCTATTACTATTATATAAGTATACTATGTACTTCCTCTATCCTAAAATGTAAGTTATTGTAAGTTCCGTACGATCAAGTTTTTTAAGTTTTAACCATTAATATATATTAAAGTATATAAATTGACTATATAAAATAGTAATACTAAATTTATCTTACAAATTGCTTTCATTATATATATATATATATATATATATATTTTCTACTAGTATATTTAATGATAAATTATAGTTAAAGTCTTATATTAAAAACTATAAAAGTCAAAACACTCTGGTTTGGGGACGGAGGAGTACGCCGGTTTGGAAGCACTGCATGCAGTACGGTTCTGATCAGTGCTTTAGTGCAAAGATGGATGGATTATTCACTTTAATTATCCCTTGCTTGCCCTTGCTTTCAAATGCGTGCCTATGTTCTCCTGGGTGGTGTAGGAGCACTAGTAGATCAGACAAACATTATGTTGCAACTTTACAACTTACGTATGTACTCCTCCGTACATTATGCTGCTGCAACTTTACAATTTACATATGTACTCCTCTGTTTCGTTACACATGTTATTCTAGATTTTGGCACATCAATTGAGATGTGGAAATATGGCTAGCACAACCTCTCTTCTGATGAATATCTCCCCTTTTTTTTCAAAAGACAGGAAAATGTTAGTTGACACGTAAGGTGGGAAAAATAAATGTTTTGACTTATACGGGAAAGGGCCGTCCATATATAGGGTATGTTCTTTCCTCCGAAACTGATGACTTTTAATTTTTGCTATAGTACCTAACTTTTAAACGGTGTATTTTCTCCAGACAAGGTCTACAAGTTAAACGATGTACACGTTAAAAGCCCAACATCTGTATCATCGAAAATCGTAAGTGGGTATCTCTCTCCGTAATATATATATATCGTAAATAGCTAAAATTCAAAAATTTCTGTCAAAAGCCATAAGCCGCAGCCGTTACCAAACATGCCCATAGTTAGTCCAACTAGTATGGCACCTGGTTTTGTAGCTAGCTAAAGGTAAGAGTTCATTTGCAATCAACTGCAAGTTGAGTGGGTTATTTATATGGATTTTCGAACATTGGATCATGCGAACTCTTGGTGCAAAGTCTTGTAAATACGTTTTTTTATTGTCTTATAGCAGATACCTAATCCAAAGGAAAGTTTCAGACAAGTTTATCCAGAGGGAAGATGGGATGGCTCATAACGTGAAGCAAGGAACGCCGGTTATACTACTGCAACTGTCTGCGAATACCTACTACATATAGAGTAGTCAGCGGCGACATATTCCCAAGCATGTGTTTCCCGCTGTGTTTTTAAATTTTTAATTAATTTATTAGTTACATGTAAATGATAGAGATATTACCCGCCCGTACTCGATTGTTTACGTCTCTACCTGTGACGATACTCACCTCGGAGCAATCCGAGCATGAAGGTCACTGGAGGACGGAGGCTGCAGCTTCTTTCACTTCCATGGCGTTGTTCTGCTCAAGGACCGCGATGTAATTTCATAGCTCATTGTAGTCCTTTCTCTTCAAAGCCAGGGCCTGATCTATATTTTTTTATCTTGTCAAGGACCCTTCTGTAATGTTCAAGGTGGTTGTACTTTCACTCTCGTTTAAATCCAGAGCTAAATGAGCCTATGGCCATGTTTGCCTTCAAAAAAAGTTTCAACGACGTCGGCAACCAGCAAAATGAGACCATGCTCTATGTACTCGTAAGGCTAGAGTAAAAACAAGATAATTGTGCAAACTATGGTCTAAGATCCCGTTTAGAACACATAAAAAATAATAGAAATTTAGTAAAAACAAGCCACATCCAAAGAGTGAATATTTTCTTTCACCGTTTCACATAATTCCCATGATTCAAACAAGGCCTACATATCATAGGTCTGGTTGGAAAGTAAAGAAATTATGTACAAATTTCATAGAAAATCTAGAGGAAATAGCATGGTTCCTTCAAATTTTCCACAAGAAATTTTCATTCCAAACGAGCCTACAATTCCTTGTACACACAAGTTGGCTCGAAATATGATGCAAGTAAAAAAAATGATCACACAAATGCTAGACTTACCTATTCGGAGTGCAGGAATGTCACGGTAATTTTTCAAGAAACTTGTAACTTTTATGGCCTTTCCGTAAAATTCGGTATGTTCCAAACTGGGGCTCAGGAGTACACGAAAAACAGAGCTAGATTCCTCACGCAGGCAATGGAAAATAGGGATGGAAAATAGGGACAGAGAGTAGGGGTGGAAACGAGCCGAGCCGAATGGCTCGAGCCAAGCTCGGTTCGGCTTGGCTCGATTCGGCTCAGAAACGAGCTACGAGAGAGACTCGGCTCGGCTCGAAATTCGGCTTGAGCCGGCTCGCGAGCCAGAACAGCTCATAGAGCAGTCACAGAGCAGTCAGCTCCATGATGACCTCCTCCCACATGCGCTTCTCAGCCATGGCCTCAAGGCGCTCAAGCACGCCGTCCTCGTCGTCATAGTACCCGTAGTACCCAGCGTTTATGCGCTTGTGGATCTCGTAGCGGGAGCGGCGTTTGTGGGTCTCGAAGGGCTTGTCGAAGAGTTCACGGACGCCGGGGAGCTTCTTGGCGGCGCCGGCAGCGAGTAGCCCGGCCGCAATGGAGGGGTTGGGGATGGCGACGATATTTCCATTGAGGTCAGTCATGAGCGGGGCGTTGGAACTCCAGGAGTGGTCCCGGCCGCCGAGCTCGACGATGCGGCGCTCCTAGTGACCGCGCTCGCGGAGGAGCTTGTTGATCTCGTCATTGAGGTCACGGAGGCGGTGCTTGCCGAGGCCCTCGTTCTGGATCTCGACGACCTTGGCACCGATCTCGCGGAGGATCTCGGAGCGCCAGCGCTCGGCATCGGCGAGGTCGCGACACTCGGAGGCGAGGTAGGGCCAGCGCTCGTAGGGCTTGCACTTCTCCTCCTGCTTCATCGTGATGAAGCGATTCAGCATGGACTACACCTTCTCCTCGTTGCGAGCCATGGCGGCTGGCGGTGCGGCGACGGCGAGGTTCTTGAGTTAGGCGAGTGGGGAAATCGGGAGACGGGAGATGCAAGTGGGGAATGGGGACTTGGGAGACAGGAGATGATTGGGGTTAATAGGTCATACAGATACACACGAGCCAAAATAGCTCGTGAGCAGGTTAAGTTTGGCTCGAATTCTTCATATGCTCCGTAACGAGCTTGAATCGGGCCATAAGCATCGAGCTATTTTTTTCACTCCTAACAGAGAGATATGGGTAAAACGGCACATTTGTGCTACATGGGACAATACGTTCGGAGCTGACAAATCCATCAGCAAAATCCATTCCTAGCCAATCAATCAGGTGACTGGATCCATAGCTCAACATTGTTAATACTAAAGAAGAGACAACTAGACAAAGCGGATAAAAAAGCAGGCCTAGACTCAAATCATTAGGGCTAGTTCTGCTTCTACCAGCCTTTGGAAAATTGGAAATGGAGCATCTTCATAGTGAACAAGCAGTGGTATGTTCATCTAATGAAAGCCTAGTCCTTTGTCCCTGAGTGGTACACTTGTGCCAGTATCACTAGTCAAACTGAACATTCATTTCAGTTAGTCACCGCTTCACAGGCTTGCTCTCACCTCAGTCAAGTCCAGATCGAGGGGCTGTTTCGATCCTAGCCAACTAGAATTTTACAAAATTTGGTAACGTTAAAACCTGATTAAAGCTAAATATTGATTAAAAAATGTTGCTTGATCATGTTCAAACCAAATTTTGGTAACCGATTTTCTTGCCCTCGAATTGCTTACACGTGATATTGGATTTTATTAGCGTTACTAAATTTTCACGAATGTTAGTAAATTTTAGTAACAAACTAAACGACGATCAACTTTTGCTGACGTTATCAAATTTTAGTAAATTTTTTTGTTGGCTAGCATCCAAACAACCCGCAAGTCACAGATGCCCTTACCATTGCCTCACTAAGGGTGGGTTCTTTCCAGCTATAGCTGATGGCTTATACGGAAATGTTCTTGAAAACATGGGAAAAATAGTAAAGATAATTCACTTGGGTCATGGCACTGTTCAACGTCCCAACCTACATGGAAGGAAACCAAATCAATGGAGAAGGAAAGAACCAGCAAGACACGGTGCATCGTGCCATCAATGGTCTCGGTAATTAAGCAGACGGCTCGATCTCCAACTGTGCAAGTGCAAACCTGATCTCTGTGGTACGATGGATCGTGCAACCGGTGTATTCGGTGCATAAACCTAAGTTCGATTTTTCTTTTCGACTCCTCTGTTTGTGTATAGCGTCTGACCATCATTTGTGTCAATGTCATTGTCAATGATTCTACAATCTATGGGTCTATTTTTTGTGGTTTATGGTTTGACTAAATTTGAATTTTGTTTATAAGATTAGAAGAGAGATCTGATTTTATAGATATGCTTTAATGTGCATTATAATTAACTAGATCTCCTTAAAAATATTTCATTTAAAGTGATACTATAATTAAAACAAATCGCTTTAGAAACCATAAATAACATATCCTATATCCATTTGTCAGAGGCTCAGAGACACTGCCTTGCCTTGGCATCCGGTGCGAGCCACCCGCCCGGTTCACGTCCACGTTAGGTCCAACCATACCACTTCTGCATGCATGCTATGCCAACAAAACCTGACCCAGAATCTTTCTAACTCGATTGAAGCGAGCTCTGTTTGACCGATGCTATAATTTTAATGCTTCATGGACATATAAATTGATTAAACGTATTACTTCTTTTCGCTTAAAACATATGCATATTTTAGAGGGAAAGAAACTTAAAAAAAAAATTTTTGAAGTGCTCAAGTAGATACAGATACACACGAGCCAAAATAGATCGCGAGCCAGCTCGCGAGCAGCTTGAGCTCGGCTCGAATTCTTCATATGCTCCGTAACAAGCTCAAATCGGTCATGAGCATCGAGCTATTTTTTTCACTCCTAACAGAGAGATATGGGTAAAACGGCACATTTGTGCTACATGGGACAATACGTTCGGAGCTGACAAATCCAACAGCAAAATCCATTCCTAGCCAATCAATCAGGTGACTGGATCCATAGCTCAACATTGTTAATACTAAAGAAGAGACAACTAGACAAAGCGGATAAAAAAGCAGGCCTAGACTCAGATCATTAGGGCTAGTTCTGCTTCTACCAGACTATGAAAAATTAGAAATGGAGCATCTTCATAGTGAACAAGCAGTGGTATGTTCATCTAATGAAAGCCTAGTCCTTTGTCCCTGAGTGGTACACTTGTGCTAGTATCACTAGTCAAACTGAACATTCATTTCAGTTAGTCACCGCTTCACAGGCTTGCTCTCACCTCCGTCAAGTCCAGATCGAGGGGCTGTTTGGATCCTAGCCAAGTAGAATTTTACTAAAGTTTGGTAACGTTAAAACCTGATTAAGGCTGTGATCGTTTCGGCTTCAGTTTCTGGCTTCTAGTTTATTTTTCACTATTCATAAATTCATCTTTTTCTGAACTTTTGGTTTTTAGCTTTGTGCTCGTTCTTTTCACGATTGATTATGTTGTTCGTGATGGGCTAACATATTTTTATATTTTTAATTTTTTAAATTTAATTATGTTAAATAAGCATTCATCATTCACATGTTGTTTTCACCATAGCCACCAAAAATAAGCCCAATGATCACCACCTGAAGCTAAATATTGATAAAAAAATGTTGCTTGATCATGTTCAAACCAATTTTGGTGACCGATTTTCTTGCCCTCGAATTGCTTACACGTGATATTGGATTTTATTAGCGTTACTAATTTTTTGCGAATGTCACTAAATTTTAGTAACAAACTAAACGATGATCAATTTTCGCTGATGTTATCAAATTTTAGTAAAAATTTTTGTTGGCTAGCATCCAAACAACCCACAAGCCACAGGCGTCCTTACCATTGCCTCACTAAGGGTGTGTTCTTTCCAATATAGCGATGGCTTATATTTTACTTCATCTCTTCTTTTTTACTTGACTTCTTAGAATAACTTTTTTAAAGTTTGACCACCAATAGACTCAAAATTATCTAGATTAACTATATGGAAGTTATATCATTAGATTTGTTATTAAAAATATTTTTATAATATTATAATTTTATTAGTATATGTTAGTGTAAAATTATAAAAAATAGTAGTCAAAGTTGTATCTTAAAGACCATAAAAAATCAAAAATATCAAATAAAAAAGAATGGGAAGTACTTTTTAAAGGACAACACTAGGGAAATCTTGTAGCTATGCTCTAGCTAGCTGTTGAAAATTGTGTAGTTCTAGATGGATAGGTTGCTTGTTGAATGCTCCGGTTGCAAAAACATTGTTGGTTAGCATGAAATAAATGAAGATACCGTTGAATTGTTTGTCACGATCATCTCAATTCTTCTTGTCTACCAACACAATCGTGTTTACTCGTATGATATGCAATGATAGATTTCCGTCCCTTCAACAGGAAGGCTCGCAAAACATGTCTGGAACAAATCCCAAAGGCAAAAGCAAGTCCAAAGCCCAACAGCCACAGGGACCAAAGCAGAACCACCAAATCATACCAAGCTCACATTGCATACCAGAGAAGCAGTTGGAACGGTGCCTCTATCGTAGGACCCGTCTGAAAATGCATGCAAACTTTGTGCAAATTTCACATGAGCTTTATAGAAAAACTACGCGATTCTACGAGATCTATATATAAATATAAATAACAGGTGAAATTTAAGACACCTTGTTTATTTTGAAGGCAAGAAAATCTCACAAAATTTTTTATAAAAAAATCATAGAAATTCTCATTAATATAGATAAAAATATAAGTATTTACACCGTTTATTTTGGTAGAACCATATTAGAACGGTGCAGATTGTGTAGGTAATTTCGCTAGCTAAGAATTTGAGTTGTCCAAATGGAGCACCACGGATTGCATAGCGTACAGCCTTGAAAATTTCAACGAGCATGCACAGTCTATACGTGCACTTACCCTTCGCCATCACGGAGAATTTTTGTCATATATAATGTCTTTTAACATGTATTTATAAAATAATCGTATATGTGATATTAACAAAGATAGCATTTCTACCATCCGTCACCTAGGTGCCTTTAAGTGACAGTGCCTGCATGCGCGCATATTCTGTCCCCCCAACAGTATTAACCCAATTATCTAAATTGAATTTTTATCATGGACATATAAATTGATTAAACGTGTATTACTTCTTTTCGCTTAAAACATATGCATGCACTTATATATTATGCGTTCTAGGTAAGGTAGCTATGGGGAATAGAAATCTGAGTGGTAAAAATACCATCTTTAAAAAGAAAAAGAAATGTTTTTTATGCTTATGGAAATGGACATTGCATGGCTACCATTCTGCTGCCAATATATCAATGTAGGCTTCATACTCGAACATGGAGTAGATTGATTATAATCCTTGAACCCAGCTTGATATCCAAGGTAAGGCCGTCCTGTTTGGAATGCAGGAAATTTATAAATAACAGCTCAATTTTCCACAATCCCACTTTTCGAATAGGCAAAGCAAAGTTGGTAATGACAGTGTCCCAATATTAAATGGATAATAATTCCTTAATTTATCCCCATGTGTCGATGGAGATGCGGTCCATGTGGGATCATTCACTCCGGCGGCTGTCCGGCATGGGGCGTACCGTGACGTTATGCAACGCGAGATATTGATGGATCGAGGACACGAGATCAACCATCAGCAGCTCAACATTCTCGAACTCCACCCGCGTCTCATCGGCCTTCGATTGCACGCCAAGCACAGCGCTTCTTTCTCTCTCTCTTATCGTCTTGCGGGGGTGCCCGAGACAAATCTTTGGATGCAGCTTAGTTAATTAGGCTTTGCTATTACTATTATATAAGTATACTATGTACTTCCTCTATCCTAAAATGTAAGTTATTGTAAGTTCCGTACGATCAAGTTTTTTAAGTTTTAACCATTAATATATATTAAAGTATATAAATTGACTATATAAAAATAGTAATACTAAATTTATCTTACAAATTGCTTTCATTATATATATATATATATATATATATAATTTCTACTAGTATATTTAATGATAAATTATAGTTAAAGTCTTATATTAAAAACTATAAAAAGTCAAAAACACTCTGGTTTGGGGACGGAGGGAGTACGCCGGTTTGGAAGCACTGCATGCAGTACGGTTCTGATCAGTGCTTTAGTGCAAAGATGGATGGATTATTCACTTTAATTATCCCTTGCTTGCCCTTGCTTTCAAATGCGTGCCTATGTTCTCCTGGGTGGTGTAGGAGCACTAGTAGATCAGACAAACATTATGTTGCAACTTTACAACTTACGTATGTACTCCCTCCGTACATTATGCTGCTGCAACTTTACAATTTACATATGTACTCCCTCTGTTTCGTTACACATGTTATTCTAGATTTTGGCACATCAATTGAGATGTGGAAATATGGCTAGCACAACCTCTCTTCTGATGAATATCTCCCCTTTTTTTTCAAAAGACAGGAAAATGTTAGTTGACACGTAAGGTGGGAAAAATAAATGTTTTGACTTATACGGAAAGGCCGTCCATATATAGGGTATGTTCTTTTCCTCAAAGCGATGACTTTTAATTTTGCTATAGTACCTAACTTTTAACGGTGTATTTTCTCCGACAAGGTCTACAAGTTAAACGATGTACCGTTAAAAGCCCAACATCTGTATCATCGAAAATCGTAAGTGGGTATCTCTCTCTCCGTAATATATATATATCGTAAATAGCTAAAATTCAAAAATTTCTGTCAAAAGCCATAAGCCGCAGCCGTTGCCAAACAGGCCCATAGTTAGTCCAACTAGTATGGCACCTGGTTTTGTAGCTAGCTAAAGGTAAGAGTTCATTTGCAATCAACTGCAAGTTGAGTGGGTTATTTATATGGATTTTCGAACATTGGATCATGCGAACTCTTGGTGCAAAGTCTTGTAAATACGTTTTTTATTGTCTTCTAGCAGATACAAAATCTATGGAAAGTTTCAGACAAGTTTATCCAATGGAAGAAGTTTTGGCTTTTAACGTGAAGCAAGTAACGCGTTATTCTACTGCAATTTTGCGAATACCTACTAATATAGAGTAGTCAGCGCCCATATTCCCAAGCATGTTTCCGAATGTTTTCAAATTTTAATTAATTTATTAGTTACATGTAAATGATAGAATGACCCTGTACTCGATTGTTTACGTCTCTACCTGGACGATACTCACCTCGGAGCAATCCGAGCATGAAGGTCACTGGAGGTCGGAGGCTGCACTCCCTTTCACTTCCATGGCGTTGTTCTGCTCAATGACCGCGATGTAATTTCAATAGCTCATTGTAGTCCTTTCTCTTCAAATCCAGGGCCTGATCTATATTTTTATCTTGTCAAGGACCCTTCTGTAATGTTCAAGGTGTTGTACTTTCACTACGTTTAAATTCAGAGCTAAATGACCTATGGCCATGTTTGCCTTCAAAAAGTTTCAACGATTTGGCACCGCAATGAGACCATGCTCTATGTACTCGTAAGGCTAGAGTAAAATCAAGATAATTGTGCAAACTATGGTCTAAGATCCCGTTTAGAACACATAAAAATAATAGAAATTTAGTAAAACAAGCCACATCCAAAGAGTGAATATTTTTTCACCGTTTACATAATTCCATGATTCAAACAAGGCCTACATATCATAGGTCTGGTTGGAAAGTAAAAAATTGGTACAAATTTCATAGAAAATCTAGTTGTAATAGCATGGTTCCTTCAAATTTTCCACAAGAAATTTCATTCCAAACGAGCCTACAATTCCTTGTACACAAGTTGGCTCGAAATATGATGCAAGTAAAAATGATCACACAAATGCTAGACTTACCTATTAGTTGCTGAATGTCACGGTAATTTTTCAATAAACTTGTAACTTTATGCTTCCGTAATATTCGGTATGTTCCAAACTGGGGTTTGTGGTTACGACCAACAGAGCTAGATTCCTCACAAGGCAATGGAAAATAGGGATGGAAAATAGAGTCCTGAACACATCGCGTCACGGCAGCCCGTTCACCCCAACCAACTTCCCCGCCAAGCTCTTATACGGCTTGCCTCGTTCTTCTCTCACTTCGACGCCCCTCCCCCTCCGCTGGAGCAAGCGGGCAATGGACTTGACGCCGACATGACCCGTCCTCGCCCTCCGCCGACCTCGCCTTCATGACCTCCTCCCACCGAGGTAACATCGCCATGTTCTGTGGGTGTTCAGTCTTTGTGTTGCTTTCCTTGTAGTTGAGGAGTTTTGTTTCTTGGCAGCAGTGGGGGATCGTTCTTTCCGGACCGGAGCACGGCGCGGGGACGCTGGGTGTCAAGGGTTCGGCGGCGGGGAGGCCGTGGGCGCCGGCGGGAGAGAGGAGGGCGCGGGCGGCGCCGGAGGAGGAGGAGGATTGGGGATGGCGAGTATTTCATTGAGGTAGGCATGGGGCGGGCGTTGGCCGTCGGCGGCTGGGCGGCTCGCGACGACGCCGGCGGACCCCGCGTCGCTGGGCGAGCTTGTTGACTGATTGAGGTCACGGCGCGCTCCTGGGGACGGCGTGGCGGCCGGCGAGCGTTGGCCACGACTCGTGGCGGATCACGGCGCGTTCGAGGACGGCAGGGGCCACCGCGCAGCACCGGTGCTGCGTAGGCTGCGCCGCGGAGGGTGCATGGCGGCTCCAGCGGGCATCGTGAGCGTCCTCCCGTGGCTACCCTGCGGGCTGCCAGTGCTGTCACCGGCATCTGCAGCGGCGGAGCGGGTTCGTGAGCTCGCGATTGGGAAATGCCGATGGGTGTTTATGCGAAAGCGGACTGAATGTCTTAAGCTTTCACTTTACCTTCCTCCCTCCCACGGATTCTTTTGTTGCATGTCGCTTTTACATTAATTATTGTGCTTTGGTCCTTTTGGGCCAGTACAAAACCTTGCTTGATGCTCTCTTTCCTTGCCCCTTGCCCTACTGTGCAGAGGGAAAAGTCTAGAAAACCATCTCTCTTGCTCTGCTCATGTGTTAGCAGTCATCGTGCATGTTTGTAAGTGGTGAACAAGTTGTGGCAATGCTTACCTGTGCAGCTCCATTTCATGACAAATCATACTCTTTATTCCCGTTCGAATACAAGATTTTCACATGAAACCATTTAATTTTGACAGAATTCGGGGAAAAATTGTCGCATTCCAAATGGGGCATAAGATGGTAACGTTTTTGAGACGGACAAATAAGTAGGGGTTGCAAATGGAACAGATAATTTTCGTCGTCCGATAGATCGAAAGCATACGGACGGATACGGAAAGGGTAGATGAGTATCCCAGACTATTCGTGTCCAACTCGACTCAGGAAAAATATGGAATAGGATACGGAATAAATGATATCCGTCCAGATATATCTCAGTATGTTAAATGATATGGAAATCTATTGTGATTTCACTAGAACAAAATAACATATAGATAAATTGTCACATCTAAACAAGTGAAGTACTGAGTGTTCTTCCTTCAACATCTCGAATTAGTCTCTTCATGTTCATTCCGATTGTACACTTGACTTCTTAGAATAACTTTTTAAAGTTTGACCACCAATAGACTCAAAATTATCTAGATTAACTATATGGAAGTTATATCATTAGATTTGTTATTAAAATATTTTTATAATATTATAATTTTATTAGTATATGTTAGTGTAAAATTATAAAAAATAGTAGTCAAAGTCGTATCTTAAAGACCATAAAAAAAATCAAAAATATCAAATAAAAAGGAATGGGAAGTACTTTTTAAAGGACAACACTAGGGAAGAATCTCGTAGCTATGCTCTAGCTAGCTGTTGAAAATTGTGTAGTTCTTCTAGATAGATAGGTTGCTTGTTGAATGCTCCGGTTGCAAAAACATTGTTGGTTAGCATGAAATAAATGAAGATACCGTTGAATTGTTTGTCACGATCATCTCAATTCTTCTTGTATACCAACACAATCGTGTTTACTCGTATGATATGCAATGATAGATTTCCGTCCCTTCAACAGGAAGGCTCGCAAAACATGTCTGGAACAAATCCCAAAGGCAAAAGCAAGTCCAAAGCCCAACAGCCACAGGGACCAAAGCAGAACCACCAAATCATACCAAGCTCGCATTGCATACCAGAGAAGCAGTTGGAACGGTGCCTCTATCGTAGGACCCATCTGAAAATGCGTGCAAACTTTGTGCAAATTTCACATGAGCTTTATAGAAAAACTACGCGATTCTACGAGATCTATATATAAATATAAATAACAGGTGAAATTTAAGACACCTTGTTTATTTTGAAGGCAAGAAAATCTCACAAAATTTTTATAAAAAAATCATAGAAATTCTCATTAATCTAGAGAAAAATATAAGTAGTTATACCGTTTATTTTGGTAGAACCATATTAGAACGGTGCAGATTGTGTAGGTAATTTCGCTAGCTAAGAATTTGAGTTGTCCAAATGGAGCACCACGGATTGCATAGCGTACAGCCTTGAAAATTTCAACGAGCATGCACAGTCTATACGTGCACTTACCCTTCGCCATCACGGAGAATTTTTGTCATATATAATGTCTTTTTAACATGTATTTATAAAAATAATCGTATATATGTGATATTAACAAAATAGCATTTCTACCATCCGGTCACCTAGCGGTAGCGCTTTGGAGGTGACACGTGGCGCTTGCCGATCGGCCGACGGGGGCAGGAGCCTGCTGTCCACCCACAAAACGGCAGGTGATTAAACCTACCAATTATCTGCCTAAATTCGTAATTTTATATCATATTTGTTCAAATTTTTAAATATAGCAAAAGAGCTCAAAAAATTACAAAATATATATGCAGCCTCCTGCTACAACATACTTCATTGTGTAATTTTTTGACAAATTTATCAGCTCTTAATGTTGTTCAAAATTTGTAAAATTTTGATATTTGTAGGAGTTGTTATATATAGCAAACGAGCTCCAAAATTACAAAATGTTGTGTGAATCCTTCTGACATAGTCGACCTAATTGTGTAATTTTTTGAGAATTTTATGTAATCCAAATATACCATATTAATTCATGATAATTTAATCGTAATTAGCGATATACGAGGAGGTATGTCCCCCCTTAGTGCTACCTCTTTTGCTCACAGAAATGTTAGTCTGTCCATATTGTCCCCCTTGCCCATTCCCTCCTTTGGACATGTGCTGGCTTGACCATCCGGGACCCTCGCCCGCACAAATGTTAGTCTGTCCATGTGGTCCCGCCTCGCCTACTCCCTCGTGCACACATATACCACTCTTACCATGCTATCCCCTGTCACGCATTGCAAAAGATGCCTGAGCATCGCATATCGCTAATTATGATTAAATTATCATGAATTAACATGGTAAATTTGGAGCACATAAAATTTTCAAAAAATTACGCAATTATGTTGACTGTGTCAGGAGGCTTCACATAAAATTTTGTAATTTTGGATCTCGTTTGCTATATGTAACAACTCTTACAAATATCAAAATCATACGAATTTTTGAGCAACATTCAGAGTGGATAAAATTGTCAAAAAAATTATACAATGAAGTACGTTGTGTCACGAGACTGCGCATAAAATTTCGTAAATTTTTAAGCTTATTTGCTATATATAAAAATTTGAATAAATATAACATAATATTACGAATTTAGATAGGTAACTAAGCGGGCTAATTAGCCAATTTAATCATATGTTGTTTTGTGGGTGGACGGTAGGTGGTCTACCGTTCGATGGCCAGACGGCAGGCATCATGTGTCAATTTCGAAGCACTACCATCCAGTGATTAAACGGTAGAAATACTATTTTTGTTAATATCATACGTATCCAGTGACTTTTATAAATATGAGTTCAAAACACCTTATATACGGCAAAAATTTAATCACGGAGGTTTGTGGTTGTACCAAGTTACCAAATGTCGATAAAAGTAAACGAACCAAGGCACCACCGGCACTGAGTCCTGAACCACATCGCCGTCACGGCACCACACGCTTCCCACCCCAACCAACTTCCCCGCCAACTACTTATAAACCCTTCCCTTCTTCTTCTTCTTCTTCCCTTCACCGCTCCTCATCCCCGCTTCCGCTGGAGCAAGCAGGGCCAATGGACATTGACGCCGACATGATCCCGTCCTCGCCCTCCGCCGACTCCTCGCCGTTCTCCTCCGATCTCGACACCGAGGTAATCATCGATGTTCTTGGCTGGGTGGTTAGTTGCATTTGTGTTGCTTTCCTTGTGTTGATGGAGTTTTTTGGTTTCTTGGCATGCAGTCGACGGGGTCGTTCTTTCCGGACCGGAGCACGACGCTGGGGACGCTGATGGGAGTGTCGGCGTTCGGCGGCGGGCAGCGGAGGCCGGCGAGGGCGCCGGCGGGGGAGGAGAGGGAGAGCCGCCGCGGGCGGCGCCGGAGGAGGAGGAGGAGAGGTGCGAGGGAGGGTGGCGGCAGAGGAGGAGGAGGCGGCGGCGGCGCGGGCGCAGCCTCGGCGGGAGCTGGTGGCGGCTGTGCCGCGACGACGCCGGCGGACCGCCGACGTCGCTGGGCGAGTTCTTGGACATGGAGAGGCAGCTCGCCGGCGCCGACTTCCTGTGCGACGGCGTCGGCGGCGCACAGGAGCGGGACGCGACGACGTCAGTGGCGGCCACGGCGCTGTTCGAGGACGGGAGGGTGCGCCCACCGCAGCAGCAGCCGGCTGCTGCTGCTGCTGCTGCTGCCGCGGAGGAGAGGGGGAGGTGGCGGCTCCAGAGGGCAGCGGAGGCGTCCTCCTCCTCGTCGTCGTCGTCGCTGGCGAGGCTGCCAGTGCTGCTCACCGGCATCTGCAGCGGCGGAGCGGGTTAGCGGTGATGCTCGCAATTAATAACTGGCTCTCGATGGGTGTTTATGCGAAAGCGGACTGAATGCTTCTTTTAAGCTTCTCACTTTTTCCTTCCTCCCTCCCACGGATTCTTTTGTTGCTGTCCGCTCCTTTTTACATTAATTATTGTGCTTTGGTCCTTTTGGGCCAGTACTACAAACCTTGCTTGATGCCTCTCTTTTCCTTGCGCCCTTTTGCCCTACTGTGCAGAGGGAAAAAGTCTAGAAAACCATGCTACTCTCTTGCTCTGCTCATGTGTTAGCAGTCATCGGTGCAGTTGTGTTGTAAGTGGTGAACAAGTTGTGGCAATGCTTACCTGTGCAGCTCCATTTCATGACAAATCATACTCTTTATTCCCGTTCGGAATACAAGATTTTCACATGAAACCATTTAATTTTGACAGAATTCGGGGAAAAATTGTCGCATTCCAAATGGGGCATAAGATGGTAACGTTTTTTGAGACGGACAAATAAGTAGGGGTTGCAAATGGAATAGATAATTTTCGTTCGTCCGATGGATCGAAAGCATACGGAACGGATACGGAAAGGGTAGATGAGTATCCGGCACTATTCGTGTCCAACTCTGACTCCGAGGAAAAAATATGGAATAGGATACGGAATAAATGATATCCGTCCGTATATATCTGTATGTTAAATGATATGAGAAATCTATTGTGATTTCACTAGGAACAAAATAACATATAGATAAATTGTCACATCTAAACAAGTGAGAGTACTGAGTGTTCTTCCTTCAACATCTCAGTAATTAGTCTCTTCATGTTCATTCTGATTGTACCATACTGTCCAATGTCCTGTGCAAAGAAGCGGATAATTTCCGTTCGACCGACCGTCCGAAAGATTATGAAACGGATACAGAATGGAGAAATAGATATCCGGTATTATTCGTGTTCAACTCTAACTCAAAAAAATATAGAATAGAAAAAATAAACGACATCTATCCGTATCCTCTCCCCGATTGCACGCCTAGAAATAAGTAGAGTTGTTTCTATCTGTGTTTCCTGCTTCTTCTGTGCTAGCGGAGTAGCAGTGGCAGCTACTAGTACTCCGTAAGCATCCCGGTGCCAGATTTTCGTCCGTGCCCTGCGGTTCGATTCGATCGCACGGCAGAAGGACACGCCACGGTGCCAGGGTCGCCTGAAATCTCAATCTCGCCATCACTCTGGCATGTGATCTGCATGGGCCGATCGGCCACCCGCCGACGCAGCCAGGCCCACTCGCCTTTGTTTAATCCATACGAACGGAAGAATGTCTCACGCAACAACGTCCGTGCATCGCTTCCTTCATAATACATGTATCTCCCGCTGATTGGTGCGTGTCAGTTGTTCGGCTTGGGCAATTAGTGGCTGGTAAAGAAGCTGCTTAATTCGTGCTCTGATCAGATCGGGAATGCGAGGGCGAGAAGCAGCATCCATTATTATCCGCACGGATGCTGGTGTGGGCGTAGGGTCGATTCGTTGGGGCCACGGCTCCTGGCTGCTGCCAAAACCGCTCTCTCCCATTCGAGCGGCCATCCAGGATTGTTCATATCTTTACTATTATAAAAGAAGGAGTTGGTGGTTGGTACGGCCTCTCACCCCTTTTCAGATAAAAATCTGCTGACTGACACTGACATGTGGCCCTCCATCCCGCCTCACGGTTCGTGTGCTGCCTCCTCACGTTCTCCCCAACTCCCCGTTCTCCGCGCCGCCTCTCCTCCCTCCTCCGCCCTCGCCTCCTCCCTCCCTCATCCGCCGCTCCGCCTCGCCTACTCCTCCCACCCGCGCCGCCGCCGCCTCCTCCCCACTTCTCCGCTCCACCGCCGCCTCCTCCCCGCTCCTCCGCTCCGCCGCCGCCTCCTCCTCCCCCCCACTTCTCCGCTCCGCCGCCGCCTCCTCCCCGCTCCTCCGCTCCGCCGCCGCCTCCTTTTCCCCACCCTCCGCTCCGCCGCCGCCTCCTCCCCGCTCCTCCGCCGCCTCCTCCTCCCCACCCCTCCGCTCCGCCGCCGCCTCCCCCACCCCGCCGCCTCCTCCTCCTCCCCACTCCTCCGCTCTGCCGCCGCCTCCTCCTCCCCCACTCCTTCGCTCCGCCCTTCGCCTCCTCCTCCCCGCCCTCGCCTCCTCCTCGCTCCTCTGCGCCACCGCCGCCTCCTCCTCCCTCCGCTTCTCCACTACCACCGTCGGCGGGGACTACGAGCCGGCCTCTGCTATCGGGATGACGCCCGTGAACATCAAGGGCGAGCCCATCGCCGAGGCCGACCTCTCCAAGACCGGCGGATGGATCGTCACCCTCTTCATCTTTGGGACCATTGCCATCTTCACCACCGTCTACCTGCTCGGCCTCATCGCCCTCACGCTCAGCGGCAGCATGACCGCGCTCGTGCCCAGCCAGGCCAGCTGCGACAAGCTCGCCATGCTGCTCGGAGAATTGTCAACACACATCGGTTTCCATTTTTTCTGATAAAAATTACTGAAGATATATTTTGTGGGTTTGACTTTACTTGGTTGAAGGATACTTGCTTGGAGCTGCTCGGAGAAGAAATTTATTTGCTCATATCTTAATATGACATCTGCAGGTAAAATTTATTTCTTCTGTACTCTGTTATATCTAAAATTATCACATCTTGTCTTCATTCAAGTGAAACAATATTTCATATTTTTATTCTCTTAACATATTCCTACTACAAAATTCTTTCACTAAGCTTTTTGTTGGTTTGGAAACTTGAAATTGCAGGGAGAATGTGTTCCAAATGAATCTGGGAAGGAAGCAGTTGTTCCAAAGGTATATCACATTTTTAGTTTTCTGTATGAAGTTCGTATGCTTAGTACTTAAGAATGAATCAACTGGAATTAGATAGATGCAGATGCATCGGTATTACCATGAGAGTTAATAGTAATGCACAAGCAAATATCCAACCGTCATACCACTTGTTCTGTTCTTAATTAGCTACATTTGTCATCAAGAGTGACTGATTGTTTTTTTGCTTACCTGCTATTACTCACATGTGTACAAGGTGCACGATGTTGGTGTTTAGTGTCATAAACAATCTGCCTACTCAAGGATAACTACCTAACATTGTGAGCCATGTATTCCATTTCATATTTGTTATTGCATTGCATCATTGCTACTAAATTCTAACATGTTTGATCCTCATCATACTACTTATCCTTTACTTATCACTCTTTGCTGCACATGGGGGTGCGGCGGCCGGGGGGAGACGCGGTGCGGCAGCCAGGGGATGCGGCGGCGCTCGGCGACTTGGATATGTTCTACCGATACTAGCATGATTGGAAGCATCATGTTGGCACTTCGTATGTATCAGAAACCTTGGCTTAGAAAAACTTTTTGCCTTGTCATAAGGCTTTTTTACCTTGCTAGCCATGATTTAAACCTTACTGCCCAGTTTTGAAGTTGGAATTGCACCAGCGTGGCAACCTTTGCCACGCCGCCATAATTTAGTTCTTGCTATAATCTAAACTATGAGCTGTGGTCAACTAATTAGAAATTATTGTGTTAATATAACCTTTTGTATTATTTGGATGCTGGTCCATCCCCTCAAAATCAAATTGTATTGCACTAATGAAAGAACCACATTTTGTATTTATTGTCGAATCAACATATTATTTTTGTGCGTATAGTGAACACTAACCTACTGAAATGATGTAGGACAAAGGTTGGGAGACATGCTGCCGAAAGTATCACTGAGAGACTTCGTCAGTCTCGACATATGATGGTTCAGGTTAGCACGCCTGCATGTTTAATTGATTTATTGTATACTAATGACTTCTTGCTCTTAAATTTGAAAATAATTGTTATATATGTTAACAGGTAGTGGAAAGAAGTGCAAATACCTTGGCAACTTTTGGTACATTTTCTTGTGTTTAGCCTGTATACAAGAGGCACAATTGTAATTTTTATCCTTTTCTGGAAAGATTAACTTAATGTTTTGGTAATATCTCTTGAACAATATTGCTTTATCTTCTTTTTTATCCTTTTCTGGAAAGATTAACTTAATGTTTTGGTAACATCTCTTGAACAATATTGCTTTATCTTCTTTTAATTATTTTGCCACAGTGGAGAATAAAGGCCGCTCATAGATGATTAGGATGGTCGTAGTTAGTTCTGTACATTTATGGTTAAGCTTCCTCATAATATGCGTTATTATTTAATTATAGGATTTTATTGGATGCAGGTATTGGTAATCTTTGGTCCAGATGATTATAGAAAGGGTGGTGCTGTCCGCCTAGCAGGTCCTTCTCAGAAAAGAGGAAAGCACCCGCTGGTCGCCTAATACAAAGAGGGGCTGTGTTTGCCATTTTATTGTGAAGCGTTTGATTGCTGAACCATCTGTGGCTCTTGTGATATATAACCACAATAAGCATGTAGATAAGAAAGGCACACCTACCATGGTCCCATGGACAAGATGGCTATAGGGACGAAGGCAATGTTTGCACCTTACATATCGGATGAACTACGTCTTCAAGTTGTGTCTTTGCTCTATGTTGGTATTCCTGTTGAGACCATAATGCAGAGACATACTGAAATGGTCGAAAAGCAAGGAGGACCATCAAACCGAGATGATCTTCTTACTCACAGATATGTTAGGAGGCTGGAAAGGAAAATACGGTGTTCTGTTTGCGAAGTTGATGATGATGACTCTGTTAGTATTACCATATGGGTTGAAAATCACCAGGACTACATATTTTCTATGAAGATTTTCAGATACAGACACCTTTGTCTTGGGCATTCAGACAGATTGGCAGCTACAGCAGATGATTCAGTATGGCAGCCGCGGTTTACTGGCTTCCGATTCAAAGTTTACATCTACAGAAATTTTAGATGGTGATAATAGATACCATTGTAGCAGGTTGGTTCAGTTTTGTTCCACCGTTGTTTAGCTTTCTATAAATGCTCATGATGTGCTTTTTTGTGTTTATTACGTTTCTTGCATTTATCTTCTTGCACAGCGAATGAAACTTTAGATAAACTAAGGATTTTATAGTGGCAATTTGCCAACTGATCTTAAAAAAAGTATTGTCAGTTTAGCACTTTTAGCTGCTTCACTCACTGTAGGAGGTGAGGTTGGTGATCATATAATTGAGATTTATGGGAGAAATAAATGTATTACCTTGCAGTCTAATCCTCTTGACTAACTGGTACCTGACTTGACCCTGCTTTTGCTTCCAACTCTGATATGCCTCAACTTACTTTTTCATCAGATGCAAGTCGTATGAGCGTGCCAAAAAGAAGTTGACAATATCAGAAGCACCAAATATCCTGACTATTGCATTGAAAAGATATCAGGTACCATAAAGAATCTTAGATTATTTTAGATGGTGCTAATAGGCAGATGATGGCGCAGTTTACTGGCTTCGATTCAAAGTTTGGAACAAACAAGTTAAAGGCTTGTCAATACCATTTTTGTTCTAATAGTACTTTAAAGTTTGCTTGATTTCATAGTAGCATTGTTATTCGCCATTTTGCAGTATCCTGTACATAGCATCCTTGTTTTCGACCAGCAGAAAATGCCATTCCTGTTGCTTGGATCATAACTCCCAATTTTACACATGGTGAAATATATAGATGGATGGGTGCTCTTTATGATCAAGTTCGTACAAAAGATCCAACATGGCAGTTGGGTGGCTTTATTATTGATGATCCATTAACAGATGTGCGCACAATAAGGTAACTGATGCTTCTCTATTAGTGTGCTCTTTCCTGGGGTTGCATTGCCTGAGTATATAGTATACTGAACAGGGAAGTGTTCCAGTGCCCGGTGTTGATTAGCTTATGGCGTATCCGGCATGCTTGGCATAAAAATTTAATGAACAAGTGTTCAAATATTGAGAAGCGTGCAATGATGTCTAAACGACATTTACAAGGTGCGTGCTTGCTTCCTCCGCTTAATGATCGATATGTGACATGGTTTGTAATAGTGCGGGATTGAGTTTTGGTGCAGAATGGGCCGGGAGGGCTGGAGGACTTCTACTCAATCACCATCGACAGGAGCGGGGCTCAACGAGGACATCTTGCAATAGTGCTGCAGATCATCGTGCGGCGACGGAGGAGCTGCAGCAGGTCGAGATCAAGTTGCGCAGCAGCTTGTGCACTCGTAGATCATTGAGGTGCAAGCAGCTTTGAGGCGGCCGCTAAGGATAATGTAGCAACTGCGCCAAAGCTCAAGGTCGTATGTCTTGCTTTTGTTTCGTGTGTTTGGTGTTGCCCTACTCACTAGGTGAAAGAAAGTGCATAAAACTTATTGATTGCGATGATGTGGTGCTGTATTGGTTAGTGGTTGCTTGGAAAGTACTACATATTATTTGAATATTTTTTACATATAGCTTTGTTTTTCGTTTACAACGCACAGCACTGGACTAGTATATATATATATATATATATATATATATATATATATATATATATATATATATATATATATATATATATATATATATATATATATATATACACACATATATATATATATATATATATATATATATATATATATACACATATATATACACACACATATATATATACACATATATACATATACATATACACATATATATATATATACATATACATATACATATACATATATACACTAGTATAGTGCACGTACGTTACAACAAAAATACCAATTTTATATAGGACAGCACACAACACTCCTATCTTGGCCATGCATGTGTGTCACCATGGCCACCAAACATTTGCGCAAAAAAAGAAATCAAAATTATGTTATTTGTACGTATTGTTACACCGTTGCTTAAGAAGGCACAAGGGAAAATTTAAGTTAGGGTCTATGAATTATAAGTATTTTTTTTTGTCCGTTGCTTAAAAATCCGTATCTTTTTTGTCAAGAGAGATGAGAAAGGTAGGAGAGGCCGCACCAACCACCAACTTCTTCTTTTAGAATAGTAAATATATATATATATATATATATATATATATATATATATATATATATATATAAGCCTCTTTTTACTACGAATATAATTGTACCCTATATCATATCTCACAATGTAGGGAGTATCTCGTGTAATGGAGGGTATGTATATGTAGTATACAAGTATTTAATACCATTTTGGTGGTATGAACAATTTTTCAGAGGTGCTATGCATATTTTTTTAACATACTTTCTTTTATGTACGTATATGAAGGTATTTACAAAATACGTTAAAAACTATGGACTTCCCTGCAATTTTTTCATGTGGTTCGTATCGCAATATCTTATAATTAGTATACAAGTATACCTAAAGTGATAAAGGGGTATCTCAAATTTGTTTAGGTGGTATATTAGAGGTGAGTGTAATTACACCCGGGTGTAATTACACCTTGCACAGCTTCTAATGAGCACGGTTGCATAAGCAGCACGTACTCGTATCCACAGCGTCGGCACACTTGCACAAACCCCTTCCACGCAGCAGTACGCAGCAATATCCTCAACTCCCATCTGATGTCAATGGGAGACCGGCTCCAAAGCCCTTGCACGACGACGTTGCACACATGGGGGTCCAATGAGAAACTCCGGGTCAGCCAATGCATCATATCTGAGATTCGAGCATTCTCGCCATTCGAATGTACTAGAGTGGCTTGCGGAAAACCGCTCAAATTCACACCATTCGGACCTTCATGAACGGTTCCAACACCATAGTGCACTCTCAATGTAATGGCTATTGGTATTTCTGATGTCGGCCTGCACACATGTTTTAATTTTGTAACATGTCAAATCGTATCGCACAATACCAAAGCACGGATGTACTACAATTCATATTTCGCCGATCGTTCGCATGTCCTAACGCACTACAGTAACAATCATACACAATATTTCTATCTACATAAAAAATGTGTACACCGAAATTTTAATTATTTCTATCTATATCTACAATTTTCTACTAACAATAGCAATCATACACAATATTTCTATCTACATCTGCAATTTTTACTAACACTAATATTAAATTAAAAATATATTACAAATACAATATAGCAAAAAAAATATAGTTCTTGTTCTTCCTCTTCTCTCATTCCACTCCTCCTTCCTCCCCTACCTTTCCTCTCCTCTCCTCCTCCTCTCCTCTCCTCCTCTCCCTCTCCTCCCTCTCCTCTCCTCTTCTTCCCCTCCTTCCTCTCCTCTTCTCCTCTCTTTTCTTCTTCTCCTCTCGGCCGAGCGACTGATTTGGGAATAGTGTGGGGGCGACGACGGCTGAGCGCTCGGCCCTTTTTAACCCCCCTGTCGCCCACCCGTTGGGCGACTGGAACGCCAGTCGCCCAACCGTTCGGTGACTGCAGTTCCAGTTGCCCAACGGGCATGCGACATTAACTATCGCCCAACGGTTACTACATTGGAGACATGTCGCCTGACCATTGGACGATTGGCTCCAGTCGCTCCCTCATGAGCAACTAGAGCCTATTTGTGTAAAAAATATTACCGCGGGTATATTTCTATAATTTCGAATAAAAAATAGATTATTCATACAAAAAATTCGTTGTTCCACCACCGTGAAAGACCGGGCAATCTACGGATTCAATCTTATCTCAAGTTTTGATCTACATAACTTATCGTGCCTTCCGAACTTAGAAGATGCTATTTTTGCAAAAAAAAAAAAGGAATCGTTCGGTCCTTCTTTCAAAGAAAAATTTACGGTACTATATCCGTGAAAAGTTCAGCCATCGATGCCACTTCCGCCCGCGCGCACCTTGCTCTTTTCAGCCATGCATGCATGCCACCGGGCAGAATGATGAGCCATGTAGCTGCAGCTGCTGCCGTTTTCAAGCAAGCTTTGGATTCCAGCAAGGGCCCAAAAGGCAGAAAAAGACCCACCTCCTGCACATGACATGTCTGGCTGTGGACGATATTAGAGATGTCTTAGCTACGTGAGCTCAAATTGGGACACTAATTCCGGCAGTTGAGGAAGAATGGGAGACGGCCCAAGGGAGCAGACATTAGGGCAGAACTGAATGCGTTGCAAAGCCAGATGGGTCGCATCAAGCGTGCTAAATCTAGAATCTAGTAGTACGAGAACACTACGACCAATCCTTGTTCCTGCCAATTTTTTACAGGAAAGGATCGGCACCCATTACATATTGAATCTATGTTTTTTCGGCTTATAGCTTCTCTCAAATAAATAAGTAGGATTATTTCTCCGTCGTCGTTTCGAATCAGCTTACTGTGACAGTCTTTTCAAAATGACTTGTCTATCTATCGGTATTCGATTTATTTACACAAATACTCGTGATAAAACCAAAATACATAAGCCGCATGCATAAAGCGCAGCGGAAAGGAATGCACCGTCGTCGCATCAATATAGCGGCAAGCAACAGGACGAATCAGCCCATTACGGCCCGTACAAAAACGGCCTACCAAACCAGGCTTGCACAGCCCACCCAAAAGGCTACACACCACACCGTCGTTTTGCACAGCAACGGGGCAATTTTTCAGTCGTCGCCGCCGGACTGGGCCGGGTTGGGGTGGGCGGAGAAGTAGGCGAGGAGGCCGAGCAGCGGCGCGTTGATGTAGGTGGTGGTCTCGGACTGCTGGAAGACGGCCGGCGCATCGGGGAAAGCGTCGCTGGTGTTGCTCGGCCCGCCCACCACGGCGCCCACGAGGAGGTTGGGGTTGGGCGCCGGGCTGGCGTAGTAGGCGGCGCCCGCCTTGCACCCGATCCGCGCCGGGTGGGCCGACACCGACGGCAGCCAGCTCGCGCGGTGGTGGATGCGCCGGGGGAACCGCGCCCCGTAACCCACCATGTACGACGTTGCGCAACGCAGCGGGTTGTCGCCCAGGATACCACCTGCAACGCGCGCGCGCTCGGGCGACTGTGAAAGCGGCGCGTTTCGGGCGAAAAAGACGGGGTGTTTTGGGGGCGGACCTGGCGCTTGGCGACGCGGCGGAGCTGGACGGGCGACGCGGAGGACGTGCCACACGGCACCCGCGCGTTGGCGTGGCTGAGGTGGTTGGAGTAGGCGAGCAGGAGGAACGAGGGCGACGTCACGTGCTGCATGTTGCTGTTGCCTACCTTGAACAGGAGGCCACCTGCATTGAATGCATATATTACACGTACAGTTTTTTTCAGCTTCTAAAATCTATTTTTTAATTTTTCTACGATAACTAACTTTTAAACAAAATATCTTTTAAAGTGAAATCTACAAGTTGATTATAGTACACACGGTAGAGGTTTTATTTATATCAACTAAAATCATATGCGAGTTTCTGTTACTCCATACTCTCTCATAAATATGCCAAAAACCGTAAATTACAACTATAAGTCGAAACTAAAAAGAATAGGCCTTATGCATGTGTTCAGCTTCAGCAATGTTCTCGACACGTTACACATACTGCCTGTTAAGGAGACGATGGTTTATTAGGTGAAAAACTGATTAATGGGTTTAAGCTTAGTAAGACCTAGTTGGCTAACCTGGGGAGTACTGGACCATAGCAGATCGATCATCAGTGGGCTACGTGAGCACTTAAAACGTGATAAGTGAAAGATAACAGTGTGATTTAGCCTCTATTCAAACGTACCGTAGTTTTTAGCTGTGATCTTTGTTTGATTGTGAGCGAGATTGAAAGAGTAAAAGACACTTGTGTTAAGAAGTCACTTCGTTCAAAGTAATTTATATAGTAACTCATATAAACGATTTATAAAAATCACATTAAAAAATCACTCCGATTAAAAACCGATTTTTAAAAGCTAAAAGAAAAAATCATTTGAAACATACCATTGGCCATTCCGCAAGGCAGGGAACACGGGACCCGTTAGCACCGTCAAGGTGCTCACAGCCCACAGCCCCCATTCCTTGTTACAGCAACGTGCAGAGGACAAGACCCTAGGAGTAGACCAGACCGCGGTTACCAATGAGAGAAACATAGTCGCCTACTTCGATCTACTGATCTATCAAGTACTAGTACTGAAAGTGTGGGCTAACAGTGCTTAGGTGTTGATTAATCTATCTAGATCGTCGCATGTAACTGATCTCGGACTAAGGGCAGTATACTAATGGATCAAACATGTTAACGTCGCACCCACTGCTACTCTTCACCGCCATCTTGCACGCCCGCTACAGAGAGAGAGACGACGACTCCTGCACCACCACCGCATACCTGTCGTAGCGCTAAACACAGATGGTCATCCACATCACTGTCCATGCACCGAGCTCGCCTCGCACTGCTATCGGTGCCATCGCCTAGCGCTGGCTATAAAGCCAAGATTAGCGACTATCTTAACCTCTTCTTCGCATACCCTCACTCACGAACCCACTATAACTATTTCCTTGTCCACGTGAAGTTGCGTCATTACCATCATCCCCAAATCCGTTAAGCCTTGGTCATCCTAAAAATTCCTCATATATGTCCTCTCTTCCTATCAAATTGACTGTGTCCTTAGCACCTCCTCACCACCACGATGCTATCCTGTAGCTCGCTGCGTTCGTCCACAGCTGCCAACACCAACATTTCACATGCCTTCTCGAGCCAAGATGCCACAACCACCAAGCTCCCCTCACCCCACTGATGCTCAAACCGTCGCCAATTTGGCCGAAGCTTCACCGCAGCTCCGCTGTGACGTACCCCTGTTCTGGCCAAGCTCTACCGTCACCAGCCATCTCCAAGTCACCATCGCCCATGCATATGCCCAAAATAGGTTTCTTGTGTTTGGTTTGTGCTCGCCGTCGTCCATCGTTACCGTCGCCGAATTCGACGTTGACGCTACTTTCCCTGTCTCGGTGGCCAAGAGAGCAAGCTCCAACTTGTTTTGGACTAAGCTAGGCCATGTGCTCTCC
Organism: Bonia amplexicaulis; assembly: GCA_036346245.1. Taxonomy (NCBI): domain Eukaryota; kingdom Viridiplantae; phylum Streptophyta; class Magnoliopsida; order Poales; family Poaceae; genus Bonia; species Bonia amplexicaulis. Next base: position 18,251,439 of record CM070750.1, on the reverse strand, counting down.
AGCCACCGAGGTGGGCTGGCAAAGCCAGCCTGAGCAATTTTTTGGCAAAATTGGCCAAACTGGAATAGCTCTGATGCGGATACGCACAAGCTTAGCACTTTTCAGTCAAATACATTATTTCACTGGAAAGAAGTATTGAGCCGCATTAAATATTGTCAGGTGAATTTGTTTCTCAAGGAGTTTCTTTTAATTGATGATAAACTTGGAATACTACATCATACTATTATTTTATGTATTCTTAGGTATGATTCATGTGAAGACTTGGGAGGGCAAAAGGGAGGAGCACAAGGACTTAAACTACAAGTTTTGGATAAGATTTTCAAGCCAAATTCGGATCTCCCACGTACTCAATCCAATTCAAACTCGGATTCAACTCAGAATTCAATTCGGATTCTGTTCGGGACAGCCTGACAGACAGTTACTAAAAATGTCATAACTCTCACAAACGGAGTCCGATTTAGGTGTTCTTGCACTCGTTGGAAAGATAATTTCAAGGGCTACGCAATGGATCCAGCCCCACCTTCAAATTAGTCACGGATTAAAAGTTATGACCAAAATATTGTGACGGCTTAATTTTAGGTTTTTTCCTTTTGTGTGAGTTTGTTTCCAAATACATGTAGGGATGAGTTGGAGTTGGTTTAGGACCTCTTGGCCAGCCATGAGGTGGAGAGGGTACTATATATTGAGGGTTAGACCCCATTGTAAGGCGGACCACGTTTGAGAATAATAAATCTACTAAAGTTTGTTCGAGTTTAGCATTGTTGCCTAAGTTCCATAGGGAATTAGGAGTGATTTTCTTCAATCAAGATCGTTCAGCCTTTCCATTGGGAATTGGGTGCACGATAGATCTTCGCTTGGTGGTCGGCGAAATCAACACGAGTGTGATTTGGCGGATTAAAGAGTGTTTGTCCCTTGCATTGGCATTGGAGGATCATTACGATTCATCAAGACTCTCGTGAGTATCCATCCTACGTCGAGAAGATCGGGCGACCCCGTATCAAGCTCGTACTGTACAGACAAATATTGTTTATAACCTAACTCAATACTATTCAACGGAGAAGCTACCGGAGCAACTGAAGTAGATGGTGTCAAATTTGAAGACTATCAAGAATTGGTCGAAGACCCTGGATAAAAGGCAAGTCACATGTTGTTCATGTTGATCACACATTATTCAATTATCACTACTTTCATTTATGCTATTTGACCACTGTTATTTACATAACCATTAACCAATCATGCTGCCGATAGGATACGAAGAGCAGTGCCTCATCTTTACACCTTAAATGACGAGAGATGGAGACTTCTTTCCAAACAGTTTAATTTTGATAGGAATCATGAAAAAAAATCACAGGTTCAAGATGAACCTAAATAGATGTATAGTTGTACTGCAGCACACAAATACATGAGAAATGCTAGTGGAGCCCTAGGTGATCCAAAAGGCCGCTAAATCATCGTTTAATAACAACCAGGGAATTTTCTTAAACTTTACGATAATTGAGTTAATTCCCGTGCTCCGGCCCCCAAACAACGGCGACGGCAATCCACATGCTAGCCACAGAGGCCACTTGATGCAGTTAATGTGAACGTTGTGGACAGGGGAACCGTAGGGCAGAGGTTAAGGCTCCGTCCTAAATAACTTATCTCTTCTGACATCAAAAGCTAAAAATTATTTAAAACATGTTAGCCTTTTAATGTAGTTATTTTCTTCTTTTTTTTCTTCTTTTTCTCCTTTTCTTTTTTCTTTGTATTATTCATGAAAATATAATGGGTTTTTTATTTTTCCTAGTCTTTATTCATCTTCTTTTAATTGAATATCCTAGAAAAACTAACGGCAGATATAGTATTATTTCAATTAAAAGTCATAACTAAAAGTTAAAACTATAATACTTTTGAACAGTGTCTGAGGAAGGCGGGGACGGGCAGCCGCATGGAGGTGAGGACGGTGGGAAACGGTAGACCTCTAGTAAACCTAAAGAGAAAGACAGGGAGGTGTACGGGACGATGAGAACGAACCAGTTGAAAACGTCGCTGAAGGCCGGCCGTAGAAACCCCCAGATGTGAGGTGGGATTGATAGCGGTGTCACACGTTAGTCCGGTAGATTTTCGCAAGTGTGTTGCTGAGCTCTGTTCCACCCTTTCAAGGCTCCAACGGTAGTAAAAAAAAATCCTAAAGCCTCTCGTCCGGCCATGATTTTCAGTCTTTTTGTTTTATTTGGTCCCACAGTGCCGCCTTAATTTTAAAATTAGTTTTATATGACACGAAATTACAAATCTAGCCTCTTGCCAAACGCGGAAGAACCACCGGCTAATGTGTGGTTTCTACCACGCTACCCGACCGTGGCAGCATCTGGTCACCAAGGTAGCACCCCCAGTGTGGCGCAATTTGGCCGGACGTGGCATGTGCCACGCCTCCTAACCGCGGTAGGGAGCAGGAGCGCACCATGTCTCGATGACATAGGAACATGTAGAACATCATTGGTTAGTGAGCCACATGCATTGGCCCTCCCCATTTCTCGAACGCACGGAATCATGGAGAGCAGACACAAATGATGGGTTCTTTTATACTGTGGTTTATAGCTTAAATTTTTGAATTCTAGTTGTTCACGAGAGGCGGTATGCAGAGCAAAATAGTCGCATGCAATTTTGGCCGGTACAGTTGAATTCAGTACACTTTCATTACAATCTTCCTGTTAACTCCCTAGTTACTTTAGTGTCAATGTTCTAATATCAATCTTACGTATAATTTTTGGTTCAAGGAATTTCTCAGATACCTAGCCACGCACAAAGAAAGATCATGAATTTTATATAGGTTTGGGTCTTCTTCGGAGAATGACAACTCTACTCCTGTGTTGCTATATTGTGTGTACTGATTACAAGAGAAAGAGTAATGATATATGTCTTGCGCTTCTTTCTCCAATCGCGAGTCCCTTCCTCCCTGACGTCAGCTCTTATATAGCTTCGAATGGGTGGCGGTTGTTCTATGCCAAGAGATGTCTTAACATTTCAAATAAGAAACCGCCTTGTAAAAGTTATTGTCAGTGACATGATGTCTCTTCGTCATCAGGCGGTTATCGCTAAGGGCAGGGAGAAGTTATGTACAGTTATTCCAGAGAACAACTACGTACATTAACTGATTTATCAGACACACCCACAAAATAGCAGATTATCGTAGACAAGCTAGTCAAAGTTAAACTAGTAGTAAAAGAGTCTACAATCACAGGATGATGTAGAACGACTTATTACTATGTCATGCTTGTAGAAAGACTTATGATCATGAAGCGGTCGTGAAAAAGCTTACAACCATCTGGTTAGATCTTTCCTTTACGAATATAAGGGGTATACTTAAAGAGTATAACGATGTAATAAGATTATTTATAGATAAATAATAAATTAAAATTATTGTATCATCATTATGTAGTATAAGCTATAAAACATAAGTAAAAAGAATGCATCCAATGTCAATGCATTGAGCCACATGCATTGGTGATGTGAGCAGACACGCATGGAATCGATTTTTTATCGGTTGCTACATGCAATTGAGTAATCCTCGGCACCTATCCACAGGGGCGCCCTGCCTCCCTAGCGTGCCAAACTATGTCGTGCTCGTCGGTGATGCCCGGTTGCTGCCGTGATCGGGTGACACGGTACGAGCCACGTGTCGCCACTAGTTCTTTCACGCTCGAAAAAGAAGATAGATTTGTAATTTCATATTTTATAGGGTTAATTTTAAAATTAAGATGGCACTATGTGGCCAAATAAAAAAAATCTGATTTTCAATCGGAAAAGACACCGCATGTCTCGCCGCTTTTTACAGCAGAGGGACAGATGCACGGAGGAAGCAACGGCGAGGTGAGAATAAGGGCAATGTGGGAATCGGTCTCTTGGTAGCAGGACAGTAAACATTGTCGGCTTTTATCTACTGCTTTTGGAATGTTTTGCATTGGATGGCAATGTTGACGTCGCTGCTTGCCTGGGATGATATTTGCCGTTGGTGGAACATGGCACTTAGCCGCGAAGCTTTCTCCTGAATTTTGAGCTCACTTCTTGTATTAGGCTTGCTAATTTGCATGGACTCGTGAGATTTAATACAACCCAATACAGAGCCACTTGATCCAATGACGTTCTAGTCGACTCTTGAATGCCCATAATTAGTTGTGCTTTTTCACCTTTGTGGATAGCAGAGTTCTTCCCCGGAGAGAAGAAGCTCCTAACCTCTCCCGACGAGCTTCCATCCGCTGAATAGGCTCTCAGGGCAACAATTTGACCGGCGATGTCAGAAAGAACACACGGAGACCGTAAAAGACTGTACATTAAACTTTTCCCATACTGTAGCATTTTTTACTCGCTGTCTCTATCCAGTATCCACAACCACATCTGGGGCAAGTTGTGACTTATAGCTATAATTACACTGTAGCGACTGAAATTTTATTGTAGCTGAAGATGACTTATTTAACGTAATTAAATTTTAAAAAATTTAAAAATAGAAAAAATATGCTAGCTCATCACGGACAACGCAAACGAATACTAAAAAAGAACAGGCAAAAAAGCTCAAAAAAACCAAAAGTTCAGAAAAGACAAAATTTATAAATAGTGAAAAATAAACCAGAAATTGAACCCGAAACAAGCGGAGCCTTAGAAACCATCTGCAACATTCTTTTCTTTCTACTTCACTCCAAACGTGTACTCGTAAATGATACGAACAGATTATCCACACCAAAATCGGATCAAATTAAGATGCTGGCAACGAAGAAAGAAGACGACAATACAATATAAGATTCAAAGGTGAATCTGCATATCGCAGGTTGGGCACGTTCTCACGATCTTGCTGCGATGAATCCAAGAAACAAGGAACAAACAACCAATAGTGAACCACATGTATGAACAGATCTGCCTACAAAGGACGCGCAGCGAAACAAACAGTTTTATCGGTTTTAAGTTGGCAGAAATGCCTGTGCAGATTGCCTCCCAATGTTACTGCAGTATCAACTGTGCCCTACTATTGTCGCATCATTAGCCCCACTGTTACTGCAACACCAACTGCGCATGCCGTATGTCCCCCAGGCAGTACGCAAGATAAACTCATAAAAAGCATGATGGATTCGAGAAAATATCTTGCCACATTCCCCCACTGAAAAAACATCCATAAAATGCCCCAGGTGTGGAAAAATCAAGGGTCAAGATTTGATTGTTTTTTCGATCATGGTTGTGTGGTAAGTGTACTTCTCGGTTCTGTACCAGAAAAAAGATCCAAGAATAGCTCACATTGCCTTCAGAACAACATAACACGGCTAACAAGAGTCAATCAAATGTCCATCCACCACTCTGGTTGTGATTTTTTTTTCTGAAAGAAATTGGGAACAAACCAGGTACTACTGCCTCCTGCCCCGTCCTTTCTTTGCTTGCTGTTGTTCTGCCTGTTCCTTCCCCGAAACATCACTTATATCAGCTGCACAGTGGAAAGGAATCCAAATTAGTGAAACAATTTAGTACTTGATGTACCATAACTGTAGCACTGGAGAAGACAATGAAGAATACCATCAGGCCCACGAGTCATGAGAGCGAAAAAGATGTTGTTCAGCTTTTCCATCTTCTTTGCATCCTGAGCTTGATCAGTCTTAAACTTCAAGCACTGCAGTAATTACGTTTCAGTCAGCTAAGCAATTAAGTGGTTTATTTCAAAGTATATACTAAACGCCGCTGACACCAGAATATTAGAACAGTTAGCCATTAATAAAGGACAGCATACAACATAAATTCGCTGCTACCAACATAATAAAAACATTCAGTGCAGGACACCAACAGCACTGTAATAAGCTACGCTTTTTAATTGTTCTGTTGTTTAAACAGCTGAACTCCACAAGTGCATACTTGCTTCTATAAGAAACAAGCAGGAAGCAATATCTCTGTATTTTACACATCCATCACATAACCCCAGATTCAGATCATCATATTAAATAAGGGCAAGTTTAAGGTTCTGGCTTTCTTTACGAATTATGGTAAATGTTAGGAAATAAGGCCCATATTCCAGAGATGGTGCAAAAAAATCAGAATAAAAAACAAGCTAAGCAAAGCAATAATATTACCATGAACTTAAAGTTATGCCTTACATGAGTCAGCATATCTTAATGCACGACAACCATTGTGGACAGTTACTCAGTTCAAGTAACACTAAAAACACCAGAAAGGACCTTAAGTGCTTTTGCTGCAAAAACTTAATGGACATATTCATGAGGACAGGCAACAGGAAGCATAGGTCAAGAATAGTCATCTAAATTCATTTACTTAAAAACTACTAGTACAATTCATATTGTACAAGTCATTCAACAATACTTTCACATCAAAATATTCCATGATCCTCTGTCAAACTTTCTTCCTACTATGGTAAACTGATCTCCAACTATGAAATAAGAATGCAATTGTAAATAAAATACAGCTCTAACTGATTGTTATTTAACAGGTAACTAACTAGTACAAAAAATGGATATCCAGCCTTTACACCACGAATTATCAGCTAGCCAAATTGTACTTCTATAAAACAATGGATATTACTTGCATGAAACTCAATGATGTCATTGTATTGTCCTAAAGACCAAAAGCACCCAGCATAGCATGAAAGCGGAATCACTAAGTAGCTTTGTAATTACTTGTGTGGAAATGATGTCATTGTATTGTCCTATAGACCGAAAGCACCCAGCAAAGCATGAAAGTGGAGTCGATAAGTAACTTATATAAAACAATGGATATTACTTGTATGAAACTCATTGTATTGTCCTATAGACCGAAAGCACCGAGCAAAGCATGAAAGCGGAGTCACTAAGTAGCTTCGTAATTCCTTAATTAAGCACAATGTAACATTGGTGCTTGCACAGAAGGATAGACAGTGGTATGTCATGGACCTCATGGCTCATGTCTGGGTATCCTAATTCTAATTATAACGTCACCCCACTTTCTGCAGCATAATATTTTACTCAGGGGTTTGATTGGTGATGCGCCCCAATTAGCATCAAGTAACAAAAGCAATCTTGTAAATCAGGTCAGTATTACATGTGGTATTGCATCTGATTTACATGAGGAAAAGGGTGTCCTAGTTGAGAAGGAAAAGAAAGATGCACAAGTGCTAACCATGGAAACAACACATGTTGTGTTCACGTGTGGGCCAATGATCCAAGAAATTGTGCTCTATGTATGCATGGGATTAAGGTGTGTGCATGGACTGGATACTGGCTATACATGCACGCGCGCACTTACTTGCACGGAAACCAAAAGAAATAACGACGGAGGTTTAAGCCAGGAACATGAACTAGAAATAAATCAAACAAGAGATAAGAGTCAAGCTGCTACAAGATTTTGTTGGAGACAAAGGGATATCAATCTGTTTTAAGCAACAAGGAATCAGGGGGGGCGGTGGGCAGTCGTGTGGATAGCTTTCTATTGCATGGCATTGCTCATGGTCGATGTGTTTGTTTGCCTGCGTGCTTATCTATCCCTTCGTGATCTCGGTTGGGGTCCACCCATGATCGTGACAATGGCAACTACAACAAGATGGTGTGCCATATTAAGAAGTGTTGAGTCGGTTCCCTTTTATTTAGTTTGAAACGGATAAGCGGCCGAGATGTAAAAGGCTCATTATTATATTAGGAGATTATTTGCACGCTTAGGAAAGTTCAACAATTAAGGTAGGATATTTCCGATTGGGTCCTAGTCTAAATATGTGTACAGGCATATGGTCCATAAAAGGTGTAGGCAGTGTGCCTCTTGTAATTGTTGAGCTTAGATTATGAATTGAAAACATGTATGTGTTTCGGCCGTGTGCCGTTGGGGTGAATCCCTGTGTTACGTGTCAACAGTTCCCTGTCTAGTGTTTGTAATTGCTCCATAGATCAACAATTGTTGTTCTTGGGCTGCATGCAGAATCCTTGTGGTTCAACTCACTTAATTCGTGCCAAAACCATTGGTGCGGTTTGGTGGTGCTTGCTACGCAGCATTGTTTCTTTCTCTGTAGATTGATTCAACGCCGTTCTACTTATCGTTGCTGCTGTTCCACTGTGAAAGATCGGGCTAACCTACGGATTTCATCTCATCTCAAGGTTTGATCTGCATCAATTGGTACAACTAAAAGTGACATCCCCATTGCACCATCGCATGCCAGCCAAAAAGTTGCTAATAACATTCTCTTTGTATAGAATGAAATGAGTTCGCAACTTCGCATTGTTGTAAAGTGCCTAGCTACTTGGATTGTGTGGGATATAGGTGATAAGGTGCTCATCCACACACAAAACCAAAAAAAAAAAACTAGGAGCAGTCAATTTAACATTATAATTCACATTGTCAGTTCCTTCACATACATCCATAGCCATTATTTTGCCATGGAAGAGTAATATTCTCATTTCATTTGACATAGACAGAATCACTAAAGGGCAGAAGGTTTATCTTAGCCACATATGAAATCCTATCCCATTCATTCAACCACAAGCATAATCTTTATACATAAAATGGAATATTGCTGTATTAGAATGTAGCCAAATAAATATTGGATAGTGTTTTTTTTTGTGTGGAATTATTACGGTGACGGATTTCTAATCAGAAAAGTAACAGAAGAGCACAAAAGCTAACAACTAACTCAACCTTTTGTAGTTTGCTATTTTAGTCTCTTTGAACAGTCAGAGATCATAGACAACAAGAAGCATAGAATGATTAGCAAATCTGGATTAGAAAATGTAGACAAGCTGTTGTATAAATCAAGGAGAGCAAATACATATTTAGGTTTTGCAAGTCAAACACATTAATACATAGGATTGAAACTATGCACACTAAAGAAGTACCGCACTGGACAAAGCAAGTCAAGGAACTCAAAGGAAAAAATGTCTAGATTATGAAACAAGATTACATTTAAATGATGATTCACTAGATGGATTAGGAAAAAACTCAACAAAGTCAATCCATAACCAAGCATGCATCACTAACAACCAAAGCAGAAACCACTGAACTACAACTTAACTAAGCAAGAATGAAAATAGACCGTTTGATTCATGTGAAGTCTCTTTTCTTCCATCTGATCCAATCATCTTATGAACTCAAATGTTACATAGTTGACCTTTAAATTATACACTAAACAGAGAGGCTTGAAAGAAAAAAAAACAACTGCCATATTTCAGTGGTTCTGCAAGTGAAGTGCTTTCCAATGGTACGTACTGCTTGAATGTCCAAGCGCAGGACAGAATATCATTTCATTGTCAACTCAACAGTACATCATAAGCTGACTAAGGTTTTAATATAATACTTATTCATTTGAAGATTTCATCTCGAAGTGAATCTTCCTTGAGAAACTATGACAATTCAATCATATGTTGTGGGAGATCTATTGCAGCAACGCAATGTCCCCGCACAAATTTGAGGGAACAAGACATGATTTCTCAAATTGCAGAGCACAATCAGATGCACAACTATATGGTTATATTTGATTCCAATGCAAATATGCCAGAGGGACTATGTTCTAGAATAGTGAAATAACTAATAGTACAAATAACAGTATGGCACCACATAACACAGTTAATAGATAACAGCTATTTAACATAGTCACTGCAGTTGTTTATAAACAATTTGTCGAATAAATCTGAAAAATCTACCACTGATAAAAATATCTGGATATCTGATGTAAGACAGATGCTGAGTCCACAGTCCACTAAGATACAAGTTATGATTCAGACATGCACACTTAGAAGACGAAGAAATCTGATGGCTTATGTGAAGATGCAGCACCTAAGGATTCCCCAATAAAATTAGATAAACATCTTTCAAGTTTCAGCTTAACAAAATAGTAACCTTCTGCACTCAATTAATCACATAAAACAGATCAAAGTTCATATATGCAAAAAAACTAACTACCTTTGGAAACGAAGTGGGCAGGAGGACCGCCTGCTAATTCATTAAGAGAGAAAGAATGAAACCAACTAGTATTCACAATAGTACGTCCTTCCTAAATAACAATCATTTGCTTCAAGTAGAAAGCAAAGTGCACCTGCCCACATTTGGGTAACTATTGTGGAATAGTACAATTCACTAATGCCTGCTAGCCCTTTACACCTTTCAACAAAAATTAAGCAATCGCTCAAATTTGGGATGTCAAGCAGCCATTTGAGATGCAATTAGCGTCTCACTATCTTTTTGTACTTCAGAACAAGCTTATGATGGAGCCCAAACTTACATGATGGGCCCAAAATTAAAAATAACTCATCAAAAGAGATGCTACTAATGCATTTTCAGAATGCCATTTAGCTCCCTTGCCCCATTTAATGGCGTTTGCTCATACTCCTGCTAGTATACCCCTGCGGTATTCTCTCACGGCACATGCTACTATATAGCAAGATATGTCAGAATCCACACAATCTACAAATAATCTCAATCGACACGGCGAGGCGTCTCATTAGAGACGCAACAAAACTGCTCCATGGGAAGCCGCATTTTCCGATGCACAAAATCTACCAGAACCCTCGATCGGCTCAATTCTAAGTTGTAACACGCATTTCGCAGTGGCACCCGTGATCGGCATCTAAAGCACAACACTTCCTCGTCTAGAAATAATGAAACGAGCATAAATCTAGGCAGGAAAAAAAAGGGTTTGGGCGCGGTACCTCGCGGTCGTCGGTCACCTTGAGCACGAGCTTCCCCTCGCAGTGCCGGTACTTCACCACATAGCGGGTCTGGAAACATACGCAACGGATTAGATCGAGAAGCGGATAGGGAGAAGTAGGGGTGTTTGGATGAGGGGAATCGTGGAGGAAGGAAGGACGGAAGGATAGGCTCGCGGCGTACGGCGGCGGGGTCGGCGCGGAAGAGCTGCACGGACCGGTCGACGAACTCGTCCCACGAATCGACGTACACCATCGCTGCGTCGGCGCTGGCCGGAGGCGAGGGCTGCGGCACGCCGCCGTGTGGTGTGGTTGGATCTGGGTGTTTGCGGGAGGAGGCCGCCGCGGTTTAAATAGGGTTTGCTACTCCGGTCGGGTCGCCGGGTTGGACTTGCGTGAGGGAGGGGGCGAGGGCCGATGGGTTCCGTTCTCTCTCTTCTTTGTCAGTTGAGTGGTACGCTTGGTAGTTGGAACTTGAAATTGAAAGCAGAAAATTTCTAAACTTTGCGTTGAAGACTGGTATGTTCTTTTTGTGTTGAGGGATATTAGTCTAATAAATAGTGATTATTAAAAAATAAAATTCATTGAAAAGGAAAAAGTCTGAGAACACATAAAAAAATTATTTGATCGGTTGCCAGATTACTCATGGCTGAGAGTTCAAAAAAAAAGATGACTCATGACTAAGATACGCGTCATGGATTCTTTTGAGTTCCAGGACATATTTATAGAACAAGAGTTTTCAAAAGAAACAGTTTAATTGTTTAGAAACATAAAAAAAATTATGTTCCAAATGAAGCTCTAAGAGCATCTATAGTAATTGCACCAATAGCAAATATAGGAGCCATCCTACCATCCTTTGCTCTGAAGTGGAAATTTGTTTTCGATTCCACTATTAAATTCAAATCATTTGGGCTTATTTTTTGTGGCTTATGGTAAAAAGCATACTTGAAGCCTCTCGAATTATTTAACATAATTAAATTTAAAAAATTTAAAATATAAAAATATGTTAGCCCATCTCGAGACAACCGAATCCCGGGCAAAAAGCTAAAAAGTCAAAGTTCGAGAAAAGGCGAATTTATAAATAGTGAAAAATAAGCGTGCAAGAAAGGATCCACCTCAAAGGTCAAAGCCATAAAAGCCTCTCGAATAGCTTCTCTCTCCTGACACACTAAATCGTCGTCGTATCTTGCCATTGGACACTAGAAATTGAACTCTCATGTTACCATGATGGTATCTATCTCGTTTTCCTCTTCGATAAAGCCTTTTCACACTCTCGGTTCTAAACACTAGCATTGCCTCTACATGATCCTCGATGCCCCACGAGTTATCCTGGGCTACTCTAACTCTTTTTCGGTGTCTTCTTCTACCGACAAAGACGAAGATGGAGAAGGGGTGATCTGGAAGGAGGTTGGCAAATCTGGAAGGTATCTTCCATGATGTCCGCCTTCAATGGCCGACTAGGGCAGTGGTGGTTGGAAATGTGCAATTGTGTTGGCATCGACCTAGGTATGCAGAGCACAACAACGTTGAACACTCTGACATATGGGTCCTATGTGATTTATTTGCCCCGTTTCAAATAGCGATGACTTCTAGCTTCCGAAAGCCAAAAGCCATTTGAAATGTGTTAGCTGGCTTTTTTCTTTTTCTTTGCATTATCCATAGAGATATAACGGTGTTTTTATTTTTATTTTTAATTAAATATGTTAGAAAAAACTAACAGCTATTGCATTATCGCTTTAGCTAAAACTCACGATTCTATGATTCTCACAATAGTGTGTTATACACACAATTTCGATTATCAGCAACTTAGGGAAAGGAATGGTAGAATATTACACGTGCGATTACACTTCACAAGTCGGTGCCACAGGCTAATTCTTGTCACGATCCACCCCGCAGGCCGGTGCCACTAGGTTGATGCCATTGGGTCCACCCTTCATAAGAGCGGAGACAAACAGGATAAACAAATGGGCTTTTTGGTTCCATTTCGATGTGTGCGTCAAAAGGAGTAACATTGCCTTGAATCTTGGCAAGGCCAAATGTTGCGATCATTGCCTTGAACCTTCTTTTAAATGTTTTCAATAGTATAGACTAGGTTTTTACTAAATTTCCATTACATTTCGTCAAATGTTGGCGCTCGATCACCCTCCTTTGCCTCCCAGTGCCCTCGCCATGGCTGGCGACCTGCGGTCGTCCTCCTCACTCGACCATCCCGTGCCTAACCTAACATTCGGTGTGCCACTACCTTGCCATGTCTCCTCTCACCACCCTTCCATCGCCGCCTACCACCCTTCGTCACCGCCCAATGCCCTCCGCTACCGTCCACCACTGAACCACCGCTTCCCTAACCTCTCTTTACACCCGAGAAGCGTGGTGAACCCATCGATGGCCGCAGCACCACCGCCTTCTTGTCGAACTCAAGAAGATAGGGGAGAGAACTAGAGTGCTAGGCGAGGGCATCTGGTCGGTGTGGGAGCGTCGTGGTCGAAGATGGCGATACGATATGGCGCTAGATGGCGATACAAAGTCAATAGATTCAACGGCGGCAACCCCCATTGATGTGAGCAGAGAGAAGAGATCGAGAGAAAGTAAGAGAGATAAAACGATAAAGAGCTATGGTGTTGTTTTGAGGCCCCACTTATTTCGGTTTGAGCTTTTAACTTATCTTTCACTATTTCAAAATTAAATCTTTTCTGGCCTTTTTAAGCTTTTTTGCCGGTTCTTTTTTTCCGTATTCGTTTGCATTGTCTGTCATGGGCAAACCTATTTTTCCCTTTTTTAATTTTTTAATTTTAGTTACATCAAATAAACCACCATCGATTCAATTTCAATCGGTCAATGTAATTTCGGCCAACTTAATTACAACGCAACCCAACCGAACAACACCTTAAGTGGAACAATATACCGTTTCTTTAGTTTTTCTTTACTTAAGATTGCTTTGACTGCTGTGTTTATAAACTAGTGCTCCTCCGAAAAAGAAAAGGTTCACAAAATATAGAAGTTCTTGCCTCTCCCCGATTTGGAGGGAACAGGACCCGCGCGCTCAGATCATGAGAAACCATTTGGCGCTAAAAGCCCTTTCTTTCGACCCTTCCCCACAATTTGGCCCCACCGGTCCCCCTCCCTCCGCATTCCAACCTGGTTTGCGATACGACATACGAATGGTGTGCCATACGTAGCGGAGCGGGTGAAAGATGCAAATCTTGAACACAGATGGTGCGCACAATTCACTTCCAAACAACAAAGCGCGAACCGCAAGCGGTCACCGAGACTTGGCGCCGCGCTGCCCTAAAACCCTACTGCCTGGTACGCAGGCACCCCGAGGCATTTCATCGAACACCCTGCCTGCGCTCACCGATTGGCACGCTCTTCCCATGGGCATTTCATCGAACGCCATCTCTGCGTCCACAGATTGGCACTCGTTTGCACATTTCACTATGCGTGCAAGCTGCAAACAGAGCACAAGATGTATCGATAAATAATAGCTTGACTCATTACGTTACATTACGAACAAGAACCAGTAACACAGCAACAATTAAAACATTATGGAGCACCCAGTACATGTACTACTACTAGGACTAGGATTCTAAGAGCAAGCGAGCATGAAGCGCGAACAAGCAAGAAGGTATAGGCAACCCAGGGAGGAATTGATGAGTGGATCAGAAGTCCTCGTCGATGCTGAAGACGTGGTTGCAGGCGGCGCCGCCGTTGAGGCTGGACATGACGGACGCCTTCTGGTAGTCGCCGACGCGCTTCTCGAAGAAGTTGGTCTTGCCCTGCAGGGAGATGAGCTCCATCCAGTCGAAGGGGTTGGCGACGTTGTACATCTTCTTGCAGCCCAGGGCCATGAGCAGGCGGTCGGCGACGAACTCTATGTACTGGCTCATGAGCTCGCCGTTCATACCGACGAGCGCGACGGGGAGCGCGTCGCAGACGAACTCCCTCTCGATGTCGACGGCGTCGGCGACGATCTCGAGGACGCGGGCCTCGTCGAGCTTGCTGCGGAGGAGGTCGTAGAGGAGGCAGGCGAAGTCGCAGTGCAGGCCCTCGTCGCGGGAGATGAGCTCGTTGGAGAAGGTGAGGCCCGGCATGAGCCCGCGCTTCTTGAGCCAGAAGATGGCGCAGAAGGAGCCCGAGAAGAAGATCCCCTCGACGCAGGCGAAGGCGACGAGGCGCTCGGCGAAGCGCTCGCCGCCGTCGATCCAGCGCATGGCCCAGTCGGCCTTGCGGCGCACGGCGGGGACGGTGTCGATGGCGCGGAAGAGGCGGTCCTTCTCGGCGTCGTCGCGGATGTAGGTCTCGAGCAGCAGCGAGTACATCTCGGAGTGGATGTTCTCGATGGCGATCTGGAAGCCGTAGAAGGCGCGCGCCTCGGCGACCTGGACGTCGGACATGAACCTGGAGGCGAGGTTCTCGAGCACGATGCCGTCGGAGGCGGCGAAGAAGGCGAGCACGTGGGAGATGAAGTGGCGCTCGTCCGGGGACAGCGCGGTGTCCCAGTGGCGCGCGTCGGCGGAGAGGTCCACCTCCTCCGCCGTCCAGAAGGACGCCACCGCCTTCTTGTAGAACTCCCAGATCTGCGGGTAGCGGATGGGGAACATCGAGAAGCGGTCCGACGACTCCGCCAGCAGCGGCTCCTCCGCGTCGCACGCGGGCACCAGCGTCAGCGCGGCCGGCATCTTCGGTATACTACTCGGTGGCTTTGGGGTGGGATATGGGGAGACTTCGGGGTGGGATTCGGTGGTCTTGGGATGGGGAAGGGAGAGGGGGATTTATAGGGTGGGTGGGAGAATTTGAATTGGAATGGATTTGGCGGTGGCGTGGGAGGGAAGGAGGAGGGAGGACGAGCGGATAAGGCGCCGTGCGGGGGAAGATTGGGGGAAAAGGTTTTGATTTTTTGCCGGGGGTTCTGAAATTTTGGGGAAATTTTTAGGGGGAAGAGCGGAAGGGAGGCGGAGCCGCGGAGGAGAGCGTCCGGTTGGCGTCGTTAATTTTGGGAGCACTCGGCTCGGCAGCCTCGGCTGGCCTGAGACCATTGGAGTTGGGCTTATAGGCCCACTTCATACGATTTTAGTTTATGGTTTCTTTTCGTTTTTTTGTTTTTTATTCCTTTTTATTATCTTAAAAGATATAGCAGTATTTTTTTCTTTTTAATTACTTTTCTCTTTTTTTACTTAGAAAAAATCAAACGGCAGCTACAGTGCAATTGCCACACAAAAGCCAAAAGCCATGGCTTTGAGGGTGCATTTGGTCTTGGTGCTGACATGGTTTTGGTGAAATTTTTAATTTTCTTTGTTTACTGTCAGATTACGAAGAGATAGATACTCACTTGCAATTTTGGTGGTGCGGATGTTGGGCTTTTAACATGTAGATCGTTTAACTTGTAAACCCCGTCTTAAGAAAATACTCCATTTAAAGTTAGGTACTGCAGCAAAAGTCAAAAGTCACCAACTTCGGAGGAAAAGAACAGGACTTGAAGCCCTTTGGAGCAAGCCATAGGGTGTGTTCTTTTGGGCTAATGGTTTATAGCTTAAATATTTGAATTTTGACTGTTCGTAAGAGGCAGTACGCAGAGAAAAATAGTTATATGTGATTTTGTCCGGTACAGCTGAACTCAATACATTTTTTACTATACTTTTTCTATTGACCCCGCCTTGAAAAAACACATCGTTTAAAAGCTAGTTATTGTAGACAATACAAGCATAAGGCAACTTTAAGCCCAAAAGAACCTGGCCATATTCTATTCAACCTGTTCTGTTATGGTGTGACCGAGTGGGCCAGGTGAATCTTCGGCCTTTGTTCTAGTGTAAGATGAAGCTTGACTAGGTTGACTCCTCTAACCAAAGCTCGTGAGGACCACATAGGTTGAGGCCTCACACCAAGTGACTTTATCTTCCGGCTTTCAGTTTTCAAAAGCCGAAATAAACACATCAGCTTATTAATTTCAGCTTTTTGTTTTTTTCTTTTCTTTTCCCCTTATTCATTTGCATTCTTTGTGGAGATATAAAGGTGTTTTCTTTTTTCCTTTGATTGAATAACTCAGAAAAGGCTAACAATCGCTTCTGATGTAATTTCGGTGAGAGCAGCCGTGCCAGGCTCGGCGAATCTGACATGCACAACCATTCCCATGTTATAACATTTTTGTAGTTAAAAGCCAGAAGTTAATATAAATACCTAACTTTCTGAAACGGCCTCCTCACTCTTCTCACTTCGAAAATAAGGCACGGGTTACGAACGCATTACACACCCTACTTCTCTAGCGCATGCATCATTCTCACTTTCCCCGTCCCTCCTTCCATCTCCGTTAGTTTCAATTTCAGCTTCTGGCTTCTACCTTTTAATTCATTATTCCTTTATTTCTGGCTATTTTTGCCTTTTTTGCCCTGTATTCCTTCGCATTGCCCGTGATGGGCTAATCTATTTTTTCTATTTTTATTTTTTAAATTTTAATTATGTCAAATAAGTCACCATCAGTTACAGTAAAAAATAAGCCAGTTATAGTGAAAAAAGCCATAAATTATCGCCAAACTGAGCACCACCAATAATTTGACCCCGCTCGTTTTAGATTCAGCTTCTGGCCTCTGGCATTTAATTCACTATTCCTTTATTTCATCTTTTTATGTTATTTTGGGGCATTTTTCTTTTTCTTTTTTCCTATATTCCTTCGCATTGTCCTTGATGGGCTAATCTGTTTTTTCCATTATGGAGTTTATTAAATTTAATTACGCCAAATAAGCCACCATTAGTTACAATGAAAAATAAGTCAGTTACAGTGAAAGGCCATAAGCCATCGTCAAACTAAGCACCTGCCCCGGTCAAGTCTGCTTATATAAGCCAGCTTATGGCTTTTTATTGTAGCAAGCTTATTTTGCACTGTAGTTGCTGGTAGCTTTTTTGGCGTAATTAAAATTAAAAATTTTAAAAATAGAAAAAATAGGTTAGCCCATCACAGACAATGCGAAGGAATACAAGAAAAAAGGCAAAAAAAATCCAAAAAGTTAGAAAATGATGAAATTAAGAAATAGTAAACTAAGAGCCAAAAAAAATAGAAGCTGAAGTCGAAATAAGCAAAGCCAAAGCCGTTCTTTCAGATATCACTATTTATTTTAGCTAAAAGTCATCAGTTATACCTAAAAGTAAAAGACATCAGCTAGAAATAAATATGAACAGCCTCTAAAGCGAAGAAGAAGAAGAAAACGTCGGAAATGCAAACCTGCAGCCGTTGCACCTGCAACCCGAATGCTAGCTCTTGGTGATGCATCCAGATTTGTGATGGCTTAGGTATCGGGCCTGTTTGGCAAGTCAAAAGTTGTGCGGCTTTTGGCTTTTGCTACAGTATCTAACTTTCAAATAGAGTATTTTCTCAAGACGGGGTCTACAAGTTAAATGTAGTATACGTTAAAAGCTCAACATTTGTACCCGTCAAAATCGTAAGTGAGTATCGGTCTCTCAAATCATCGTCTGTAAATGACCAAAATTCAAAATTTCACCAAAAGTCATAAGCCGCAACTAAAAAGAACAGGCCCATCGTCATTAGTATGAGGTCGTATAATACGCATGTATTTGTTGTAAAGGAATGCTCTTTTTAGCTTTTTAATTGATTTTTACCTTTGACTTTTTCATTAATTACTATTCATTAGACTAATAAATCCTAGACAAAGAACTTATTCTTTGTGGCTGTGACTTATAGATTTTGCCTGAAAATTTTGAATTTTAATTGTTTGCGACAAAATTACGGAGAAAGATACTCGCTTGCGATTTTGGATAGTACATATGTTGAACTTTTAATATGTACTATAATTAAGTTGTAAACCCTGTTTTGAAAAAAATATTCTATTTAAAAGTTACATAATGTAGCAAGCCAAAAGATGGTTTCAAAAAATCGGAAAGATCTGGCCCAAAAGAACATGCTCCTCCCTCCAATTTGAAATTTGAACGAACAGATGTATGCATACAGTTTGCTATACGTATACCATGTTCTATACAGATAAATACACACACTTTCGCACACAAAAGAATTTTTTTCCATGTATTGCACAAGCACATACACAGTTATGCACACATGCAAATACAATGCACCGTACATCAGTGGCCAGTTAACGGCGGCACGACGGTGGTTAGTGGTGGCCAAATGGACCCGGCATCACGACTAGGCACTCTAGACCCGGCCGTTTAAGGCCAGTCACGCCCGCTAAGCGGGCGGGCACGACACGCCCGGATCGGGCCGTGCCTAGGCAGAGTGCGGCACAGCGTCGACACGGCAGCGCGCCAAGCAGTTCTAACGGGCCGTCTTGCAACCAAGACACATTCGCCTTGCGCCGGCTAAAATTCAAAAAATAGCCGTTTTTGGTTAGGGAAAATTTAAAAAAAATAGCACAAAATTCGGAAAAAAAATCTGAAATTTTTTCTATAAATAGGGGGCATCCGACCTCCATTTTTCACATCTCAAACCTCACTCTCATCTCTCGGTTTATCTGTGACAAATCCGAAAGTGTTTGCGCAAATTTGGTGAAAATTCGGGCAAAATTCCGAAAATTCAAAAATCATCAAAGATTTTTGTAGGAGCTGCAAAGGAGGTAGTAGTGCCATCTTATTTTAATTTTTTGCGATTATTTGTTGGTTTACTTTTTTGGTAATATTTGTTGATTTAATAGTAAGTTAATCGTTCTTTACTATTTCAATTTGCAGTTGATTTAACAGAAAACTACGATTTTGAACTCTCCGAATTTGGCCTCTCGGCGGAGGATATACAACCGTTTCAAAAACGTATCCATCCGCGTAGGATATACAACAAACTGGAGAGGCCGCAGAAACGACGACCACGGTGGCGCCGGGTCCAATCGATCCATCTTCTACTGGCTCAACAAGTGCAGCCAAACCCAAAGCACGGGTGCAAAAAGAACAAGAGCTAGTGCATCAGTAGTTTGGAATGATTTCGACAAGAAGTTCAAGTCCGACGATGCTGGGAATTCGGTGAGGTATGTTGTTTGTAAAATTTGTGGTAATGAATTGACCGCAAAATCCTCGGGTGGGACGGGTCACCTACAACGACATCGCGAAAGGCGCAAAGATGACAAGGAATACAAATCGCTGAACACATTGCAATATAACCCCGACGGCTCGGTATGTACGTGGGAGTACAACCCAGAGGTAGCTCGGAAATCTCTTTGTAGATTGATTGCTTCTCAAGATTTACCTTTAAATTTTGGTGAGTCAGATGCTTTTCAAAAATATAGTAGAAATGCTCATAACCCTCGATTTAGTTATGTATCTAGGCAAACAACAACTAGAGATTTAATTAAATATTATAACAATTGTCGTGATAAATTGAAAGAAATGTTTCATACCTGTACATTATCTATTGCTTTGGCATCCGACATATGGAGTGGTAGGGCTAGAGAAGATTATATTAGTGGTGTTGCTCATTATGTTAATGATGATTGGATAATGAAAAAAAAGAATTATAGGATTTAAATTAATTAATATTTCACGTAATGCTGAAAATATTGCAGAAAGTATTATTAAAGTTGTAGAAGATTTTGGCCTCACGGATAAGATTTTTTTCTATAACTTTAGATAATGCAGCTGCAAACACTAGAGCTATGGAAATTCTTACTCCTTTGTTTAATTCTTATGCACAATCTTTTTTAATACATCAACGTTGTGCTTGTCATAGTATTAATCTTATTGTTAAATCTGGTTTAAAAAGATATATTTGTATTGATTCTTTTAGGGATGCAATTCCATTTATTAATTGTTCTAACCAATGAATAGCTCATATAAGAGTTTTTGCGTAGCAATGAACGTTCGTCCTAGAAATTTTGGTTTAGGCATGCCTGTTAGATGAAACTCTACTTACCTTATACTTAAACATATACATATAAAAGCGCATTATATGTATTCCTTCACACCCAAAGTCATCAATCTCGTAGCTCCTCCAGGAGAGCCCAAGTTAGAGACCACGAACTTCATCGAGGGCGATTGGGTTGTTGGTCAAAAATATTTTCCTTTTAGAACTTTTTCATAAAGCTACACTTTGTCTTTCTAGAGTATACTACCCTACATCTCCTCTAATTGTTCATAACATTCTTGAAATTGCCACTCACCTAAAAGCTTTTGAAAATGATCCTATACTACGGGATGCTGTAGTTGCCATGAAAACTAAGTTTTTAAAATATTGGAGGGAACTTCCTATTTTATATGCATTCGCCTTTATTTTGGATCATAGGGCCAAACTTCAATGATTTATAAATGTTTTACAACTTTTAAGTGATGCTACCGGTTTATACTATTGTACATACTATACATTAGTTACGGATAAATTATATGAGGTATATGATAAATATGAAAATAAGTTTGCGTCTGTGCATTTGGAAAGACCCCCCGTAGTCCCTAGCACCTCTAGGGGGACGATGCAATGGGGCAAGATTTTTGGTTCTTCGTTTAGAGATTCTCGTATTGGTGCAGGTACACATCAGTCAGGAGGAGGAAGGCGGCAAAGGACTGGAGACCTATCAAGCTATCTCAACAGTGATAGCGTTAGCTTCGAGCAAGAGTTGAACATTCTCTCATGGTGGCAAACCCAGAAGGCATCATATCCAGTGCTATCCATATTAGCGCGGGATGTGTTGACTGTTCATGTCTCTGCAGTCTCCTCGGAGTCAGCATTCAGTCTATCTGGAAGAATAATCGAGGAGCGACGAACAAGTCTCTCCAATGAGATGGTCAAAGTCCTTCTGACCATCAAAGACTGAGAACAAGCTGAATCAAGACTGCAACATACTGCAGATAGTAGAGATTTAGAAAAATCTTTTGAAAATTTATAACTAGATAGCAATAAATAGGATTTTTAATATTTTTCTTCACATGTAGTCATTAATGAGCTTTATAGGCTGTACTCTTTTTTCATTACCAAGGTTTTCTCAAGTTGAGTTTTTACTTGATAAAGTTTTTAATGAGGCAGACATCTCATGTAATTTAATAAGTTAATAAAGTTCATTATGTCATTTACAATATTTAGTTTCATGATTAATAATGTCTACAATTTTCTATAATTTTTCTTAATTTTTTATAATTTTTTTACAGATTTTCTTAATTTTCTACAATGTTTTTAATTTTTTCTTTTTTGGCTTAATGGCCAAGACCAAGACGGCCCGCTAAGGCTTAATCGTGCCCAGGTTGTACGACACGGCGTGGCCGTGCTGAGCTCGACCTCGGCCCATGGGCCATAACAGGCGTCTTGGTCCGGGGCCGCGTGCTATCTGGCCCAGAACGCCTAGTGGCCAAGTCGGCGGTGGTGCGGCTCGGCCTCTGCTTGGCATGGATGAGGTACTCGGTCATTGAGTGGAGACCAGGCGAGGCTCGTTCGGCGATGTCGGCGTATACACCGGGAGAAAGAGAGAGTGGTCTTGAGGAAGAAGGTGCCTTCAACGAGGACGAGGCGGACCTCCGATGCCCGACAGCGAGGACGAGTCGCACATGCACCACGGCGGCAAGGCCAAGGTGGAGGTGCATTGCGGTGGCAAGAACAAGGTGGACATGCACCGTCGTGAGGACGGCTGTGCACAACCAACTGATGGTGGCTAAGACGACGATAGTCGGCCGGATCTGGTCGATCACGTCAATTCCCGCGGTGGGAGGCGAGGAGAAACGGATCCAATGAATCCCATCACCGGCAATGAGGACGAAGACCAGATCCACGTATTTGCATTTTGTATTTGCACAAGCATAGATCTCGAAGCCGAAAAACGGGTGGTGCACATTGTGGTTGCATAAAATCCTCGTTCAAGAAGATGCTTGCTTTTTTTAGAAGAAGAAGGTGCTTGATTTTTTTTTGAGAAAGGAGATGCTTGCTTAACAACCTGAGGCTCAAATATATAATTCTTGTGTCATGATTCTAAGAGTGTGTAAATATATTTTGCAACTTATTTAAAGTCCATGTTTCCATTTTTTGTAGTATGAGGCTTATATTTGCAAATGTGTTTTGCAAATGGATGAAGCTCAGATATATAATTCTTGTGTCATGATTCTAAAAGTGTGTAAATATATTTTGCAACTTATTAGAAATCATGGATAACCCTTGTGTGCATGATATTATAGTTTGTAAATGTGTTTTGCAAAATCTGTTGAAGTATATGCACTTATCAGGGAAATCAGAACTACCATAATGTGTTTTGCGGTACTACCTCTAGTCAGAACTACCAGCGTTGTAATCATGGAACTACCGTGTCTGTTGTTGCTCGGAAGACCTCTGTGGTCGAACCAATGTGTTCGAAAACTTGTGTGGTCGAATATCAATGTGATTGGAAACCTGCATGGTCGAGCTGACTAGTTGAACCAACGAGGTCGAAGATCGAAGTGGTAGAAACCGATGTGGTTGCAACCGATGTGGTTGAAATCTGTGTGATCAAAAGCAGTGTGGTCGAAACCGACGTGCTCGAGATCTGTGTGATCGAAACCAGCGTGGTTGGAACCGACTTGATCGAAATTTGTGTGATCTAAACTAGTGTGGTCGAACCGATGTGGTTGAAACAGGCATGGTCGAGACCTGTGTGGTCGTAATGCAACATGGTCGATGATTGACGGAGTGGTCAGAGATTTGTGTGATCGACGTGGTAAAAAATTGACATGGTCGGCGTGGTTTGAGACCAATGTGTCTTAAGACTTACGACTTTGCAGAGTCAGCTCAAATCTCAAAAACTAAACTCAATCTTCCTAGATCAAGAGTCAATTACTCATCACAACCATGGGGTGACCTCCACATGGTCTCACAGAATAACTCAGAAAAGGCTAACAGTCGCTACAATGTAATTTCAGTCGAGAGCCAAAAGCCGTACCCGCTGGAGCAGGTCCTGACATGCACAACAATTCCCATGTTATAACATTTTTGTAGTTAAAAGCCAGAAGTTAATATAAAAACCTAGCTTTCTGAAACAACCTCCTCACTCTTCTCACTCCAAAAATAAGGCACGGGTTACGAGCACATTATGCACCCTACTTCTCTAGCCCACGCATCGTTCTCACTTTCCCCATCACCCATGCCCTCCTTCCATCCCTATTCGTTTCAGTTTCAGCTTCTGGCTTTGTAGGATCAAGGATACCGACTAGAGGGGGTGAATAGGAGGTTTTTAAAATTTTCTTGTCTACCTAATTAATTCTCTACATTTTAATGGCAAGAATATAAGGTAATTAAACCTACACAATTATAGTCAAGAGAATAACTATGCTAGCTCTAAAACAAGCAATTCAATCACAATAAAGCAAATAAGTAAGAGCTAGAAGAAAGCAATAGAGAGATGTACACAATCAACGTTTTACCGTGGTATCGGAAACTTACCGGTTCCCCCTAATCCACGTTGAGGTTAGCCCGGACGAATCGGACCGGCTCCACGGATTAAGCCGAAACACCTCGATCATTAGAGGTAGCTCTTCCCCGCTCCGGTAAGTGAGCTCCAACCTTCACAAGAAAACCGGGTCTTCTCACAATCTTCTTTGAGAAGATCACCGATCAATCCTCCGCCCAATCGTCCGGGTGTCGGCAAACACCAAGAGTAATAAACCAGGGGCTTCGCTTGATCGCAAACAAGTGCAAGGATCAAACTAATGAATGCAATGCACTTATTGCTCAACCACCTCAAATGAGTGCTCAAGAGAGAAAAGAGGTGTGGAGTGAATGCCCAATGCTCAAGAATGATCAATAGAGTCTCTAATATCTGTCATTGAACAGTGGTATGGGTATATATACCTTCCACCTAGGGGTGCAAACGGATCGAATTCGGACGGATATTCTTTACCATATCCTAATCCATATTTTTTCGGATTCGGTCTTGGATCGGTGGGATTAACTGGCCGTTTGCACTCCTACTTGTTTGTAAGGAATGCATGCATATAACAAATGGAGTAGGAGGCGTCTTTGTCAAGAACTTGATGTTACTACTTAATAGGCGATGTGGAAGATTTTATTTTACCATTGCAAAAAAATGAAAAGTCAAATAGTGGCACTAACACGAAATCAAACTTGAAAACGTATCGGATTCGGGACGGATATTCGTTACCATATCCTAACCCATATTTTTCTCCAGTTCGGTACTAATCGGATTCGGTACCAATCGGATTCGATCTTGGGATCGGTCGGGATTAACCGACCCGTTTGCACCTACTTCCACCTACCAAACTAGCCGCTTGACACAAATTCCGAAAAATCATTGCGAGTGGAACTACGCTTGATCTAAAGCCGGTAGTCAGTTACCAATTTGACGTGACGACGGCTATGTCGAGCCTCTGCGGTGGTTGGATGGTCGGCGAGTACCGCTCGCCAAGATGTTCGCACGGATCGGGTTACTACGCTCGGACCGAACTTCAAAAGTCCCAAGTTTGGTGCTCTCGGAAAAAGGCTCGCTCCCTCCGGAACTTCGGGAGCCGGTAGTACTGCTGCAACGTGAACTACTGCTTCCGAAACTCAAAATGCATCCGGAGGGTGCTCTCGAAAAAAGGCTCGCTCGGGTTCGGAGCTTCGGTCGTCGGTAGTTCCGATTTTACCAACGGTACTACCGCTCGACGGTAGTTACTGACGTTAGCTGCGGTACTACCGCTCGTCCAGACAGCACATATTTGGTTCTTAAAACAGATTTTTAATTAATGCATGATCCTAGTTGATCCAGATAGCACATAAAATTTGCTATCAAGCTAATTGCCATGATCCCTCTTTATGGTACAATTATTTAACCTACATCCCGGTCTTCCACCTTTTCTCCTAAAACCGGTAAGATTAAAAAGGAATTCTATTCTACATATACCTTTGTCTTGAGCCATTCTTGATCTTCACATTTATCTTTTGGCTTGCATCATGTCACTCATATATGGACTTAAACTTTAAACACTCGTTAAACATGTTAGTCACATATTCACATAAATTCATTAATTACCAAAACCATTTTTAGGGGTCTAGATGCTTTCAGGCTTCTATCTTTTAATTCATTATTCCTTTATTTCGTATTTTTCTGGCTTTTTTTGCCTTTTTTCCCGTATTCCTTCGCATTGCCCGTGATGGGCTAACCTTTTTTTTATTTTTTAAATTTAATTATGCCAAATAAGTCACCATCAGTTACAGTAAAAAATAAGCCAGTTATAGTGAAAAAAAGTCATAAACTATCGCCAAACTGAGCACCACCAGTCCCGCTCGTTTTAGCTTCAACTTCTGACTTCTGGCTTATTTTTCATTATTCATAAATTTCGTCTTTTTCTGAGCTTTTTTGTCGGTTCTTTTTTTCGTATTCGTTTGCGTTGTCCGTGATGAGCTAGCATATTTTTAAATTTTTTTAATTTTAATTACGCCAAATAAGTTACCTTTAGCTACAGTAAAATTTTAGCCGCTACAGTGTAATTTCAGCTATAAACTATAGCTTTTCAGCCCAACTTTATTTACTGTAATAATAAAGAACTGAATGACACAACTATTGTATGAGTTCAACAACTAATCTTTCCGAACAGGGGCTGTTTGCATGGCCGTAGGGGTGTTTGTATTGGATTTTGTTAATAGTTTTTTGTTATGATTTATGATTGAAAATAAATAGTAATAGCTGAAAAGGTAATTTTTAGAAGGAATGAATACGCAGTGAAAAAAGTGAGGAAGAGATACGTGAGCATAAAATGAGCAAGAGAAATGGGGTGTGTGATGCATTAGTGACTCTCTGTCTTATCACCAGAGCGAGATGATAGTGAGAAGAGTAAAGAAACCATTTTAAAAAGCTAGATATTTCTATTGATATTTCGCTTTTCTGAAAAAAGCAAAAGTAAAAACCAATATAAATCGGACCTGTGATAATTTGCTATACCTGAGTGTGGGTCTTGTGACAGAAGTGTGCCAAGCCGCATACAGGGGCAGAGCTGAAAATGGGACACGCCACAGGCTGTACTGGCTCATCTTGCATTGGGCCTCTATCGCTTTGAATTTTTTTACTTTCTCAGGGTGATTGTCATGGGCTTTTGGGTCCCTAGGGCCAGGGCTGCTTAGCCCTTGCCACATATTTTCTGAGTTGCCACAAACTACGCAAAGAACCACAAGTGTAGTTATAAACTGAATGGTTGTCAAACAAAGACAAACTTGCCTAACATTAGTTTAGCAAAGTGTGGTCGTAAACCAAACCGTCACCGTTTCATAATTTTTGTCCATGCTCCACCGTACGCACATATCATGAAAACACTAAATCTAATAAAAGGTTAATAAGAAATGATTATCTCTATAAAATAATATACTACAACATTTCATTAACCTTTTTTCAAGCATTAAGTAAATATAGAGAGTAAAAATATTACAATAATTATACTATTAATTTTCTCAATATATAAATATTTTGAAATAGAGAAACACTGTGAAACAGGAGGTACCTTGGATCAAAAGTCCAGAGTCGGTAAAGCCTGAAAGCGTGGGCACAATCTTTTGTAGTTTGAGAGGAGGCCGTCACGGCAGCTATCAGCTGGAAATAGGTCTGTTCATATCGGTTTTCAGCACCTTTTAGTTTTTACCTTATCTTAGTAATCGCTATTTATTAAATTAATAAATTATAGTAAAAAACATACTCATAACTGCCTCCATCTTAGCTAAATCCATGAAGCCTAGCCATGCGATGATCTTGCCGCCTCCGTTTCAGGCAAGCATTCACCGTACCTTCTCCTTGAGTTTCTACAACATTCTCCTGCCCTTCCGTTCTTCCAGTGTGCTTGCTGGCTCGCGTAGCCATGCCATGCACAAAGTACAAAAAGGTCCTTTAACGTGTGCAACTCAAGCAAAGGTGAAAGATAGGCTTCCTTGGATGCAGAATGACAATGTTCCATGCGCTGTTCGTTTCGTGATCTTGACCTGTGCTTGGTGGCCGGAATATTCTTGGCAGGGGGTTGACCAGTGTGTGATCGATGCGAGCAGAAGGTTTTGGGGTCAAAAATGGATACGAGCTGTTTTAGCTGATGGCAACAAGGAGAATTAGTGGATGCTGTACTGGACCACCGGTGGATGTGAGAGAGCCAGTGCTGGATGACAGCCACGTGTCACTCAGTTACGGGCCCCAAATCCCCGTGTACGCGTATGGCCCTTCAAGGTTTTTTAGAGTTGTTGCACTGGGCAATTTGTTGCGAAGCCCAGGTGAGAGGTGACCTGAATCAGCCCAGCGTTGTCAGTCAGTATAGGTCTGTTTGATATGGTTATAGTTTATGATTTTTGATTAAAATTTTTGAATTTTAGCTATTTATGATAGAGATTATGGAGAAAGATATTTCTATGTGATTTTGGTTGATCTGAGATGTTAAGTTTTTAATATATACTATAATTAATTTATAGATCTCATTTAAAAATATTTTATTTAAAATTAGATATTATAATAAAAATAAAACCGTTTTTAGAAACGGTAGAAGAACATGCATTATAGGCTATTGGCCTATCACGGCCTCAGCACGAACAAGTGGTGCGCTTGGCCCATCTTGTCGTGCAAACACGGAAATTGCCCAACTCTGCAGACTTTAGTTCGACCTTCGGTCCCCGCTCTAATCGTTTCCCGTGTCGCCACGAATCCGGTGTGGTAAGTCCTTAAACATAAAACATCACAAGACGCCGATAACATGAATTAACCACATGCCTAAATATCAAACCATCAAACAAACTCAAATTTTATGCCACTTACGTATGTAACATAACGAAGCTGTAGTAAACATCGGTTCCCATGAGTAATGCGGCGTAAGTACTGCAGTTGAACTGCTGATTCCGCTCAACCGAGAAGCTAAGACTGATCCATTTTCATTTTCAAACAAACAGGTCAATTACTCATCACAAATATGGGAGCACCTCTCACTGGTCTCTCATAGTGTGAGGTCATCATCTCAATTGTGCATGTGTTACACCCTATGAGCAAGAAGAAAGGCTCTAGATTACATGTGTTGTATTTAGAGGTGGATTGTATATCCATTTAAGCGGTGTGCATCCGTTGCACGTGGTGAGAGTCAAGTAAGGGGCTTGACATATTACTCTTGAAGTTTGCGGACTTCTTGATGGTGTTAAAGTCGTCGTGCGCGGTGATCTTCTCAAAGAAGGTTGTGAGAAGATCCGATGAAGTTGTGAAGGTTGGATCTCACCTACCCGGAGCGGGAAAGAGCTACTACTAGTGGATTGAGGTGTTTTGGCTTAATTCGTGGAGTCGGTCCAATTCGTTTGAGCTAACTTCAACGTGGACTAGGGAAAATCGGCAAGTCTCCAAACACCACGGTAAAAAAGGAACCGTGTCAATTGTGGTTTGTTTTCTTGTGCTCATTTTACATTCAAGCTATTTATATCCAGAGAATTAAATTGATTACTTGTCTTCCTAGAATTGCAAATCTTAACATAGACCTAGAGTGTTGGTGCACTTAGGTGAACTTAGTTTGTTTAGATTTTATTTGTGCTAAGCCATATTGATTCAAGTTTCCGCATTATATACTTGATTTTAACCAAATAGGTTAAATAGAATTAAGAAAAGAATTTTTAGAAACGACCATTCACTCCCTCTCTAGTCGGTCTCTTCGATCTAACAACAATTTCTTCTCGCCAATAAACACCTTAACGTTTCGAGTGATAACCACCCGATGAGAGTAACTATAGACTTAATATTTAGCTCATCGTGCGGCAGTTTCTGCCAGGGTGAAGTTAAGTGTACTTATTCCAGGAAATAAATACTTTCGCTAACCGCCTTGCCAGACATGCCCTACAAAGCAATGGGTTGTCGTAGATAAGTTAGTCGAGTCGTAGGGTGATCTACGACCACGAGGTGGCCATAAGATAATTTATGAATATACCAAGGTCGTAGAAGAGCTTACGACTAGCGGATAATCGTAGAAGAATTTACAACTAGCGGGTTGTCATAGAAGAGCTTACGATTAGGCGGTTGTCGTAGAAGAGGTTACGACTAGCAGGTTGTCGTAGAAGAGTGTATGACTTCCTTATGAAATCTCTCTCTTATAAATAAGAGGCATACTCGAGGAGCATACTGATGTAACAATATTATTTACAGATAAATAATAATTTAAGAATTAATCATATCCTTGTCATGTATATTGTACTAGACATTGTATCAAATTTAGATATACAAACAAAAATTATATATAATTATTTTTTATACATATTGTTTCTCACAAACAGTTAGAATTTATAAATCAAAAGATAAAAGCTAAAACCTCAACCCAAAAATGACCGGCGTTACGACTTGCCGGCACAACAGAGGGGAGGTGCGGGCTGCAGAGCGCTGTGCAAGAGCAGAAAAAGAGCACTACTTTTATCTCAGGTGCTGGGTTTGTGGCAGGTCGTTGAGGTGCAGATTCAAAGAAACAAATAATGGATAAAGCAGCTGAAAAACAAATCCAAGTTTTTGGCAGGATCATCACAACTTACCCGGTACTTGTTTTGATTCATGGAAGCCAACCAAATATTTTGGATTATGGGCCTATTTGGCAATGATTGTGACTTATAATTTTTGATTAAAATTTTTGAATTTTAAATATTTATGGTACAGATTACGGAGAAAGCTACTTACTTGCGATTCTGGATGGTATAAATATTGGGCTTTTAACGTGTATATCGTTTAACTTGTAGACCCCGTTTTGAGAAAATACTCCATTTAAAAGTTAGAAACTGTAGCAAAAGTTAAAAGCCTCTAGTTTTGGAGGAAAAGAAGATGCCATATATATCCACAACGTTTATTCACCGTTTCTTCGTCTATTGGGTCTTGTAACATTAAGGGCTTGTTTAGATAAGCCGGGATCGGCCGGTGTGTCACAAAATACCTGGGGGGATATCTCGCCATGTTGCCAAACAAGGCCTAAGGGGGTCTCAAAATTTTAAGCACTCTGTATGGATAGGAGAATTTAGAACTAAGTATGTTTTTCTAGTATTTGAATTTATTCTATTTGTAACAAAATGTGCAAGCAAGTGTAGACCCGCTTGTAGTCCAACCATCTCTAGGGAAAAGAAAAGGCTTGCAGTCAAACCAGAAAAATTCTTTGTTTCCTGGGATCCTGGAATCAACCCTTATAGTATGCGAAATATTAGATATTTTCTCAAACAGATATAGGGTATTAGTTTTCTCATGATCGTGCGATATTTAGGTACTTGCCTATTCGAAGCAGCAATTAATGGGCATGTTTGAAATGACTGTGGCTTATAACTTTTGACTGAAAATTTTGAATTTTAATTGTTTGTGACAAAAATTACGGAGAGATACTCGTTTGCGATTTTAGTTGATACAAATGTTGAGCTTTTAACGTGTACTATAATTAACTTATAGACTATATGTTGAGAAAATACTATGTTTAAAGATTATGTACTATAGTAAAAGCCAAAACCTATTTTTAAAAGTCGGTAAATAACATGCCCAATATGTTCAAACACGGAGGAAACTGTCAAATGGAAAGCGCATTCCTCCTTGTTAATACAACACAAATTAGATAATCCTAATTTGTACGTAAGTTTCATCCAATCTTTCACGGTACGAACATGAAACGTCGGGCCTGTTCTTTTTGGTTGAGGGGGTGTTCGGTAGGCAATAAGCCAGGTGGCTTTTGGCAGCCGCTACAGTACCTAACTTTTAAACGGAGTATTTTCTCAAAACAGAGTCTACAAGTTAAACGTAGTACACGTTAAAAACTTAAACATCTGTACCGACCAAAATCGTAATGGGTATCGGTCTCTCCGTATCTGACTGAAATGTACCAAAATTCAAAATTTCACCAAAAGCCATAAGCGCAGCTAAAAAGAACAGGCCACAAGCTTATGGCTTTTGGCTACGACTTGTGGTTTTAGGTGTTCGTGCAGAGATTACGAGTAAGAAACTCACGTCGGTTTTGCCAATATAAATGAAGTCGATACAATATGTATTACAATTAACTAGTAGACTCTATCTTAAAAAGATAATCCGTTTAAAAACTAGTTATTGTAAAAAAATCGAAAAACAGCTTTTAAAAATTGAAAAGAACAAGCCCGACAGCTTCCCTCTATGGTTCTCGCATAGCAGCCCTAGCTTCCAAGTTCCAACACCTTCAACCGCGCAACACCAATATCACCAAGAGCAGTAGCACCTTATCCAGTGCGCACCACAACACACGAACAGTAGTAGGATCAAGTAATCTGGCAAACACGAACTAGCACAATAGCTCGAACCTGTGCACCAAACGAATTCCCTCGATAGAGAAGTCACAAAATGGTAACACACGATACGGCCGCCATGATGGCTATTTTCTGGAGTTTATTAGCTCAAAACAGAAACCAACTTATCTTGCAATCGCGAAGCCTGCTCTGTTCTTTTCAGCTTCTAAAAGTTGTTTTCTGATTTTTCTACAGTAACTAAGGGTCCTTTTGGTTGAGCTCGTGGGGAAAAGCTCTGAGAAAGCTCTGTGATGTGGGTAGAAAAATTAAAACTGTTCGGTTAAACAAGTATAAAATATATTTTTTGTCTTTATCTCTTTTAAAACAACTATGAAAGAGTTTTATTCAATCCATTTCCAAAAGTAGAAAGCCAAAACCCAAAAGCAGAGTCAAGATAGTTTTCAAAAATATACTACGGAAAAACAGCTACTTTTGAAAAAGCTGCTTCCAAAAGCAACCTCTTTGGTTGGGCTTTTGGCTTTTAGGGCCAAAAGCCGAAGCCAAAAGCCCAACCAAAAGGACCCTAACTTTTAAACAAAGTATTTTTTTAAGATAATGTCTACTAGCTAATTGTAGTATATACTATACCGACTTTATTTATATCGGCAAAACCCACACGTAAGTTTCTGTTACTCTGTAATCTCTCACACAAACAGCACAAAAGTCATAAACCACAGCCAAAAACCACGCTACAGTAAAAAAGAACGGGGCCTTTAGGCTTGCATCCCCTTAGACGCACGCACATACGGCGATAGGCCCACCCGAACTCGATCTAATCTCCTACGAGGACTCGACTAAAACACCAACTCAAGTCAAAAACAAAAAACACACGCACATAATGTAGAGACTCACTCGGACTCCCTAAAGAAAAGAAATACGGAAAACTGACTTTTGTTAAGTAAATCTGGACTCCTACCCAAACTAAGCAAACGTAAAAAAGAAACTCAATTCAGACTCTAGGGTATTAATTTTCTCGTGCAATATTTAGGTAATCTCCCATTCAAAGCAGCAATCTAGCTATATATGTTCAAACACGGAGGATACGGTCAAATCGAAAGCACATTCCTCAACTAAAATCGACAACCTGATTTTGCAACCGTCCACCGCTCTACCGTTAACTGCATCGCTTTCAAATTTATGAAATTTAGTTCATGAAAAGTATTAAGGAACCGAGTCCAGTCCGATCGATTTCTCTCTTATGTAAAAAGACAGATCAATCATAGAGTAATACAAATAATAGATTAGAACACAAAGATAGAGACGAGAACTCATGTTCTTTCATTATTGCTTTCTCTTTTCACGTGTATATACGAAAATAACCAATGATACTCTCTATTTATAGTCTAGTGGTGAGGTGTCCATCATGGATCAAGGCTTCAAGTACAGGCCTAGGTTTCCCAATACTCCCCCTTGGGCACTCATCCGACACGTTCATGTCTCATCAAAACTCTATAAAAACTCAGTGGAAAAAATTTGGAGAAAGAGTATATGATACATGTTATACTGTGTTGCACGATTGCCTTATTAAAATCCTTGGCTGAGAAACTTTCAGGAAAACTCATCAAAGGAAAAATGTACAATCCACCCAATTTCATTTAATCTACATGATTTACCCAATTTCAAGTTTTAATAACGAGCTTGAGAAAAATCTCCCCCTGAATTCTGCACTTCTCTAAGTCTCATTATTCCAATTTCTCGTACGCATCTTTCAAAACTAGATGCTAGGAGTGACTTATTGAATAAGTCTGTAAGATTTTTACATGACTTAGTATGCAATACCTTAATTTCGTTCATCTTTTGCAATTCATGAGCATAGAACTTGTGGTTGATATGCTTTGTGAGATGACTCTTCAACTTTATTGTGCAACACAAGGTGTAATAATAAAGAACTGAATGACACAACTATTGTATGAGTTCAACAACTAATCTTTCCGAACAGGGGCTGTTTGCATGGCCGTAGGGGTGTTTGTGTTGGATTTTGTTAATAGTTTTTTGTTGTGATTTATGTCTGTAAATAAATAGTAATAGCTGAAAGAAGTAATTTTTAGAAGGAAGGAATAAGCGATAAAAAAGTGAGAGAGAGAGATACGTGAGCATAAAATGAGCAAGAGAAATGGGGTGTGTGATGCATTAGTGACTCTACGTCTTATCATGCGAGGCGAGATGATAGTGAGAAGAGTAAAGAAACCATTTTAAAAGCTAGATATTTCTATTGATATTTATATTTTCTGAAAAAAGCAAAAGTAAAAACCAATATAAATCGGACCTGTGATAATTTGCTATACCTGAGTGTGGGTCTTGTGACAGAAGTGTGCCAAGCCGCATACAGGGGCAGAGCTGAAAATGGGACACGCCACAGGCTGTACTGGCTCATCTTGCATTGGGCCTCTATCGCTTTGAATTTTTTTACTTTCTCAGGGTGATTGTCATGGGCTTTTGGGTCCCTAGGGCCAGGGCTGATTAGCCCTTGCCACATATTTTCTGAGTTGCCACAAACTACGCAAAGAACCACAAGTGTAGTTATAAACTGAATGGTTGTCAAACAAAGACAAACTTGCCTAACATTAGTTTAGCAAAGTGTGGTCGTAAACCAAACCGTCACCGTTTCATAATTTTGTCCATGCTCCACCGTACGCACATATCATGAAAACACTAAATCTAATAAAAGGTTAATAAAAAATGATTATCTCTATAAAATAATATACTACAACATTTCATTAACCTTTTTCAAGCATTAAGTAAATATAGAGTAAAAATATTACAATAATTATACTATTAATTTTCTCAATATATAAATATTTTGAAATAGAAACACTGTGAAACAGGAGGTACCTTGGATCAAAAGTCCAGAGTCGGTAAAGCCTGAAAGCGTGGGCACAATCTTTGTAGTTTGAGAGGCCGTCACGGCTATCAGCTGAAATAGGTCTGTTCATATCGGTTTTCAGCACCTTTTAGTTTTACCTTATCTTAGTAATCGCTATTTATTAAATTAATAAATTATAGTAAAAAAACATACTCATAGCTGCCTCCATCTTAGCTAAATCCATGAAGCCTAGCCATGCGATGATCTTGCCGCCTCCGTTTCAGGCAAGCATTCACCGTACCTTCTCCTTGAGTTTCTACAACATTCTCCTGCCCTTCCGTTCTTCCAGTGTGCTTGCTGGCTCGCGTAGCCATGCCATGCACAAAGTACAAAAAGGTCCTTTAACGTGTGCAACTCAAGCAAAGGTGAAAGATAGGCTTCCTTGGATGCAGAATGACAATGTTCCATGCGCTGTTCGTTTCGTGATCTTGACCTGTGCTTGGTGGCCGGAATATTCTTGGCAGGGGGTTGACCAGTGTGTGATCGATGCGAGCAGAAGGATTTGGGGTCAAAAATGTATACGAGAGCTGATGGCAACAAGGAGAATTAGTGGATGCTGTACTGGACCACCGGTGGATGTGAGAGAGCCAGTGCTGGATGACAGCCACGTGTCACTCAGTTACGGCCCCAAATCCCCGTGTACGCGTATGGCCCTTCAAGGTTTTTTTTTAGAGTTGTTGCACTGGGCAATTTGTTGCGAAGCCCAGGTGAGAGGTGACCTGAATCAGCCCAGCGTTGTCAGTCAGTATAGGTCTGTTTGATATGGTTATAGTTTATGATTTTTGATTAAAATTTTTGAATTTTAGCTATTTATGATAGAGATTATGGAGAAAGATATTTGCTTGTGATTTTGGTTGATACAGATGTTAAGTTTTTAATATATACTATAATTAATTTATAGATCTCATTTAAAAAATATTTTATTTAAAAATTAGATATTATAATAAAAATAAAACCGTTTTAGAAACGGTAGAAGAACATGCATTATAGGCTATTGGCCTATCACGGCACCAGCACGAACAAGTGGTGCGCTTGGCCCATCTTGTCGTAGCAAATACGGAAATTGCCCAACTCTGCAGTGTACTTTTAGTTACAAAAAAGTTCTGTGTTCCCCCGCTTCATAATGTTTCACTTCTTGGTAGGATGAATATGTACCAGGTGGTGGGTAAAGTGCTCTTAAAGCGTATAAAAAAACTAAGAGAAGTAATACTATATTTTTCTGTACCAATAGTAATACTGATCTTAAAACATACGAAGAAATAAGTAATATTTATCTACTATTTATCGTGATTTAAAAATTATACAAATTATTATTGATAAAAACATAGAAGCACCTTCCAAAAACTAATCGCTTGTACTAATTATAGTCACTGTGTAAAAAATCGTCTTGACAAAATTTACTTGTACAGGCTGTAAGAGAACAGGCATTTAAAAGATACTAATACAATACCAACAACAAAGCTAAAAACAAGTTAGAATAGGCTATAAGCACTATCAAGAAAAAAAAAGAGGAGTAGCTAGCCGCTAGTTGTTTCGTACGTTCTTGAGCCACAAGCCCGTAGGCTTTTGGCCATTCTTCTCGATATCTAACTTTAAATGTAGTATTTTTTAAGATATGGTCTACAAGTTAAACGTAGTACATGTTAAAGGTTAACATCTCATGATGGCAGAAATCAAAAGTGAGTGTCGATCTCTCGTGTCTGTCATATAAGCGGACCAAAATTCAAAATTTGGGTCAAAAATCATAAGCCGCAGCAAAAAAGAACATGCCTTCATATGTGCAATTGCAAGTGAGCAAATCAACAAACAAGATCCGAAACCAGCAAGTTGCTCTTACTGAAAGCCCAAATCGGATCTAAAACCAGTAAGTTGCTCTTAATGAAAGCGTACAAAAAACTAATCGATTGTACTAATTATAGTCACTGTGTAAAAATTCGTCTCGACTCAATTTGCTTGTATAGTCTGTAAGAGTACAGGCATTTAAAAGATAGTACTGGTTAAGATTAAAAAAAAAGGAGTAGCTAACCGCTAGTTGTTTCATATCTGCAACTGCAAGTGAGCAAATTAACAAACGACTGGTGCATGTAAGCAACGAAGATTATAGATTTATAGTAAAATACTATTGCAAGTAAACGGCTTGGTGGATTGGATCTGAATCAGCAAGTTGCTCTCAATGAAAGCCCAAGCAAGATCCGTATATTACGTCGCGTTAAGGGCACGTGTTTCTGCGTTAAGACTCAGAAGATCACATCTAGCTGTCGATCCATCACATGTAAGTACTCAGCACTGCCGACATCCACCTCACTTGTTGCTTCCGCCTATACCCCCGGCTCCTCCCGCCATCTCCATCTTGCCACCCAGTCCGCCCCGTCGCCTCCTCCTTCTGCCACCTTCGCCTTTGCCACTCGGTCCACCCCTGTTGCCGCCTCCTCTGCCCTTACCGTCACCTCCTCTCGCCACGTCCACACTTGTCTTATCCGAATCATCGTCCCATTAGCCATGGTCCCGCTTTGTCTTCATCAACTCCACCGTCATTACTGCTGATTGGTCATTGTCGTCGCTCCTCCGCGGCCAAAACTGGTGGCCACCGCCCAATCATGCCTGTCGGTGGTGTCCTTCGTCTCTGCCATCGCCCCCTCCTCTTTGGCCCCGCCCATTGTTTTTTAATTTTCCATTTTCTTTTATGTTTATTTAACCCTTTTCAATTTCTACCATGTTTTCTTTCCTTTTCAAATCATCTCAGCCAAAAGCGAACAACATTGATCATCCCTAGTTTCAGCCATGGCTTCTTCTAACCGCTACAATGCCATTTCAAGTAAAAGTCAAAGGCAAATGAACAAACCCTTAGGAGGTAGCACAGTCACATACAACGTGTGTTTTCAAAGTTCAACACTTTATGTACGAGTAATAGTTTTGTCTTCCACTCCAACCGACATACAGGGCCCACCTCTCGTCAGTTAATATGGCGTTAACCCAACTCAAGCGCTTGGTTTAGGCTTCTGAAGCAGAAACCACTGGACAACGTCGGCTTTAATTTTGTTTTTTTGGCTTTTTTGCTTTCTCTTTTTTCCCTTTGTTCCTTTGCATTATCCGTGATGATATAATGACTTTTTTCTTTTTATCATTTTTGACTTCGAAAAAGCTAACCAAACCGTCTGATGTATTTGCGACCAAAAGCCAATAGCAAAGCTTGATCGGGGCTTTAGGGGGTGCTTATTTGGGTTTTTGAAGCTCATGCTTCTAGCTTTTCTGGTACTATAGCAGCTTTTTTGCACTATAGCTGCTGATAACTTTTTTAGCGTGATTAATTTTTTTAAAAAAATAAAAAAGTTATATCATCACAGACAATGCAAAGGAATAAGAGGGAAAAAAAGAAAATACAAAAAAAAAACAAACTAGAAGTTAAAAGCTTAAACCAAAATAAGTCCAACTTTAAGCCGATTGGAGCGGAGCCTAAAACAACCCCACGTCACGTCCTCATATGATGGAGGTCACACTAGGGCTGGAAAAATAGCTCGAGGCTTGCGAGTTGGCTCGGCTCAAATGTGAGGCTCAAGCCGAAGCAGGCGAGGCTCGTGCGTTCAGCCGAGTCGAGCATGTTATCCAGCTCGTAAGAAAACAAGCCAGCTCGATGCTCACAAGCTACTCACACGACTCATTTGGCTCACGGTCGTGTCGTCCTGCTGACCCACGAAGACTCAGTGGCCAGTCTTGCATTAGTGCACCCAACCCATTACCTCTCGTCCCGAACGAATCATTCCCCAATCCTCCTCTCTCTATCCGTCCTTCCAAATCGGGATCGCACTAACGTCTCTTGTCTTGGCGCATGCCGTCCTCCCTCTAGCACCTTCTCCGTCCACCCCTCTCTCCGGAAGCAAGCCGCCATCCTTGTCTCCGTCAAGGACTCCTTCTCTCCGCCTACCCTGCCGCTACTGTAGACCTATACTTCTTCGCCATGCTCAATCTCCAGGTGCTCGATGTCTATGACAATGACCTTGCCGGCCCGCTCCCGGATGCCGACCTCTCTAGCCTCCCGCACCTCGACCTCGGTGGTAACTTCTTCTCCGTGACATCATGGCTTGGTGCTTGAGGCCATGTAGTTCCTCACCGTTGCTAACATGACCTCGTGGGGCCATCACTTGGAGCTCGACGACCTCGCCACTCTGCGGTAGCTTTTCCCAGGCTACTTCAACCAGTTCGATGGCAGCATCCCCATTGAGCTCGGTAGGCTGACCAACCTGGTCCACCTTGACCTGCCAGCTGCGACCTACAGGGGGAGATCCCCCGTCACTCAAGCTGCTCAATATGTTCATCAACGCTTCCGTTGTGGCATCCTGGAGTTCATCGTCGAGCTTGAGTCCCTCCAGGTCCTCAAGCTATGGCGAAATAACTTCACCGATGTAAAACCAGCTTACAGGCGACATCCTCAAGCTGTGCAAGAGAGGTATTTTGCTCTAAGTTAGCACATTGGTCTTCTTTGATGATTATTGGTATGCACGATTCCAGATAACATCCTAGAACAATTGTATAGCTTTTCATTTTCTTCTGTGTTGCCAGTAGCTCAAAGATATGCTTCTTATGGCCTTTGGTGACTATTTGATCAAGGTCAATAATGCATCTCTTCCTTGTTTGTCTGTTGGCTCGCGAGTTGTCTTGAGCCAGCTCGAGCCATCTTTCAAGCTGAGCCAAGCTATCATTCTAGCTCGTTTCTTAAGCGAGTCAGGCAACAAGCCAGAGACTTGGCGAGGCACAGCTCGGCCGGCAGCTCAACTCGTTTCCAGCCCTAGGTCACACCCAGAGAGAGTGCGTCAAGAGTGGCCAATCCCTGTGCAGTACAATGCCAGTACAACATGAAACACATGGGATGCGGCTTTATCCAACGCTTGCGAGTGATTAACTGCTTCCTTGAGAAATCAAAATAAAACAAGACCCTGGCAGGTTACATCTGATCTTGAACATAGAATAAAAAATGGACAACTTAGATTTTTTAAACTCCACCAGCTTCAAGTGGAGCGCGACAGATGATTAGGGAGAGGTATGTGTGCCTTCTTTCCCCATGACCCACACGCATAGAGGTGGGAGTCGGGCCGTGCCTTTACGTGCCAGCCCGAAGCTCTGTCGGCCCGACATGGCCCAAGCATGCCATGTAACGAGCTAGGCTAGCATGACATGGACGGGAGGCCAGGCCTAGAAATCTGGCCCGTCAGATGGCACAGCCTTGCCTGGCCCAGAATAGTGTGTTGTGCTTGGGCTGGCTCGACACGGTGAGCATGACAAGCGCATCGGTCAAGCTGGGCACAGTGGCTGCTGCCACCGCGTCCTCCGTGGAACGCTCGAACGTCCTAGAGGCCACTGGGGAGCTCTACGACGGCAACAGGGGGAGGAGAGAAGGAATAATTCACATGTGTGGAGCAGTGGAGGCACTCGGAGACGGTGGTGGCATCGCTAAGGCGGTAGTTACAGAGATGGCATGTCATGCACCAAGCGGCGACTCAGCTACACATCACCACCCCTCTCTTGCCACCTGCCCCCCTCCTCTCTCTTCCTCCCTATGCCCCTCCTATGCTCCTGCTCCTCCTCCGTTGCCACCACCGACGTCGCCTCTTCGACCTTGGCCTCCTCCTCCTCCGCGTCCTCTGTTGGCGTAGCCTTCGGCAGAGGCGGTGAGTTGTCCCCTGGCGATGTGGAGAGAGCTACACCTGCATGGCACGGGGTTAGCGGCGCATTGGGTTGTTCGTCGGAGGAGAGATTAAGAGGGATAATGGAAATGCGTGGTGAGAGACTAAGAGCGACTGAAACTAGCAAAAGAGAAGTACGAAAGGCTTCCACACGAGGCGAGGTGGTTTCATTCATTCGTTGCATTGGGCTCCTCTCCACTCTGCGTTGTCGTGCCAGGCTAGCATGTCCAAGCTGGGAGGGAGGCTGCATTTTTTATCCGTGCATCTGCTGATGCTGCATACTCTGCTCCATTTCTTATGGGTTTCCAGTGCCCTTGTACTGTAAACTTGATGACTTCATGCCCATTTCAACTCCACCCATCAGATATCGCCGCACCAAGTGATCCTATAAACTAACACGCAAGGGCGGCCAAGAGCTATTTGACTCCTGGAGCCATGTCTAACACGGCTTGACCTCAACATTAGTGAATGGTGTTTTCAATTTTTTTTAAGTATTTGTGGATTCTTCACTCCAATTGCTATGAAAAAACTACAAAGATCAACAAACCAAAATTTTTAATGAGACAGGCACAAGACAAATGAAGAAAGCAGTCATCGCTATCATCATCATCGCTACCTCCGCTATCTATAGTTATTTAGAGTTAAACTAGAACTAATTAATCGATACGAGAACTTTAGGCTATATCTAAACCTAACTAGAGACTAGACGGACCAATATAATACAGCCCGAATCACGGCCAGGCCCTCTCGGCACGCCCGGCCAGGTCCCACTTCTACACACTACACACGCAGATCACCACGTGAGCATTCTGTCTCCTCGCGCTAAAAAAAGGCGCACTCCAAACACGCCGTGCTGACTGCCAATTGCCGTGCTAGGCGGGACCACAACTGCCACGTGGGGAGCAACGCACGGGCCCATCAGCCAGTGACAAAGCGGTTGAGTACATGTCTGTGACACCTCGTGCGCCACTTTGTCCTCTCGCTTCGTCCGCCTCTGCTGTGCTCGCCTCTGCTTCGGGTCGTCGCCGTCGGCGAGAGCACAGCACTCGCGCGATGTCAACGGCGGCGGTCGTGGGTTTCGTCGGCGCTGACGAGCTGAGCGTCTCCCTCGCGGCTTCCTTCCTCCGTTCTGGGGCCCTCGTCCGCGGCTTCGTCGCCCCGAGGTGAAGCCTCGACTCGAGTCCTCGACCACCCTTCCTGCTAGCTTCCACGCCTCCTACCTTACTTCCCCCTCCTTTTCCCCCGTCGCTTCGTTTCGTGTCGGAGGTTTTTGCGGGCGTAACGACTCGTGTCCGTGCAGG
Source organism: Bonia amplexicaulis (assembly GCA_036346245.1). Taxonomy (NCBI): domain Eukaryota; kingdom Viridiplantae; phylum Streptophyta; class Magnoliopsida; order Poales; family Poaceae; genus Bonia; species Bonia amplexicaulis. The sequence goes on along the minus strand of CM070750.1, from coordinate 18,209,815 downwards.
GCGATGGATCGGCGACGACGGTCGCGGAGCTGGGCGGCGGCGTCCGGTGCGCGAGCCCCGCGGAAGCCGCGCGAGGTGAGCGTCTCGATCTCCAGTAGAGGCCCAATTCGATTCCATATATGGCCTTCTCGTGATGCGTGTGTATGGTGTGCGTGCCTATCCGAGTCGGTGGGCATGGCCGTGGCGTTTGCTGTGCCATGCCTCGTGCGTGCGAGGCGTCTGTTGGAATGCCAACGAGGCCTTGTTCTTACGTGGTTGAAGAGTAGATCGCGTCATACGTGTGCAACGTCTATCTGATCGATCGCGATCTCTTGGTACCTGCAGATGCCGAGCTAGTCATTGTGCTGAGCGACGCGGATGGTGTTGACGAGTTGTTCTTCGGCGCTGAGGGTATAGTGAGAGGTATGCACGTACTGACGTACTTGTCTTATTGTGTATTTGTGTTGCCTGCCACCCTAATGCACTTGTTTGCGCATAAGTTGTAGTTGATATGATGTTTCGTTGATCATTTCATAGGATTGCGCATGGGTGCCGTTATATTGATTCGATCTACGTCACTGCCTAGTCATCTTGAGAAGTTGGAGCAGAAGCTTGCAGGTATAATGCTTTGTACGTCAACTCACCTATTTGCTTTCGTGGGCACGATAGCTGCTGTGCTAAGAATTCTAGGTGCACTCTTAAGCATGGCAAAGCTGTACATTTAAGCAACGAAATTTTCATGTTTAATTTGCTTTGAGTTGTGATTTGACTTAATTTCTTCGAGAGGCTATATTTAATAAATTGAACAAAAATTGTACTTTTCCTTATAGCTATTGTTATGAATACCGCTTGTGTTCATATGAGGCCAAAGGGCCGGTATATATACACAAGTACAAGGTGGTAAGTATGGAAAGATTACATATAAGGAAAGAGTACAAGTATGGAAAGAATCCAAACTATCCTAATACAATGCTACAATGCAATCTGAATATATCTCTAACACCCCCTCAAACTCATGGTGGATCAACAACGAGTTTGGAGAGGTAAGCCGTGGTGTGCTCAGTGCGAGCCCGTGAAGAAATCCGCTATCGAAGCTCTGAAGGCACATCTTGAAGAGCAACCACTGATCATGCACACAAGACCTCATGAAGGAACCATCAACACCAATGTGCTTGGTGAGCTCATGCTTCACGAGGATCACGCAGACATCATTAGCAAGCATGGCCTTGTCGACAAAGAGATCGGTGTAGTGATGAAACACCAAAATCCTCAAGTAACCACCGTAGCCAAGTAATCTCTGCATGTCGAGAGAGCCATAGCTGCAACTCGACCTCGGCGCTCGAGCGGGATCTGCGATCGTTTCTTCGTCTTCCGGGCAATGAGAGACCACTAAGAAAACCACGATGGCAGAGATAGACCCGGCGATCGGAGGGATCGGCCGCCCAGTAGCATCCGAATAAGCACAGTAAGGCATGGTGGGCGTGGAAAGAAGAAGCGTGAGAGATAGTCCGACGATGTATCGAGAACTCGAAGAAGGTGGGCATAGTGGACTGAGTGGGGCGACAGGCGGACTCGAAATGTGAGCCGGATAAGTGATATCCGGACGATATGACAAGGTAGACAAGACTCCCAACAAGATGACGATAGCGAGTCGGATCGAGAAGAGAGCTCGCCATCGGAAGGTCGGAGGTGAACATTGAGCTCCATGGAGTCTCAGCGATCTGTTGATCGATGAGAGAAGCGCGATCAAGAAGATCTGAATATACTTTTCTTGGGACATAAAGAAATCATCGGGTGGAAGTAACCTCAATCCCAAGAAAGTAATGAAGAGGACCAAGATCCGACATAAGAAGCTGCTCGCTAAGGCGGGCCTTGACAAAGGCAATGTACTCAGAATCATCTCGTGTAATGATCATATCATCAACATCTGAGAAGAAGAAGAGTCAGACCACGAGATGAAGTGTGGACAAAGAGCGCGGGATCATGATCACTTGCTAAAAACCGGGCGAGTAACCACGAGAGGAGAAGCGCTCAAACCAAGCACGAGGAGCTTGCTTAAGGCCATAGAGAGGCGGCAGGCGTGAGACCATGCCCTCGAGGCAGAATACCCGGGCGGCGGATGCATGTAGAGCCTCCTCACGCAACTCGCCATTAAGAAAGACATTCTTGACATCGGTGAAAGCAGACCGATGGCGTCGAGCGCCCGAGAAAGGAAGTCGCAGACGATGGTCATGTGAGCCACGGGAGCAAAAGTCTCGTCATAGTCACGACCATGCTCTGCTGGAAATACGGGCAACAAAGCGCATAGCGCTCAAGAGAACCATCGAGGCGAGTCTTAACCTTATAGACCCACTTACACGTGATGGGACGAGAGTGAGATGGAAAGGAACAAGATCCCAAGTACCCGATGCGCTCAAGGCAGACAATCTCCTCGGCCATGGCATCGCTGCCACTCGGGGTGAGTGTGACATCCGGTGTGAAACGAGCTCACGGTAGGCTGCGCCGGCAAAGGCAAAGCAGGCGGGGGCGGGCGGCGCGATCGCGGAGGCGTGGCGAGAGAAGATGACCCATCGGGAAGATGATGCATCGAAGATGAATCATCGAAGAAGATGGCTCATCTGGAAGATCCTCAATCTGGTCGGCGAGTGTAGAGCGAGTGTAGTGGGGGGCACGAGGGCCGCGGGAGGCGACAATGGCGGAGAGAGCACGGAAGGAGTATGAGGAGACTCGGTGGGGCGAATTGACGCGAGTAAGATAGATATAGGTGTATCTGGAAGGTCAAAAAAGCGAGAGACTCCTCGGAGGAAGCCGAGAAGAGGCAGGGGCGTGGGTGAAGGGGACGAGACTCGTCAAAGTCACATCGAGAAATCCGCGTCAAGTCGACCAGCAGGATCCCAGCAAATAGCCCTTGTGCTCGGCTGTATCCCGAAAAACACACTCAGCAGTTGGCGGTCGGTTTGGTGCATTCGCGAGGCGAGGAGAGCGTATAAACACGACCAAACATACGAAGGGCGAGTAGTCGGGAAGGAGACCACAGAGGCGCTCAAAGGTTGCGCCACGAAGAAGCGGAAGAAGTTTGGATGTTAACGAGATAGGTGGCGGTGGAAGCGCCTCGGCCCAAAAGTGAGGTGGAATAGGCGGCAATCATAAGGGCGCGGCCGGCTGAGGGAGGTGACGATGCTTGCTCGGCAACACCATTACGAGCATGAGCACCGGGACGAGAGGCGAGCAAGAGTTCTGCGTTCGGACAAGGAAGTGCGCGGTGATGAGAGAGGTACTCGCCGGTGAGTCAACACGAAGACACGAATAGGGTGGAGAAGCTGCGTCACGAACCATAGTGGCAAATTGTTTATAGATGAGCAGGACCTCGCTACGAGAAGACATGAAATATATCCAAGTGTGGCGAGAAAATCATCTATAAATATGATATAATATCGATGACCCTTTCGAAGCGAAGGAGATGGGACCCCAAACATGCTGAATGAACAAGATCAAATGGATCTTGAGATCTTGACTCACTATGGGGATAAGGAAGGCGAAGTTGTTTACCTAACTTACGATACGACAATCTAAAGACACGTCTCTGAGGCGGACCCGAAGACCACGACGAACTAAGGCGACGGGCGAGAGCCACACATATGGCCAAGGCGGTGATGCTGCTTTGCTAGAAGAAGCGGTGAGCCCAGATGGCGGGCGGAGAGGCTGGCGGCGGACGGTGGCGGCGAAAGGAAGGTGAAGCGGTCAAGCTCCCATAGATTTGTGAGTCAAAGCGGAGAGGCGAGAACCAACCCGAGCTCCGTGTGGCGGTCTGAACACAACAAGAGTCGAGAATCAAGAATGACCCGACAACCAAGATCGATGTCGCCTTGCATGAGAAAGAAACATGGTAAGGCGAGGAACATGAGCAACGGAAGGAACATGAAAAGATGAGTTGCTAAGAGATCCTCGGCGAAGATAGAAAGAAATCTGAAGTCGGCGGTGAGAACACTAACATGAGAATCAAGAGGTGTAATGAGGGACGAGTGGAAGCATGTCGAAGTGTGTGAAAAGATGCTCAGAATCAAGAATCCATGGGAGGTACTGGCCGTGTGGGGTGGTTTCTCGGTGCAGAAGAGTCGATGCAGAACTCGAGAACTGTCGAGGAGAACACGGGCAAGTAAGCGTCAGTCGGTTATCTCTGCTTTCGGTGAGCTACTGAAGTAGTCGATCTGACGTCGGTCAAGAAAGTACCGGTGCTAGTAAAGGGCGGCGTGAAAGATCGCGCTTCTTCTTATAACGAGACTCATATGTGAAGCCTTGTCATGATAGGAGGCGATGAGGATAGCCACCTCCGAGATGGGCGGCCACCGCACTGTGGCGGCCGTTGGAGGCGGTGTCTTGAGCGTGGAAGCGAGCGATGTGGCCGGTGGACGGCGGCGAGTACGAGGGAGTGGCATCGACCCGGCACCGCTCAGGCGAGTCTCCTCAGCAGCGTATCTCGATAGAGCCTCCGGAGAGTGACACGAGGGTGGCGTGCAAGGCTGGGCTGCCGCTTGCTCGAACTTCGAGGCAGCGAGTAAGGAACTCGTAGACCCGCGGAAACTCGAGATCGGCCGTGCGTGCTAAGCGGCACGGACAAAAGCACAACCAGCGGTGCGGAGAGAGTCAAGCGGCGCTTGAACGGCGAGTTACGAGTGTAAAAGCGTCATGGGTAGCATCACCCTGCTGAAGAAATGCTCTGACGGACCACGGATAGGTACAAGGCGTCGCCGAGGGCTCATAAGCGGCGAGGTGAGCCCACATCTGGAAAGCAGGAGAAGTCCGCAACCTCGAAGAAGGCGAAATTTGGACAGGCAATGAGGGCAATGATGGCAGGTGCGTCGTCGTGTTACGGCCGAGTATAGGCGCCGGTTGATCCTGTATAAATCGAGCCTCTTGGTAGACGAGCGGTAGTATCATCAACATCGGTAGTATCCTTGATCGGTTGTCGAGGCGGAGGTTCCGTCGGAGGAGTAGGGCAAAGGCGGACGAGAATAAGGAATCACAAGAACAACGGGAAGAACGCCGATTCCCCTCTAGGTTGCAATCATATGTCAAACCCTACGAGGAACAAGCGAAGAGCTCCCTAAAAATAATAGATTGATTTTTCTATATGGGTCTAAATATTACATGAGGGTATATAGGCCTGTATATAACCAGACTCGACAAACGAAAAGAAATAAAACGACTCGTACGCAATAAACGAAAACCGACGCGGAAGATAATTGGCCAACGAACCGAAACTGAGTCACAGTCGGTTAACCGAGACTTAAGCCTGGTGGCCGAACTAAACATGTGGCTAAAACATGATTACATGGCCAAAACTAATCATGGCCAAAACGTGGCTCACTTCTATTAGTTTACGTGTCTTCCATAATCGTGCTTTCTCACGTTGGCTGCATACATAGTGGCGACTAGATAATCTTCCATTGCTTTGTTCCCGTATGAAGTATGCATGCATGCATTTTTTTCTTGGCTCACATGCACATTTTCTTGCTCAGCTGATTTTGGTATCCTAACATCTCCTTATGCATAAACCTGAGACCAATTAAAATACTAGCATTAGATAGTAGTTAGTTCTCATATAAATTAAAACTAAATTTAGTTAAGAATAAATTTACCTGTTGATTAATCTTTTTAGCTTATACTTGTGTAATTGGTCTAGTTGTGACGTGCTCATCAATAGGAGGGAGGCTGCATTTTTAATTCGGGCATCTACTGAAGCTGCATACTCTGCCCCGTTTTTTATGGGTTTCTAGTGCCCTTGTACTGTAAACTCGATGACTTCATGCCCATTTCAACTCCACCCTCCACCATCACAGATCGCATCACCAGGTGATCCTATAAACTAACACGCAAGGGGCAGCCAAGAGCTATTTGACTTCTGGAGCCATGTCTAACACGGCTTGACCTCAACATTAGTGAATGATATTTTCAAATTTTTTTTAAGTATTTATGGATTCTTCACTTCAATAGGTATAAAAAAACTAGAAGATCAAGAAACCAAAATTTTTGATGAGACGGACATAAAACAAATAGAGATAGCAGTCGTTGCCATCATCATCGCTACCTCCGCCATCTATAGCTACTTAGAGTTAGGCTAGAATTAATTAATCGACGGACCAATATAATACGGCCCGAATCACGGCCAGGCCCTGGGGGCACGCCCGGCCAGGTCGCACCTCTACACACTACACACTCAGATCACCACGTGAGCATTCCGTCCTCTCGCGCTAAAAAAAGGCAAACTCCAAACACGCCGTGCTGACTGCCAATTGCCGTGCTAGGCGGGACAACAACTGCCACGTGGGGAGCAACGCACGGGACTATAAGCCAGTGACAAAGCGGTTGGGTACATGTCTGTGACACCTCGTGCGCCACTTTGTCCTCTCGCTTCATTCGCCTCTGCTGTGCTCGCCTCTGCTTCGGGTCGTCGCCGTCGGCGAGAGCACAGCACTCGCGCGATGTCAACGGCGGCGGTCGTGGGTTTCGTCGGCGCTGACGAGCTGAGCGTCTCCCTCGCGGCTTCCTTCCTCCGCTCTGGGGCCCTCGTCCGCGGCTTCGTCGCCCCCGAGGTAGGCCTCGACTCGAGTCCTCGACCACCCTTCCTGCTAGCTTCCACGCCTCCTACCTTACTTCCCCCTCCTTTTCCCCCGTCGCTTCGTTTCGTGTCGGAGGTTTTTGCGGGCGTAACTACTCGTGTCCGTGCAGGGCGATGGATCGGCGACGGCGGTCGCGGAGCTGGGCGGCGGCGTCCGGTGCGCGAGCCCCGCGGAAGCCGCGCGAGGTGAGCGTCTCGATCTCCAGTAGAGGCCCAATTCGATTCCATATATGGCCTTCTCGTGATGCGTGTGTATGGTGTGCGTGCCTATCCGAGTCGGTGGGCATGGCCGTGGCGTTTGCTGTGCCATGCCTCGTGCGTGCGAGGCGTCTGTTGGAATGCCAACGAGGCCTTGTTCTTACGTGGTTGAAGAGTAGATCGCGTCATACGTGTGCAACGTCTATCTGATCGATCGCGATCTCTTGGTACCTGCAGATGCCGAGCTAGTCATTGTGCTGAGCGACGCGGATGGTGTTGACGAGTTGTTCTTCGGCGCTGAGGGTATAGTGAAGGTATGCACGTACTGACGTACTTGTCTTATTGTGTATTTGTGTTGCCTGCCACCCTAATGCACTTGTTTGTGCATAAGTTGTAGTTGATATGATGTTTCGTTGATCATTGCATAGGATTGCGCATGGGTGCCGTTATATTGATTCGATCGACGTCACTGTTTGCTATATATATATATATTTCATCTTTGTTGAAATATGAGTAACATTTACCACATATTGATTACTAAGCATCACAACAAACATGTTACATTTCATTGTTGGTTGCAGAATAAATAATACCAGCAGCTGTTCCCTAATATATTAAGTTTTTTTAGGTAACTAGTTATTGAACCAAAGTCAAATTGTACAAGAATAAAAGTCCTAGTTGTTGGACCTTCTCGAACCATGTTGGAAAAAGCTTCTGCGGTTCCTTCGGGCGAATTATATTCCCATTCCAACAGAGAGTACTGATCTTGTTGATGAATGGCTGTACTAGTTAATCTAGCTTACTTTATCCTGCAGACGTGAAGAAGGATGTCTTTCTTCTTGATGGATACATTTTCAGTGGTTTATCTGATGAATTGAAGCAAAGGATTGTTGTAAGCGATGCGCCAAACTGAGAATCTAAATTGTGCGCGTGTTTCTTTCCATTATTCTGTTATCACTATTTAACTTTTGAATACCAGGTAGTTGCATCTGGGAGACAGGATGTAGCAGAAAGAGCTGGCCAATTCTTCTCTGGTAATTCCAAATTTGTGTACCTTGTTTTTGCTAATATTTCTTCTTGATCTGTAACTTATTATGCTTTCATGTTGTAATCATGCTGAAAATCTAATCTACCTGGTGACACTTTCAGGTCTTGAAAAAACCATTTACTTTGTCGAAGGTGAATTTGGCAGCAGCAGGTTGCTCTCTTTTTCTGACTAGCAAATATCAGATGTTACTGATACCAATGTTTTCTCCCTTCCAATATCTATACCATTCTAGTTAGTGAAACTATTTTATTGCCATTTTGACTGCATTCCATCTATTTTTACAGCAAAATTAAGCTGGTTAATGATTTGCTGGAGAGCATTCATTTTGTTGCATCTGTTGAAGCAATGTTTCTTGGTGTTCGAGCTGGGATTCATCCATCAATTATCTATGACATAATATCAAATGCTGCTGGAAGCTCAAGGTTATAAGAGCTGTTGGATTCTTTGTGTTCTGTCTAAATTAGTAATTCTTTAATGTATTTGTTTCATGCAAGATCTTACTATATTATGTTTACAGGATATTTGTGGAGGTGGTTCCAAAACTTTTGAGTGAGGATTTTTCACTTATTGATTCTCTGAAGTCATCAAAGAAAAATGCAGTAAGCTCCTTTTCTTTTCGTGAGGAGAGTGGTAGGGGATTCCCAGGTTACTTTGTGGAATAAATGAATAATGCAGAAAATAAAAATATCTCCTACACTAAAGCATTTTGGCAAATGGCTCCCTTTTTGTAGTTCTGTAGCTTTCTTTCTTTGAGATGGAGTATTCTACAACCTAGTGGGTCATTTTGCGAAGAAGAATATAAATAGGTAGGGTTACTTAAGGAAAAACTTAAATCATTAAATAATACAGTATGCTTCATCCATTAAACTACTCCTAGTATAACATTGCTTGACAGCACATTTTTTCTGTCATAAAATAAATCCACTTTGATAACAAATTTCTCATTCTACAGGCACATGTTATTTTACTTGGAATTTGACTAGAATTTTCTTCTTCTTTATTTCCTACAACCAAGGGGATGGGAGGTACTGCCGTACTGGAGAGGAAATTAGATATATGAGGTGGTGGCAGGGGCAAAGGTAGCAACGTGATGAAAAAATAGGGGAGCAGATGGGTTGTGGAGGAGCAAAAGAGAGTATCCCATCCTACTAGTCCTTAGATAAATAGGAAAGCAACTTATTTTAAAAAATAAAACGATACCTGATCCTGCACACTTACTTATTCAACATCTTTGAGCATGTTGAGATATTTTAATGGTACTTGGTAATTTTCCCTTACTAAACAAATTCCTATAGGTTAGCAGGTTTACTTTTAGCTATTATTTACATTTCAATTTTGTATCTAGTGCCATGCTCTTGATCTCGTAAGTTACTCCTCTTTTTTTTTGGGGGTGGGGGGGGATTAGTTATGTGTCACTTTGATGTTGCGACTGTAAAAAGACTATTGCTACTGCATGGCTGAATGCTTCTGCTTATGAATTACTAATGCAGTTTTTCACTCTTAAACATTATAGAGCTATGTGATGGATATGGCTAAAGCAGTAACATTCCCTCTGCCACTTCTAGCTGTTGCCTATCAACAATTAATACATGGTATGCTATTAAAGCTTCTTACATCGACCATTTTGAAATTTTCCTGATATCCTGAATGGGCATTCGATGGCTACATGCTAGCTTAAAGTTGTTTATGTTTGTAAATGAAAGGCTCAAAATTGTTCCATTCGTTTTTACTATGTTGCCATTCATATCAAAACTAAAACCCCTACATGCTTGCTTATGCCTTTTCATCCATGCAAGCTTCTCTGTACTTATTTTCAGGTTCTTCACCTGTAATTGGAGATGAATCTGCTTCACCATTGAAGGTGTGAAATAGCTGTCAGTTTTCTTAAGTTGCTTATAGCTGCTTCAATTTCTCAAATCTATCTTAAAATTTAGAACTTCATGTTGCAGGTTTGGGAACAATCATATGGAGTAAACATCATAGATGCTGCCAGTCAACAAATCTATGATGCAAGCAAATTAGCTGACCAGCTTGTTATGGCATCTAAAACAGCAAGGAAGGTCGGTTTTATTGGTCTTGGAGCAATGGGCTTTGGAATGGCATCTCATTTGCTAAAATCAGGTTTCTCCATTACTGCTTATGATGTAAGAACTCTTCTGCCATTGATATTCTTCCCAACTGCATAATTGGTCATTTGAATTGCTGCGGTTGCAGTACCAAAAAAAAAAAAAATCTCGACCTGATTTTTCTTTGCAGCTGTGTAAGTGGTGTTTTAGGATTGTTGTACTTAAAAAAAATCTAGACAATCATACAATGGATGTTGGATTTGACCTCTTGGTTGTAGGCCTTTGGTTCCAATCCTTGTTAGATGAAACCATGGATAGCTTAGTTCTGCTCAAAAAAAAAAAATGGATAGCTTAGTTTAATCCCAAAGAATCAGAAAGGGCACCAGTGATCTGAATCACATGCAAATAGATCCTGAATTCTGTTCCTTCCTATAGTCCATTGATCGCACTCCAAACTTACACAAATGTCTGTGCTCCTAGAGCTGAGAAATTAGGACATTCTTCTCACCCTTTTCACTTACACATCCTTTGTTTTGTAAATGATGCTACAAAGGTTGTTTTGTAAAACCTGTTGTTTCTTCTGTATGTCATGCATGAATAATTCTTATCCTTTTCCCATTTAGGTGTACAAGCCAACACTGGCCAGGTTTGCTGATTTAGGTGGATTGACTAAAGATTCTCCAGAGGAAGTATCAAAAGGTAAATTGCAAGTTGCAACCTTCAGGATCATAAGACTACATTTAATTATTTATTGAATTATAGTCAATATTTTATGATTTTCTGAATGCATCAAATCAGCTTAGAACTTTTAATTTTCTAGTAAAACTATTTTCTCATCTTCTACAATGGATTATGTGTGGGTAATTAGTTATTACTACTTCATAGTGATATAGTGTACAAAGTATTGAGTTAAGTAGTTATTACTTTCTAGTGATACCATGTACAGAATGTTGACTTAGCTAGTAATTATTTAATAGCAATACCATGTACAATGTATCAAAAGCGATACCGTGTCTAAAGTATTAACTAAAAGATGATTTCAGATGTGGAAATACTTGTTATCATGGTTGCAAATGAAGTTCAAGCCGAAAGTGTTCTATATGGAAATGCTGGTGCTGTGTCAGGTAGTCTCTAGAAGTTTGCCCCTTCTGTTCTGGTTTTGCAAAGTGTATGCATCTCCCAGGTTGGTTTACTATTTGATGGGGTCTAGTTATATGGTTGTGAATGCCTTTGTTTTTCAGTGTTGTCAGCTGGAACATCCATCATTCTATCTTCTACAGTTTCTCCTGGATTTGTGACTCACCTCAAGAAAAAATTAGAAGGTAAAAGCTCTTATCAAGTTTTATATTTCTAAAATAAGTTTGAGAGTGTTTAAAATTTTTTTGATACACCTAAATGATGAATTTAGTAATGATGACTATATAACTATAAAATCATATTTGTTTGATCTCTAAATCGATTCCCACTGGTCAACAAATGCTATGCTGTGTAAATCCCACCTTAAAAATCTACTCATGGAAATCTAAAGTCTATTGTCTGTAATTTCGGATGAGAACTGAGTCCTGTAGTTTCACAAGTAATGTTTATTTATTTTTGCTCAATATGAATAAACAGATTCACTTATATAATCATTTACAGCAGAAGTTGCAATGCCTTGGCAGTGGCATAGTGATGGCATCCTGTGTTTAGTGTTGAAGTCGATTGTTATAGAGTTGAAGTTACATTTTAAATATGTTGGCAATGTTGCTTACTGCTTTCTGTGATAAAAAAATCGGCATCATTAACTACTTCCATACAGCTGAATGCAGAGAGATAAAGTTGGTTGATGCTCCAGTATCTGGTGGTGTCAAAAGGGCAGCAGAGGGGACTCTAACTGTATGATTGCCAATGAATCAGTTTAATAGCAAAGTGATGGTGCACCCTAACTGATAAGGATTTGCACTCTTTTTAACAGATAATGGCTTCAGGAACAGATGAAGCTCTGCATTGTACTGGTAGTGTTCTCTCAGGTACTAAAGAAGATTAGCTGAACACCATCATATGTTTGTAGACAAACTATGGAGATTGCTCCATGACTATATATTTTTTACATAACAGCACTAAGTGAGAAGCTTTATGTCATCAAAGGAGGATGTGGAGCAGCAAGGTGATACATGCATTTTATAGTTATGTGCTTTGCTTACTGCAATCTTTGCACTTTTTTTATCAGTGCTGAGTGGTTGTTTACATGATATGTATATGTATTAAGATGAATGATTACTTTTTGTGTGCCTGAATCAGTATCTCTCTTCTGCTATTGTTTCCAGTTCTGTTAAAATGGTCAATCAACTTCTTGCTGGGGTTCATATAGTCTCAGCAGCTGAAGCAATGGCATTTGGTGCTCGATTAAATTTGCGAACAAGAAGAGTTTTCGAAATTATTCAACACGCAGGAGGCTATTCGTGGTATGTTTCCTTTTTTCCTTGTTTAGTTCGTCCCTCACTTTAATCGCACTTGCTTCTCGATTCTACAGTGTTTAGACTTTTGTATATATTGGTTGAGTAACAATCTGGTTTTAAAAAAGAAACGCAACTAATTCTACTAGCTTTTGCTAACTATCAGCTCCCCTTAGATTCAGTGTTTCAAATATCTTCTGTAACTCTTTCATCCAGTGCGATGAGTTAAGGTGGCTATGTGATAACCGCCACAATCAATGTTCATATTGCAGGATGTTTGGAAATCGTGTGCCACACATGCTCGATAATGATTATACACCTTATTCTGCAGTCGACATATTCGTCAAGGATCTCGTATAGTAACCAAACTATTTACTAACTTATTGATGTTGTAAACTACTAATAAAAGATTACAGTGCTTGTATCTCGTCTATTTCAGGGCATAGTAGCTCGTGAAAGCTCCAACTCGAGGATCCCATTGCATGTCTCTACTATTGCTCATCAACTGTTTCTTTCAGGTCATTTTCTGTAATAATGCGAAGAGCTCTTTTTTTATTCTATGCTTTGGTTCCAAATGTTGATAAAGCCATGCCATATTTGTTGTTTTTAATGAAAGTAGGCCCAATTAACAGAATGCTGCACGGCCATCCCCCCTCTAAAATGCTAGTGTATTACAGTTAGTTTTAACACAGTCTTAAAATATGATGGCTACTGTTTCATTTGTTTGATGTATTTCCAACAGGCTCTGCTTCTGGGTGGGGTCGCTATGATGATGCTGCTGTTGTGAAGGTGAGAAACTGCCCTATGTTTCGACAGCTCTCGCTGCTCAGTAGACTAAGATCATGCCAAATATGATAGCCCTTTTCTAAACCTGGCTGGCAATTGGGTGTACCTGCAGGTCTATGAGACATTAACTGGAGTAAAAGTAGAAGAGAAGCCTCCCATGCTTAATAAAGGAGATATCCTGCATTCTCTTCCTGTTGAATGGCCAGAAGATCCAATGGATTATCGTGTTTCCTCTGCATCTCATAATAGCAAAAAAGTTCTTGTAGTTTTAGATGATGATCCAACTGGAACTCAGACAGTTCATGACATAGAAGTTTTAACTGAATGGTAAAACAAAGTATATTGTGTTATATTATCTTACAAATATTTGCTACTAGCATAATCTGAATATGTTAATGCTACACTAACACTTCGTTTTCCTTTGTCCATGTTCTGTGAATACATAGTTTCATAAGCTTCACTTGGAATTCTAAACTGCAGGCCTGTAGAAGCCCTCACTGAACAGTTTCTGAAACTACCAACTTGCTTTTTTATTTTGACAAACTCTCGTTCAATGACTACTGATAAGGTAGGGAAGTGCAGTCTTAAACAGTTTATATTTGGAGGCTTTAAATATCTGTTTTAACTCTTTTCTCTTTAATAGGCCGCACTGTTAGTAAAAGATATATGCGGAAATCTTGAAGCTGCAGCAAAGGCTGTCCCTGGTGTTAGTTATACAGTGGTCTTGAGAGGTGATTCCACTCTACGTGGCCATTTCCCGGAGGTTAATATCTGAAGCCTTCCCTATTTTTTTTTTTTCCTTTTCCATTTCATTTTTCTGATCATACCCCGTATTCTTTTACTTTCCAGGAAGCTGATGCAGTTGTTTCAGTATTGGGTGAGATGGATGCTTGGATAATTTGTCCATTCTTCCTTCAAGGTGGGCGCTACACTATTGATGACATTCACTATGTCGCAGAGTCTGACAGGTAATCTGTGCATGATTCTCTATGCAAGCTATTTAAATACAAAAATAACACTTAAGGTTGATGGTCCAATATTATCTAACAGATTAATTCCTGCTGGTGAGACTGAGTTTGCCAAGGATGCAGCTTTTGGCTATAAATCTTCCAATCTCAGACAGGTATTATTGTGGAGATGTTTGTTTGATAAAGCGAAGAGCAAGATCTTAGAAATTTACTTTGTACTTGAATGTGTAGTGGGTTGAAGAGAAGACTAGAGGACGGATTCCTGAGAACCAAGTTTCAACAATTTCCATAAATCTCTTGCGTAAAGAAGGGCCAAATGCAGTCTGTCAGCGTCTCTGTAGCTTAAAGAAGGTATTTCATAATAAGCATGTTCCATATGAAAAGTTACCTTGGAGTCGGCTTGAACTTTTCTAGGAAGTAATTATCTTAATTTTGTGGGCCTTTCATATTCTCATTTCTGAATGCACTCATGCCAGCGTATATGCCAAATAAGAAACATGAAATGGCTAATAAAATATTGTAGGCGTTTTGAGGACACTTGAACTGTACGATCACATTCGACCAGATATTATCATAAATCCCCATTTTTTAGTTCTGATGCCTTCTGTTCTTGGTTTACCTTGAAAATTTCCTGACAGGCATTTTGTGTGTTTGTAGGGTTCAGTGTGTATTGTCAATGCTGCTAGTGAGAGGGACATGGCTGTCTTTGCTGCTGGAATGATCCAGGCATGTTACGTTGCTCCATTTCTATGAAAAGCATTTGTTCATAGTGTCAATTCCTCAAGTAATATGATAATGTCTTATTCTAGCATGAGTGCTCTGTTTTGATCTGATATTGTTCTTTTCTTTTTATGCTAATTTGACAGGCTGAATTGAAAGGAAAGCGATTTCTATGCCGCACGGCTGCAAGTTTTGTTAGTGCTAGAATTGGGATCAAGCCAAAGCCACCTATCCATCCAAATGACCTTGGCCTAAATAGAGCTTTAGCTGGAGGCCTCATAGTTGTTGGTTCTTATGTGCCAAAAACTACGAAGCAGGTCAGATTTGTAATGCTTTAAGTTTTTCTTGTTTCATAATGATCTCATGCTCATGTATTTTTGCATTTATTAGGTCGATGAGCTTCAGTCACAGTGCGGGCAATCCCTTCGAGTGATAGAGGTAATTTATATTTTGGTTGTCATGCCTAAACATGAACCATTGTATACATCTCCTTGGATAAGATTTAGACAGTTTATTTACCAATGCTGTTTTTTTTAAGTTTGGATTGTTTTATTTGAGATCTTAGTATCATGTTCGCTTCTTTACTCTGTAGGTATCTGTTGAGATGATCTCAATGAAATCAAATGAGGACAGAGACCAAGAAATCAGCCGAGTTGTTGAATTGGGAAATGCTTATATAAAATCCAGGAAAGACACTCTAGTTGTTACCAGCCGCCAACTCATTACAGGAAAAAGTTAGCATCTTTCTGACTATCATATGTCCAATTGTATTGTTTGTTCCATTAGCAATACAATGACTAAATGCTGAGTCAGTCTTGATATATGGGTGTATAGCTTCTTAATGCCAAAATTTCCTGAGCAACATCCCACTTGCCAAATTGGTGAGCAAATTGTGTGGTCTAGTGGTCCTAGCAGATCAGTTACCAAGATGAATACACATGAATTGTTTTTAGCTGATATAAAAAATATAAGATCCGATATGCAAAATTGTGGCATAATAACATGTTTTCTCATCATTCTGCTGGCATATCTGGGGAGATACTTTATTTTCTTTTCTCAAGTTCTAGGCATGAAGTGAGACAAAACTGTACTGGAAGACAGACCAAAACTTGTCAAAGTGGGAAGATGGATAAGCTAAAATTCTGGTCCAACTCAACCCCACAAATGCTCCACTCAGTGCTAGCCTGCTAGGTCCATGGTGCTTGCGTTTAAACAGAAGCCCAATGCTAGTGGATTACCCCAATCATTTAAACTGAAGATCTCTAGTTTGCATCATAATCTTTTGTAATTACCAAAACTTAACCAAATTGGTTTCTTTGTATTTTCCTGAAAATTCTGTGCTAGAGTCTAAATAGTAAATACTAACTCGGCCAAAACAGTATTTACAAGAACAGCTGATGTTATCTCCTTGTAAGCATTAGCAATGCAAGACTACTGGTAACTGACATCACAAGACTTATTACTGGGAACTGACATCACAAGACTTATTACTGGGAACTGACATCTTTCTATTGTTTACCATATTTTTATTGCAAAGAAAAGAAGACACTTTCTTTCTTTTATATTTGTCTTGAAGTAGTTTGATCTGCTAACAAGATTGTGCCTGTCGTGTCTCATGTTGCAGCTTCTGAAGAAAGCTTAGAAATTAATTACAAAGTGAGCTCAGCACTAGTGGAGATTGTGAGAAGAATTGACACTCAACCTCGTTACATCCTTGCGAAGGTAACAGTTAAATAACCGATTTCTTCCTTGTAACTAAATTGACTTGTTAGTTGTTACTTGGTTGATTATACAAGACTTCAGATATGCATAAAGATAGCTTGTTACAACGCTGCAAAATTTGGCCATTTCTGGGATTATCACTATTAAATAAAAAATATTTGTTCTATTTTCTTTGACTTTTACCATTAAGTACTTTATGAAATTCTGAGATAGAATTACACCTACATGTTTCCTTCAGAATAAAAGCAATGTGTACAAGTCACAAGTGCTTGACTGTCAACTTGTGACAGTTTCCTTCAGAATAAAAACAATGTGTACAAGCGCAAACAAAATGATTGAGCTCACAAGTTGTGTATGAAATTGACTTCTGGAGTTACTGTTTCTATTGTCCTTCATATAGGGAGGAATCACTTCATCTGATCTTGCTACAAAAGCTTTGGAAGCTCGGCGTGCCAAAGTAATGGGACAAGCTTTAGCTGGTGTACCTTTGTGGCAGCTTGGTCCTGAGAGTAGACATCCCGGTGTACCTTACATTGTTTTTCCTGGTCATAAACATTTTAGTACATTTTCCATACCGATGTATGTATGTAATTTAACCTTTTGACTCACGAAACTATCTTGCCACTCCCCTAATGACAGGTAATGTTGGTGATAACAGTGCTCTTGCAAAAGTAGTCCAGAATTGGGCTTGCCCTTCTAGAAGTTCTACAAAAGAACTTCTCCTTGTAAGATTTTCCCCTCGATTTAACTTTTCATCAAGGCTAATGTATACATCACTGTTTCTTGCTTTAAATTCTTCATTGACTATTTCCTTACTGTGAAGAATGCGGAGAATGGTGCTTATGCAGTTGGCGCTTTCAATGTATATAACCTTGAGGGAACTGAAGCTGTCATTGCAGCTGCAGAGGCTGAAAAAAGCCCTGCTATCCTGCAGGTTAGGAATGCTTTAATATGCTGTTTTTTTCTGGAAATGGATGGTGCAAATCACATTATTAACCATGTCAGGTGCTCTTTGATGCTATTTGTTTCACTGCAGTATGTCATGAGAAGAGTAGAGTAGTACGTACTAAGTAGTTTATAACTGCTAGCTGGATAGAAGCAGCACCGCACAGCTCCTGACAATGATTTCTACCAGTGCTTCTTTCTTGTATAGACAGAGTCTCAATATATGAAAATTCAGTAGATGATATGTATTTTGTTGATTTATGATCATTGTTATTGTGGTTGTTATTTAGGTTCATCCCAGTGCCCTGAAGCAAGGTGGAGTCCCATTGGTAGCGTGCTGCATTGCTGCTGCAGAACAAGCCAGTGTAAGGGAAACTTGAGATATATCATGCTTAAAGAATATCTGCATTCTGCAGACATCCAATGATCCAAAATAAACAACACGTTTGGCAAATGTTTATATAATTTGGATTCTCACACGTTACGATCAAGACATCCTTCTTGTTTTAAGTTCTTTAGAGGTGAACATTCTGTGACTCTCTTATTGCAGGTACCTATCACCGTTCATTATGATCACGGAACTTCCAAGTCTGATTTGCTTGAAGCTCTTGAGATGGTATGGAAGAAGAAGATGCATTGTTCCCTTAAACTTGAAGTACCAAAATGGCATATGCTATCCTTTCCCTAACCATGAATGATGAATGCCTCAATCTTGACTTTTCTCCTGACCTTTTACTGTGACCCTTACATTTCCAGGGATTTGATTCAATCATGGTGGATGGTTCCCATCTACCTTTAGGGGAGAACATATTATACACAAAGAGCATATCTTCCTTGGCTCACGCAAAAGGCATACTTGTGGAAGCTGAACTGGGAAGACTCTCAGGCACCGAAGATGGCTTGACAGTCGAAGAATACGAAGCAAGATTTACTGATGTTGCTCAGGTTATTTCCTCTTCTCCAACAAATGTTAACTCTATGGCCTCCTATTGTCATATTCGTTATTTTTGAAACATATATGGTACACATTTTCAGGCTGAGGAATTTATTGATGAAACCGATATTGATGCTCTAGCAGTGTGCATTGGAAATGTTCATGGAAAATATCCCCCTAGTGGACCAAACCTCAGATTTGACTTGCTAAAGGTCAGTCAAATGCAATAAGCTTTGAAAGTATTTTGTTTGATCTTTGTGGCAGCATGAGGCCGTTTTAGTGTGGAATATTTAATGAAGAAACTGTTGTAGCATGAAATAGTTAATGAATAAACTGTTGTTTGCGTAGTTATACCCTCTTGCAATTGTACCCACTATATCTCATGAAGTTTTGTGTATAGGAGTACTGAGCAACTTAGATTGCTGTTGGATCGAGTTATCTCCTTACAAAACTCAGTCTGTTCTTCCTTGAAATGATGACAGGACCTTCATGCATTAACCATGAAGAAAGGAGTAAGCTTGGTTCTCCATGGAGCATCTGGCCTGCCTCATGAACTTGTAAAGGTTTGATATAATGTTTCCTTCATTATTAAGATAGACTAGTGAAGTATTAGCGTGTAGTATTTGTTGTTGAGCTTCCTGCACGAACTCATCTAAAAGGTTAAGCTATTTGGGAAAGGCAGGTGGGCAATATACCCCCAACACTTTTGACCTTTTGGCACAATTAGTTCTGCATGTGACCTGACATGGTACTGGAGTGTAGATTACCTGTGTTCAAGACTTTTTGGGGTATTTCCGACAGGAAAAAATTGAATCCTCCATATGCCACAATTAATTGTCCCTCATAAATAGGCCAGACGGGTCATAAATTTATGATTTGGGCTCTAATACAATGTTGAGGTTCATGCACTGACCAATTTACAATTTCATACAAAAGATTAATCTGTTGACGAAGTCAATCTCATACTTATAGCGACAATTATTGTCATGGTTGAAATTCATCTGAAGTGCCAATAATCCCAACTTCTTTTGGAGCAGGAATGCATAGATTTGGGGGTGAGGAAATTCAATGTGAACACAGAGGTCCGAAACAGTTACCTGGAATCCCTTAAAAAGCCAGAAAAAGACCTGATTCAGGTCATGGCATCTGCTAAGGAAGCAATGAAAGATGTTGTAACAGAGAAAATACGCCTCTTTGGATCCGCTGGGAAAGCCTGAATGCAGCCCCACCGTAATATCCGACGCCAGCGACACTGGCTATCGCATCTTTTGTCGAAATCGCAGTAACTTCAGTGCGTTGCAGTGGAGCCCATAGCTGAAGTGCTTCAGAGTGGATAATGTCATTCTGTCATGTCCATACCGCTCCTTTATTGCAATTCGATGTCAGAAAGTACATTCAAACGGCTATTGTTGATGCTAAAAGTCCGTCGACAAATTTACATTGCCGTAATAAATGGTGGCGTGTTTATTGTCGTTCTTCAAATTTTGCTTCGTGCCAATTTCCTCCCTCTCTTTTGGAAATTGTTGCGTGTGGGTGCCATGCACCGATCCTTCAAGCTTTGGTCCAGTTTGGCCCATCGTGAATTGGGCGGCGGACAAAGGCTTGGGCGGTAGAAGAGTGCACGCCATCCGTGACAGCCTTGGACGTAGTTCCAGCAAGGCAGCAAAAGGAGGCTTGAGGTAGTGAATTGCAGATCGGAGTGCACGACGGCCCCCAAATTGTTGCCAAACAGGGTGTGGCCTGATGAGTGTGAACCACAGCAAAACAGGCACATGAAAAGGTACATGACTGCCCCTCAAAAAGAAAAAGTGCATGACTGTTTGGTTGCAGGAAATAGGAATTTAGGTGTTCGGGGTTATCATTTCTCCTGTTTGGTTGGTAGGCACGGAAATTTAAGTAGGAAGAGGACTGGGAGTTTTCAGTGTCCAGTTCTCATCATTTGAAACCCAGGGTGGTGTCGGAATTGAGAGGGAATTGCTCTCTAACGAAAGATCAACACATCTTAGCCTTTCATCATGACTTGAATCTCTAGCAAATTTAAGACTAGTTCTCCATTATTTCCCATCTTATCCTACCAAACAAAGAATTGGGAGTAAAATGCAAACTCACATGCCCAATCCCCCTACAAACTCCCTCCTGTCGCCTTCCAATTGCTGCCAAACAGATCTCTGATAGTGTCCCTTCGACGATCCATCCAGCTTTATGACCTAAGGTAGAAGGTGAAACTTGTTTTCTCCTTGGATGGTCCATCATGCAATAACAACTGAACTTAAGGGCCTATTTGGAACCCAATAATTTTATAGGAAATAGTTCATTTCTTATATAAATCGTGAAAAAAATTCTACAGCCTGATGGGGCCAAATTCCTATTTATGTGGACTCAATATAGCTAAGGTGTTACTTGGAAGGTGGATTCTTTTTCTAACACAAATCTATATAAATAAAAATATCTGGTGAGATCTAAATCATCCCCTTTGTTTTAAAGCCAAAAAACACACAACAATAAAAAATCCTAAAAATATTCTTATTAATCAATATAAAAAGAGAAAGATCTATCCCACTTATTTTAGTGTGGAAATATTATAACGATGTAAATTAATCATCGATATATGTTAAGTTTGATAACAAATATAATTGTATTTTTAGACATAAATTATAACATTATATTTTTATAACAAAGATAACTTTATCGTAATATCTAGCTGACTTTATCGGAATATCTAGCTACACAGTTGAACAGATATCTCTGCTAGTTGAATGTAGCTAGTTGATGCAACCACAAAATTGCCAATTTCACCAGATTTAGATCAACACAGTTCAATGGGAGAGCTGCAGATTAATAGCAACACAGCAGAGTATCAACCAACAAAAGCTCAAATAATTGCCTTCGTAAGGAACTCGAGTATTTTCATCCCTTATGCATTTCATGCTACAATGTAGTGTAATGTACACGTATTGTGATCTCTAGGCTCAGCCTGGATGGACAACCATCGCCGCCGGTCCTCTCCAGGGGGCTCGATCCTGCCTATTGTGAACAAAAATAACATACAAGAGGCACAAATGGATCGACTATTCTAACAAAAACCAAAGAAAAAGTAGAAAAAAACAGCGTGTTGCTTCCCATCATTCCATTATGCACCTGAATCGCCTGAACGCATCTGATGATTCGGTAATCAGTAACGTCATCAAAAGATCAAGATGACCATTGGTCAGGGACAGTTAAGAAGTACTTTGACATGGCCTTCCTGAACCTTTTCTTGTACTGATCTGGGGATATGATCGTGGGGAGTACGTCTTTGGAGCCACCCAGAATTCCTGACGCCTTCACCCAAGTCTCTACCTGCTTGTCCCACGTGTACTGCCGAAGATAGTCAATAATACCCATCACAAGCTCTTTGCTTTCTTCATCAATGCCAACTAAAAGGGAGTAGTCCATCACATCCACCGACTGAAAAAATAGGGAATGCACAACAGGATAAGAAAAAGATCATGCATGCTAACAGCAACAAGAGGTGCAATTTTTGTGCATCTTGGTATTATCAACTAAGATGCTACAGAGAGAGTTGGTCTGAACAGTCTGCACAAATACACCAAATCAATTGCTAATATATACCATGCCTTTCTATATTTGCAAAGCTATAACACCGTTGTAAGGTTGACTAGCAACTTAAGTGCCACTTAATCATCCAGATCCATGTTGTCAATTAAATGGCAGATAATCAAGTCAGCAATCAAATCGACAATCTGGGTCTAGCATAGCTTTAGGTCTTGGACAGCTTTTAGTCACTCAGCCAAGCCCAAGCTGACTGGTGACTCGGCCAAGCCAGATCCACGTCGCCAAATTGACTAATAACCTAACTGACTGTTGCCATGTTGACTAACCACTGGGTCTAGCTAGCAAGGTGGTACCAAAATCACCAATCAATCCAAGCAAGTGGCAACAATGTTAATGTGGCTGCAAGTTCGATTATTTTTTTAAAAGATCCGCATGTTGCAGCTACATCAAAGGGTTCTACACTTCTACATCAGTCCCTTTGTTTCCCTTGCCTGCCCACACCCACCCTTGATATTTATCTTATCTCGCCGTGCTCTCAGAAGAAAGTGCTCCAATGGCACACAAATTCTACCTCCGTGGCCAGTTTGGACGCTCAGCAAGGTAGGAAACACATATAAGATTAAGACTTTCCTGGTTTCAATAAAAGAAACAAGGGTGGGTGTGTTTGTCTGTCTAAAAAAGGGAACACGTAAGATGGACAAAGACATCACCAATAATATAAATATTGAGATACGGTCTCCATGATTCAAACTGATTCCAGACTATTTCCATGTTATTTCACAAAACAGTATTCAATAGTACTAATTGTGAAAAAAGAAAACAAGTGCACAACACTTTAATTCACCTAGCTTCCACCGAAACTGCATAGATATTAATTGAGTTCCAGCGGTTTCCAATATCTTGGTGTCAAGAGGCCTTCTAGAAATACTAGGTTCGTGCACCCTAGGAATATAAGTGCATAACTTCCAACATACATAACATAACGATTTAACAACAGCAATTAGTCACTTACTGCCAAAAAAGAAGTATCATTCCAGACAGCTCGTTCCAACCTTCTTTTTGCTTTGCTTCCAAGAAAAATGGGCTTTGTATGAAGTGTCTCTAATAGATTAAGATCTAAGAGAACCTTGTTGTTTCCTGATGTATCAGGGTTGTAACGGGAACGCAAGGAGCCTTTCAGGTCATATATTCTTGATACCTTCCTCTTGAAAAAAAGATTTTCCATGACCATTACATCCATCTTCAGTTCCTTTCCATCTCTCAAGTTCTTGGCAATGACCTAGTGCATAAATGAGTTGCAGTTAAGTTCACATGTTTCAATCTCACAAGACTCCACAGACACATGAAAATAACACTAGAGCATAACAAACCTGGTAAAGACCAAGGACTTTAGCAAGGCAAGTTGGGCTTCCAGAAGATACAGATTCTGTTAAATATTTGAAGTACTCCGCTGCATAGTCCTCGAATGAATCTAATTCTGTTCGGGTCACTTGCTTTATGACAAATCTGTCATCTAGTGTTTTGGCAAAGTACACATTACTCTTGCCACCTTGAGCACTCCATCTCTTGCAGCGACTCAAAGAACGGATGTAGTCTAGTTCATCTGGACAGCACTTTCTTCTGATTGCATCAAACTGCCTTACAAAATAACATGTTACAGAAAATTTTGCCTTATCCACAGAACACGTATTGTCATCCTCAAAAGAAACTGTCAAATGAATATCCTTAGAATCACTTCCAGTTCTAGGTTGAGGTTGGTCAGAACCATAGCTCCACATTGATACATCTGAGCAACTCCTACAAGTGGAATTCTGATCCACAGAATTCAAGGCACTAAATCTGTCCAATTCATTATGCTGATCCAGCAGTGGCGACAAGAAGCTATGATATTCCGGAACAGTCATGGCATGGGCTATCATGCTGGACGGCTCGTCATCGTAAATGGGAACAACATCTGGAGCATTTTGCGGTAGAAGAAAACGACCCTCACCATCCATCATAACAGGAAGTGACAGATTATTTGTGAATGTAGGGGACAAATCCCTGCCTGTTCTCTCAAGAGCCCTTGGAGGCCTTTGAGAATAAGCTCTTCTAATGCTTCCATTCGAATCATCAACAGGTGATAACCTATTTCTGAAATTGATGGCAGAATCAAATGATTTGATTCTAATTGGTGCTATAACCTTCCGGTATGAGGGATCATCAATCAGAGCAGCAGGTATGACTGGAAGTGCCTCCATGCTACATTTTGATGGGTCATTAACAAACTGATTAGAGCCAGTCCATGCTAAGTCAATTCTGTCAGAAAGATTGGATGCAGAAGATTGTGATCTCTCCAATGTTTTTTTAAGCTTAAGTTCATCAGCCAGCACCCCATCACTTTGTATCTCATGTGGGCCCAAGACAAATTGGCCAGCTGAACCGGCATAGCCTTCAACAGAATGGAGGGGTACTTCATCTATAATGTCGGTTTTCAACCCAAAATGTGACACAGTTGTTTCGCTCTGTTCTCTCCTGAGCGATGGTTTCCCAGCATTTGTGATAACTGTTAATGAACTTGACTGAGTATGTTCTAGTGAATTATCCATATTCTCCTGTGTTCTCGAAATCTCAGCCTTTGGCTCTTCTGACAAGCTTTCAGGAAGCTTCTCGGGACAATGTGCATCAGTTGGCACAGTATGACAGTTCTCCTTGGTGAGTGAGTACATCATGTACAGTCTGCGATCCCATATGTGCGCATCAAGTACAAGCTCTCGCCTCAAGCGATTGAGCTCTAGAACATCTATAGTTGGTTCGAGCGTACGCAAGTCATCTATGCTAGCAAATCCTGACAATACCTGAAAAATAATGAACATTCATGACAAACAAATCAAACCTCCAGCACAGCATGTAGAAAGCCTATTGTACAGTTTGACAGCAATTAATAAAACCATGCAACTGTTAAACTTACGTCATACTTCTTCCACTCAATTTTAATCAACTCCTTAAGATCAACAACATGCTTATACAAGCCTGCCTTCATGCTCACATTTTGGGCTGAAACTATCTTTTCAATGCAGTCAAGTTTGTCAAAGATCTCCCTGTAAAAGTGCTCCTTCCTATTGGCTACCTGCAAGTAAAACAATATGAAAGGGAATAAATCTCACAAACAGGATGTCAAAGGGGCACTGTCAGCATCCATCTAAGAGCCTATTTGTTACAGCTTAACTTCTCTAAAAAGCTAGCTTTGGGGGCTTATGGTGGAGAAGCCTAAAAGGCTAGCTTTTCATAGAAGCCAGAGAAGCCGTTTGGTAAAAATTAAGAATATTAGCTTATAAATGAGGTGGGATGGAGAGAGATGGGGAGATGGGATGGGGAAAGGTTGAGAAGCCAAAAAAACCCACTCCCCCACAGCTTTAGGTGGTCTCAGCTTCTTGAAAAGCTGGGTGTTTGGCCCAGCTTCAGCGTGAAACTTAAGCCAAACAGGCCTCAAATAAACAAACTTAAATTTACATCAACATACATCAGCAGCCTCTTTGATGACCCAATCTTGAGCTATTGGATGAGCAAAGTCCAATATGGAGGCCGGCAAGTTGACAGACAGAATGTCTACAGGAGAGTAGCGGAAGACAGCAACCATGCTTCCAAACCTGTTGATGGAGAATGCTAACATTTACATTGGCCTTAAAACAGAAGATTTTACCACAAGAAGAAATCACATACCCATAAAAACGAAGACAGTCCCTCTGGAGGGAATGTCCACAGCAGGCAATTCGATTAGCTGTTGTGTGATTTGAAAAGCTAAGTTCCAAAAACTTCCCAAAAGAAAGTCCACGTGCTGCATCGGACATCACTACTCTTTGTGTTGCTGGAGGGATTCCATCTTTCGGTTTGCACCTGAGGCACCTGTGCCACATCCATATCTTCCCATCATTCTCCCCAGGTAACCTTACAGTTACAGATGCAAGATTTCTAACACTGATAGTGAGACTGCCTTGTTGATGGGTGTAACATCGAACATGAGATTCTGCAGGCCCCTTGCAAGATTCACAGCATGAAGTCTGGCAACAAAGACCAAACATATTAATAAGGTAGTACAAGGTCAGTGCATTAAACCAATAGGAAATTGGATGACAATGTGATACCTGATTAAATAAATCTTCATGGAAGTATCTTCCAAGTGGCTTATCAAAATTACCATAGAACTTTATGCGAAGGAGCTGAGATTGCTTGCATACAATTCCTCTGAGAGGGCATGCAATTGACAAGGAAACCAAAATGCTCTGTGGATTCTCAGATGTAGGGAAATATTCATTGTGACTCTCGTTATGATCACGTATGGTTACTCCTGTATGTTCGTCGTCTGATATATGATGCCAACCATTGTCCAAGTCACTTTCAACTCTAAAAATCCCACCAACCATTTCATCCCTATGAATATTATGACAAAAATGCAGATCTGTTGCTGCCCTTTTTCTGACCCAGGTGGGTGAACTTTTGGATGTCTGAACACTTATGCTTAGAGGTGGTATACAACCATTATCAAGAGAGGATCTTGGGGGAAAAGAAAATATGTCATTAGTTCCACCAATGTGTTCTTCCTGATTAAAGTTAGTCCTCAAAAAAGATTGATCTGCCGATAACAATTTTAAAGAACCATCAAGGCACTTTGAAGGCAGGATGCACCCATTTTCTGAAGTTCTGTCACCGACTACTTGAAAATCATTGAAATACTGCAGAGAATAACTTGAGGAATAATTCCCACCATCTATATTCTTCTCAAGTGGAAGTGGAAGAGCTGGAAAATCTGAAGGTATCTTTGGTAGTGTTGCACCCTCATCTGCAAGATACGAGGTCTCAAGTGATAGGTGATATGCTGCAAACACAGCAAATTGTAGAGCAAGTTTGACCTTCCTTAACTCTTCATAGGATGAGCCTCTTAAAAGGACCTAGGAAAAAACATGCTTTTATTAGATCAGTCATAAATCATAATCATAATACAAAAAACAACTCAAACAAAAATGAGTTCCAAAGATGAGTACAAGATTGAGAGACCTAAAACATAGAGTGCTTTGCCATCCTCAGCAGAGAAGGTAAAAGAATGATTAAACAAGGAGAGAATGGAAGTATAACATTTGGGCCAAACTGCCAAAGTAACAATACGATGAGAATTGACCCTTAATTGATCATGGTATTGAATATTGATGATCTTTGAAAGGCAACTAATAGTTTTATGCATTACCGTGCAGCCCAAGCGCCTTGGACAACCATCAAAAAACATCAGTGTCTTGACAGACTTTTTGTTTGAGTTCTTTGGAGATGAACAGTCTGTAACTCTTTCAATCCAGAATGTTTGGCATTGTCCAAGTCTTGTTGAAGGGATATTTTCAATGGACGAAGCAATTTGAGCACCTGTGCAGCATGATATCCTTTCGAGAAGTGATCTCTTGACATTCAGTACTAAAGAGATATCTTTTGCAAGAATCTGTTGAGCATACAATGGCACACTTTTTTCAACCAGCAAGACATGAGGTCGTTGGGCCTCTATCTTTGCAACTGCATGCTTAAGATACTCCTTTTCCTGTACATATCACACTTAAAAGTCAATTATGAACATATTGAGAACAATCAGGATAAACATATCATAATTGGAAAATGACATGCTGACCTGTTCAAGAATGCTGTTTATCGATGCTAGTTTGTTCGTAACCTTTTGGTGTTCCAGTGCTCCTCCCAAAAGAAGCAATCTAGGGTTCTCATGCTTTGACACCATACGTTTATGTTTTACATTTTTAGAGCAAACAACACCTTTAATGAAAGTACTGCAAAGAGATGAATAACATTTAGCTCCAAAAATACCATGACAGAGATGTCACATAATTCTTCGATACATGTAGTTCACTAAAGGGCATACCTATCGTTGGGATTCCCTGATGCTATACATTTGACTTTGACATAGTCGGTGGGATCCATGCTACCACCTTTGCTTGTGTCTGGCCGAACAAAGGTAGCTGCCTGCCATGCTAATGAGGATAGTATGTCTGACCATCCATCCACAGGATCAACTCCATGACCTTGGAGCAATTGGGACACAAGAGCCCTAAAATGCCCATGTAGAGCGTTCCTTAAGAACTCTTTATGAGCTATATTATGTTTTCCTTTGATTCCTAGTAAATCATCATCACCACCATAATCATTGTTAACATGTCCGAAGATCTTCCCGTCACCAATATCGTCATCTTCATCATCATCATCATATTCAAAAAAGCCATTTTCAAAGTCATCGCCCTCATCCTGAGGCGGTGGTGGATACCAAATGAGTCTATTACTCTCAAAATCAATTGGCTGTATGGCATTCTTATGCTGTTCATCGTCACAAATGGGTGAATCCACAAAGGTAGAATAATCAACATCATCGGAGCCATGGACAGAATTCAAAGGGTAGATAGGAGAATATTGGCTGGAATGGTCACTCCTCCTGGAGGGAGGACTTGTGTCTCCTAGTCCCAATCGTTTCAGAGGACTATCTACCGGGCTCGAAGTCCCCAGCCTGAAGGTATACATCCTACTAATACTCGTGCTCATCAAATCCGTATCAGAAGTGTCTTGAGAAAACTCACTCTGGGGGGAGAAATACCGCTCTGAGTCCTCACCATCTTCATAACAACCACTCCTACATCCAGTAATTTATGTTCAGTGAGCACACTATTAATAGTTATTCCCTCCAAGGTATGTAAGGAAATCAATTACTCACCTTGGTGTTGAGCATCGGAGAGGACCAGGCGACGAGAAGCGCCGCCACCCGGTGAACCTCGATGTAGACGGTGTCAGGACGCGCTCCGGTGGGGAAACCGGGGGCCCGTCCATGCCGTCACCACGCTGCCCCATGGCACCTCCTCGGCCTCCGTTAATAGACCGGACGCCGAGGTCGCAGCACTCGCTGCCGCCGCAGTCCGTCATCGCAAGGTCCGCAATCCAAGAATCCGACTTCTGCGCGACGGGCACTCCCATAAAAGCAGCAAACCCGCTAAAAGGTAAAAACTACCGAGGAGACCCAAACCTAGCACTTCTTGATTTTCTAGACTCTACACCAAAGACGCCCACAAATCGCAGAAAAACAACGAAACACCAAGCCAAAAGCTAAAAATCGTCAGAGGGGAACTAAAAGGGACACCGCGGGGCGCCTAATCCTCGCGTTTCTTGGCGTCGGAGCAGCCGAGGCATTCCGTCGAACACGCAGCGCGCAAGAAGGCGGCATGGCTCAGAGCCCTCCAATCCAGCAGCAGCGGGAGGCGGGAAGCGGCGGCGGAGAAGGAGTCCAAGGGCGACTGGGGTTTGGGGCAGGGGGAGGCGGAGGAGGGGAAGGGGGAGGCGCCCATGGGAGAGCTTTTGCAGGTGTGGGAATGGAGGTTAGATATAAGAAGGGAGAAAAGGTGAGCGGGGTTGGAGGAAAATAAAAGTTTGGTGGGTGTTGCGGATTTCAGTGTTTTCTCCTTCCTTTTTTTAATTCGCTTCTTTCTCCTTTTCTTTTCTTTTGCCTTTCTTTTACCTATTTTATGGTCAAAGCCAATGGGCAATGGACTTGTGTTTCTTGATGGAAAAAATGTGAAAGTTTTCTATCATTTCTCTTTCTTTTTTCCTTTTGTTGAACAGTACTAGGCGGTGAACCAATCCGAACTGTGGGTTTGAGTTGGCTCTTGTGTGTTTAAAATTGATTTGCTGCCACTTGACATGTGTTGTTCCCTATTAAGACTTCGCTACATGTGTGTGTTGCTTTATTTTGTGTTCTTAAGGTCTCAAGTGTAATATCATCGTGCCAGTGTCTTTCTTAACCATCAGATAAAAATAGGAGCAGAGATTTCATGTTTTTCACTCCTATAGATATATATAAATCTTAAAGTATCACCCTTGAAGGTGCTTTAATATTGCTGCAGTTCACTATTTGGGAGAGTATAGAATCATCTCTCTAAAAATATAAGGCTTGAT
This sequence comes from Bonia amplexicaulis, assembly GCA_036346245.1. Taxonomy (NCBI): domain Eukaryota; kingdom Viridiplantae; phylum Streptophyta; class Magnoliopsida; order Poales; family Poaceae; genus Bonia; species Bonia amplexicaulis. Next base: position 18,179,875 of record CM070750.1, on the reverse strand, counting down.
CAGATTGACTAGGTATTACAGCGAGGTACAATACCAAATTAAGGTGCCGTTTCAAATAGCTTTGGCTTAGCCGAATTAAACGGGTTGGCTTCTAGAAGCGGCTTGTAGAAGGCACTTCTTGAGGGTATTGTAACAACTTCTCAAATCTGGCCTCCTGCTACCTCACGCGCTGCTGCCGTCCGTCTCACCTGTTGCCACCGCCTTTACCCCTGCCAACTCCGCCCTTGTCGCCTCCTCCCACCACCTCCGCTCTCATCTTGTTCAATCATGTCCCTGTCCATCGCGGTCCCACTTTATCTTTGTCAACTCCATCGCTGCTACCGTCGATTGACCATCGTCATCACTCCTCTGCGGCCAGATCCTGTCGAATTTGGTTGGGCCCAAGCAGATCCAACCAGATCTGGTGGTCGTAGCCCGGTCACGCTCGTCGATGTTGTTCTCCGCCTCTACTGCCGCCCCTCCTCCCTTGGCTCCACAGGCGTCGCTCTTGCCCGCCGCCCCTCCTCCTTGGCGCTGCCTGTGTCGCCCACCAGTGCCCGGCAAATTTTTTTGTTTTCCTTTTATCTTTCATTTTCTTTATGTTCATTAAACCCTTTTAAATTTTCACCATATTTTTCTTTTTCCCTTTTCCACGTCATCTCAGCCAAAAGCCAACAACCAAATTGAACACCCCTAATTTCAGTCACAATATCTTTCAGACGTTACAGTGCCATTTCAACCGAAACCAAAAGCCATGGTTGCAGCTGAATTGAAGCGGGCCTAATATACTCCCTCCATTTGGAATTACTTGTCGTTTTACCCCATTGCACACAGAACAATATCCCCTTCAATGCTTGGCTTTGTGGCTATTTGATCCTCTTAGCGGCAGGCTTGCAATCTAAGGGACTGTTCTTTTTGGCTACGGCTTGTGGTTTTTGGCTTGTGGTTTTTGGGTTGTTTGTGTGAGAGATTACAGAGTAACAGAAACCCACGTGTGATTTTTGTCGATATAAATGAAGTCGGTACAATATGTACTACAATTAACTAGTAGACACTATCTTAAAAAAGTAATTCGTTTAAAAATTAGTTACTATAGAAAAACCGAAAAATAGCTTTTAGACGGATCTAATTACCGTCACCCAAAATTACTCTACAGCATCGAGCCCCCAATGACAACTACTAACTTAATGAGCCAGACCTTTCCTCTCCAACTAATCCACCAACCCACCTCACCGACGTGTTAAATTATCTTAGAAACATGCGTGTGTATCCATTCGATAGAATGATGCTATTTATGCCATCCAGCTATTAACAAGGGTATGCTGGAAACAACTAACTAAAAAAAAATCAAAACGACGTCTATTTAACAACAAAATCAACTTCCCAAAATGGCGTCTAAAGGAGAACGGAGGGAGTAGCTATTTCAAGTGCTGTCGCACACCACTATAGTAGTCATCCTTGATTACCCTTTCTCATATGCAATGCCATAATTCACATCTACAATTGGTTTATCTTAATTGTAATTTATCCTATTTCGTCTTAACTATTTAAGTAGTAATTCTTATAATTTTGGATACCTAATTAAAAACCTTGCCCCCTAGAATTCATCTTTGTAAACCTTACCTACACATTTTACCTTCCATCATGACCCCTTTCATATTAGAACGAGTTCAACTGGGATAACAGTACAGTACTTTCTTAAAAATCAAGTACTACGTACGTTTTTAACGATTCTCTAATTTCAAACTATCAATTTCCCAGATACGTCAAAGAAAAAAAATCAAACCACATTAACGCTTCAGCCGAAACGAAAATTGTTTCGCCCTGTATTCTCTATTAACAGCTCACGAAACATGTCGTACAAGATAAATGCCTTGATGTTTCCTTCTCATCTATTTCCCTATACGGTCGAGATTTGTACGTACTCATCTGAAAGCAACACGTTTGATTGGCGTCAGATCATGTTTAAGGTTAATTAAGGCTGTGCCCTCGGGGGAAGGATTAATTAGGAATTGTGTAGCACCGCAGGAGAGGTACTATTGAACGTTGTGCACCTGCTGAGACCTTTTTTTAACACGTATAAACGCAGGACAGCTCGGTGCCGGTACTTAAGAGTCTGCAAGAGGCAAGTCTTGTTAATTTTTCCTACTTTCTTAATGGCAGTGGTTCATCTACCATTTTTCCTCTTCTAGAGATATATCAATGCCGTCCTAATTTCTCATCGTCCCGTTCCTCTTCCCTCCGTCGTAGCCGCGCTTCTCACATAGCGATTTGTTTCGTTCCTATTCTCTTTCACCTGCAACGCCGCCCTCCCATTCAAATAATCCTCCTTGGGAATCGTGTACCACAGTCGCCTCCCAAGCGGCCAAGACCCATCCCTCGACACCCGCGCGGGCTCAACGGTGCTGCAAGCGACGTTGGCAATCGAGAAGTCCATCGCAGGACAAACGTGAACAAATGTGGCTGGCGAGGCGTTGGCCGTGGCCACTACCACGGTGGTTTTCTTTGGACGCGGTGGGAGAGACGGTGCTGTGGTGGGTGACGACTATGTGGGGGAATAGGGACCATGGGCAGCTAGGGCCGCTGTAATCATCGCACGGTTATAAGTTCAAACTATATTAAATTGGTTTTAGTGATAATAACAAATACAATTGAGAGTCTAGTATGTTTGTTGATTATGATATTGCTTAGTCTCATTTATATGAAAAGGTGAATCATATAAGATGTATGCATTCAATATCACATTCTTATTTTTTTTGCATTCATCGGATTCGAAATATAGAATGAACTTTACCAAATAAGTCAAATTTGAATATGTGCATATGCTTTCATAATACATTCTTGCATGCATACATTTAGGGGAGTTCACTCTATGTTTTGTGGTTTTATTAGTATTGGTCCATGTTCTATTTCCACGTATTAAGAATCTTTACTTTGAAACATATCCTTTGAGTATATATAGCTTGTGTAATTCATATATACTCATAATCGGGTTGTCATCTAGTTCTTCCATTATGTGTTAATGGTTGGATGATTAATGACAACCAGATAAGTAAATTTTGCTTTAAAATCTTACCTTAGAGTATACAAGTGTTGTGTACATGTTGTATACTTGTAATTTAATTTTTATCTCATTAGTTGTTGAGATTGTCATGAATTATCAAAAAGAAAAGATTGTAGAATCTAGTCCCTTCATTATGTGTTAATGGTGATGTTTGGTGTCGGCGACAATTGTTTTGTGAACTAACATTTTCATGAGTTTGATGAATATGTTAGGTTTCATAAATAGAGAAGTCTTAGAATGACTTCATATGTTGAAGATCATCAAGTCAAGTAGTGGATGCATCATGAGTTGATGCACGTCCAAGAGGAGATAATCATGTGTTGATCATCAAGTCAAGTAAAGACCTATCATGTGTTAATGGAGGTCAAGTGAAGGATGCATCATGTGTTGATGCATGTAAAGAAGATGACCCGAACTTGAAGTGTAGATATGAATCATCAAGCTTCAAGGGGATGCGCGAGGCAAATGTATGACTAGCTAGGGCTAAGGATATGTTCCTAGTCTTTTACCGGTCTTGGTGTTTGGTTGAAAGACCGGATTGCTATTATACCCAATGACAACTACTAACTTAATGAGCCAGACCTTTCCTCTCCAACTAATCCACCAACCCACCTCACCGACGTGTTAAATTATCTTAGAAACATGCGAGTGTATCCATTCGATAGAATGATGCTATTTATGCCATCCAGCTATTAACAAGGGTATGCTGGAAACAACTAACTAAAAAAAAAAAATCAAAACGACGTCTATTTAAGAACAAAATCAACTTCCCAAAATGGCGTCTAAAGGAGAACGGAGGGAGTAGCTATTTCAAGTGCTGTCGCACACCACTATAGTAGTCATCCTTGATTACCCTTTCTCATATGCAATGCCATAATTCACATCTACAATTGGTTTATCTTAATTGTAATTTATCCTATTTCGTCTTAACTATTTAAGTAGTAATTCTTATAATTTTGGATACCTAATTAAAAACCTTGCCCCCTAGAATTCATCTTTGTAAACCTTACCTACACATTTTACCTTCCATCATGACCCCTTTCATATTAGAATGAGTTCAATTGGGATAACAGTACAGTACTTTCTTAAAAATCAAGTACTACGTACGTTTGTAACGATTCTCTAATTTCAAACTATCTATTTCCCAGATACGTCAGAGAAAAAAAATCAAACCACATTAACGCTTCAGCCGAAACGAAAATTGTTTCGCCCTGTATTCTCTATTAACAGCTCACGAAACATGTCGTACAAGATAAATGCCTGGATGTTTCCTTCTCATCTATTTCCCTATACGGTCGAGATTTGTACGTACTCATCTGAAAGCAACACGTTTGATTGTCGTCAGATCATGTTTAAGGTTAATTAAGGCTGTGCCCTCGGGGGAAGGATTAATTAGGAATTGTATAGCACCGCAGGAGAGGTACTATTGAACGTTGTGCACCTGCTGAGATCTTTTTTTAACACGCATAAACGCAGGACAGCTCGGTACCGCTACTTAGGGCCTGTTCTTTTGAACATTATGGCTTTTAGTGAAATTTTGAATTTTGCTGTTTACAGTGCAGATTACGGAGAGACAGATACTCACTTGCGATTTTAGATGAATACGGATGTTGGGCTTTTAATGTGTAGATTGTTTTACTGTAGACCCGTCTTGAGAAAATACTCCATTTGAAAGTTAGTCTTGTAAAAGCCAAAAGCCAAGGCTTGGAGGAAAAAACAGCCCTTAAGAGTCTGCAACAGGCAAGTCTTGTTAATTTCTCCTACTTTCTTAATGGCAGTGGTTCATCTACCATTTTTCCTCTTCTAGAGATATATCAATGCCGTCCTAATTTCTCATCGTCCCGTTCCTCTTCCCTCCGTCGTAGCCGCGCTTCTCACATAGCGATTTGTTTCGTTCCTATTCTCTTTCACCTGCAACGCCGCCCTCCCATTCAAATAATCCTCCTTGGGAATCGTGTACCACGGTGATCTCCCAAGCGGCCAAGACCCATCCCTCGACACCCGCGCGGGCTCAACGGTGCTGCAAGCGACGTTGGCAATCGAGAAGTCCATCGCAGGACAAACGCGAACAAAATGTGGCTGGCGAGGCGTTGGCCGTGGCCGCTACCACGGTGGTTTTCTTTGGACGCGGTGGGAGAGACGGTGCTGTGGTGGGTGACGACTATGTGGGGAATAGGGACCATGGGCAGCTAGGGCGCTGTAATCATCCACGGTTGTAAGTTCAAACTATATTAAATTAGTTTTAGTGATAATAACAAATACAATTGAGAGTCTAGTATGTTTGTTGATTATGATATTGCTTAGTCTCATTTATATGAAAAGGTGAATCATATAAGATGTATGCATTTAATATCACATTCTTATTTTTTTTGCATTCATCGGATTCCAAATATAGAATGAACTTTACCAAATAAGTCAAATTTGAATATGTGCATATGCTTTCATAATACATTCTTGCATGCATACATTTAGAGGAGTTCACTCTATGTTTTGTGGTTTTATTAGTATTGGTCCATGTTCTATTTCCACGTATTAAGAATCTTTACTTTGAAACATATCCTTTGAGTATATATAGCTTGTGTAATTCATATATACTCATAATCGGGTTGTCATCTAGTTCTTCCATTATGTGTTAATGGTTGGATGATTAATGACAATCAGATAAGTAAATTTTGCTTTAAAATCTTACCTTAGAGTATACAAGTGTTGTGTACATGTTGTATACTTGTAATTTAATTTTTATCTCATTAGTTGTTGAGATTGTCATGAATTATCAAAAAGAAAAGATTGTAGAATCTAGTCCCTTCATTATGTGTTAATGGTGATGTTTGGTAATCGACGATAATTGTTTTGTGAACTAACATTTTTCATGAGTTTGATGAATATGTTAGGTTTCATAAATAGAGAAGTCTTAGAATGACTTCATATGTTGAAGATCATCAAGTCAAGTAGTGGATGCATCATGAGTTGATGCACGTCCAAGAGGAGATAATCATGTGTTGATCATCAAGTCAAGTAAAGACCTATCATGTGTTAATGGAGGTCAAGTGAAGGATGCATCATGTGTTGATGCATGTAAAGAAGATGACCCGGACTTGAAGTGTAGATATGAATCATCAAGCTTCAAGGGGATGCGCGAGGCAAATATATGACTAGCTAGGGCTAAGGATATGTTCCTAGTCTTTTACCGGTCTTGGTGTTTGGTTGAAAGACCGGATTGCTATTATAGATTGCCGTACTATTAAGAGGGGTCATGTCTAGTAGCTTGAATCTCATCATATGTTGATAGCTCAACCTCACTTGTTCTAGCTTTCCTTGGTATGAAGTTTGTATTTGCGAATGTGTTTCGCAAATAGTTGAAGCTCATGTGTTGAATCCTTGTAATATAGGACTATACATTGGAAATATATTTTACAAATATTTGAAGTCCTTGTTTCTATTCTTTGTAGTATGAGGCTTATATTTACAAATATGTTTTGCAAATGGTTGAAGCTCACATATATAATTCTTGTGTCATGATTCTAAAAATGTGCAAATATGTTTTATAACTTGTTGGGAATCATGAATAATACTTGTGTACATGATACTGTAGTTTACAAATGTGTTTTACAAAATCTGTTGAAGTATATACACTTCTTAGGGAAATTAGAACTACCACGGTGTATTCTGTGATACTACCGATAGTCAGAATTACCAGTATTGTAATAATAGAACTACCACATCTGTTAGTGGTTGGAAGACCTGTATGGTCGAGAACCATTGTGGTCAAACCAATGTGGTCGATGACCTGTGTGATCAAAGATCGAAGTGGTCGAAACCAACGTGGTCGGAACCGACATGGTCGAGATTTGTGTGATCAAAACCAGTGTTATCGAAACCAACGTGGTCGAGATTTGCGTGATCGAAGATCAGCGTGGTCGAACCAAGACAATCGGATCTGACGTGGTCGAGATCTGCGTGATCGAAACCAGTATGGTCAAACCGATGTGGTCGAGACCTGTATGGTCATAATTAATGTGGTTGAGCTGATGTGATTAATACAACGTGGTCAAAGATCGACGTGGTGGTCAGAGATCTATGTGATCGAAGATTGACGTGGTTGAAAATCGACATAGTCGACATGGTCAAGACCTGAGTGGTCAAAACTAATGTGGTCGGAGACCAGTGTAGTCGAACTGTACAACGTGGTCGAAGCCCAGCGTGGTCAGAGACCAGCGTAGTCGGAGACCTGTGTGGTCAAATTGGACAACGTGGTCAAGGTCAACGTGGTCAGAGACCTGAGTAGTTGAACCATCCGACGTGATCAGGGACCAGTGTGGTCGATGATCGGTACTTTCGACCAGCTCTGTGTGAGCGGTCTGATCGGTCTTGTGTGAGCGGTCTGATCAACGAGTGGTACTACCGGCTTTGTGTGAGCGGTACTTTCAATTTGTGAAACGTCTGGCTTGTGTAGCGGTATGTTTTTTCCAAAGAGACACCTGTGTGGAGTTTTCTCGTCTCCGAGGAAATCGGTAGTTTCACACGAGTGCTGCGGCACTTTCGATGATCGGTGGTAGGACTTTGCATAACAGAATTACCGAATCTATTTACAGTGGCTAGTTTTCTGACCGTTGCCGTGGGACGCGGAAGTACCAGCTATTTTCCTGCGGTACTTCTGAAAATCCTGTTTTTCTGTCCCAACGGCTAGTTTCAAGATGTGGGGTATATATACCCCCTTATGGCGGTTGGAATATAACTTTTGGCATCTTATTTCACTCTCTTGAGCTAGTGTGAGGTCCTTCTCTCAATTGTGCCTGTGTTGCACGTTTTGAGCAAGGAAGAAGGCTCTACATTGTATGTATTGCATCTAGAGGTGGGTTGTGTATCCACTTGAGTTTGTGCATTCGTTGCACGTGGTGAGAGTCAAACGAGGGGCTTGACTTATTACTCTTGGAGTTTGCCGACTCCTAGATGGCGTTGAAGGCGTCGTGTATGGTGGTTTCTCAAGGCAGATTGTGAGAAGACCCGCAAAATTGTGAAGGTTGGAGCTTACCTACCCGGAGCGGGAAAGAGCTATCACTGGTGGATTGAGGTGTTTCGGCTTAATTCGTCAAGCCAGTCCAATTCGTTTGGGCTAACCTCAACGTGGACTAGGGAAGACCGGCAAGTCTCCGAACACCACGGTAAAAAGCAATCGTGCCAGTTGTGGTTTGTTTTCTTATACTCAATTTACATTCATAGAAATAAATTGATTGTTTGTCTTTCTAGGATTACAAATTTTGACATAAGCCTTAGAGTGTTGGTGCACTTAGGTAACCATAATTAATTTAGGCAATATTTGTGCTAAACCATTTTGAGTTAAGCTTCTGCATCTTATACTTGGTTTAGCCAAATAGAAATTGATAATTAATTAGAGAAGAATTTTTAAACCGCCTATTCACCCCTTCTAGTCGGCCTCCTCGATCTAACAATGGTATGCTTGTTCTTCTTCCCTTGACCAGCTCTAGTTGTTAATTGTATAACATAAATACTCTTCTATTCTCTAATTTGATATTTAGGAGATAGAAGAAACATGTTGTCATTAATAAGTGCTAATATTCTTCATCTTTTGCAGCTGCCAGACAAGCAGTCCTTCATGTGATCTATGAAAGCATATAGTTGTGTGAGTCCTAGAAAGCAGTGACGATTTTTGTTCTTTGACCAATTGAAATGGTTGTTGCTTGATTTTTAACGCATTGGTTCTTGATTCTTGAAGAGATTTAGTGTACTAGAGTGCACCAGGAAGAAGCATGCTCATATCAGAAGCTGAGATGTTGGCAATTTTGATGGGCTCATTGCGGATTACTATGTGATGCATGGCTGTCGGGTTCATTCAGGTTTGATTGTGTCCAAAGTTAGTTCTTCGGTTCTCCAAGTAAACTGGTAGCTAGAAGTGTTTCACTACTACAGAGAAGATCATACTGGATGTCTCATCACAAACAGATGTCTCATCACAAACGGTTCTACAGAATCCGTCAGTGTTAAGTTGCAGCGCAGTTATCTTAGATAGTTTTACTAGCATGATCATCTATGTTACAATCGATGGTAAGAATCGTCAGTAATGACCTACTTATCAAAGATGATTTTTTATACAAAATATCTGTGATACATCACAGACGATTCATAATACAAACTGTCTGTGATGTATGGCTTATCACAGACGGTTTTTGTGAAAAGCTGTCAGTGATACATCACAGATAGTTTGTATAAAAACCGTCTGTGATGACCAACTTATCACAGATGATTTGTGAATAGAAGCATATGTGATATTCATTGTGTTATTAAATATCCTTGTCTCGATAGATCTGTCTGCTAGGCAGCAGCTTTGAGGCAATTAGGTGAAAGGAGACTAGAGATTTGGAAGAGTGCTTGTGTATCTATTTATTTTTGGTGATCTAATGTTAGTAATTGGTACTATATATAATGAAATGCATTATATTCTAACTAGATCTACGCACTTTTTAGTTACAATGAAAGAGAGATCTAGCTTGGTAGTTTTTGCTCTAATTTAAGAGTGGGTCTCACTCCTATCTAATTTAATTCTTGTTGATTGATTCATGAATCATAGTAGTTCAATACCGATGGGCCAAACATAATGAAATGTGGGTCGAGCTCCTACTATGGATTTGTAGAGGAGATTTAGGAGCTCAACTACGTACTTATGCTTGCTTACTTTTCTGATGTGTTTGTGTTTCTACTGTACTTCATTCTATAAAAAAAATACCTTCTTTTCTTATGATATATTCAAAGATAGATTTATTCATAAATGATTCAGTAGTATGCATTGTTGTGTGATGGTAAGTACAAAGACATGCTAGTTATGTTGAAATGTCTGTCTATTGAAGCACACAATATAGCATATCAAAGACGGTTTTGTGAAAGAATCATCTGAGATATCCAAATAACATCATAGACGGTCTGTTACTAGAACCGTCTGTGTTATCAATTCATATCACAAATGGTTTATTACTAGAATCATCTGTGATAATGTATCACAGACGATTTTTATAAAGATCCGTCTGTGGTGATTATATCACAAATGGTTATTTTCTAAAACCATCTATGAAAATATTCTCCTACATATACAACACTTAGGGTGAAAACCTAACTTACTACTCCTACAAAAACCTAACCTCATTCACTACCACAGAAAGGGTCATCACAGACGGTTCAAAACCGTCATCATAGACGGTTTCTAACCTGTCTGAATTTATGTGTCTGTGATAACAGGTGATTATCACAGACGGCCTCTCGAACTGTCTGTGATAAGTTACAACACAGACGGTTTTTTTAAAAACCATCTATGATATGTTAGATATCATAGAAGGTTCTTAAACATAGCCGTCTATGATAATCTATTATCACAAACGGTTCTAGTTAAGAATCGTCTGTGATTGCGTTCTCATAAATATGTCTCTTTCAGTTCATCAATATTCTTTAATTGCGCTATAAAACAGCGCAATTAGAGAATGTAGATGAACCAATGCAAGCCTATTTATGAAAACAAGATCATCGTGTAATAAACTTTGGTGCCATGTCTTCATCTTGCAATAGAACATAAATTTCAACAATGGCTGAAACGCTAGCCATCCATCAATCATCACAAGAACTAAGGCATCAACAATTAATTTTCACACGCACGAGCATCAAGATTTACATGGACAAAACCCTAGCCATCCAACGATTTCATAATTTCATATTCAAGAATCAAGAAAGAGAGGGAAGGGGATCAGATGGGGGCCTGATATATCACCGGCGATGAAGGAGAGGTGACGACAACATCACTGTTGCGTTACGACGGTGACACTGCACAAGACACTCTTACGACATGTGTGCCTTATGCAGTGAATCATGGCGTCACAACCGGAGGCAGAGGAGTTCGGGGAGGTAGTCGGCGTCGTTTGGGGAGGCGGCGCTTCGATTGGTTTGGGGGAGCTAGGTGGCGCTTCGGTTTGGAGTGTTTGGGGAGGCATGTGGGCAGCATATATAAGGTCATTTGGGTAGTGGAACTGATCAATAGTTGAGAGGTCGTGATGCCGCTTCAGTTTGAAAGTTTGAATAATAGGGGCGGCAAAATCGGGCGACGAAATATCACAGACGGTTTTTAATACAAACTGTCTGTGATGAGTTAATATCATAGACGATTCTTATTAATAACCGTCTATGATACTTTATAGATGGTTTTCAACATGAACTGTTTGTGATATTATCTCTTCACATACGGTTTTTAGAGCTGTTAGTAACACAGACGATGTTAAACCAAAACCATCTGTGATTTTATTTAATACCGATAATTTTGATTAATCATCTGTGATGAGGTATCTAGTGTTAGCCTTTTTGTAGTAGTGATTGCTCTGCTCCCTGTCAAACACCGCCTTGGCGCCTCCTCCCTACGGTTCCCTATTGCGTGGCTCCTCTCCGACTCCCCCATTACCATCGTGCGGCTCCTCCTTGGCTCCCTACTGCCATCGCCTCCTTAGCTTCCCCATCGCTGTCACCTCCCCGACTTCCCCGTCACCATATCATTTGGGGTAGGTTGGTTTTTTTATTGGTTGTACAAAGTAATTCACTGCAATATCTGTGCTTTGCTCTGTCAAGGTGGAACACCCAACTTATGCAAATCAAGAATGTGTCTGTTGGTAGATTGTGCTATAGATGTCAATAATTTCCCCGTTTTTATAATGTTTATGATGATTTGACCATAGATGTTGAATCCTAACAGTCCTTGTTACTGGTAAGGGTACTATAGTTTGTGACAGATGTATTGTATGGTGGAAATTTAGTCGCTGGGTTGGATAGAATGTAAACTAATTTAGTTGTGTTGATTAGTTTGTTAAGGATTTAGTTCTGCAATTTGTTTGAGTTCACACTTACTAAAATGTGGAAGCTTTGGTATGGCGTTCTTTGTTGTATTATGTCTTGTAATGTGCCAGTTCTAGTAGGTCTCTATTTCATTTGTGTTACTGTTGTGATATTGTTTCTGTTACTATTGCTAGCATTAATTGGTTATGCACTTTCATGAACCAGAATAGTTGATACTAGAATGTGTCACAGTGAAGTTGTTTTGTTAGTTGTGCGTTTTTATTTTGAGACACTATATTAGGCTTATCCTTTGTAATCTCGAGTGAGGCTAGTTGTGCCATAATTTGTAATGTCAGTCACTCAATTATATGTCATCACTATTTAGAGCAAGTGAGAATATGACTTATTGCGGGGTATTTTGGTATCAATCAGTAGAAATTACTTTGTTTTTGTTTGTTAGAGTGGGTGCCTTTCCCATATTGTTTGATGTGTTTAAAGTATGAATGCTTCATAGATAGTGTCTTCGCAAGATGGCGTCAATACAGTCTTTAGGCTTAATTTCGCTAAATGCGTCCAATGACCAGACCAAAGGAGCAACTAAATGATAGGGCCAAGGCATATTGAAAATGCTTGAGAGTTGAATGACCATCTCGGAGGTTAGTCGAGTTGGGGTCCTTGTACATCCCAAGAAAGCAGCGATCGCATTCTGAATCACTTGCGGCATAGTTGTAAGGCAATGGGTCCCAATCACCACACCAAGCTAGAAGTCTCTGATGCATAAAGAGAAAGAGCAGCTTTGAGAGGAGGTATCAAGATCCTTCGAGATTGGAGAAGAAGTCCAGGGCCTCATGCGACAACATGCGTTCTTGGCAATGGGCAATGCGTGTAAGAACTTTAAGAACACGTTTGTCATGAAGTATGTGAACTAGAATGAGACGTCGTTCACGAAATATCCTTTCATCCATTTGAATACATTGGATGCCTTTGTGAGCATGAAGACGACCGCCAAATTCCAGAAACAAAGTGTGGTGCACAAGGTAATCTAGGGCCAGAACACTCATCCTCATAGACTTGGCATCGTAATCCTATCGGAGGCCTCCCCGCTATTTGTCGGGATCACAGACAAGCGCACTCGAAGCTAATTAAGAGCGAGGACATCTACCACGTCTTCTGGTGCATATCTTTCAAGAACCCGACAAACCAGGAAATGTCATAATGCTTGATAAGATATCAAACTACCTGGCTGGTAATATGTCCATAACTTCATAGGAACTGAAATAACATGTTGGCCTCTTGCACGAAACGTTGACTGCGAAATCCTCCCAAGGCAACTTCCAAGCTGTCAGGGAGAGGAATATGTTATCCACGGCTTTGGGAAAAAAGAAGCACCCGGGTCGCACACAAAGCCTTGGGGTTTACATTCCCTGGAGGCAAGGATTCCCATACGATTCTGACTCATACAGGAGTGAGAAGAGATCGAAGGTCAGCGCGAGGAGCACATAAAAGAGGAGATTTGTGTAAATTTTTTGGTAAGCTAGCACATTTGGAGGAAAGGCTAGAGCAAGTGCTCAGCTAGTTGCATCTCACCCCTTAAATTGTGGAAGCCAGTCTACATCACCATCGAAGTAGCTACGCATCCACACACAAATCTGACCAAAGCGATGCCCAACTTTCGATCGATGAAATTTAGGTACATATTGTATATCTCTGGAATGCTCTAAAGATAGACATGTAGGATGCCGTAGCTAATTGTGTATCTTTTGTAGGAGCCCACGCCCTACAAGCTCCAAGTGAGGCTGGTTGGGTCCATTCCTATTAAGGCTGGGCGGGGGATGACGTTTCCATGCTAGGAAGGGACATTGCTGCAAAGTGCCCAGCTGGTGCAAGGTTTCGCCAAGGTCCAGGTGGACATGGTACATGACCCTTTTATGGTCATCCCGCTGGAGAAGCACCCGAATGAAGATATCACAATACTAGGGGATGCCGTCCACACTTTTGTCTAATGACATTTCCTCCATGAGCCAGGCTTCTTCATCGTGAGCTTCGATGATTTATTCAAACTATTCAACCTCGACGCCCTCGACTCCTCACTTCTACGATGTTGGATACTATAAGTATGTACAATCAAATTCTCTATTTATGTAATACCGATAAATATCATAACTCATTGCTTATGTATAGATACATGATTTAAGAAGCCTAGCAATCATGAGAACCGATGGGTTTCCTCGACCCACATTTGATCTCTAAGTAATGCATTACCCAAGATGCATCTTACGTCGAGAATTACATAATGACGAGATTACTTACTTAGGGAAACAAGGAGTACATACTGATGCCCTACAACTAGAGGTAAGTGTTTTATTAGTTGCTATATAAATTTCATTTGTACTTTATATGCAACACAAACTTACATTTAATGACTATGGCAACATACATGAGTAGGTGGCACTAGATCCTTCTAGTGAGTGTATCAATGTGGAATAAGGTGATATATCTTGATTCTCTATTTAGGAACAAACACAACTTCACCCTTATGCAACAAACATTTGACAGGTATGGCCATTTTCTCCATACATAACTCTATTGTAGTTTTCCCTTCATTTGCAATAGCCGAGGATAACTCTTTGGAATTACGAAGGTCATTCAACGCCTATGTTGCTGGGGGAGGGAGACACAGGGAATCGAGCACCACACTGTAACACATGGCGAGATTTCTGGTACCTGCTACAACAAAATAATCTTATATCACAATTCATAATAATGTCTCTCGAACTGACTATACTTATATATGTAATTCTATTTTTGTAGTTCCACCAGTAGCTATAAGACAACATATGTGCATTCTACGTTTGCCGTCATATGCATGAAATCACGAGTGTTAAGATGATTGATCCAGAGGTTTGTCGATCTCGCAATAATTATTTCCTAATTATGAATTTAAATATATATGTTTACTACTTTACTCCTCCTAGCAACAGGGTATGTCAATCAATTTAAGTACATTCAATATGAACAAACTCTCGGACGTTCGAGGACGGCTCTCCACCTTCTTCATGATGGAGGCCATTGACCCAAAAGAACAGTTTCACTCCAGCGCACCGCTTAAGACATGTTCAAACACTTGATTCAATTGTAATTCATCGATTGTAATTTATTCAATTGTAAATCTGAGGACAATATGTGACCATTCTTTTGTAATTGATTTTGAGTTATAGTTCACTTTGAGTTGTAGACCATTTGGAGTAGTTGTAATTCACTTATTTATTATTTATCTATAATTTGCTTACTTATTTTCACATGACATGGCTAGCATTTCCTAAGGCTAAGCAAAAAAACATGAAATTTTTAGCTATACAAAAAACTATCAAAGACGGTTTCTAACACAAAACCATCTATGATGCATAGATCATCACAGATGATTTTTTGTATTAGTCGTCTGTGATATATTAGATATCACAAACAGTTATTGTTAAAAATCATCTGTGTTGTGACTTATCACATACAGTTTGGGAGTCGTTTGTGATAACCACCTGTTATCACTGACACAATAAATCAGACGGTTCAGAAACTGTCTCTGATGAGGGTTACGAATAATCTGTGTTGACCCCATGTGTGGTAGTATTTGTTGTTCGGTGGCGGCCAAGGTGATCCAGGTTTTTCCCTCTTCTGATCGCTTTTGCAATGTCTTTGCGATCTTGGAAGTGGTTTGTTAGAGCAATTTGTTTAAAGAGAAAAAGATTAGTTTGTTTGTGCCAGCTTGTTTGAAAAACTAAGGAAGTGAGTTAGTTGGGGGAGTTTGTTTCAAAGTGTTTTTCCTATAGTTTTGTTGTGAGTTTAATTTTGAAGTAAAATTTATTGGGAGTTGGTTATGGGAAGAGAATTTATTCGACCTATCATACCATATTGTGTTTTGAAGTAAAAAAGAAACTCTTGGGCTAGTTGTGGTTTGCTGGCCACTCTTGAAAAAATAGTCCGAAAGACTCTCTGATTTACAATATCTCTTATGTGCACAACAACAGAGACTATTTCTCAAAAATGGGATCAATTTGAGGTGGATCAGCCAATCATGTGCGCCATCTTCTTCTGCAACTAGGAAAGCGTCTGAAAGACTTGGAGCCATTCTCATCATGAAGATTGCTGAAGAGAATAAGAGGCTGTAGATCATAGAAGAGATGTCTGAAGTGATCTCTCTTTCTTTCTTTTGAGAGGATGTATGAAATGATATAATATATTGATATTTGGGAGAAGATTGTGCAGCACCAAGGTCATCACCAACAGCCTCGCCTCCATATGCAACGTCAACCATGTTGACTGTTGTAAGACTAAAATACTAATTCCATTCGTATATTTATTGGACCTGTAAGCTTAATAATTGGTGTTTTTTTGTGTGCCAATTATTTTGTTGTTTTCCTGTGCATGCAGGTAGCAGCATGAGGAGAGAGCTAACATGGATGCAAGGAAGAGGAATAAGACTTAGACAGATTCGCCTTTTATTTTGAGTGGATAGTGAGATGATATTATTGTCACATCACATGGAATGCAAGGAGTAAAGGAGAGTGTGGCAGTGAAGCCAATCTTATGGTGCAGACCAAGCATTAGCATCATGCAGGTAGAGCCCTAGAGCTCTGTTCGGTCGGACATGGCAGCACAGCCAACGGCATGGTGTAGGCTGAGCACAGGTAAAGGAGCGGTGCAGGCTGGGGCAAAGCTTGGCTGGGCACCTCGACAAAGTCAATGGCGTGTCGAAGGCCGACCACGGTGACAGTGGCTCGATATGTAAATATATTATGTTTTTTTATCTGTAGCAATGTATGGGCACTCAGCTAGTTAAGGTAAAAATATAAGGCTAGCACTTGGTGACCTAACAATCGCACTGCACTGAAGTGCTTTACCCTAACAGTGCATAGTTTTTCCTAAATCTTTTTATTATGACTAAGTTAATTTTTATATAGAGAAACCACTTTTTTAGTTGTTTGATCTTTTTTTCATTTTATACTTAAATGTAAACCCCTCAAATAAATTTTGCTTGCAACACTGTGAATGGATCAACATTGCAAATGCCACAGATAGTTCCAAACTTATTTTTCAAAAATTAACCTAGTCTATAGCCCCACAAATCATCTTTGTGATGACCCAACCTGCCTCTACCTTTGGTAGAAAGATTAGCCTTCGGCTCAACCATCGGTAAAGATACATTTCACCGAGAGATGGGCACATCAGAGTAGCATAACATAAGCGCTACAATGGTCCATTGGTGATTACATATATTATAGAGCAAAGTACATGGAGTTCAAGTGCATACCTTATAGTTAAGACAGTAGAAGACTTCAAGTTCAACAAAAGACATCACACCACGCAGAGCAGATATTGTTCTACTACTACTATTATTGCTACTAAAGATCTAGCTTCAGCTTCAAGGATCACCGGCTCCATCGAAGATAGGAGTGTCGTAGTAGTCTAGTCCTCCATATTCTCCGTGGGCTTGATCCTTGAACACTTCATCATTGACAATCTAGAAGTATTCTCCTGGCTCTTCTAGCTCATATAGTCTAACAAAGGAGAAATAGAATAGGGATGAGTACAGAAGGCACTCAGTAAATCCATGAATAGAAAAGTGAATGGAATACCAGCTATCAACTACCAGGATCCACAATCCTGCTAATGACATGTTTCTCAAAAACATTTCTGTGGAAAGAGTCATGGAGTGATAATCATCTAGGATCATATTCATATGGATATTAGAAATGTCATGTCCTCAAGAACATGCTTGCCATAAAGAAAACCCTATTTATACTAATGTTTGGCCCAACCTAGGATTTTTGTACGTGGAGATGTAGAAATTTGCATACATGTGGAATGTGAGTACCATGGTTTCTAATCATGCTTGATATGGGCATAATCCTATTCATGCCAGTATTTGACCCAAATCCTATGATTCATGTTAATGACAAAGTAGTATCATTCATGTAGCATTTTATTTTTCAAGTTGTATTCTCTATGCATGTCAAATATTCCATTTTTTACTTGCCTTTTATTAGCAAAGGGATACCAAAGGAATTACCACATGGCAGTTTATCAAATTGGATCACCTATGAAAATATAGTATCACACTTATGCACATATCAACCATTGATACATGTCATGGCATTCATATAGGTATGGGAATGCATTAGTAATCAATGTAGATATGCACATGATGCACACCTTGAACTTGGCCAAATGGCAAAAAGGTGAAACTTGGGTTTCCATGCTTCTGAATATTGCTCTCGATTAACTCCTCCAAACTGCAACAATATTCTCAAGTGAGAAACTGCAATAGGATTAGAGAATGATGGGAAAATAGAGGGTAGCATAAACCTTAAATTTCCTTAATAAATTGTTGATACCTAGATGATGGTTGCTTGAGCTCCCTTTCTTCCTCTTCCTTGTTCCTTACCTTCCCTTGCTCCACCTTTGCCTTGATCGAACCTACATTGGTGCCATGGCTTTAGGGCTAGCAAGAAAGAAAGAAAGGAAAGAAAAATAGTAGAGAGATGAGCTCACCAAATTAGGGTTCCTAACCGGTGGCTCGATGACGCATCAGTGGAAAATGTTTATGGCTGCATTAGAAATTCATGCAAATTATAGTGGCTTGACACCTCAGAGATGATTTGGCAAAAAGGGCAATTTAGTCCTTTCCTACTTCATGGCATGAATGGTGATTTCTCTGGGGTTGATTGGTGAAAATGATTTGTATTTTCTCTGGAGATTTCATAATTTTGTGAAGGCTCAACACATCATTGGACACTTGTCATTTGGGCATTTTGGTCATTTCATAATGGATGGCATGGTTTGTAAATTTTTCAAAGGAGTTAGGTATGCATTAAGAGGAGGTTGAATTACTAATTCTACTTTGGTAAAATCTGAAATTTACTACGGTGATTCTTACCTACCAATTTTGGCCTATGTGCAATTTTCATAATATTTAAGGACTCTATTGCAAATTGTTGCCCCAAGGGTCCTTCTTGCATTTGTGGCCTAATTGGATCATTTTTACGAAAAGTATGTTTGTTGAAATTAATTTCTAACATCCTAAATTTTTTTGCTATTTTCTAAATGTTTTCTCTATTGAAATTATGTTCGAGAGTGTCGGCGTAGCTCCAATAGACTATATGTATTCAAAGAATGGATGTTTTATAATTTAATTATGCATAGCTTTTCCAAAACAAGTATCTAGGCCTCCTACAGCAAAATTGTGCGTTCGAGAGCACACAGACAGTTCTTTTGGGTTCCATATGAATTTGTGTTCCATGCACAACTTGATGCAATGCAAATTTGCAATTGATGCATAAGGATGAGAAGATGGCTTATTTGGTGTAATTAAATTTAAAAAAATTTAAAAATAGAAAAAAATATGCTAGCTCATCACGGACAACGCAAACGAATACCGAAAAAAGAACAGGAAAAAATCTCAAAAAAGCCAAAAGTTCAGAAAAAGATGAAATTTATAAATAATGAAAAATAAGTTAGAAGTTGAAGCTGAAATGATCAGAGCCAACAAGACACCCCATCTTTTGCTCCCTGTTGTGGCCACATTACTAACACTCTCACTGAAACATGGACCCACATTGCGTGGTCCCCCCGGCCGTAGCACAGTGGCTTGGTTGAATGTTCGGATGGGGTGGCCCTAGACAGAGACGGGACGGCGATAAAGGCAATTGGTGGATGAAACTGCAGATTTGCAGAGAGAGAGAGAGAGAGAGAGAGAGAGAGAGAGAGAGAGAGAGGCGTGTAGGCTGGAGATTTGCAGAGATGTTTGGTCCATTCCGAGCCGATGACCTGTCGCTGTTGGACAGGCACAGAGGCGTGGACCCTCCAGATGGCAACCAGCAACCGGTGCGGTCAAAAGTGAAGCTAACGAGCACAAGAAACTTCGCGCGGCATTTCTGGCGACCCTATCCTACAGGAATGAGGCTTCCCTGTCCCTTCTCCTGTTCCTCTATCCCTTAATCTACACCACTCATATCTCATCCAATGGCTAGTTTTTTTATATTTTCACCATTTGGCCATCCATAATAAAAAAATACAGGAAAAATAAAATTTATTTTTTATTATAAAATAAATGTAAAAAATATAATAAAAATAAATTTTATTTTTTCTGTTTTTATTATTATAATTTTCTGTAAAAATATAAAAAATAAATTTTATTTTTCCTGTATTTTTTATTTATTATGGATGGCCAAATGATGAAAATATATAAAAAAAACTAGCCATTGGATGAGATATGAATGTAGATTAAGGATAGGAGGGAACAGGGAGAAGAGACAGGAAGTCTCATTCATCCTACATCATGGGGCCTTCTGTTCTTTTTTTTATTGTGACTTATATTTTTATTAAAATTTTTATTATAATATCTAACTTTTAAATAAAGTATTTTTTAGACATGATCTACAAGTTAATTATAGTATACGTTAAAAGTCTAATATCTGTATCAATCAAAATCGTAAGCGAGTATATCTCTCTGTAATCTCTGTCGTAAACAGCCAAAATTCAAAAATTTTAATCAAAAACTATAAATCATAGAAAAAAAACCGGACCCATGGTTTACTCAAACGAAACGTGTGCCGCTTGAGTGGAATCTCGTGTTTTGTGTGCAGAGATAGGGGTGGACTTTAGAATGGTCCTCGATGATTTGAGCTACCAGCAGTCAAGATCGAAGAACAGAGGATGTTTCGGACATCTGCGTGGTTTCTTAAAACACAACTTTGCCTTTAATTTCTGTATAATGTATTTATAAAACATAATAAAGTAAAAGTTATTCTGAAAGATAAATCTGCACACGTTATTTTTTTGTGTTCAATCTAAATATTTAAAAAGATACAAATAGCTAAAGTTTAGAAACCTTCGCTGTATGTACCTTGAATGTTACTCTTTTGTGATTGGAAGGAGTAATAGAAATGTCATGATGAAGTTTTGCATGTTCTGTATTATGAAATTTCACATTATATTTAATATTTTTTGGGCAATTCCTTATTTACTATCAAAGTTTACATCACCCGTTATATGACACTCATTATGTCATTAACATTTGGGCCAGACCTTATATGCCAATGACACAATCATGAATTTTGGAAATTGCTAATTGCATATAAGGAATTTACCCTATTTTCTACTATATTGCAATCGAGTCTATTAAAGGACAAGGAAAAAAATCTCTGTCGGAGTTAAATGCTCCTCCTACCAAGATAAATGCTCTTTGATAAGAGGATTGCACATGCGTAAGACAGAAGCCTGCCGAAATTCAGATGAACTCACAGACATTATTGAATTTCCAGAGGCATTGTGTTCATACATACTTGAACCAAATATTCACATTAGACGGCTATTGGAACCAATGTGCCGTAACCTGTACAAACACGCGCACAACAGATGTACCATCGGTGCATGCATATGCTTAGAGGTAAAAATGAGCCGGGTCGAGCCGGCTTGAGCCCAGCTCGTTTCAACAGGCGGCTCGGCTTGTTGAGGAGGGCGGCTCGGCTCAGCTTGAAGAAACACTCGAGCCGGCTCGTGAGCCCTCACGAACCAGGAGCAGGCAGTGTTCCATCGGCTCGGTGGCTTGGGCTCAGCTCGGCGGCTCGAACCAGAAGATGGCAAATGCATTGCTCAGTGGAAACATAGCAGTGCAACAACAATAACACATGCAACATCTGCAAACTATAAAGAAAATAAAATAGGGATCAATGTACTACTATACAACATCTGCAAAAATTTACCTAACCATTCTTTTATCAATTCTATATAAATTCGATCCTAGCAGTGCAACAACTATAACGATAACATATACAACATATGTCAAGAAAGTAACTCCTAACAACAACAATACCATTCAGTAGTGAAACATAAAGAAAATAAAATGGGGGGATCAATGTCTATTGCAAACTGCAAAGTACTCCTGGTAATCCATAAAGCAACCTTCCCTACATGAACAAACTATCTCAAGAACATATACAACATCTGAACTACTACATCTACAATTCTACATGATAAAACTAGTGAAGTACCAACTATGAACTTGCTCAAAGCTTCAAAACACTTCTAGCTTCAACAACTACACTACTACATGTCTACATCTATACTACACTCACCGAGGCTGCCGGTTCGGCAAGGTCAGGAAGTGGCTGAGAGCTGAGGTGGCGTCCACCAGTTGCACGCTCGCCCACTACTGCCGAGGCGGAGTCCCCAACATTGGCCGCCTTCTTCCCTCAAGCACAGGACTCCATGCATCGTTGGCGGTCTATGCGCGTCGGTTGAAGGAGGCCATGTCGGATGGAACACTGGACGACGAGGTGAATGGAGGACTGGCGGTGGGGGCCTGGAGGACAGGGCGAAGGGGCGGGTCGGCGGGAGATGGGGCGCAAGGCCGTGGTGGAAGGGTCGGGACTAGGGAGAGAAATGAGATTGGGGGAGGATGGGGCTAGTGCGATGGTGGGAGCATCGGGGGAGGGTTTGGGGAGCACGTGGCCAGCCAGGGTTGGAAGGGGCGCAGCGGACGGGGATTTGGGGATCGGGAAGTGGATCGAGAAAGACGGGGAAGGATCGAAAGGATTTGCGTGGCGGCGCGATGGACGGGGATTTGGGGATCGAGAAGGAAGGGGATCGGAGAGGATGAGGAAAGATCGAAAAGGACGGCCGCAGTGCACATGGGGAAGGATCTGTGCGTGTAGGGTTAGGGTAGGGAGGCCTGAGGGGTTATGGACCTCATAGCATGGTGACTCCTGGGCCTTCGTGGGCTGAGCTATTACAGGCTCGCAAGCCAGCTCAAGCTCGGCTCGTTTTTTTGCACGAGTTGGATGGTGGGCTCAGCTCGGCTCAAAATTTCATGAGCCCGAGCCAAGACGGCTCGATCTTGTTATGAACTGAGCTGGTTCGCGAGCTTCGATCAGATTTTCTAACTCTACATATGTTACTGCTTTTGCAGAATCTATTTCTGTCAGCATATTTACCAATAGCTGTAGTACATGGATTGGCTCAGAAAAGTTAGCAAAGCAATAGTTCGAGATTGATCCAATGTTTTCCATTCCAAACACTTATTTTGATTTTTTACCTATTCAAATTAATATGGCTTACAATTCAGACAACTATTATTTTCCTCCGCTGCTACAAAACAAGTTATACTAGACGCATCATCACAAACAGTTCATGGGGAACCATCTGTGCTGTAATTATCATAGACAGTTTTTCAAGCGTGACCATATACCGCCTGTGATATGCAACTATCATAGACGGTTCTTATTAATAACCGTCTGTGATACTTCATAGACAGTTATTAATATGAATCGTCTGTGATAATTGTAGAGATCACAGACGATTTTAATTAGAACCGTATGTGATAGTTCACAAACAATTATTAATATGAATTATCTGTGATATTTGCGTATCACAAATGGCTTATGGTTGGAACCATCTGTGATATATATTTGTACACATGAATGACGCTTAGTCTCCCCGATCTATTGAGTGTATCATGGGAATTGGTTTAGGAGACTACTGCAACACGGGCATACAGTATTTTGCTCCGTAATGTGATTGGACAAGTTTGTGCGGCCGCAAGAGGTGATGTGCTAGTAGATGCGTCATGCTTGTATAAACCGGCTTATACTTTTGGCTTTTACTTCTTAATTTCATTTTTTCTAGTTTTTTGACTTTGTTTTTGGTATTTTGCTTTTTCTTTTTCCACATTCATTTGCATCGTTCATGATGAGCTAATATGTTTTTTCATATAAAATTTTTTAATTTTAATTACGCTAAAAATCTATCAACAAATACCGCAAAAAAAGTGAAAAAAGCTATAAATCGACATATAAAAATCCAACTGAACGTCCCGTTTCTTAACCTGAGGAGGTAGCTCAGGGCCTGTTCTTTGGGCTTTTGAAATCAGCTTTTGGCTTCGCTACTGATCTAACTTTCAAGCAGTATTTTCTCAAGATGAGGTCTACAAGTTAAACGATCTACACGTTAAAAACCCAATATCTATACCAACCAAAATCGCAAGTGAGTATCTGTCTCTCCGTAATCTGTACCATAAACAGTCAAAATTCAAAAATTTCAGCCAAAAGCTATAAGCCACAGCCAAAAAGAACAGGCCCAATATATGGATATGGGAACGTATTCGCTCTTGTGCAATTAATGTTGTGTCACGGTCACCGTTTAAACTCTTCATCAGCATACGATTGGTAAAAAGTGAGTCTGTTCTTTTGAACTATAGTTTGTAGTTTTTTTACTGTATCTTATGTCTTTTAGTTGTTCGCTAGAGAGAGTATAGAGAGACTCACGTGCGATTTTGGCTGATATAAATGAAGTCGCTGTAGTATATACTATAATCGACTTGTATACCTCGTCTTGAAAAGATACTGCTTCGAAAGCTAGTTACTGAAGAAAACGGCTTTTAGAAGTCGAAAAGAAAAGACCCATTAACTTGACGCAAATTACACAACTGGTTAAACTGATATTCAGTTCTATGCCTAAAATTTGTTGGGAAATTAATGCAAATATATGTGATGTATCTAATATAAATATAGAATCATACTATACACGTATAATTATGTCGTGCAAGCAACCAAACAGAAATATATAGTCTGTATAGGTATGTTATTAGATAGTATTCAGTAGCTCGATCAAATACATCGGTGTGATATGCGCAAAGTGCAATGCTCAAATAATGTTGTATTGATATGCATGCAAATTAATGATAATGTAGAGAAGGTTTTCGAAGACAATTTTAACTTTAGTTTAAGGCGCCGCCCCTATATATACCTCACAAAGGATCGAGTCACTACACTGCTCGCATACCACTGTTGTGCCCCAAGCATGAGTCACAAGATCGCTGAGGCATACCTGCCAACGAAAGAGGCAAGGGAAAATTGATCATATGCCTTAAAGTTTATAGATCATTACCAAAATACACTTAAACATATTTATATAGATAAAATGCTTCAAAGTTCTTGATCTAAATACTCCGGTTCCTTCTTCTTGCCTCTTTCCCTTTTCTTCTCTCTGTTCTCCACACCCCTCATTTTCCCATCATTTGGGCTGCTTGGCACCACCTTGACCTTCTTCTCTCCGCTCTAACTCTGTCTAGCCCACGCCCAGCCATACCGCCGCCGCCATTAACCCTCATTGGCCGCCGATCTTGTCTCCCTAGCCAGTCGTGCCCCTCGTTGCCTTCTTCTACTTGCACCACGCTTAACCTCCTCGCGGGCTCCATCTCCACATGCTGAGGCTATTGACCTCGCCGAGACACGTAGAGATTAGCCAGGGTATCGCTGGAGTTGAACTGTACTGCCACCCTTGTCTCCGCATACAATGATCTGCCACCTATGTCATTTTCCTACCGAGCCAACTACGTCACAAAGTGCGTCTCGTCGCGTCGATGCTCTTCCTCAAGCGCCACCTTGTCGCCATGGTCGTCGCCAATGCTAGCCTTCTCAGCACATCTTTCGACCGTAACATCCACATAAATGGAATCTCCTCCTTAGGGAACACGTCATGCTTGTGCTATTTCCGTCGATTTTGCCTGAAACCACTGCCTCCATGTTCGCCCTTTAGTGCCCTACCCACCCGTTCCGACCATCTTTGTTCCCCGACTAGCTGTGTGTGCGCCTCCGTCTTGAGGGAGGTGGGCACACAAACCATGCCCTGCAGCTTACTGAGGTGAGATGCTCGCCGATGCGGTCGAGCGTATGCGCCACCGTGGAAAGCCTGGCTGGCAAGAGGAAGAAAGGAAAAGAAGGAGAGGAAAGAGTTAGGGGCATTTTGGTCATTTATGAAAAAGCTATGCAGAGATTGATTTAAAATTCAAAAAGGGTAAATGATCAATTGCCCTATCAACTTTGGAGTATTTTATCCGTGTAATAGAGGGTATTTTATCAATGGCACATAAACTTTGAGACAAATGATCAATAGTCCAAGATGCAACGAGGTTTCCTTGCTTATCTTATCCCCTTGCATTGTGTGATCATGTCATCAATAATAATGTAAGTAATTGTCGCCTCCCGAATTCTTTCTTGATACGGGGTCGCCCGATCTTCTCGACGTAGGATGGATACTCACGGGAGTCTTGATGAATCACAATGATCCTCCAATGCCAATGCAAGGGACGAACACTCTTTAATCCGCCAAACCACACTCGTGTTGATTTCACGACCACCAAGCGAAGATCTATCGTGCACCCAATTCCCAATGGAAAGGTGAACGATCTTGATTGAAGAAAGTAACTCCTAATTCCCTATGGAACTTAGGCAACAATGCTAAACTTGAACAAACTTTAGTAGATTGATTATTCTTAAACGTGGTCCCCTTACAATGGGGGTCTAACCCTTAATATATAGTACCCTGGCCACCTCATGGCTGGCCAAGAGGTCCTAAACAAACTCCAACACATCCCTACATGTATTTGGAAACAAACTCACACAAAAGGAAAAATCTAAAATTAAACCATCATAATGTTTCGGTCATAACTTTTTATCCGTGACGAATTTGAAGGTGGGGCCAGATCCATTGCGTACCCCTTGAAATTATCTTTCCAACGAGTACAAGAACACCTGAATCGGACTCCGTTTGTGAAAGTTATGGCCTTTTTAGTAACTGCCTGTCAGACTGTCCCGAACCGAATCCGAATTGAATTCTGAGTTGAATCCGAGTTTGAATTGGATTGAGCACGTGAGAGGTCCGAATTTGGCTTGAAAATCTTATCCAAAACTTGTAGTTTAAGTCCTTGGGCTCCTCCTTTTGCTCTCCCACTGCATTGGCTTCTTTCCTCCTTGTGCTTCTCCATAACTTTGGCCCGGAATCATCATAATATTCAAACCTAATAATAAACAAGAATTTGGCATAAGGTAGTATATCGTTCCCACAAATAGAAGAAAATTCATTAAGAAACAAATTCACGACAATATTTAATGCGGCTCAATGCTTCTTTCCGGTGAAATAATGTATTTGACTTAAAAGTGCTAAGCATATGCGTATCCGCATCATCCTCCCTTCTTCAAGAAAAGCCGTCCTCGACTTTTGATAGCTGAAATTGTACTAAACAAAGAAAACAACGTGTATGTATGGTATATATATTGGTCACACACCCTTTCGTCTTTCACATTACTATTACCGGAGGTGTAGTAAGCAAAAGAACAACACATATGCGTGGTATATGTATGAATCAATTATTGTGTCATTCTCATTCTCACTGTTTTGCACAAACCAATTGATACTACAATAGCTATCAAATGCATACATTGCAATGTTTTCATTCACACCATTCTCCTCCCATAAGAAAAAGTCGTCCTCGACTTTGCAAATCGTGGACAAGTCATTAATGGGAAAACCGGATCAAACGGTTCAAATATGGAAGATAAAATTTTAATTGCCTTCATTGCTTCATTGCGCTACTCGATTATCGTACATGATTGTTCATCGAAGAGGAACAAGTAGGCACAAGAAATCTTTGTAAACAGCAAGCACTATTGTTAAACCTCATCTCATTGTGATCATGACGTGGTATAAAAGATTGTTTGTCCAAAATATGCAATTTCAACTCGGTAAGCTTATCACATGTAATGCATATTCGATAAACATAAAAGTTGTCATCTACACCATAATCTCGATCAAATTGAACTTACATGTATAGGCATAGGAACTAACTAGTGATTTTAAACATGCAATTTCAGCAACATTCTCAATGACACTAGATAGCTCTTTAGGGTCATCGAACATAATATAATATAAAGAATCATCGGAGATATTCTAGAAAGAACTTCCTTATGAGTAATTAATTCCACATTATGTAATTTGACCAAAGAAATTTCGAACATGGAATTTTCGAATGAACACATGAGTTCTCACAAGTACTCACCGTTTCATAACTAATTTCAGCACCAATATTGTTATCTTTATTGTTCTCCTCAGTTGATGTAGGTGTTGTAGGTATTAAATCATCATGATGTAACAACGGATCAGCAAGTACTTCATCTTTAACTATGATTATCTCCTCATCGTTTATCTCCAATGGTGCCGTTGTTGAACATTTGATTCCTCTTCTTTAATATCAACTTTGCACAATGTGAGAAACAACACTAGAAGTGGATATTAATGTGTTAGTTTCATAATCAACCTCACTTTGTCCATCTTCCACTTCTCTCTTTTCTTTTGGTGTATCTCTCACACTCTCGGTTTGGATGCTCTCAAACTCACATATGGTGAAATCACACTCACTCTTTTAGCACTATCACTCAATTTGGCTATGTGGCTCTCATTCTCACATAGGTTTTGATGCATCTCAATTGTTGTATGTATCATTAGGGCAGCATAAGATGTCTTCTTTACCGAAGGGAAAGTCCCATGCTCGGTCATCTTCTCATGTGTCACACTAGTGGAACCATAAGAACTGAAGTATGGATATATGTTGAACCGTGATGTACGTCTCCCCATAAGTCTCTCTTCTTGCTTAATAGCATAATTCACAAGATCATGCATGCTACTAAAATATGTATGTCGAAGTGTAGTGGTAATCTCAGAATTCAAGCCTCCTTTGAAGTATGCCATCTCTTTGAATTCGCTAGTGACTCCTGCACGACACAACACATCTTGCAATGAAAATAATAATCCTGAGAATATTACTCCCTTGTGTGATACTTTCCAAATGATGGAGTAATCCCACTCATAATAGGATGGCACAAACTCGTTTCTCATGATCACCTTCAAACCTTCCCAAGATCTAATGAATCGTTTCGAGATAATTGTTGCCACCAACTATAAGCATAGTCTTTAAAGCGTATAGTGGCTCGCATCACTTCTTGGTCTTTGGAAAGCTTCGAACTCTAAACTCTTTCTCCAATCGCCATTCCCACTCAAGATACTCCTCTGGATCTTCACTTCCATAGAATGTAAGAGACAAATTGTTGGGTTTGGAATCGCACCATGAGGAACGAAATCTCAAGATTCATTCCTATTTGGTTCATACCGAGAGAAACGAATTGTTGAATATCTGTCATGGATAGTTATGCAACATATATATATGTGGAAACACTCAATCTCACTATTTTCTCTCCCAAGTAAAGTTCTTACCTTTACAAGTGAATTGAGGCCAAAAGAAACTTACACTTGGTGGTGGCTATAATAACAAGTGATGATCAAGCGGATTTAAAGTGACTCACAATTGCACGGCAATGGATGTTTTGTGGAGCTTGGTTAGGAAGTATTTATCCTACGATCTGAATTTCTCGATGTTGTAAAATTAAGTAATAATCCAAGTTAGAAAATATTGCCTAGGTCTGATCCAAAAGATTTAAGTGAAGTATATGAACGCACACGCAAAGATCAATGTGACTCGATGCAAACAAAGGAATGAGCTAACTAGAGGAAATCTGAAATTAAAGATTAGATAGCTCGTTTTGCACCAAGTACTAGGAGAGCGCTAGCCAATTGCAATGATATGAATGTAAGGGCACAAGATTGCTCAAAGAAATTAAATACACAAGCTGAAATTATGGACTAAGAGCTCATCCTAAATTTGGCCAATGGTTTTTCTTCCTTTTTTTCTTCTTCTCTTTTTTTTTTGCTCAATGTGGCTCTCTTTTTTTGTCATTGCCTTCTTTCTTTCTTTATTTCCTTCTTTTTTTTACTTGTAGTTGGCACTAAGGTTTAGCTTTCCTTCCCAAAGAATAATATTTCAGGGTGTAAATTAATACCAAGAACAGCCCTTAATGCAATTATCAAAGACTAGTCTCAAGATGAATGAAATTAAGGATATATGTAATGAAAATGACCACGGTGTGGATATTTTTTCGTGCGACATTTGAGCAAAGACTGCTCACTCACGATCTTGTAGCGATCTTGTTCACGCATGTAGCAATCGGATTTTTTGAATTTTTGATTGGACACAAAGATTAAGTGGCGCAAAGGAACACGATGATCAAGACGTAAACAAAAATTCTAATGGACGAAAACTTAACAAAACTCACGAAAATAACGGATGCAAAAACTAGGGTTTGGATTTTTTTGTGTTTTCGGTTTATGGACTATAGGACAATAAGTAATAACTGAAATTTAAAGGGATAAGATCCTCACCGAGTAAACCGCTCGATACCAAGATGATACGGGTGCCCGATATTCTCGACGTGGGATGGATACTCACGGAGTCTTGATGAATCACAATGATCCTCCAATGCCAATGCAAGGGACGAACACTCTTTAATCCGCCAAACCACACTCGTGTTGATTTCGCCGACCACCAGCGAAGATCTATCGTGCACCCAATTCCCAATAGAAAGGTGAACGATTTTGATTGAAGAAAGTAACTCCTAATTCCTATGGAACTTAGGCAATAATGCTAAACTTGAACAAACTTTAGTAGATTGATTATTCTCAAACGTGGTCCCCTTACAATGGGGTCTAACCCTTAATATATAGTACCACAGCCACCTCATGGCTGGCCAAGAGGTCCTAAACAAACTCCAACACATCCCTACATGTATTTGGAAACAAACTCACACAAAAGGAAAAACCTAAAATTAAACCGTCACAATGTTTCAGTCATAACTTTTATCCGTGACGAATTTGAAGGTGGGGCCGGATCCATTGCGTAGCCCTTGAAATTATCTTTCCAACGAGTACAAGAACACCTGAATCGGACTCCGTTTGTGAAAGTTATGGCCTTTAGTAACTGCTGTCAGCTATCCCGGACCGAATCCGAATTGAATTCGAAATGAATCCGAGTTTGAATTGGATTGAGCACGTGGGAGGTCCGAATTTGGCTTGAAAATCTTATCCAAAACTTGTAGTTTAAGTCCTTGGGCTCCTCCCTTTTTGCTCTCCCACTGCATTGGCTTCTTTCCTCTTTATGCTTCTCCATAACTTTGGCCCCGGAATCATCATAATATTCAAACCTAATAATAAACAAGAATTTGGCATAAGGTAGTATATCGTTCCCACAAATAGAAGGAAATTCATTAAGAAACAAATTCACCTGACAATATTTAATGCGGCTCAATGCTTCTTTCCGGTGAAATAATGTATTTGACT
Source organism: Bonia amplexicaulis (assembly GCA_036346245.1). Lineage (NCBI taxonomy): Eukaryota > Viridiplantae > Streptophyta > Magnoliopsida > Poales > Poaceae > Bonia > Bonia amplexicaulis. The sequence goes on along the minus strand of CM070750.1, from coordinate 18,148,956 downwards.
TAAAAGTGCTAAGCATATGCGTATCCGAATCATTTCTCCCATTTGCCATTTGCAACGTTAGATCGGGCCCCACATGCCCCTGCTTGCCCATTGGACGCCCTAGGATTAAGTGGGCTCCACTTGTTTGGGCATTGGAGCATGATACGTCTATACTATACATTTTTTTTCTCTAAGAAAGTGTTGTTGATCTTTTTCGGTTTTCTATAACTTTAACCATAACTTCTACGTACTCGTATTAACGTAACATAGGCTTTCTTTGAAAATAAAAATAAAATAAGCTCGCTTTGGTGCACTAGATTTCCTCAAGATTTGTGCCGCTTCCCTTGACGCCATTCCTCTCGCCTATTGCCACCTCTTCTCATGTCCGACGCCTCCTATGCGTCGCGTCTTCCTGCGCGTCCGTTGTACTACCTCGTTGCGCTGCTGCTGCCTACGTCTTAGTCTTAACCACCTCGGTGCTCCACCACCTCTTTCATGCATGCCGCCGACGGCCTCCAACTGCGCCGTTGCCGCACTGCCCCGGCCGTCGTTGTCCTCATCGCCAACTTGCTCAGTGGGTGCGTTACTTATTGGTCCTCTTGCAGTCCTTGCATCGTGCTTTCGTTTTCCCGGCGAATTTTAGGCACAAGAACCGTCAATTTAGTTGTTTAAGGTTCTGTTATTTTCGGCTTCTAAAAATATTTTTAAATTTTTTACAGTAATTAGTTTTTAAATAAAATATTTTTTAAAATAGAGTCTGCTAGTTAATTGTAGTATATATTGTACCAACTTCATTTATATCAGCAAAAATCACACGTGAGTTTATTACTCTGTAATCTCTCGCACAAATAATCCAAAAGTTATAGGCCATAGCTAAAAACTATAAGTCGCAGTCAAAAAAGAAAAAGAATAGACCCTAATTCGCGTCAAGTTAACGCTCGACTGTCTAGCTTCCAAGAAACAAACAGGGATTGCCACCGGTAATTGACTTTCAGTTAAGCGTCACAAGAATGGCAGGGATCGCTAACCTTGTTTATTTTTCGTACGTATGCGATCGAAAGCAGTTAAGCGGATTAGCCTAAATGACGGCACCACATGACCGCACTGCACGTGATGAAACCCACCTGCTCCCAGGCAACAACAAATCAGCCGGCGACACACATCTTGATGTGCTTGCGGCTGTACACGCAAAACTTTTTCCAGAAGCGTTACGTACGTACGTATGAAAACTACTCTGTTTGACATGTAGTGCAAACGCAATAGTACGTCGTAGCAATAGTATTCCATGGTACGGTTTTCTCGTTGATATGTTAAAGCACATAGCCCACATGGTGACATGCACCACATTGCAGAAAAATCTTGTTACGTTAGAAGCATCACTTGCCTCCCAAGTCAACCAAAAAATAATCCTATAGCATGCATCTATAAAAACACACTACTACAAAAGAGGCTATACTGGACGGCTACATCACAGACGGTTCATACAGAACCGTCTGTGATTAAACTATCATAGACAGTTTATAGTAGCAACCGTCTGTGATATTTTTACAGACGGTTATTAAAACAAACCGTTTGTGATAATTGAGACATCACAGATGGTTCGTTTTAATAACCGTATGTGAACTTTCACAGACGGACGAACCGTCTGTGATAAGTGAGACATCGCAGATGGTTTGTGTTATGAACCGTCAGTGAAAGATACAAACAACACAGACGGTTCATATAAAAAACCGTCTCTGATATTCTGAACATTACAGACGGTTCTTGTAATAAACCTTCTGTGATATTGTGGACATTACAGACAGTTCGTATTAATAACCGTCTGTGATAATTCTCAGACGGTTATTAATACAAACCGTCTGTGATATATTGGTATCATAGACCGTTTGTGGTTGGAATCGTCTGTGATAATCTGCCCTATTAAATACTGGGCGTACGTGGTCAATCTCGACACAGATTTGTCTTCATTGCGCTGCATCGGTCGAGCGATAGGCGGCGGTCGGCTTTAGGGAGTTTAGTGAAAACATATCGTTGACTTCTTAGTGATCAGAGGTTAGTACTCATTTGCTTTTAATAACTTAAATGCATGCTTTTGTAATTGAAAGAGATGATAGATACGTTTTTGTTTAGATCTAGCTAACTAGGTTTAGAAAGATAATGTTAGCTAGTTTGCTCAATTTGATCAGAATGGATACGTACTCGTAGTTCACTTCTATATATTCTTGCTTAACATTATATTATGTCATGAATACATGGCTAGCTAGCTAGCTATACCTACGTAATATATATAGATCGATGTCTTGTTTAAATACATATAGCTAGTTTGATTTGCTATATAGTAGCGCTAATAATCATTTTGACACTCATTTGTTATATGTGTAGCGTAGATGGATCGAAACTGGATGTACATTGAGAACCGTGTGAGTGAGGAGTACATTAATGGTGTGTCTTCTTTTAGAAGAGCGGCTAAGCTGGATATGTTGAAGAAGGGGATGTAATATATGTACTGTCCACGCATTGATTGTGATAATCTACAGATGTTTCGCAACTCAGCGCGGATCGAAACTCATTTGATTTGAAGGGGGTTCAGAAAGGGATACAAATGTTGGACCAACCACGGTGAAGAGAAGAGTACACAAAAAGGTAGTTATGACATCGTCGAGGGAGACAACGATTTGCCGGTTGTGGACTGTGCTTTCGATCATGAGGATAGGGCGCAAGATGACAATCTGGATCAGATGCTACGTAATGCAGAAGGGAACTATATTGAGAAAGAGTTTGGTAAATTCGAGGGCTTGATAGAAGACTCGAAGGAACCTTTGTTCCTAGGCTGCAAGTCGCAATACACGAGGTTGTCAACAATTTTAGAACTGCTAAAATTAAAGACAAGCAATGGTTGGTCTGACAAGAGTTTCACGGTATTGTTAGGTCTCCTAGCGGACATGCTTTCAAAGGGAATGTGTTGCCGAGAACCACATACCAAGCCAAAAAGATTCTTTGCCCATTGGAAATGGAAGTAGAAAGAATACATGCATGTCCGAATAATTGTATCTGTACCGTAAAGAGTATGCTAGCTTACATGTTTGTCTGGTGTGCAAAGTATTATGATACAAGCGTAAAAATGACTCCGATGATGGGAGGGGCATCGAGGTGAATCAATGAACTCCTGCTAAGGTGCTATGGTATCTTTCTATAATTCCCCGTTTGAAACGTTTATTTGCAAACCGCAAGGATGCAATATTGATGCGTTGGCACTGGGAGCAGCATAAGAATGACGGAATAATAAGACACGTTGCTGATTCTGCCTAGTGTAGGAACATCGATAGGATGTTTGTAGAATTCGGTGTGGAACTGAGGAATATAAGGTTTCGGTTGAGTACAGATGGAATGAATCCTTTTGGTAACATGAGCAGCCGACATAGCACCTGGCCCGTGACTCTGTGCATATACAATCTTCCTCGGCTGTATGTGAAGCAGAAGTATATTTTGATATCACTACTTATCGAAGAGCCGAAACAACTTAGGAACGATGTTGATGTGTACCTAGCACCATTGGTGGAAGATCTTGCAATACTGTGAAACGAAGGGGTACATGTATGGGATGCAGACAAACGAGAGAACTTCACTCTACGCGCCATGTTGTTCTGCACCATTAATGATTTTCCTACCATTGGTAACCTGTCAGGGTTGAGTACAAATGGAGCCAAAACCTGTCCGCACTGCTTAGATTATACCGAGGAGTGTGTGGTTGAACAACTCGCGCAAAGCTGTGTACATGCGTCATCGTAGGTTCCTTCCAAAGTATCACTGCCACTGCTAGGTTTTTCTAAATCTGACTGCTCCCTCGCGCACGACGCTGCCACTCCCTCACGCCGGGCGCCTCTCCCTCCCGACGAAGGCCGCTCCCTCTTGACGTCGGCCGCCTCTCCCTCCCGATGCCCGCCGCTCCCTCCCGACGATGCCCGCCTCGACCTCGCGCCGCCGCCTCTCCTTACCATTCGCCTCTGTATCAATAGAACTTTATGATATATGCTTCACTTGATGGCTAAATATTTACTATTACTATCTGAATAGTTGGCTAAATTATTTTATGACCTTTAAAACTTCATGATATATGCTGCACTTGTTATCTACAGGAGTTATTTGGAATGGTATGTTACTGTTCCAAAGGGACCTTGTAGTAATAATATATGCCACATAGACCTTCAAAGGGTATGAAACAAGTGACACACTCCAGTGTATCCAGTTCAATGAACTTGATACACTGGTTTGTGTCATTTGCTTCATAAAATTTTGTTTAGGCCTATAACTCACTGTAGTTAGTTTTTTAGAAGAGAGATAGCGTCCACACAGACGTTGTCCAAAATTTTTTACTATTACTATCATTTGTCAATCTTGTGCTCTGTCTGAATAGTTGGCTAAATTATTTTATGACCTTTACAACTTCATGATATATGATGCACTTGTTAGCTAGAAGATCTATTTGTAATGGCATGTTACTGTTCCAAATGGACCTTGTAGTAATAATATATGCCACATAGACTTTTAAAGGGCATGAAGCAAATGACACATTCCAATGTATCCGGTTCAATGAACTGGATACACTGGTTTGTGTCATTTGCTTCATAGAATTTTGTTTAGGCCCATAGCTCACTCAGTTAGTTTTTTCTTAGAAGAGAGATGGCGTCCAAACAGTCGTCGTCGTCTTCGTCTGGGTCTCACGCTCCCAAGATTGGAATAACTAGGCGTGGCCGGGGAGTATCGAAAACGCCAGAGGGCCGAATGACCATCACGATGATATCTCCGAATGGGGTTCCTCTCGAACCGAAGAAAGTAGCGCCATCATTTCGGACTACCTGCGGTATAATTGGAAGGCAACGTGTCCCCATCACCATAGCAAGCTGGAAAGATTTATTAAAGAATCAGAAAGATCAGCTATGGGAGGAAATTACAAACTCGTTTACCGCTGATGTTGCCCTAAGAGGGAGACATAACGAGTCCAGTGGCACGCTGCGACACAACACACGATTTTTGGTACCCGCTACAACACAACAATCTTATATCACACTTTGTTATAATGCCTCTAAAATTGACAATACCTATATATGTAATTCTATATATTTTTTGCAGTGCCACCAGCAGTTACAGGGCAACGTATGTGGATTCTATGTTTGCCTCCATATGAAGGAAATCACGAACACTGAGATGAATGATCCGGAGGTTTGTCAACCCTCCAATAATTATTATTATCTGATTATATATACATATATATATACACACATGCTAATTAATGACTTAACATCGCTCCTAGCGACAGCGGGTGGACTTCGACGAAAGTGTATATGATCTTGATATTCTCATCAAAATTCGTGGAAACATCTCATAATTCTTGCTAGCAGAGGTCATAAAGAAAAATGGAGAGTTCCACCTCGGCAATGGTAATAATTAGATGTTGAAACATTGGATTCAATTGTACAAATCACTCAATCGTGCTTAATCAAACAATTCATTCAATTTAATTCATTTGTGAGAATTGTGTAACGATTGTCATAATATATATATATATATATATATATATATATATATATATATATATATATGTACATATATATATACATATATATACATACATATATATATACATATATATACATATACATATACATACATACATACATATATATATACAAATATATACATATACATATACATACATACATATACATATATACATATACATACATACATATACATATATACATATACATACATATATACATACATATATACAGATATACATATACATATATACATATACATACATATACATATATATATATATATATATATATGAGATATACATATACATACATATATATATACATATATACGAGATGTACATATCGTATATGTACATATACATATATGTACATGTACATATATGTACATGTACATATATGTACATGTGTGTGTGTGTGTGTATATATATATATATATATATGTGTGTGTGTGTGTGTGTGTGTGTGTGTGTGTGCTGGTGTTGTTTCATTCATCTGTGTGATTTATGTAATGATTGCTCTGTACTATATACGTGATATTGCTTATTTTCAGAGGGCATGGCTAGCATATCCTGAGGCTAGCCGAAAAAGAGCAAATAAAATCGCTTTTCAAATAGCTATCACAGACGGCTTGGTGTTCCGAACTGTCTGTGATATAACCATATCACAGACGGTTAATAAAAAAACCGTCTGTGATACTCGACTATCACAGATGGTTTTTTATAAAAATCATCTGTGATACTCGACTATTACAGACGGTTTTTATTATTAACCGTATGTACTGTATGTTATCACAGACGGCTCCCAAACCGTTTGTGATAACCACCTATTATCACTGACACATAAACACAGACGGTTGAGGAACTGTCTGTGATGACGGTTCCTGTAGGGACCCCAAATTTTACTATCTGGAATCCTCTGTGATTTAATGCACTATTCCCTGGATCAGTAGATAGTGCTCACAGTTACAGAAAATGAATATCAAATACATATCATGCAGAAGCATAAATAAAATAGTAAACTTACTCATGGGCCAATTAGACCGAAATCGATAATTGCGGCGGAAGAACGAAGCACACATGTGGGACCTTGAGATATGCCCACGAGCGCCAACCTGGAGGTTCGCGACCTAGCCCTTGACGTCTTCATCTTATTTGCCATCAAGACCCAAAAGTATTGCTGATGTGTAGCAACCCGATTCCTGCTTCTGGATTTGTTATGAGAGTGAGTGTGAGCACACTAACCACCGTGCTCCGCGAGCCTATACATAGAATGCAATTAAATAGTATGCATGGCTAATCAAAGGAGAGGCTCGGGTTGTTTTATTTGCCAGAAATTGCTCTTAGCATTATTCTTATTATTTAATCCTGGTGTTGTTATGACTGTCTAAAACCTCGAACAGCGAGTGTCATCATTTAATTGATCCACCGATTATACACTTTTCACTTCGCAACATATCATTTCATTAATCCAGCCATGGATGTCTGATTCTCACATAATCCTAGCTTCCCCATAAATTTATTCCTCCAATCTCAAATTTCACCAGAACCGTATAATCCCGATTCTAGATCCACTGTTTGCCGTCTTGGTAACTACACAACCTAATGATAATCCAATACCTTTACTTGTGACCCACCGATCAAATGATTTCCATCGCATTATCCAAAATATTCAATGATCGAATCGAAGTGACCCCTCTCATATATGAGTCCCAATATCCACCACTAATTCATAAATCCAATCTTAGGCTCATTATTCAGTAATTTGAATAACTCCTCATTCTAATACAAATCTGGTTTTCTTTATTTTGTATCCACCAATATCTGATGTATCATGAATTCCTAGTAATCCAATCTTGTGATTGCTATTCATTAATTCTTCACCCCGTAATTTCTAGTAATCCCTTAACATAATTACTTTCTTTATTCCACCAAAATAATTCTTGTCAGGGCTTGCTAACAGTCTAATCCTTTGCTATTAATCCAAAACCATGATTTGCTCTCCCAACAATCAATCTTGTTTACCATTATCTATCTCTTACTAAGTCTCTAGTTTACCTCCACCAAGGATATCCGTAATCAAGTATACGACCCATTAGTATTCATCCACCAAGATTATCAGTGATCAAGATTATACTTCAGTATTTGTTATCATTTCTTCAATAATCCTAGAAATTCAATTAATCCTTCTAGTATATGATCAAATCCTATTAATCCCATTATTCACAACTTCTTCCAAGAATTCATATTATTTACCCGTATCGTAATCCCAAATTTTCCTTGCACTTCCTAATTCTCCTAAAATTATTTAAATCTTCTATCTGGCCTATCAATCCATTTAAACTCCACCAATTTATTTCTCCTAGAATCTTCACTGTCGTTCTCTTTTTATAATTGACATGGATCCACCAACATCTTTATCGTTTACCACAAATGACCATTTTCATTCTTTATGACTCTATTTATTCTTCCTGACATCTTATTTTATGTGAACTATTATCATTATTTTACTTTTGAAATATAATACATAGAAATTTTTCTGAGACTTAGCAGTTTGAACAAAACATAACATGTAAGAGAATGCAATAATAATAGCGATTCAGATTCTATCCACCGTTACATGGCATCTGCACCATATGCATAATCTTTCAGCGTTATAGCCGCTTAACTTATCACTGGGGCGACACCCAGGACAACACAAATCAGGGCCTTGCACTGCCCTCAACTTTTTCCATTCTCACCCACAAAATATTTTTTTGAAATAGAACTATATCTGGTTAAGTTCCCATGTCCGCCCTTGACCGTGGGCACGGCTATTCGAATAGTTTTAACTCTGCAAAGTTTGTACACTTTCACCACAAGAGACAATCAACTCGTTGCCCCACACGAATCCTTAGTCATGTGGTTGAGCAGACCATCACAATGACTTTTCAAAGTATCTAGTTCTCTTTGTCATCTCACCTTATGGAAAACTGCCCACTTGCGGTGGGTCCCATCTATGCACGGGATGTTTTCCACGATTACTAACGCAATGGGCTCCACTTCCATAGCGCTTAGAACAGTGGAAAACCTCACCCTCCCATCGGTGTCCCTTTAGGCCTCCCCTTGCCCTTGCGTATCCACTTCACTCCACTCCACTACCAGTGAGATGAGTCCGGGAGTTTTGATACAACTACTTGGCCAAGTTGTACTTTACAGACTTGTGGTTGCACTGTTTTACATAGGAGGCCATGACAAGATTCGGTCCTTAGTGGTATCTGGGCGATTCTACCACAACCCACTTTGTGCCTCCACTGCACCATTCACACACCCTCGAGCCATTCGCCCAGATTTTGAAGCAAGTAGGGTTTTGGGAACATGAAATAATCATATCGAACATATACCAGTCATTACCACCATGACTGCCCAACCAAATTTTCTCACGATTAAAAGTGATGCTTGGGCGTTTTCACGCCCATGAATATCTATGCAACACTACGCATGGCGTATAAATTACGGACTTATTTTCAAAAGGTTACTATCATAATTTCGTTAGGGAGACAAGGTTCATATATTCAAATATTCAACAAGGGAGTGTAATATTAATCAAGGCAAACAATGTGCATATAACTAGAATCTTAAATTAAACATGTATTTGTACATAAAATAATATCATGCAATTTGGTAATTTAAACCAAGGTAATTTGCAGAAACTGTAGGTTCAACATGATCAAAGTATTGACTCGCCTGGCGCGGTTTACCGCGGACTTTAGCTCACACGATGCTTTCTCTCGAGGTTCTACTCTTTATCTTCACTTTGAGCTTGATCTCACTTGACCCACTGAATCTTCACGACTCCCAATTTCTAATTCTGCGACAAACAACAGAATCCAAATAAAGGCAAATAACTAAAAAGACCCAAATAAATCCGAATAAACTCAATTTAGTTTTTTTATGAGTTAATGGTCGGTTCGGGTGGTTCGAGGCAAGGTCGGTGGTAGAATACGATGACTCGGTCTTTTTATTAATAATATCTTTTTCTTATTTGTATATTTATTTAGGAAGTTCCATGAGTCAGGTTAGACTTATGATTTTATCTGGGCAATGTCTGCTAGTTAGGGTTCTATTTCAATATTAGCACTAACTTTGTCTTTACGCCTTATCTAAGATGACACTTTAGAGTTTGGACATTTATTCCAATTATTATTAAGGGTATCTTTACATAGCTTGAATAATTAACCCAAAGCCATAACCCTTTAACTAATTTAGATTCTAAAATAACTACTAAAGACACCTTATGCATTCATTATGAGAACTAATCCAACTTTAACCCTCACACTATTACTTTCACCTCCTATTTAAATTTTATGAGCTTACTAAAATTATTTTCTAAATTCAAATGAGCTTCAAAATTTATAATTTTGGTCCCATTGGACCGATCTTAAATTTAGATGAATTTAGAAATTTGTTTCATTCAATTTGGAGTTAAAATGAATAAGTTATACTCATCTAAAGCCTTTCGGTTCAGTTAAATAGCAAAATTACCAAAGTCGACATGGGACCCATCGCGCGCCCACTCGCGCGGCGCCGACACGGGGGCCGCGGCAGCGACTCACGCTCTCGCGGGCGCCGACAGCGGGGCCCAGCTGGCGTGGCCGCCTCTCTCCCTTCCGTCTCTGGCAAAGCGGGCCGATGGCGTGCACGCGCGCAGCGTCACACAGCGGCAGTGGGGCCCACCGTCGACCAGAAAATAAAAGAATGGGCTCGACCTCGGTGGCGTGAGCGGGGCTCGAGCAGCGGCCGAGGGAGCCCGGGAGAGGAGATTTGCGGTGCTAGCCAAGTGGGCGGGGAGGCATTGCCTACCCATATAGAGTAATATACCTCTTAACCCATCCCCGGGAGGGGCCGGGCGAGGAGGCTCGGGCCGAGGGAGGCGGTGGCGTCGCCGGAAGCGGCCGGGAGGAAGTGGCGGCCGGCAAAATGGGTTGCTCGGTCTTGGAGGATGCTAGGGGTGGCGGCTGGCCGGGCGGCGGCGGGTGGGTGGGTCAGGCGGGCGGCGGTGGTGAGGTGAGGAGGCGGCGTGACCGGGAAGGCGAAGGAGACAATAACAGCAGCATGAGTGGGAGAGAGGCCAATGGGTGCTTACCGAGCAGCCCTTGGAGTTGGAGAGGTGCCGAAGAGGGCCGGCGGCGATGGCCATGGGCGGCGCGGGGAGGTCGCCGTGGAGAGAGGAGCTCCGGCGAGGGGAAGTTCAGCCGGCGGGTGGAGGGGGTTCGGGGCACCGAGGAATTGAAGAGAGGTTGACCGAGGAGGCAGCGGCGGTGGGAATGGCGGTGGCGGCCGATGTTGGGGAGAAATGGCGATCGGCGCGAGCGAGAGGCACGGGGTTCGATTAAGCGGGGAAGGGGGTAGGAGGCTTCTTGAGGCATGCACAGGTGCGCTCGGAGGCGGGCGTCGCCGGATGGCGGGAACGGCAAGGAGGCGGCGGCGGCGGGCTCACGGTGTGGGCGCTCCCGGTCCGAAATGGGGAGGAAGAAGGTGGCGCTATGGACTACGGGTGGAGCCGTTGGATTCTTATGGTCAGAGAGGTGGGGGCACCGTGGCGGAGGACCGGGCGGCGGCGGAGAACCGGCGGTTTTTGCCCAGGCGCGGGGCTCGGTGCTGTGGGCGGCGACGGCGGCGCGTCAAGGCAGACGAGGCAACCTGTCGTCGAGGCGGAGTAGGCGCGGCAGGCGGAGAAGAAGGAGAGGCGGCGTGGATAGCTCTTGGCCACGAGGAAGAAAAGGAGGAGGAGAGAAGGAGGCGGGCAGGGGAGAAGAAGGAAAAGAGCAGTGGTGGGGGGGGTCGCCCACCGGCAGAGGGAGAAGGAAGTGAAAGAAAAGTCGGCCCCACATGTAATGGAGAGAGGAGGGAGAAAATAAAGGAAAGGATAAAGATGTTTAACAAAAATTTTGGAATTTATATTTTAAATTTAAACTTTGGATTCAAAATTTATTGTTTTCATTTATTCCCATATTTATTTATGGCTTATTAATGTTGTTTTTTTATATATAGATTTTCAACTATTGGAACCTCAACCAAAATTCAAAAGAATACTATAACTCCAAATTCAGCTAAAATATGTTGCAAAATAATTTAAGAGCTTTGTATTTTTAAATTTAAAATTTTTAGGATGTTACACCGTTTGTAATAACCTTTTCTGTAGTGGTGACACATCATGTAGAAATAAGTGTTTAGATGTTTCGTAGCAAGAACTTTTGGAGGATACCATCGCTTGAAGATAGGGGGAGATAGGTAGAGAAAGATTATTATGGAATTCTTAAAGGAATTTTTCTACGACATGTGAGCAAATGTTTTCTTTCCTGCAAAATAATACCTTTGCCCCACAATATAAATTCAGCACGTAAACTTACGAAGCATATTATTTAATGAATATTTAATAAAATTAGATCATAGTTACTTCCATTATATAGACATAATAATACTCTTTCTATTATAGATAAATATGATCTAATTTTATTAAATATTACTTAAATAATATACCTCTTAGATATGTATATCGGTCTTATATTGTGAGACGGAGGGAATAGGCATTCTGTCATTCCAACAAGGGATATGTCGCCCGCATGGGCATGGGCATGTCGCCGTCAGTAGGCGTCGGGTCACCTCCATCCGACGTAGATGTGGCCAAGTTGGTCACTGTCGCGGCTGGCCTTTCGGCGGCGCCGCGGGCCCCGCAGCAAGCGAGCCAGGCCTGAGACGTACACGGCGCGCGCGCGACAGGGTGAGGTGGTGCGGTGCGGTTCTTCCATCGGATTCCTTCCTCGGAACAGAAGATTAAATCCTCCATTGGATCCTTCATGGCTCTCGTACGCTTTTGTCAGGCCGATCCGTGCGGCCGTGCGGGCATGAGTGCAACGTGGTCGATCGGGCAGCTTTTTTAGCCGACCTTTTCCTTTGTTGCGATTCAAGAGCGTCACCTGCGGTAGTACCATTTCGATCTTTTTTGGACAAGAAGTACCATTTCGGATTTGGAACCTGAATTCCCTGTGATCGGCAATCATTCGACGGAAGACTGAGGGCACGCGTGTCTCGTAAATCTATGGACGAGGGTATATCTGATGCAAACCATGAGTTAGGTCGATTTAGGCGCAATCAGACGGTCTATTTGGTAAATTCACACGAATAATTCTGAATAAAAAAAATGTGAAGGTACTTCTACATTTAGTGCACCTCCATTTTAAATATTAAGTTCAAATTCAATTTGTGTTAGCAGAAATAAAAAGTGCAATCTCTGGCAAATCATAAATTAAAACAAGATAGGAAAGGGGAAATGACAAAAGAGAGTATTCACATTAAATTTTTTATTTTTTCTTAACTCTTGACGAGTTTAAACTTGAAACTTCAAAGGGTGTTGTGATGTTCCAAATATTACTTCCTCAATTGTTTTGAAATTCTTAGGTTTTAGTCCTCAAAACAAATTAATAGGTTTGCATGATTTTACCTACCTATCACTGTTTCTATTTTTTTTAAAAAAGAAGCATAGTTTGTACTTGACATGCCTTGTTTAGGAAGGGAAACTTAGTGAATGTACACATGACATCGATGCTTGTGAATTTGTGTTGACGCTTACTGATATGACATGGGCCCCTAATAATACGAGTGGATGACGCTTCAGATTTGTATAGGGGCAACCACTGAGACACTGATCCTACAAGAAAACCTCTCACATAGATACTTTCTAATTTATCTTTTTAAATTACGAATTCCATAGTCTAAAGGTATTTTTTAAAATACACTTTAAAAATTGTCCCAATATTCTAGAGAAAATATTGAGATGCTTTCGTGACACATCAGTACTACAGAAAATGTCATCACAGAAGGTTCAAAATATCATCACAGACGGTTTCGTAAGCCGTCTGAGTTTATAATTCAATAATGACATGAGGTCATCATCGATGATTTTCAACTATCACAGAAAGTTTGTAGTAGAAACCGTCTATAAAATCTCATGAATCACAGATGGTTTCAACTACAAACCGTCAATGAAATTTATTACGGCCATCGCCGGTAACGATACATATATAATAGACTCATGAAGAGCCACAATTATACTCCTAATGGGCATAATTTTGGTCATTTAGGAAGCCTTATTGTACCCAGAATTGACTAGAACTCTTCTAAGTTTCAAAAATATTCGCACTAACGGTTTTCAAATTGAAGCTGAAGAAGAGTATGGTAAGAAATACCTGCTCATTACAAAGCGTGAAGCAAATAAAAAAGGGTATTAAAAAGACTTCCTTCATTTGAGACTGGGCTATACTACACTAATATTAAGGCACCCGTAGTCTATACTGCCGTGAAAATAATATTTAGAAGCTCTAAACTCTTCTGTTTTGGTATGATAGATTAGATCACCCAGATTTTAGAATAATGAGAAATATAATTAACAATTCATAGGGACATAATATTGATGTAAAGAATTTTCCGAATTAAAAAGATTTTGTGTGCCCCACATGTGCCATCAGAAAATTAATTACTAGATCTTCTGCTTTGAAAGTAAAGGATAAAGTTCAAGGAGACATTTGCGATCATATACAACCACTGTCTGGGCCATTTAAATATTTTATGGTGCTCATTGATGCCTCTTTGAAATGGTCGTACGTATGTTTATTATCTACGAGAAACCATGCTTTCGCAAATCTGATCTCACAGATAATTCAAATTACAAATAATTTCCCTGATCATCATATAAAGTCCATCAGAATGGACAACGCTAGAGAATTTACTTCAAAGGCATTTGATGATTATTGCATGGTAATGGAAATTGAAGTTGAGCATTTTGTACCACATGTCCACACCTAGAATGGACTAGCAGAAGCATTAATTAAGAGAATTAAATTTATTGCCCAATCGCTTGTGCAAAATTGTAATTTACCAACTACATGAGGACATGCAGTCCTGCATGCAACAACTCTTATCAACTTTAGACCATCAGCATATAACATCTATTCACCTATGCAACAAGCGTAAGGGTCATGACCAAAAATTTCTCATCTCTGTAGGTTTTGGTGCAAGGTTTATGTACCTATATCCCCTCCACAACGTACTGCAATGGGTCCTCTCCGAAAGTCTGTGATATACATTGGTTATGAGACAACATCCATAATAAGATATTTAGACCCTTTGGCAGGAGATTTGCATGCTGCACATTTCGTTGATAGTATATTTGATGAGGATAGTTTTCCAACATTAGGGAGGGCAAATCAACCCCTTGATGAAAAATGTCAAGAAATTACGTGGCAAGCCACGAGTATCTATGCACATGACTCGCGCACTACTGAAGTAAATAGAGAAGTTCAGAAGATCGTTGACTTATAAGCATTAGCAAACTAACTGCTTGGCCACTTTAGTCATTTAAAGAGCGTGACCAAGTCGCATGTGCCTGCACGTAATGCACCGGATATGGTTGAAATATCAAAGAAAATTAAAGGTATCACTAATTCCATCCAAAGGCCTCAGAATAAAAGGACGAGAATTCCGGCCCCTCGAATTCCAAGTAACCGGGGACGCTTGATGAAAAAGGATAAGAAAGACTTGACACAGCCAATCACTGAAGATACCCAAAATCAGAAGGGGAGCCAGTTGAGACCTGGCACCAATATAGCACCTTCAGAAAATGGCATACTGGATCTGAACATTCTTATGGAGGGAGAAACCAGCATGGATGTGTGCGCACACATCGGACCTAAAAAACTAAAGGAACTTACCCCCGAAATCAGAAGGAGCGGTGAGTAAGTAGAAGCACTAGAAGAATCAACTCATCATGAAATACTATAAACTATGTGCACACGGGAGAATCCATGAATAGGACAACAACCAATGTTGATATTTATTTTACAAAGAAAATTGCCACAATCATCGACTTGATCCAGAGACTGCATTGCTCGTCAAATGTAAGAAAAGATCAGATTTGGAGGATTGAAAAAGGCAATAGAAACTGAATTGTTCTCTCTGAACGAAAGAGAGGTGTTTGGGCCTATAAGTTGCATGCCTCCCCATGTGCACCCCGTAGGGTATAAGTGGGTACTTATTTAAAAGGGAAATGAGAAAAATAAAGTTGTATGATATAAAGTAAGACTTGTTGCATAAGGTTTCACTCAACTTCCGGGTTGATTATGAAGAAACATATTCCTCTGTTATGGGTGATATTACCTTTAGATACTTAATCTCAACGGTAGTAAACTTGAATTTAGAAATAAAGCTAATGGATGTGGTAACAGCATACCTTTATAGAAACTTAGATTTGGACATTTATATGAAGGTGCCTGAAAGTATCCCTGTTCCGAACCAAGACAGAGCAAACAGAAACATGTGTAGTGTGAAAGATAGAGCACATGAACAACGAGAATTGACCCTGTGTATTTATACAACGATCCCAGAATAGGTTTTCTATAATCTCAGTGTATGTAGATGATCTGAATATCATCGGAACCCTAAAAGATATAACGGAAGCAAGCTCTTACCTAGAGTCGAATTCAAAATAAAAGATTTGGGTAAAACTAAATATTACCTAGCCTTGCAGCTTGAGCATGTCCCGGAAGGAATATTAGTACATCAATCTGCATACACTCAAAAGGTGTTAGAAAGATTCGGCTTTGAAAAGGCGTACCCATGGTAAATACCGATGATCGGACGATCTTTACAGTAAGACAATGATCTGTACCGACCTAGAGAAGTGGGAGAGGAAGTCTTAGGACAGGAATTACTGTACTTAAGTGCAATAGGAGCACTTATGTATTTAGCAAATTGCACTAAACTGGATATCGCATTTACCGTAAACCTATTAGCAAGGTATAGTGCAGAACCTACCAAGAGGCATTGGCAGGGAATAAAGGACATCTTCTAATACCTCCAAGGACGCAAAGATCTTGGACTATTCTACAGAAATAACCAAGACCTAAATATGACTAGCTATGCAGATGCTGGGTACTGTCAAACCCGCATACAGCCTAGGTCACAAACAGTTATATATTTCTGTGTGGTGGAACTACAATTTCATAGAAATCGTTTAAACAAAGTCTTGTATCGACTTCGACAAATTACTCGAAATCATAGCACTATACAAAGCCGCACGAGAATATGCATGGCTTTGACGAATGATTCACCACATCCAACAGCCACGTGGATTGAATATTGTGCAAGCTCCCACAATTATCTATGAAGATAATACATCTTGTGTTGCATAAATACAAATATGTTACGTGAAGAGTCATCTTACAAAGCATATCAACCCTAAGTTTTTCTATGCCCACGAATTACAAAAGATGGACGAAATTAAGATACTGCATACTAAGTCATCTGAAAATCTTGTGGATTTATTCACTAAGCACTTTCAGCATCAAACTTTGAAAGGTGTGTACGTGGAATTGGAATGATGAGACTTAGAGAAGTGCAGAACTCAGGGGAGATTCTTCTCAAGTTCACTATTAAAGTTTGATCATGAAGATCGAATACCCAAAGAATAAATCCTATAGATTAAATGAAATTGGGTAGATTGTACTTTTTCCCTTGACGAGTTTTCTAGAAGTTTCTTGGCCAAAATTTTTAATGAAGCAATTCGTGCAACATAATATAACATGTATCATGTACTCTTTCTCTAATTTTTTCTCACTGGGTTTTATGGAGTTTTGATGAGGTATGAACGTGTCGGATGAGTGTCCAAGGGGGAGTGTTGGAAAATCTAGGCTTGGGCCTAAGGCCCTGTTTGTTTCCACTTAAGATTATTATAATCTAGCTTATAAATCATAAGTGAAACAAGCGATCAAATATAAGGTAGCTTATTATAATCTAATAGACCAGATTATTGTAATCTAATAAGCTCAAAAGGAGCTTATTTCAACTTATAGATCACCTTTATCTAAATGACCATAAAACTTGGAAAAATTACCCACCTTTGCCATTCATTAACTCCCCAATCTTTAAACATTTTAAGCTCAAGGGCATTGTAGTCTTTAAACATTCGAATACAACAATTCATAACTCTGATAATCCAGGCTGCCAAACACCTGACAGCTTATTTCCCACCAGCTTATTATAAGCTAGCTTATATAATCTGCACCTATAAGCTAGATTATAATAATCTTAAGTGGAAACAAACAGGGCCTAAGGCCTTAACCCTTGGTGGGCATCTTACCATGTAGTCTATAAATAGGGGGTCCCAATGGCTACCACTTATAACTTTTGGTGGACAAAGTAAGAAAGATAGGAAGAATGATCTCCCCCATCTCTTATGTTCAATCTTGTATTTTTTTGCATTACATGTGTTTAATCCATCTCTCTTGTCTAGGAGAAATCGATCAGATTGGACTCGTCTGCGACAGTTCCTCAACAAGACTAATAGCCGTAGCCCAAAGGTAGCTCTAAAATTATTTGCCCCCCCTTCATTTGTTGGACTCAATTTTTGGAGCAGTTTTTAGCGAGAAGCGACCCTAACATACTTCGTTGTTACCATTACCATTTCTTGATCATCATTTCAACATTCTAACTGTAACAGTTTTACCTGTGATGAAACTCTCAGGCTTCTCTACAAGGAAGGAGGCAAAGTGAACGTACGAAACCAAGCCGAGGCACGGCTGGTTATTGACTACTTTTATGGAGACAAAGCCAAAACACCAGACAAGGCATATACTTGCACAGTTCCGCTGAAAGGGGCATGTGGGGGGCGAAACGTGCGCACGCGTGGGCTCCTTTTCTCGCTAATTCTATGGTTAAGTGGTCAACTTGTTGTGTGTACCCTGCCTAACCTTGACGTTGATCCGCCTCAATCCTACATGGAAAGTGAGCCGTCACACATCATGTCCACGGACCAGCCAATCAGAACCACATTGCAACCTTGTAGCTGAACAAGAGTGCGAGACCCAATATACACTACTAGGAAAGACATTAAACTGAAAGTTTACATCACAAATGGTTCTTAGAATAACTGTCTGTGATATTTTCACAGACGAATTTTAATACAAACCGTTTGTGAAGTATCACAGACGGTTTGTATTAAAATCACAGACGGTTTGTATTAAAAAACCATTTGTGATAATAAAGTATATACGGTTCGTATATCAAACCGTCTGTGATATGTTTTCCGCCTTGCAATCCCCCAAAATTTCATAATTTTCCGCTCGAGACAGTTTTGAGACATTTTCAATAAAACGGGCATAACTTTTGCATACGGTGTCCGTTTTTGACGTTCTTATACTTGTCTTTGTGATATCACAGACCTTTGTCGTATGAACTATAGAAGCTATACTGAGACGACAGTCAAATTCAATGCAAATTTATTACAAAAATCCAAAAAAAGAGATTCCTAGATTTTAATCTTCTGGGCTTCATATGCTTCTTCTTCGACTTCTGGAGTCGGAGGATCAGCCGCTGATTTCTCAAATGCTCTGAAGATTGTCCTTGCCCTCTCCACTTCCTCCTTTAGCCTGGGCAAATCATTAGCACGGCCCATAATCTCAAAGAGGTTGCCATGATAAACTTCCTCAAGATCGGTCGATTTTGCTTGATCGGCAAGGTTATCCATGTGTCTCTGCACTGCCGCAAGAGCTTCCTCCGCTTTGTGCACATTGCAGAGAAGAACGAGGCTAAGGGCGGTTTCTCTTTCCTGAGCGGCAAGGAGATACCTCCGTTGACGATGGATGATGAGGTCCAGCTGACGGATGGAAGCGAGTCGAGGAAGGAGAGCAGGGAGTGAGCGGAGGAGCTGCTCTAGACATAAATTGTTGGCCGCCTGTGAAATGTTGTGTCCGAACAACTCATGATGGATACATGAGAGGAAGGAGATCAAAAGAAATTTAAATGCCATTATTCAGAAATGTGATGAAGAAGATGAGGAGGAGGACAATTTAGAAGAGATTCAATTTGTGGTATCAAGGAATTGTACATCGCGTTGCATATAGAACTAGAATGGTGTGAAAGTTTAAGGGCCGCTTGCATCGGAATATTAACAAGCGGGCGCACGAATATTTAAGTGTCACAGACAGTTCGTATTCCAAACTGTCTCTGCTATTGATATCACATACGATTCGTATTACAAACCGTCTCTGATATTAATATTACAGACAATTAGTATTCCAAACCGTCTCTAATATGTGACTTATCACAGACGGTTCGTAATATGAACCGTCTGTGATAAGTGAGACATCACAGACGATTCATATAAAAAATCGTCTGTGATATTGCCTTCCTATATATACCCTTAAGCTAGGGTTTTGCGCGTACACTACAGTTATAGCTATCCCCGAGATCGTTGTGCCCGCCATCCCCGAGTCCGTCGCCGCCGCCGTCCCCGAGCCCGTCGCCCCGGCCATCCCCAAGCCCGTCGCCATCCCTGAGCCCGTCGCCGTCCTCGAGCCCATAGCCGACGCTTTCCCTGAGCCCGTCGCCCCCGCCATCCCCGAGCCCGGTGACATATAGGAATGTAGCTATCGGTAATGTTATATGTAACATTTAAATCTTACTATTATAAATATAGTTATTTCATGAATACATATACTTATGAATATATGTACTTTTATGTAATTTCATGTCATTTTGATCTGCTTGTTTCAGTGTGCATATTTCTTGTGGTTTAAAGTCATAAAAGAAGATGGGGGAATTTCACAATGTATAACAAATTTCACTAGGTGATTGAGTTTAGTTGTTCATGTGTATATTTGTTCATGGATGGATAATTTATTTTATTTCTATTAATTGATTTGTGGAATGGATATTTTGTTTCTGAAATTAATGAATGTGAATTGGATGTATTATACTGTGTCAATCTGCTAGCTTGTTTCAGAGGGCATGACTAACATTTCCTGAGGCTAGCTAATAAACAGAAATAGATTTAGGGGTATAAGAGAATAGCATAGATGGTTTTTAACTAAAAATCGTCTGTGCTAGTTGATAATCACAGATAGTTTTTAACTAAAAACTGTTTGTGCTAGTTGATAATCACAGGCGGTTTTTAGTTAAAACCGTATGTAATATTTACACTAAAACCGTCGGTTCAAAAGCCGGTTCAAAATGACCTCGTATCATTATTGACCCATAAATTCAGACAGCTCACAAAACCGTCTGTGATGACGTTTCTGAACTGTCTGTAACACAGTTTTCTGTAGTAGTGATAGGTCACCCCGAGTGTTTGGTGAGTATTTAACTTAATTTTTACGAAAATATTGTCGAAGTTTAAGTTTAACTTTGAGAGTTTACAATATTTATAGTTGCTATCAGGTGTAAGGCAGTTTGATCGCCATGGGGATGGCGGTCTGACCAACCGCTGGCTAACGATCTAATCTCCATGGGGCAAGCAGCCAGATAGGCTATACGACTTTTCGAAATTGCACACCAAACACTTGTGTAGGAATATTTAGGGATGCATTTACATTAGGTGTCACCTAAAATGGAGTTCTGAGTTGAAACTAGATAGAATTTAACCGAAATTTCAGAGAGAGTGTTTTTTGGTGCTCTTAAGTGGCCAGACCGGCCAAAAACTGGTGGTTAGACCACTTATCGGCATGGTGCCATCGGTGGTCTGACTGGCCTAATAATGGTGGCCAGACCGGCTTTTAGCTAATTAGTGCCAAAATTGTGCATTTTGTTCTTAGGTTTAGTCCTAGGAGGTTAGTATCAATGTATGAGTATGGTTGAGTATGTACGTAGCATAAGTTACCAAGTAGGTTGTGCATACATGCTGTGAGGTGCAAGCGGAGGCTATGTGTGATATGGTTGGGCGAACCATGGTCTTGAGTTTAACTCATGGCTCTTGAGTCAAATGCATGGAACTTGTGCTCGACATATTTGCTTGGTCTTTGGATATGCAGGTGGCTTGAAGACTATTAGCGGTTAACGGTAAGGGATTGGGACTGGGCGGGAGAGCCAAAGTCCGTTGTCAAACCCGAAAATAATAACTCCAGATTCTTTGCATAAATCACACAAGTGCAAGAATAACTAGTGCACATAGGGGTAACAAAGATACATATCATCCATAAATGATATTTATTCACTACTACTACAAAAGAGTCATCCTGGACATCTCATCACAGGCAGTTCAATACAAACCGTCAGTGATAAAGTTATTGCCGATGAATTTTATTTCGAACCGTCTGTGACAATATAACAGATGGCTCAAAACAAAAATCACATGTGATGTCTATACTTATCACAGATGGTTTTTGTTTCGAACCATCTATGATGGTCAACATACATCACAAACAATTTTTAATCCGAACCGTCTGTTGTAATGCCATATCATCAATCTGTGGCATCTCTCCCAGGATTTCGATCTCACCCACCCATTCTCTTCGCATCGAACGGCAGACACCGATCTACTCCCACCTCTCGCCCCTTATTACTCCCCTCCCCCTTTCCCCCAATTTCACTCTAAAAACCAACATTTCCTACTACTCCTTATTCCTGCTTTCTCCTCCAAAGCGAAGCGCCCCGTCCCCTCGACGATGTCAACTACCGCTGTGAGCTTCTCTACCTCCGGTTGTGACGTCACGATTCACTGCACAAGACACTTTTGTCCTAAGTGTCATAAGAGTGTCTTGCCAAGTGTTACCATAGTGACACAATAGTGACACTGCCACCGCCTCTCCTTCATCGCCGGTGATATATCCCCCATCTAATTTTTTTGGATGGCTAGGGTTTCGACCATGTAAATATTGATGCTCGTGCGCGTGAAAATTAATTGTTGATGGCTTAGTTCTTGTGATGATTGATGGATGGCTAGAGTTTCGGCCCTTGTTAAAATTCATGTTTTATTGCAGGATGAAGACATGGCGATAAAGTGTATTGCACGATGATCTTGTTATGATAAATAGACCTACTTTGGTTCATCCGTATTCTCTGACTGCGCTATTTTGTAGCACAATTAAAGAATATTGATGAACTGAAGAAGGCCTATTTATGAGGATGCTAGAACACAATCACAGACGATTCTTAACTAGAATCATTCATGATAATAGAGTATTACAGATGGTTATTAACTAGAATCATCTGTGATATTAGACTATCATAGACAGTTCTTAACTAAAACTGTCTATGTTGCATCTTGTGACAGACGATTCGAGAGCCGTCTGTAATAGCCACCTGTTATCACAGGCACATAAATTTAGACGGGTCAGAAACTGTATGTGATGACGGTTTTAAACTATATGTGATGACCCTTTCTGTGGTAGTGATTATTTAATCAAGTATAGGCCTTAAGATTAGAGCTTACATCAACGGCCCATAGGCCAACTTATAAATAAGTGCAACGGAAGAAAAATCATAGTAGAAGAAGCATATCCAATCTGCCTATAGGCAAACGATTGTGGGTTATGGCCTAAATACAAGTCCTCACCATAGTTGTAGAAATCCTTTGAGCAACCATTAAATAAGCAAGGGTGAGTACAAAATGTACTCCTCAAGTTACACCAATTACAGTGTTAATGCATGCAAGGATAATGTCAAAGGAAGGCTTATTAGGGTTGTTTGAGCATAAACCAAAATTTCACATTTAAATACAATAAGTAGATGTAAGCAATAGAATTTAATACAGTAAGTAAAAACTGAATTTGTAATCAAAATAATATAGTTAGTATAGGTCCAACCTAAAAACTAAATTTGTAATCAAAATAATATAGTTAGTACAACTCCAACCTGACCCTAGGGGTGCAAATGGAGCAGATAATTTCTGTCCGTCCGACCGACCGAAGTCTTGCGGAATGAATACGGAAGGGGCAGATGGGTATCCGGCATTATCCGTGTCCGACTCTGACTTCGAGGAAAAAATACGGAATATGATACGAGATAAGTGATATCCATCCATATATATCCGTATGTCAAGTGATATGAGTAAGTCTGTTGTGATTTCATCTAGGAACAAGATAACATATAGGTAGATTGTCGCATCTAAACATGCGGAAGTATTGAGTGTTCTTCCTTCAACATCTCAGTAATTAATCTTTCCATGTTCACTCTGATTATACCATATTGTCCAATGTCCTGTGCAAAGAAGTGGATAATTTCCGTCCGACTGACCGTTCGAAAGATTATGGAACGGATACGGAATGGAGAAATGGATATCTGACATTATCCATGCCCGACTCCAACTTTGAGGAAAAAATGGAATAAGATACAGGATAAGCGATATCCGTCCGTATCCGCTCCGATTGCACCCCTACCTAACACTAACTTATTCCCGGGTTTCTGACCCAGACAATTCCTCCAATAGATTCTCCCTAACCAAGTTTGAAAACTAAAGTCAAATTCGTGAAAAACATTACTTGGCTTGAGAATGACCACGGGCTCAGCCATCTAGGATAGTTTTACACTCTACAGAGATTATACAACTTTACCAATAAGTGATAATCAACTTATACTATCGGTCAAAACACGCATTCTCAGGCGTGCGACTAAGTGATTATTATAAGGCCTTTACAATGCACAATTCTCAACCTAGTCATGTCCGCTAAGGTTTTACCGTATCATAGAATTTACTAAGTTGGGGTCCCTCTTACATCATGCGACTACCAGGGGCCCACCACACCCATATTCAACCCGATGACAAAACCAAAGTTGAGATACACAAATTATTTAGTTAGGTTTATCTCATATATACCAGAGTTGTGGTACTATGAAATTGCTTTGTAACAATGGCTAACAAACCGATCCTTAATTGACTTAGACAAGACTTACCTCATACCAACATCATGCCACCAGGCACCCACCCTCCAACCGGTTGCCTAAGTCTAAACCATCTTTTTATTTTATTTTAACAAATATTTCATAAACCTCCTTGACACTCCAATGCCAAAGATGTATTTTATAATTCAACATTTCATGTGTAAAGTTTTCCAAGCCTATTTTCTAGTCATTACTTAGTGTACTAACTAGAGTTTCATCTATACACAAGGATTTTGGAATTAACTAAAAGAATTTAACTTACAATTGAGTAAAAATAAGCAAGCATAATAATTTAAAATAGAACATAAGTAATTTCAAATAATGGGTTCAAACATAATCAAAGGTATAACTTACCATGATCCACAAATCAGTCAAGGGGATCGTCGACGAAAACACACTCTTTCGAAACGTTAGAGTCTACACACATAAATAGCCAAAACAAATAAAATTTAAAAATTCAAAAGGATTATAGAGAGGCCAATATGGTGCATGGAAAGGCATGTGGCATACCAAGTGACTTAGGTTTGTTTGTAAGTGAGGACGATTCTGTGGAATCTAGAAGCTTGAGAGATTTGGCGTTAAGTCATTTAGACCACACGGAGTTAAAAATGAAGCACGAGGTTTCTTCAAGACGAAGAAAATGTGAAGCTTTGTGGAAGGATGGTAGATAGGGACCGCTTCCCATGCTGGATGAGGTGGTGCAGTCGAGTGGTCGAAAGCACTCGGACAAGGACGGGGATATGCCTTTTTAGGACTCGAAGCACACCATCGAGCACATTTGTGTAGGTTCGTCCGAGTATGAGTCAAAGCGGCAGTATAAGGCTATCGAACGAGAGGTAAATTCTATCGACTCTTCCCTTGTCAATAATCTTTGAAAGTGGTCGAAGCCACCATCTCTTTAGAGAAGAGTAACTGTCCAATCCCTTCGACTTAACCCAGTTGGTTTTCGATCGTAGTTGAGCCCACTATCAATAACTGTTGAGTGAATCGCGTGTTGATTGATGGTGACAGTTTTTTAAATATTTTATTTGTAAGTGCTCTGGACGAGATACAAGTCCCTTGTACCAGAATAAAACCAATATGATATTCATTTCATATAATCGTACCAGGATCTTTGGCCAAGCCCATTGGCCAAGTTTCTCGACCTGTCACATTCAGGTCTCCGAGCAACTTCAGGACATAGAAAATCTCCTTTGACGTGGTCGATTTTGACACGACGTATAACACCATACTCGGAAGACCAATTCTAGTACGTTTTCTGATAATCGCTCACTATGCATATCAATGTCTTAAGTTGCCAGGTCCCAAGGGAGTCATCACAGTTCGCTATGGTAAGAAAATGGCGCTGACGTGCGACCACAAGTCCCTTGAGATGGTCGATCAACTACCATCTCGAGAAGCTACCTATGCGCTGCCTTTGAGCAACCACTCGAAGCCAAAAGCCGCACCAAAGCCGAACAAAGAGGTTAAGGAAGTTCCTCCAGACCCACCGGAGCCTTCGAAGACTGTTCGCATCGGGGTTACATCTGACCCCGCATAGGAAGACGCCATTGTGACTTTCTTCTAGGCAAATGCAAATGTGTCCACGTGGCAGCCATCCGACATGCTCGGGGTCCCTAGGGAGGTGATCGAGCACAAGCTAGCTCTACGACTTGACAAGAAGCCTGTAAAATAGAAATTACGGAGATTTGCACCAGGTCGATGAGAAGTTATCATACCAGAATTGGACAAGTTATTATAAGAGAAGTCGATCACTTAGAGTGATTGGTTAACCTTGTAATGGTTAAGAAGTCTAATGGTAAGTGGCGTATGTGTATAGACTATACTGATTTAAATAAAGCTTATCCAAAAGATAATATTTTGTTTCCTCGTATTGATCAATTGGTTGACTCTACTAATGGTTGTAAAATGTTAAGTTTTCTAGATGCATACTCTGGTTATCACCAGAGTAGTATGTCTTCAAAAGATGAAGAGAAGACCACATCTATTATGTCGTTTGGAGTATTTTACTATGTCAAAATGCCATTTGGCTTGAAAAATGCTAGTCCGACTTTTCAATGTTTGATGCAATTAACGTTTATACATCAAATGGGTCGAAATTTGGAAGCATATCTTCATGATACAGTCATAAAAAGCATCAAATGACTTAATCAAGTTTCAGACCTATAGGAGACTTTCGACAACCTTAGAAAGCATCGCTTGAAACTCAATTCCGAGATGTGTGTGCTCGAAGTTTCCTAAGGAAAGTTGCTCGGATTTCTTGTTCAAGCAAGAGATATTGAAGCAAATCCCAAAAAGATCAAGGCCATCGAGCAGATGTGTCCTCTGATCACGAAGAAAGAAGTTCAAAAGCTCACCAGGTGCATGTCGGCCCTAAGTCATTTCATTGCATATCTAGGAGAGAAAGGACTTTTGTTCTTCAAACTTCGAAGGGAGCACGAGGGTTTTGGGTGGTCAAAAGAGGCTAACGATGCCTTCAAGGATATCAAGAGATATCATACGAGTACTCCTGTTCTGGTTTCTCCGAGACCAGGCGAGACACTCTTGGTATATCTTTCCACCATGCCACAGGCAGTAAATGTTGTACTAATCGCAGAATGCGAAGGCGTCCAACGACCAGTATACTACGTAATCGAAGTCTTACATGGGCCTAAGGAGCGCTACCCTCAGGTCCAAAAACTCTTATGTGCCCTCCTCATGTCTTCGAGGAAATTAATGCATTATTTTCAGGCGCACAAAATTATTGTACCATCTAAATATCCCTTAGGAGAGGCCCTCTAGAACAGGGAAACAATGGGGCACATGGCAAAATGGTCGATAGAACTTGGAGAGTTCGATCTCCATTTCATGTCTCGAATGACCATTAAATCATAGATCTTGGTAGACTTTATCGCAAAATGGACAAATCCTGAACCCGTTCAGAATCCCCAATACAACTCCCACGATTAGTGGACGATGTACTTTGATGGGTCGCTTACGCTTAGCGGCTAGGGGACTGGGGTGGTCCTGGAATCTCCCGCAGGAGAGACCTTAAAGTATGTCATTCAACTACACTTTCCTACCACTAATTAATAACATGGCAGAATACGAAGGTTTGTTGACTGGTATACGATCCACAAAAGCACTCGGGATTCATTGACTACTCATGAGGGGAGACTCTCAACTAGTCATGAATCAGGTCGGCAAAGAGTATCAATGCTCGATTTTGACCACGTCTTAATACTTGTCGAAAGTTCACAAGCGAGAGAAGCATTTTTTGGTTTTGAGTTACAGTATATCCCTCAAAATGGTAACTTTGTCACTAACCAGTTGGCTTGACTAACTTCTTCCCGATCCTAAGTACCACTAGGAGTCTTCTTAGAGCAACTCCAGAAGTCGTCTCTGGCCAAAAGACCAGAGAAAACTCCTAATGAGACAGCCTCTCTCGAGTACGAGGATACCTAGATGGAGGCTATCTATGAGTATCTTCAGCATGGTTCTGTACCCGATGACGATCTCGAAGCATATCGTTTATCCCGTAAGACCAAGATGTATACTTTAGTCGATAGGGTACTCTATAAACGGGGCACTCATGCGATGTATATCATTGAAAGAAGGATTACAACTCCTTCACGACATACATGGGGGTATATGTGGAGCACGTACCTCTTACAGGATGCTGGTCGAAAAGGCCTTTTGACATGATTTCTACTGGCCAATAGCCCTCAATGATGCCAAAGAACTAGTTAAGAAGTGTGTACAATGTCAGTTTCATAGTAGGCAAATACACCTACTGGCTTAGGCTTTTTAGACGATTCCTCTATCTTAGCCTTTTGCAACCTGGGGTCTAGACATCTTAGGACCGTTCCCAAGAGAACCCAGGGGCTTCGAGTTTCTTTTCGTAGCTATTGACACGTTCATGAAATGGATCAAGGTCGAATCTGCGGCTGGGATAACAATAGAAGCCGCAAAAAGGTTCATGATGAGAAGTGTGATCACACGATTTGGAGTTCCAAGTGGAATAATTATAGACAACGGTAAACAATTTTTGAGTGTAAAATTCCAAGAATTTTGTGACTAATTGGGTACCAAATTTTGCTATGCCTCAGTCGCCCATCCACAAAGCAATGGGACAGTCGAGCGCGCGAATGGCCAGATAATATAGGGAATCAAGACTTGAGTCTTTGGCCAGCTTATAAAGCGCTCGGAGGGTTGGGTACAAGAACTTCTTTCAGTATTACGAGCAATTTGCATGACTCCTAGTCGGGCGATAGGAGAGACTCTATTTTTCCTAGTTTTTGGGGCTGAAGCCATGCTTCTCCCAGAACTAAAGATCCGGTCGACAAGGATCAAGAACTTCAGTGACTCCAACCAAGAGCAATTCCGAGTGGATGACATCAACCTGCTCAAAGCGAAGAAAAATCAAGCCATAATCTGATCAGTAGTCTATCAACAAGCCATGCGTAAGTACTACAATCGTAAGGTCCAACATCGCATCCTTGTTGTAGGTGACTAGGTGTTGAGAAAAATCCAATCCCAGTCTAATCAGAACAAGCTTTCCCCCAAGTGGGAAGGTCTATACACCGTGGTCGAAGTCACGCGACCAGGCTTTGTATGACTTGCTATGGAGGACTGCCAGATTTTCCTCTCTGCACGTGGTATTGCCCACTAGAAGGAGCTTTCTAGTGTCGATCGATTCCTGACTCTTGCTATCAGAACTAAATAATTGACCTATCTACGAAAACATTGAACATGTATATAAGAAGGTAATCTGAGTACTTATTCTCTTATCATTTATGTCTTCGATTTTTATTTACCTGGTCGATGGAGGTAACATCACATAGTCGAAGTCTTTCCTCTCTGCACGTCGTCCTACCCACTAGAAGGAGCTTCCTAGCATCAATTCGTTCCTCACTTTTGCTGCCAGAACATGACAGTCGAATTCGACAATGAAAATAGAATGAATTACTCTGCTCTCTGCATACTTTACTCTGTACTATTTGCTTAGTTTATCCATATAAACTAAGTAAATAGTGGGGGCTAGGATAGAGTTATCCATATAACTTTATTTCTTAGTCGAAAATTCATTTTCTTTCTTTTTTTGTCTTACGAGTACTAACTACTCAACAAGATGAACTACAGGAAAAGAAAGAAGTCTTTCATTATCCAAAGGTAAGTACTTATAAAGTTATAATTTACAAGATACTCTGAAGAAGAAGGAGAGCCAAGCTGCATCTCTTCTACAATCTTTCTACTAGTTGGCCTTAGTTCTTCGGTCAGGTGGGCTGCCTCTTCCACACAACAGCTAAGGTCGTGGTCGATTGGGTGTAGGTTGAGGTTCTAATCGCATGGCTTGAGCTTTGCCAAGGCATTGCTTACTGCGTTTTCGACCGCATCCTGAATGGACTCTACTTGATCAGTCTTCAGGGTGGATAAATGCTTCTCTAAAGCTTTGACTTGTAGTCCATTCATACTCGTATGAGCAGTTATGGTGTCTTCAGAAGGACTCATCTTCTTCGAACCAAACCCACCGAGTAGATTGTTGAGAAATACAACGTTGTCGTGAAGATTGCCTTCATCGACTTCATTTCCTCTTGACTATGAGTCAAAACTTCTAAGAGACACTTTATTTCCATACACAGCTTCTGCAAACAGAGTAAGAATGGTTAAGAAAATACTTATCATCAGACTAGTTAGCGTAACTAGTCAAGGTTTAGTTTTGCTTACCTGCTAATCGAGCATCAAGCTTATTGACTTCATCTTTGTGCTGTTCTTCTAGCGAATGTTTCCTTTGGTTGCACTCTCTATTGATATGAGTAAGTTCTCTGATAACCTTAGTCTCCTCATCGACCTCGGTATGGAGCTTACTCATTTCATCCTTTTCATCTACCAAAAGGATATAGTTAGAGAAACACCAGAGAGACAACTAGATAAACAGTCTTAAGTCCCAAACTTACTATTTAATTTCTCTTGCAATGTGTTGATCACAGAGTTGACTTTCAAAAGACTTATTTGTAAGTCAACGTTTTCTTTCTTTAGCCTTTGTGTGTCAACCTTCTTGTTGTCGAGCGCAGCAGTTAAAAGCTTTGCATCGCTCTTAGACCCGTAAAGGTTAAAAGCGAGACATTAAAGGCTCAACAAGTTGTTGAAACAATCGCATCGAGCGGAAGACACCGGTCTACTCCCACCTATCGCCCCTTATTACTCCCCTCTCCCTTTCCCCCAATTTCACTCTAAAAACCAACATTTCCTACTACTCCTTATTCCTGCTTTCTCCTCCAAAGCGAAGCGCCCCGTTCCTTATTCATGCTTTCTCCTCCAAAGCGAAGCGCCCCGTCCCCTCGACGATGTCAACTACCGCTGTGAGCTTCTCTACCTCCGGTTGTGACGCCACGATTCACTGCACAAGACACTCTTGTCCTAAGTGTCATAAGAGTGTCTTGCCAAGTGTTACCATAGTGACACAATAGTGACACTGCCACCGCCTCTTCTTCATCGCCGGTGATATATCCCCCATCTAATTTTTTTGGATGGCTAGGGTTTCGACCATGTAAATATTGATGCTCATGCGCGTGAAAATTAATTGTTGATGCCTTAGTTCTTGTGATGATTGATGGATGGCTAGAGTTTCGGCCCTTGTTAAAATTCATGTTTTATTGCAGGATGAAGACATGGCGATAAAGTGTATTGCACGATGATCTTGTTATGATAAATAGGCCTACTTTGGTTCATCTGTTCTCTCGATCGCGCTATTTTGTAGCACAATTAGAGAATATTGATGAACTGAAGAAGACCTATTTATGAGGATGCTAGAACACAATCACAGACGATTCTTAACTAGAATCATTCATGATAATAGAGTATCACAGACGGTTATTAACTAGAATCGTCTGTGATATTAGACTATCACAGACAGTTCGTAACTAAAACTGTCTATGTTGCATCTTGTGACAGACGATTCAAGAGCCGTCTGTAATAGCCACCTGTTATTACAGGCACATAAATTTAGACGGGTCAGAAACCGTATGTGATGACGGTTTTAAACTATATGTGATGACCCTTTCTGTGGTAGTGATTATTTAATCAAGTATAGGCCTTAAGATTAGAGCTTACATCAACGGCCCATAGGCCAACTTATAAATAAGTGCAACGGAAGAAAAATCATAGTAGAAGAAGCATATCCAATCTGCCTATAGGCAAACGATTGTGGGTTATGGCCTAAATACAAGTCCTCACCATAGTTGTAGAAATCCTTTGAGCAACCATTAAATAAGCAAGGGTGAGTACAAAATGTACTCCTCAAGTTACACCAATTACAGAGTTAATGCATGCAAGGATAATGTCAAAGGAAGGCTTATTAGGGTTGTTTGAGCATAAACCAAAATTTCACATTTAAATACAATAAGTAGATGTAAGCAATAGAATTTAATACAATAAGTAAAAACTGAATTTGTAATCAAAATAATATAGTTAGTATAGGTCCAACCTAAAAACTAAATTTGTAATCAAAATAATATAGTTAGTACAACTCAACCCGACCCTAGGGGTGCAAATGGAGCAGATAATTTACGTCTGTCAAATGATCAAGTCTTGGAGCGAATACGGAAGGGGTAGATGGGTATCCGGCATTATCCGTGTCCGACTCTGACTTCGAGGAAAAAATACGGAATATGATACGAGATAAGTGATATCTGTCCATATATATCCGTATGTCAAGTGATATGAGTAAGTCTGTTGTGATTTCATCTAGGAACAAGATAACATATAGGTAGATTGTCGCATCTAAACATGCGGAAGTATTGAGTGTTCTTCCTTCAACATCTCAGTAATTAATCTTTCCATGTTCACTCTAATTATACCATATTGTCCAATGTCCTGTGTAAAGAAGTGGATAATTTCCGTCCGACCGACCGTTCGAAAGATTATGGAACGGATACGGAATGGAGAAATGGATATCTGACATTATCTATGTCCGACTCCAACTTTGAGGAAAAAATGGAATAAGATACAGGATAAGCGATAACCGTCCGTATCCGCTCCGATTGCACCCCTACCTAACACTAACTTATTCCCGGGTTTCTGACCCAGACAATTCCTCCAATAGATTCTCCCTATCTATTCATTAATTAACTAACCAAGTTTGAAAACTAAAGTCAAATTTGTGAAAAACATTACTTGGCTTGAGAATGACCACGGGCTCAGCTATCTAGGATAGTTTTACACTCTACAGAGATTATACAACTTTACCAATAAGTGATAATCAACTTATACTATCGGTCAAAACACGCATTCTCAGGCGTGCGACTAAGTGATTATTATAAGGCCTTTACAATGCACAATTCTCAACCTAGTCATGTCCGCTAAGGTTTTACCGTATCATAGAATTTACTAAGTTGGGGTCCCCTCTTACATCATGCGAATTACCAGTGGCCCAGCCACACCCATATTCAACCCGATGACAAAACCAAAGTTGAGATACACAAATTATTTAGTTAGGTTTATCTCATATATACCAGAGTTGTGGTACTATGAAATCGCTTTGTAACAATGGCTAACAAACCGATACTTAATTGAGTAAGAATGGTTAAGAAAATACTTATCATCAGACTAGTTAGCAGAACTAGTCGAAGGTTTAGTTTTGCTTACCTGCTAATCGAGCATCAAGCTTATTGACTTCATCTTTGTGCTGTTCTTCTAGCGAATGTTTCCTTTGGTTGCACTCTCTATTGATATGAGTAAGTTCTCTGATAACCTTAGTCTCCTCATCGACCTCGGTATGGAGCTTACTCATTTCATCCTTTTCATCTATCAAAAGGATAGAGTTAGAGAAACACCAGAGAGACAACTAGATAAACAGTCTTAAGTCCCAAACTTACAGTTTAATTTCTCTTGCAATGTGTTGATCACAGAGTTGACTTTCAAAAGACTTATTTGTAAGTCAACGTTTTCTTTCTTTAGCCTTTGTGTGTCAACCTTCTTGTTGTCGAGCGCAGCAGTTAAAAGCTTTGCATCGCTCTTAGACCTGTAAAGGTTAAAAGCAGACATTAAAGGCTCAACAAGTGGTTGAAACAAAGTTCGACTACACTGGCCAGTGACTTACCATTCCTCTTCTTTCTTGGAGAGCTTGGCATTTTGTTGTTGTAAGAGCGTGAGTTATTTGTGGTACTCAGCCATAGTTGCCATGTCCTCTAACTTTTTCTAAACAAAGAAGGATGGTAAAAGACTAGAAAAGACTGAGTATGAATGTATAAGTATTCAATCCTTACATTCATGCTCCCACGAGCAAACTTGGCGAGTACCCACCTAGAGTCTTCGAGTTGATTGAGCTCATCGACCTTGTTTCACCACACCTTTTCGAAATGTTCATCATCGAAAATGTTCCCTTTGTTGGGAAGATCTTTGGGTGTGGAACTCAGTTCAGAACTCGATCAGCAGAACATCCCACTACAAACATAGGTTAAAAAATGCAGAGAAGAAGTTAGGTTCGTCTTCCTCTTCTCTGGATGTACCTTCTCAGGAACAAGGGGAGCATCCCGACGATGTCACCTCCTCGCCATGGCAGTCAGAAAGATCTCCAACCCCTTGACCAGGTATTTCTACCCACTCTTTCATCATTAATATTTCTTTTGCTATGACCACTTTTGTGATCGTAGTCTTCGCAGCCTCGGCTGCAGTCTCTTTTGCTGCAGTGGTCGTTTTCTTGACCACCGTCTCCACCACTTCTCCAACTGCGGGCTGAGCCGTAGGGAGCTTCTCGACAGAAACATTCCCAAGGAGTGGAGAAGCTAGGTTGAAATCATAGAAAAGTAAGTCGGCATTCAAGAGGACATAGAGAGATTAGTTTCTTTGATTTCTTCTCTTCGACCATTTCTGGTCGTGACGAAACGAGAGCTTTCATGACCATGACTGGTCGAGAATCTTGTACACATTCTTGATTGAAAGTCTTGAGTAGGAGTTACCACTCCTTCTCTCTATTGCCCCTCCTGGTGGTCGATACCAGATTCGACCACCTGAAGGGTTGTCTCCTTTTCGATCACGGGTGCTGCTGCCGTAGCAGTCTCCTTCATAAAAGA
The DNA here is from genome assembly GCA_036346245.1 of Bonia amplexicaulis. NCBI lineage: Eukaryota > Viridiplantae > Streptophyta > Magnoliopsida > Poales > Poaceae > Bonia > Bonia amplexicaulis. Next base: position 18,114,678 of record CM070750.1, on the reverse strand, counting down.
CATAAAACTTTTTTAGTTTTCCTTTTCAAGTCGCTTAATAAAGCCTCGAAAAGTGCCTACTGAGTGAGTTTTAGCATCGTAGTAGAAGGGTACCTTGATCTTAGGAGTCGGTTGCTCGAGCACGCGACTCCTATCTCCTCTGCGGTACCTACGTCCACAAGGAACTGCTTGATAGGGGGGCTCGAAGTAGTGGGGAAGGATGGCAAGGGGAACGACATCACTTGTGCTCCCCATATTCTTATTGACTACTTTAGTCAGTGGACGTCTCTTGGCCGAAGGAGCTTTGACTTTCTCCACCTCTCCACCGACGACCATCAGTTTGACCCCTTGGTCGTCCCGACGGTTGTTTACACCTACATTCTACAAGATGGAAGAACACTATTCAGTCGTTCTCTACGACTATGTTCCTTTAAAGATGAAATCGATTTTTCGATTACCTTTAGCATTCTTCTCTTTCTATGGCAAATACATCCACCAGGATATGAGGAGCCTCTACTTTGAGTGATGGAATCATCTCGCAAACACCCTTGACCCGAGAATCAATTTCCTACAGTGGAAGATCTGCGTAGACAGATAAGAGTGGTCGTAAATAGCACTCGAAATTTAAATCTGACTGTGAGGACAATCATTACTTACCATTCTCGTAGTCTCTTGTCATATCTCTAGATCCTGAGTACGTCCACATGGGATGTGCTCATTGCTTCAGGGGGCTGATACGACGAGTAATGAAGTCTTTCACCATATGCCACCTGGTAAGTTCCTTATCCCTCAACTCTTTGATAGCTGAGATGTAAGGGACTATCGGAGTCCTTGGGGATCGAATTCCAGGAAGTGTTCTTCTCCGTAGCCTTCCTCACGAAAGAAAGGCTATCTTCGCTGATCGTCTCTCAGTAGAATCACTTCTTCTTCTAGCCCGGTCATGAAGGCCGGGTGAACATCTAGATATACTGCTTTGTCTTGCCATCATGGAGCTTCAGACCGTAGCTCCTGGTGATTCCAATCTGCCGACTCATTTTGTAGTAATAATGAAAGAGTTCAAGATCCGGAGGAATCTCTAGCTAAGCCTCACACAGGTACACGAATACACTAAGCATGGTAATCAAATTAGAAACCAAGTTCATCAATTTGACCCCGAAGTATTCAAGCATGGCTGTGAGAAAATGGTGAGCTGAAAGACGAAGGCCGCACTCATAGTATACCTGGAACACTGGGATTTGCCCAATCTCCCCCGATGGCCTATTTTGCCCAGCAGCTTTGATCCATCTAACGAATTTCTACGGTGGAATCTTCTCAGCATCCTCTAATTCCTTCAATTTCGCATTGTCCATCTCCGACACCAGCCAATTGGACGATGGCTTAGTCATTTACCTAGTGGATTGGTGTGGATTTGGGAGAGATTGGAGGAAGAAGATGACTTGCTCAGTGGTGGAAAGCTCGGAGCAGATCGAAACAGAAGGGGAAAGTAAGGAGATCCAAAAGTTACCCCGAGGTAAGCTTTTATAACCGTGTCAATCAATTACCCGCCTCGGGAACTGAACGATTATCTTAGGAACCGATTCGACAGACATATCCGCGAAAACCGATTGGAATTCTTTAATTCCTCTGTTTTAAGTCCGTCTGTCTTTACAACTCAAGTGAAATTACCTTATTAACCAATCTTGCTTCTGGTCGATAAGAACCAAAAAGACTTTGCTTTCGAACATCTATCTTCTACGACCTCTCTTTTCTAAGTAAGTTACTTTCACTTAAATTGGGGGGCTAGATGACGAGAATAGACTAATCCTCAAATTATTACGTTATTATATTCTTCGAGTATACCCCCTTATCGATAAGCGAGAAATTTTAAAGAATAGTCGTAAATCCTTCTACGACTATTCCTAGTCGTAAGTCATTCTACGATCACGTGGTCGTGGACCTTCTGCGACTACCTTATCTCCAGCCGACTTATCTAACGATGTCCTACAACATCGTAGGGCCGTCTGACAAGACGGTTAAAACGTGCGTCAATCCCTAATAACCGCACACAATTTCTCTCTCACAACAACCACTGCACAACAAACGGTTCACCATGTCTCTCTGACAATAACTTCTGTCAGATGGTTAGCATCTAAAACGTTGAGACGTCTTTCAGCACAAGACAACGGTTGTCAATTCATCAACTATATAACATTTAACGGGTTTGCTATTTCTCTGGTAGTAAGGGCCTCCCAAATGACATGGCATGACCTTCTCTCTATTGAATGGCCCGTTTGCTTAATACGTTAGGCTAACATATTGGACACACTCGTGAACTAAGCTCCAGATCCAAGCCAGATAGGACACGTAAGGGATCACAATGTCTTGGCTCGAAATCTCATCCACTTTCATCTCAGTTATCCAATTCCTTATTGGAGAATTTGTCAATTTACACAGTACATACAATACACTTGGTACCATTTTAACTGCTAGTGTAGATCCAAAAATCCTACTACTACCGGTCACAACAAAAGTGTAATTTTTTACTTTCCAAAGTCTTTGTGATATAAATTTGTCCATTAGCCTTTGTATATTGTATATCTGTTAAAGATACAGAGTAAAACATGTTGATTAAAAAAAGAAATTTGAGGCTGGCAAACCCGTTGTTTGTAGGACAAAACTACCACCGTTTGTGAACCATTTCCCTTTCCTCGCAAGACAACCGCTACAGTCCTACGTGTAGTCATCGGTAAACATGCTGCCGTCGCTTAATCCAAGTCTCCAACAGAAACGACGACGCAGTCAGTACAGTTCATCCGGTCATAAAGCTTAATGTTATTTTTCCTACGGTCATAAAGCGGCACGAGTATTGTTCCTACGCTTTCATTTTAAGAAGAGTACGAGTCTCAAAGCACATAAAGATATAAGTTATATTCAGCTACTATTTGTTATAATTTAAAAGTTATATAAATTAATATTGAGAAAAAGCATAGAAACAACTCGCGGCCCATACGAAAGGGACGGTGGAACGGCCAAGATTTACGCCTGGGTGGAGTACAACGGCGGCCGAAAACAAGTGGGTTCCGCGCGTCATCGGCCCGGACGGAAAAGGAGGAACAGCCCAGGTAGGAGGGGGAGATATGTGGAGCGGCACGCGGCGCGGGCTGGGCGGCCCTGTGGGTGTAAGCGGCGTCACAGCTCAGAACTCACGGCCTTGGCCGCCGAGACGGAGCCCAGGTGGGTGCGTTTGATGCGACGCGAGCTACTGCGCGTGGATGCGTCGCGTCTTGCCCGGCCTGATGGGCTCGTGGAGGCCTATTTGGTAGGTCGCGACGCAGAGCGCAGATGACGGATGCCGCGGCCGAGACGTGCTGTCGCTTGGCCCAGTCGACAGCGAGTGCATACACATGTGAAGTGGACACGGTAACACTCAGAAACACTGCAACATGATCCTTTCTTTTTTTCCTCCAAGAGTTTATTCATCAGATCAACCACCAACGATTCCTTATTTGTCTTTGAGAAATTATTTACAGAACCATGCTTGGATGACATGCGAGAAACAAATGGAACCAAGTCGGAGATAACCCGAAGACGTTGGCAACGCAGGTTGGCATCTCTAACATTATGCACAAACGCATGTATGTTTATACGTACAGCTACTACTCATCCGTCTCCTCTAAGCTTCAGCCAACTACAGCAACAGATGACACGAGAGCGCCACAGCTGCAGCATATGCATTACACAGCATCATATCATACTCTAGCTAGCGAATAAAAAAGAGAGAAACAAGAGAAAAACGACACTCCATGTCGTATGAAGCGAGACACGAAACCGTCGGCAGCTGCTTCCCGTCTCCAACCAGAAATCTGTGGTAGATCGATCGATCCCTTGAAGGAAAACGACTGAAGCACATCGGGCTCTGCAGATCCGTCCACACATTGCTCTGCCTAGCACCAACATGCTTGCCATACTGCTTACTATAACTCGTTCCATGAAGAAAAAGTCATGCTATTATCTCATCTGGCAACGCCACGAATCGCGTTCGCTTCTGAAACACCACAAAGAAAACGGCACAAGCCATCAACAAAAGCGACGTATAATGCGCTACAAAACCAGTTGTTAATCTGTATACGCAATAGGGGAAAATGATAGGTCAAAATTTGAGCAGGAAGAACAAGCGCAGCACATTGCATGACGAAGCCAACAATAATGCACTCGTGAAATGACGAAATAAAAAAACTAAACGATTTGCTCATGCAATCTAAAGGAGCACAGATGGAAAAGGATTGTTGATGGTGATAAGGTTAACTACAATGAGATGGTATCGTTTAACGGTTGTCCGCTGCTACCTAAGCTAGTTTAATGGTTGGGGTTATCTATTTGACTTTGAGCTGCTCAAGAATAAATCAAACTAGTAAATCACTACGTAGTCAGTGACGGCGACTGAAAAAAATATTGGCCGAAGATACACTAATGGGTATTGTTGAAATATAAGTGAATTGTACGTCTTTTTTCATCAACTTAAAATTTGAAGTAAATGATTGGTGCATGTAACTCAATATGGTATCAGAGCCAAGAGTTCTTGAGTTCAAAACTCGGCTAGCGCAATTAAAAAAATTGCAGCCCAATAGAGCCTACTCGTAAAGAAAGTGTTTAAATATAAGTGAAATATCCGTCAACTCAGTAATAGGTATGAGCTGAGCAACTTGTCATGTTGTGATCCTTGAAATTTTCTCAATTTGGTTTTAATTGAAGGCAGTACACACTGGTCAGGCATGTGACTCTCCGGCGTGTCTATGCTGCTAACATAGACTTTGTACCCATGTCTAGATGGAGTTATCGTTATTAGACTTGTAGCATAGATATAGAAGGAACATCCTAAGATGAATTGATAACCAGCCCATAAAGTAGGACATAGAATGCAATGCAGCTTTGATGCAAGACAAGGTAAAAGAAAATAAAATGCTCACACCAAAATCTTGAAAAATCAAGCATACATAACAACAATAGTTTGAGCAAGAGTTTTAGCTGGGAGTTGGAACAGACATGTCGCTGTGCTAAAATATCTGTTGACAACATTGAAGATTCAGATAAACCTGTCTTGAAAATCAGCACGAGAAATATTTTCCGTTGTAAATCTACGACTGCTATGCTGAATCCGCAGCCAGAAAACTGAGAACTGTCTCATAATTCCAAATATTCAAATACGAGTATGCCAAGCAACTGCATTTTGTATTATCACTCAACCAATCAAATCTTGAAAAATTCTTGTGATCCTTTTCCCGTCCCGCCGCCACAATAACAATCAACAATTCAATCCAAGATTTGACGGCAAATACAAATCACTAACGTGCGAGAAACGACATCAAACACTACTCAGTACTCCACTTAAGGCGCCTCTCGCTTTGATACTTCTCGCGACAACCGCAGCATCCTAATCCTACTTTTTCACTTTTTCCATACAGTGACTCTTAGAGGCATATGCTCAAGAAAACAAAGACAGCTTGGATTACTCTCTCTATGAGCTGCCCGTTCGAAAAGTAATAACTTAAAGGCGTATTTGGTTGGAGGTTAATAGGTGAAATAAGCTAACACAAGACAAAAACTACAGCATTTCAATCCTGCTAACACGTAAAATGTGTTAAATTAATTTTTAACTGCGTTAGAATTAATTAGATTGGTTATTTTAACCTCGAATCAAACAAAACACAACCTGCTGATTGGGTCGCATTCGTATGTGAGAGTACAAGAAACAGGCAGTTCCATATCTGAGCGCGATCTGGAACCCCTCTCTGGTAGTAAGGGCCTCCCAAATGACATGGCATGACCTTTTCTCTATTGAATGGGCTCCTTTGCTTAATACGTTAGGCTAACATATTGGGCACACTCGTGAACTACTCAGCTCCAGATCCATGCCAGATAGGACACGTAAGGGATCACAATGTCTTAGGACATGTTCTTAGTGTTTCGAATTCTCATCCACTTTCATCTCAGTTATCCAATTCCTTATTGGAGAATTTGTTAATTTACAAACTACATACAATACACTTGGTGCCATTTTAACTGCTAGTGTAGATCCAAAAATCCTACTACTACCGGTCACAACAAAAGTGTAATTTTGTACTTTCCAAAGTCTTTGTGATATAAATTTGCCCATTAGCCTTTATATATTGTACATCTGTTAAAGATACGGAGTAAAAAATGTTGATTAAAAAAATGAAATTTGAGACTGGTAACCACGCTTACCATGTTGATTACGAAAGTTTCTTTTATAACAAATCTGTTTATGTAAACTTTTTTTGATAATGTTATTTATGTAAATTTTAACAAGATTTTACTGCATACTTCTCTTACAAAGTACTTTGTGGGAATTCATTTTTTATGTCTATTTCTAAATAGACTTATGCTTTCTTAAGTGCAAATCATATTTTTAAATTATTGGGTCAATCTATAAGCAGACAAACACATCTCAAAGCTAATCCAAAGGGCAAAAAAAGCCGACTTGGAGTTAACAAAAAAAATCAGATAACTTACAAATAGCAAACCCGTTGTTAGTAGGACAAAACTACTACCGCTTGTGAAAACCATTTCCCTTTCCTCGCAGGAACAATGGAAAGTGACAAAGAAAAGAAAAAAATCCTAAAAAATAGATATATTGATAAAATTTTGGACAACATAATATTTTTTTCTATGACTAGAATTAAGTTTCATTCATGCCATCATAACATAGTCCTATTCAAACTATCCAAACATAGTGTTAAAAAAAGCTTGTAATATTTTTGCAAAAAAATCTTGGAAAGAAGCAGTGCATTACCTCCTTCCGGGCGGCCTTGACGTCTGGCGATGCGTACTCCGGCGTCTTCGCCATCCTTGCACCCTTCTCCGGCGCCGGCATCGTGAACCCGGTGCCCCACTCGGGCGTCGCCGCGAACCTCGGGCTCCGCTCCGGCGTCTGCGTGAGCCCGCCGGCGCCCCAGTCCGGCGTCGGCACGAACCGCGTCATCCGCTCCGGCGTCCTCAGTATCCCCCTCTCCGGCGTCACCGCGCCGCTCCCGCCATTGGCGGCGCATAGCTGCATGATCTTGGCGGCCGCCTCGGCGGCGTCTCGGCTCTCGCCCATGAGCTTCTCGACCTGCGCCTTGGGCAGGCGCATCCTGAGACGGACCGGCCCGCCCTCGGAGGAGGTGGAGAGCGGGGAGGCCGGCGCGGTGCCAGCTGCGGAGGTCGGGAGGGAGAGGTCGGAGGTGGACCGGCGGGTGAGCATGAGCGACTCGAGCCGCTCGCGCGCGCCGACGTGGAGAGCGCCGGACCACGCGCGGCGCGGGGGCGCAGCGGGGCGGGGCAGCGCTACGAGGAAGTAGAGCCGCCCGGGCCGGAGCTGCGCGTCGTGCGCGAGCGGGCGCGCGCGGACGCCGAGCAGCTTGACCTCCTCAGACTCAAGGAGCTGGAACCCCGGGTGGTCGCGCAGCACCGTGCCCGCAAACGCCGGCGGCTTCACCCGGAACGCCGTGCCGTCCAGCTGCATCACCCTGGCGCCCTTGCGCCGGCCGCTGAGGCTGTTGCCCATTGCCGCCGGCTGACGCTTCTTCCTCCCTCCCTCCGCTTGCTTTCCTCTCGGTGATGGCTGTGTTTCTCTCCGCTTTTGCCTCTTTGTTCTCTCGGTGCGCTTGGGTTTGGCTCTCGTTGTTCTTTGTGGTGTTTGTGTTGGGTGGTGGGGGAATTTAAAAAGGGGAGGGAAAAAGGACATAGGAAGGGAGGTTTTGGAGTCGAAGGTGGTTGTGAGTATTGAGCTCGAGATGACAGGAAGGAGAGCTTTTTCTTAATTTTTTGGATGGTTGATTTTCTTCTGTTTGCAAAGGGTGTCTGGAGGCTTATTTCTTCTTAGTTTATAACTTTCTCTAAATAAATACAATAGTTTTTCTATTGTCTTTTTGAAGCAGGTTATTGAAATAGTCTCTTCGAAATAGACTTATCGGTATTCGATTTGTTCGCACAAATGCTCATGTTAGGACTAAAAATCATCCATCGTAGCCATATATCATCGGCCGTAGACAAAACGAAAAGAACCCATCCAAAATCTTGCCCCACCATGGCATGGCACTATGGACGAGAGAGGAGGGTTAAAATCGTTTGTGTAGTCGACATCTAACTGTCACAGAGGAATTAATACACGCTTTTTACCGTCCAATTACGTGGTTAGAGGATCAGAGCAAGAACTAGTGGGGTAACAAAAATGAAATTGTGATACTACCACTATTGGCTACAGCAAATCAGCGAGTGGTAAGGGTTTTGCTTCGATGGTGCAGAGTTGAGGAAGCGCCACCTTCTACATCCATCGTTTACGTTGATTTTAAACTTCATTTCGAATTTGAGTGTAAAGTTGACTCCGTACGAAATTTGGTGGGGAAAAGTAAAAGACCTTACCATGAGCAAAGCGTTTGTGACAGAGCTTTTGGTCTCAGATATTCTCATCATTTACCGTCTTCGCATTACATCACGAGCACCACCAGTCAGAGCTTGCCACGAGCACGCACGCGGGGTATGCGTCGCTACAAAATTTTATATCCATCCTTCACCTTGATTTTAAACTTCATTTCGAATTCTAAACTCCGACGATCCCACACCCAATTACATACCTCCAAGCGGCGCATACCGCTCGCACACCGTTGTCAGGTCGCCGTGTCTCGCAGCCAACGATGGACCTAGAAAATGGAGAAGGGGTGCTAATTTATGACAGAAAGTCTCATGAAATCGTAAATAAACTATATCATAACAAAAAATATATAATCACGGAGGATGAAGCTGAAGACGTGCATGACGAGAGATTTGAAGCTGAAGACAAACTAGGTGGTTAATCCATGGGGTTATTGGCTGCATGGCATTCGAACAGCGCATGCCGCCCGGACCACCACGGCAGCGCCAGATGGTGTGTACTAATCGTCCTGTCTCCGGAGGCCTTCAATTTTTCGCGCCCGTCACGGCACGGATCGGAGGGAATGTCCAACGGCGAGGTCAACTGCGTCGCGTTAATGCAGCTAGCTAGCCGCGACGCTGTCAATGCGTGCGTCGGTGCGTGGGATCGGTGCCGGGAGTTCGACGATCCGCCGCTGCCGTGCCGCGTTTTGGATCTCTGCACGCACGCAGACAAGCCGTTTGTTTTTGTTTCAGCTTATGGCTTTCATGCTGTAAAGAGTACAGACTAATAGAAAATTACATATAGTTTTAGTCGATACAAATAAAATCGCTATAGTATAAACTACAGTTAACTTGAAGATCTCGTTTTAAAAAGATATTTTATTTGAAAATTAATTATTATAATAAAATCGAAAAATAGTTTTAAAAACTGAAAAAAGAGATGTTATCCGCGGAAGCAGGACAGTATGAAAAACACATGCCCATCGTACAATTGTACGCTTGTCCGACATGGCTGCACGTGTACATCTTTGAATTTTCCGGCCGTGAAAATGAGGTCTTACAGTGATCGTTTTCTAACAATTCAATTTTGTTGTTGCACATAAGAGGAAAGAGAAAAAAAGACGTACGTGAATGCTAGCAAATATTGCTGAACGAAGTTCGGTATTGACCTTTGACATTTGAATCCAGCGATATTATACTCGTGTTGTCCAGAGTACGGCCGGCCCTTGGCCGAAACACTTCAGTAGCTGATCTCATGCGCGCGGTAGTTTTCAGCAATTATTACAACGGCTTACCTCAAACGTACTGTAAATATACAATATAGTACTACATAGTATAGCAATCTACTTCAGCTCTTTAATTAGACTTTGTTTTAAATAACGATGGTTTCTGATAATATTTTTTTCTTTATATTATCTATAGAGATATAACATTTATTAATTATTTTTCTATTTTTGTAATTGAATATCACGGAAAAAAAATTAACAACACTACAGTGTTAAATCAGCTAAAAACCACAAACTACATCGTCACCTTCGCTTACCATACACATATATATGTGCTAAATTTAGCAAAACCCTACTAGATAGTTGTAAAGTAAATCTGGTCCGATCCTGGGCAGCAACGACGGAACCTCTCTGCAAAATGTGCGCCACAATCGTCAGACTCACGACCTACCAGGTGCAAATGTAGACCAAGTGTTTCCTTTTTCCTATCTGGACCTTTTGAGCTAGGATCCTAACTCCCTTCCCTGCATGACATATGCTCCGTTGTGAAAGCACACCTTCCACCCCCCGAACAAGAGCAAGCAGCACATGGCCGATGCATACCGTTCTGCTGCGGTCGTTGGTCATATCTGAAATTCGTTGGTTCGCCAGGGAATCCGCAACCATCCGATGGAAAGCAATTTCCTTGTTTTGCTCCGATATTGATCTCGTCGTTTTTCGCCGGTTGCACTTGCAGAGACGTCTCCCGGCCGGGAGAGAGCATTATCGTGCCATTGTCCTCGTTCTCTCTCTCGATCAGGCCCCACTCTTGTCAGCGATGATAAACCGGCTCTTGGTGTGTATGCATCTGCAGATATGTTTGGCACCGTTGTTCTAGTCCACGGTCATGTAGTTGGACCAGATGGCAATAGAGAGCTGAATAGTGCTAACTCGAGTTTTCTCTAAGTATTCAATATTCTATTCTCACACAACTAAAAAGATGCAGAAAATAGAATATTTTCATCCAAAAACTCAAGACAAATGACTCGAGAACATAAAACCTTAAAGTAACAACTTCCCGGTGGTCTAACCGCACAGAAATGGTGGTCTGACCGGTCCGGTCGGTCTGACCGCTACTACAATAAAATTAGTTTAATGAATAATTTTTCAGCACGATTTCAAAAACAAAAATTGAGAGAACTTTTGATTCATAGATCTAAATGATATGAAACTTTGCAAAGATCTATTTTAGGATATCAAGAACCTCTTCCAACAAACCATCCTGAAAAATATGGCCAAAGTTAAGACCTTTTTTAGTTTGAAGGAGAGGTGCACCAAAATCGAGCTAAATCCCCAAACAGTGAATACAACTTACTCGTGAGTAGATGATGGCCAAGAAGGATCTAGATGTGTTCCTACACGTCACAGTAAGTTAGATCACTACAGAAACCAAGCCAAAACCCTCGGATCAAGAGATGGATCAAAAAGATCAAAGTCAAGCAAAACCGGGTTTTCTCGTGAATCTTGCTATCAAAGTGACTAGATCACAAGAAGAAAAGAAGAGAGATCAAAACTAAGTAAAAGTTAAACGCATCAATCAAAAATAAGAGGGACTCATGAGTTACACAAATATTGATGTATTACTTACTTGAGAAGGTAGGTTTTATAGCCACTCCACCTTGGAGGATAAAGAACACCTAAATTACTCACTCTCAAACCGTCACCGAAACCTAGATAAGAGAGCACAAGAGATGGGTTGGATGGTTAATCTTACATATCTCCATCCCAACTCCCTTTTAATAAGTGGGTAACCAACCACTTACATCCTTTAATGGATCATATCCACTATTATAATGGGAAACTCGTTAACCCCACACACGGGTTTTACTCTCACAAGTTCACTTATGCACGTTTTTCAAAAGCATAATGTGTATTCACAAAATCCTTAGCCTTGATCTAACCAGCTCCTTCTTAACCTAAACCGCTCTCCAAGCATCGCCCATACGTCGTGGTTTTAATCCAAAATGGTTTCCGGTATTTTGGTCAAACTACCAAAATATTCTTTCTTGACCCGATCATCACTAATCACTGCAAGCAATCGTCATGCTTGCCAGTTGCCACGTGTAAGTGTACCACTTGCTTGCCATGCGTCGCCAAGTCTCTCCCATCCTAGTTCCATCGAACCACGGCTCACTTGGCCCGTGCAAGCCACATGGCGTCATCCCGCCGTTCGAATTCGCCTTCAACATTTCCTGCCTTTCTCGTGTTATGCTTGAGCTCACCATCTCACCCGTCATCCTTGATCGTTCTGGGTCTCAACTCCTCCATGAGTCTACGATCCTTGTCATTGATCACGATTGACTCCAAGTGACCCTGCACATCCAAAGACAGAGAAATCATTTTCGGCACAAGTTCTTCACAACATGACCTACGTTAGCCGTAACATAGCTCATGCAACATATAACTACTGACCATACTCACGAAAACCCCTTTCTTAACTCAAAACCTATAAATATGGATTCTAGCGAAACTCCCTATCTAGACAATCTTCACCGGTTAGACCGCCAACCCTCGGGCACTCAGACCGCTTCACCAACCGGTTAGTCCGGTGGCACACTGTCGGTCTGACCGGCTTTCCCATGATCGACCAGTAATACTGTCAATTAAATTTTCAAATCTCTCAAATTACAAAATTTCATTATAAACTAAGATATTTCCATATGCTCCTTCACAATCTCCGCTGTGCTGGACAGCAGCAGTACGTTCTTTTAGTTTCAGCAGGCAGTGTTAGTATGAGACTTTCTGTGCTGCGTAACGACTTTGAGGCACGGCGTGCGGGCGTGAGGCGTGACAAACCGTGCCCTGCCGGTGAGTCTGCCGGATGGGTGGCTGCGACGGCGGCGGGGGGCAGCGACGGCCCGCATGACCAATCAATCGGCTTATATAGCTAGCTACTCACGGTTGTTGGAGAAGAGCCGCGCGCGCGAAGGCCTCCAAGTGGCATGGCACGTGCGTACATGCCGACCAGCGCGCGGAAGGGCAAACTGACGGTGCGATCAGCTGAACTGCGCGACGATTTCCTCCGCATTCGCACTGCCACCGGTGAGGCATCGCTGTGTATCGGCGGCGCCAGCCGTGATGTTACATGCTCGGCAAAGTTGAAATTAACCTGCGGAGCACAAGGTTTACACCAGCCGGCCGGACAGATGGCTGGCGCGGTTGTTGGAGTCAAAAACGGTGAAGGTCACGTATTCGCTCTAGTTTGGCTAGTCTGAAAGCCAATCTGAAGCAGCGATTTCATTCGATGGAAGAATGCTATTATATATATATATATATATATATATATATATATATATATATATATATATATATATAAAAAATACTAACTACTCCCAGATATATTTGCAGGGACGACGCATTGACAATTTGACATGGGGGAAAGGATCCATCATATGCATTTGCGTTGGGAAAAAAAACGTCGATAGTACGGAGCGCGAAGCATCATCTCCGAGATGACTCTGTGTTGGCGCGCGTGAACGTGAGATCACCATCCTAGTCCTACTTTCATAACTCCCCCTGATCTGCCTGACGTATACTCGTACGTACTTCCAACACCATCGATCGGAGTGCCGGCGTGCTTAGCAAGGATCCGTTCTGCTTTCTCGTGTGGGAGTAACAACTGACGTAAGAACCTAACCGTCGGTTTATTCTCCTCTTAATTGCTCCTTCTACGTTGCCTAGAGCTTCACACGTATAATTTTACACTTATTTATATTAGATTTTATTAATATCTTTTAAATTTAGCTTATAAATTAATAGCAACTTATAAAAAATAGTAGGGAGAAAGAAATTCATATGTACCATTGATCTTTTAAATGTTAATATGAATAGGACTAAGTTTGCGATCACATGCGCACACGTGACACATGGCTGGCTCACGCGCGCTCTCTCACTTCTCTCTCTGCCTGCGCCTGGAAGCATCGGCGGTGACGGTGACGAGATATCAATGCCACAACAACGGGACGGGAAATCGAACCTACCGCGGGAGACGTATGCACAACACAACAACCGGACTCTACCAACCGAACACCAGCTGCGAATCTGTACATTACAGTTCTCCAAGTCGTCCAGGTTCTAAAACGTTCTTTTTCAAACCATGGCTCTCGGCTATCGGCCTCCGTGATGCACGGAGCGAATGGCTCCATGGATTAAGCGGGCCGGACCTTAAGAAACCATTAGCAAAGTCAACTCCTTATGCGCGTGGCTGTGTGCTCGGTCTCGTTTTGCATGTGTGCATGGCGAATTCACGCCCGCACGTCTAGTTGTCTTCCCTTCCATGGAAAGGGATTATGAGGAGTGCAAATTTATCAGTCTCCATGTGCCCGATAATTATAATCAGCTTCGGTTGCAAGAATCTTCAGTCGCATATTGTTTTTTATAATACAATGGTGCGTTTCAGCAAATAAATGTGGGTTTTCAACACTTATTTTAATGTGCGATTCTAATGCTAGAACAATGGAGTCAAATTTACATAAATAAAGTTGAACGAATGGATTATTCGGGACATAGTAAACACTAACACCTGCACCATACTAGTCGTTTGGTTTGTTCATATATCAGCGATAATTTATTAGTCCCCTTCTTTTGAGATATTGGGCAATTTGTTTTTCAATGTAGGGGCGAGTTAAGTCTTTGAGAGGCATGTGAAGTGGTAAAGAGAACGGAATCTATGGAGGGAATTTTTGACTTCAGGCTATTTTTCTTTGTATCATCATGGTTACAGAAAACTAACAACTGTGCGTCCCAAATCCCAAGGAATATGATGGGCTAACTCGTTTTTTCTATTTTTATTTTTTTAAATTTAGTTATACCAAATAAACCATCATCAATTATAGTGTAATTTTAGTCAGCTATAATGTATTTTCAGTCATAAACCAGTTTATTTCAGCCCAACCGAATGACACTTAGGGCTTGGACAAACCGCAAGATTTCTTTCTAGCCAAGTGTGTATTGCGTACCAACTCATTGGATCCTTATGGTGCAAAAACAAGCACATGTCCGGCTGTTGCCTAAGTTTTCAGGTTGTTGGTGCTCGTGAGGTGACTGTAGTTATATATTTTTTTAATTTTGCCCTCTAAACAACCTTTTTGTAAAAATAGCTTCCTCTCTGAGCTCGAAAGGCGTGACAGACGATATGTGCCACCTGTCACACCGGAGTAGCTCAGCAGGAGGCGGATGGTGCGGCAGGCGGGCGGGCCCACTGCTGGCGAGCCGAGCCACCCTCGCCAGAGGCGCGCCGGCTGTGCTAGCTCAAGAACAAGACAAGTAGGGCAGGGGCGGGGGGTAGAGGTTGCAACAAAACTCGTTGGCTCAATTCAAAATTGTTTTAATTATACTCATTAATTTACATTTTGCTCTAGCTCGGCTCGTTAACTCGCTTCTAAAATACTTCCAAATTATACGTAAAATAATATTAAATAAAAATATGCCAATTTCAGGAAAAGCTCGATAAGACGAAAACTTGGCTCGATATCCACCCCTAACTGGGGGAGGCTCGGGGTCCGAGGCACTCAGTTGCAGCACCAGCTCAGCAGAGCCACGCGGTAAATTTTTTTCTAACTAGATAAATACCCATGCAAATTAGTGAAAAACACTTGCTTTGATACGCAATAAGAAATCATATTATGTTTAGTTCGTGTGTGCATATAACTTTTTTAGGAAGGTGCAAGGGGGTTTGGAGGGGCAGATAAACAATCATCACAAACTCTCCGTGTTAAGTAGTAAAGATACGTTGTTCACGATGATTAACGGGCTAGGGTGCCGCACGCTCTTACGTGTGGTGCTACTCAGGCGTAGTCCTCTGGCGAGTGGCTAAGTTAGAGAGAGGTTGGTGGGGATGATGGGGGCCCGATGGGTGTTGGAGCATGGACCGCTGCTAATGCAGTTCGCTCAACCTCGACGACTACAGTAACCCCTTATGCTCTACTGCAGCCATGGCGTTCTCGCACATAGCGAGCTGAGCACAAAGAGTCTCGACGTGGCTGTAGCTGGCGGTAAGGAGTTGACGGAGGTTCGAGATATTGTAACATCCCAAAATTTTGAGTTTTGAAAATTTTAAATACAAATTAATTATTTTAAAGCAATTGGCTTTTATTTGGATTTTTCTGTGCTTTTCTGGATTTTGTTTCAAAATCTAAAACAAGAAAATATATTTTAAATATTTTATTAAAGCCAAAAAGAGTTCATTTTATTTTTTCCCAACCTTCCCAGAATTTTTAATTAATTTTTGAGAATTTTTTGAAATTAAAACTCAATTTTAAAAGATAAAAGCAATTTTTGCGAAATCACGTAGAGGTCCTTCGCTCTGGCAAACAGTCCTCGCTTCGCAAATGGTCTCTGCCGGTTTTTACGGAAAACACCCTCCAATTTACCGATAGCAACCCGCGGTTTCCAAAATTATGTATAGGTCCTTGTTTAGTTATGTACAGGTCCTTGCGGGTCCCTGTTTTTTTGCGAAAAAACCCTTTGGTTCCTCCGAAATTACGCATCCGTCCTCGATTTTTTAAAAAAGAATCGCCTCACAAATTTTCGTCTCTTTTACTTCGGTCCACACGGTGGCTAGCGCGGCGTGGCGCCGCGCTTACGTGGCTAGTTACCATTATTCATCTACATAACCCTCTATCTCAGATTTCATCTCTCTAGAGCTCCATATCTTAAGGACAATTCTAATCATGATAGCATAATCTAGAACCAATTTCATTCAAAAATCAACTACTTGGCCTATGTCTAACATAACTAGTTTATAAGTATATGCACATACTACACAAACCAACTCTACTACTAAAGCCCTATATATGTTAAAAGCAATTGCCCTTTTGAGCTCAGTTGATTCCTCCAGACAAAATGCAACAATGCAATGTGCATCAATCATGTAAATTCTAACCAGAGCTTAACAGTTAGGGGTCATTATAGGTCATGGTTCACCATATTCGTTCAAATCATATCCAAAATATGCCCAACCATAAGATCCGACCGAGACAGAGCGCTGGATCTGAGAGATCATGTAGAGAGGGAGAGGGGATCAGATGCGCGAACTAGGACGTCCATGTAGATGTCGGGATTGAAGGAGGTGGAGTTGATGGAGTCAAGTGGTGACGCGGAGGCAACAGTGGGGAAGGGCCGTGCCGGGGAGGCGGGGGCTGCGCTGGGGCCGGCGGCAAAGGGGTCGGTGTTGTAGAAATCGGCGAGGAGGTCATGCATGCGCCGCGCCTTCTCATCCATTGCCGGCGGCGTGGCGCCACCGGTGGTAGCCATGCCAGTGCAGCTTTTATGTTAGGGTTTGGAGAGGAGCTTGGACGCCGGGGAAATCGCAGGTCTGTGGGGGGCGGAGAGGCGGCGGCGGCGCCGCCGTTTTGTGGGGAGGAGAGGAGGGCGGTGGCACCGCTGCTGTTCCGTGTGGCGGTGTGGGAGTGGATCTGGATGGGCTGGGCGTTGTGCCGCTCCCGCTGGCCGCTAGGGTTAGGTTAATGTCTTAATGGGTTATGCTTAGGTAGCACACAGCAGTGCCAGTCACCAGCGATTGCATGCTCGGCGTTTTTATTGGATAGTAACCGATAATTCTCCGGTAACTATCCGAAAAATACTCGGATATCTCCATATCCGTCAGATAATGTTTTTTTTGAATTCGTTTTCGTATCCGACAAAAAAATATCCGTCTCCATTTCTGTATCCGGAAAAACCTTCAGATATCCGAGAATATGCTCCGAATTGTATCTGAATTAAAACGGTTAGACGGTCGGTCGGAAAATATTCACTCCGTTTGTACCCCTATCTGAGACAGCATGATACAGGACGAGGTGGCCACCAGTCAATTTCTTAGTAAGAGGGAGTAGCAGCACCAGCAGATGAGGTTATAGGACCGACGGGAGTAGGAGATAAATGAAATAAATTGGCATTTGAGTGTACCATCTACCTCAATGTTGAAGGGGATCAGGGTAAACTGTGCCAGGACTACAAAACTACGAGGAATTTCAGGCACCCAACAGTTTATCAGCCACCTAAGGAACTGAAACTGTTGCTTTCTTCAAACACGTTGGTATTAGGCATCTATCTTTTCCGGGATTTGTATGTGTGCCGCCCTGTTCAACACAGCACGGTGCGCGTGCGTGTACTGTCGAGAAGGATGGAGATGGATGGGGGGTTTACGGTTTAGACTCTTACAAACTTCTCGCGAGACGCTCGATATCAATTCAATTGTTTGATTTCCAATCAGACGGTTCACGTGTTTCGAAAGGCACACTTGGTACCTTTTGACCCATAGTCAGGACCCACATGTCGATGTAACCGCTCTGGACTCTGAATCTTGAGCATGTGTTGTTGCTTCGAAAGATTGCATGCACCAAAGACTAAACTAGGCGGGTTTTTTTTGGCTATGGTTATATCTTTTGATTTAAAATTTTGAATTCTGGTTATTCGTGAAAGAGAGTATAAAGAGATATTAGCGTGTAATTTTAATCAATATAGATAAAATTAAGATAATATTTACTATAATCAATTTATAGATTTTACTTTAAAAGTATATTCCGTTTAAAAACTAGTTATTATGAAAAAGTTATAAAACCGAAAGAAGGGAGCCAAGTACCGTGTCTACAGCATTGCACATGCACACGTGGCATGCAATTGGTGCTTCTAGAAGTGGGGGCAAATCCGAAGGGACTATGGATTAAAGTTAAACAATGAAGGATATAAATCGCCTGCAATGACAGGCTCAGCGGTAGATGCTTCACCAACTGGGGAGTTACATGGCTTAACTACGCTGTCGCTCTTAAATTGTTCTCGACTCCGGTTTGCTCGACTGCGACTCGTGAGGGACCGTTCGCGCGTCCTTTCTGCGCGAAGGGACATGATGACATGAAGGATCTGCCCGCTGCTTGTTCTTTTCAACAATATCAAACAGCTTTCCAAAAAATTTCTTCTGATTCTTTTGTTTGGTATAGTAATAGGGTTCGTCGGACCCGTGCATCTGAGAAAATACAAGAAGGGTTTTATGCTTCGATTGACCTTTTTCATGGATACATGCCACTGATACGACTGGTGATAAAGAAAGGTCCGGTAGATTTCTCAGCTAACTTACATTTCATAGTGCTTATCTTCTTTGTAGCTAGGATAGGTTAGTCTTGAATCGTCGCATCTCAAGACGCAGCTGAAGAGAGCGCTGTACACACCTTCTCCGACCTTTCGTTTCTTTATGTTTGTTATACAAGTCTAGTTTTGATACAAGTCCTCCAGCCAACTATTCCTATAACATCGAGTAGAAGTGTGCCATTCCATTTCCAGAAGACACCAACACCATCCCGAAGAAAGGTCTAGCAGAAAGTTCAATTTTCCATCATGAAGAAAAGGTAAACGAAAGAAATTGAAAGGAATTCAAGACGAACTAAAACCAAAGGGCTCGTGCTTAATTAGGTCTTTACTTAACAAAATATAAAGGTCGCTAGCAACCGTGCGACCAGACGGTCGACGCAGAGCGTGCAGTGCAGCCCGGCGAATTCAACGTGCGCCAAGGGTGGTCGTAAATGAGCTACCGCAGTGCGCGAGACGGCAGAGAGAGATTTGCTTACTCGCATACCATCACGTTCACGTCATTACAGGGTCACAGCAACCGGAAAAGAAGGGAAGAAAAAGGTGTTGGCTTTACTCAGGATAAAACTCAAACATTGCATAAATAAATAGAGAGGATATAGAAGAATTACCTATGTCGCAACTGCGTAGCTGGATTTTCTAAATTTTTTTATTTTCTTGCTATTCAAAATTTTTACATGCCCCCTATTTATATAACCTAGGGCTTACATAAATACTAGACTTTCTCTAATTCGAACACATATTGAACTCTATCTCCAAGTTGAACACAACTTTTACTTGGACAACAGACTCGATTTAAACTCCAAGTTAAGATTATTTCTAACATTCTTCCTCCTAATCTTGAATTGACATATTTCTAGTTTAGTCTCAATGCATTATCCGAACTATTAGCTACGACTCTATATGAAGCATTCTACATGCGAACTAAATACGTAGTTACATGTAGGAACTCAACTTAATTAGTACAAGTCCATCTGCATACAAAGACTCTAACTCATTGAGACAATTAGTAACAACTACAACTTGTCCAATTTAGACTCGGCTTAGGACAACGAACACATCTCCTCAACGCCTGGGACTCAACTCTTCTTACTCTACTCAGGACGTCCCAGACTCATCTCAGCATCGGAGCAGTTTTGGTTCATCACTGCTGAGAGTTTTAGCCTGAGCTGCAAGTCATATTGCAGCAATATCATGGTTCAAGAACAATAACCTGAGCTTTATGAGGAATTGAAGGTACTAAACCTAGATTTAGTGGAGCAAGGCACTATAGCCACGATGGAAACATGACCAACCCTGAAGGAGTAGATTAAGGCTTCACAGAATAGAAACCCATGTGTTCAAAGATTCAAAGCAAGGAAAGGCCTCCAAGATGGTTGAGGACCAGCAAGGAATCATATGGTATGGGAAGCACCTCTTTGTTCCCCATCAGAGGGAGCTTAAGGATTTGGTACTCAAGGAGGCCCACAACTCAGCGTATTCCCTACACCCGGGAATACCAAGATGTACCAGGACATGAAGCTGCAGTATTGGTGGCCACGCATGAAGAGGGACATCACTGAATATGTAGCCTGTTGTGATGTGTACCAAAGGATCAAGGCCAAACACCAAAGACCAGCAGGATTGTTGTTGCCACTACAAATCCCTCAATGGAAGTGGAAAGAAGTTGGGATGGACTTCATTAGTGGTTTGCCCCGAACTAAATCAAGATATGACTCCATATGGGTCATAGTGGGCAAATTAACTAAGGTAGCCCATTTCATCCCAGTTAGGACCATCTACAAAGGAGATAGATCGATGGAATTATATATGTTACACATTGTGTGCTTACATGGAGTACCAAAAAAGATAGTTTCAGATCGAGGTTGGCAATTTACCTCACATTTCTAGGCTAGCCTTCATGAAGTCCTTGGAAGTCACCTATCCTTTAGCACAAATTACCACACTCAGATTGATGGGCAGAGTGAACCAAATTCTAGATGATATGCTCCAAGCTTGTGCCCTAGAATTCAACATGGACTAGGAGAAATGCCCACCATACGCTAAGTTCTCATACAATGATAGTTACCACTCCAGCTTGAAGATGTCCCCATTTAATGCCCTCTATGGTAGAAAGTGCCGAACCCATTTACATTGAACAAAAGTAGGGGAAAGCTATATCTTTAGACCAAACACCCTAAAATAAGCCAAAGAGAAAGTTTACCTAATTAGAGATTGGCTGCAAGTAGCTCAGTCCTTATGGGAATACAAGGCACTCAACAACGTGAAGATGAGGAAGTGAGGTGGTGCTCCAGATCCGATCAGATGCCTTGTCAGATGCTTTAAGTGTGGCAAGCCAGGCCACATTAGGATGGATTGCCCAAGCTCAAAGGGAAGGTGGTCAAGGAAGATAGGACATATCGTTGTCGACCATCCAAGAGTAACAACAAGGGTGGATCTTTCCGTCGTAAGGTTCTAGCAGCTATCGAGCGCCTTGATCTAAGCGATGAAGATTTTTAGAGCTGCGATGATGACGACCATAACGACGATAATGCCAAAGGCAAGAAGAAGAGTACCGACGACTTCACATGCATGTGCTTCAGGGAAAACAACAACAACAACAACGACAACTTGAAGATGATCTAGTTAAACTTGCTCTTAAATTGAAAAAGACTAAAAATAAATTGAAAGAAAACAATTTTGTAGTCGAAAGCTTGAATTCTGAGATTAATAGATTTAGAGCATCTATTTCTAAAGATGATTCTTGTGAAGCTTGTCAAGTCTTACACTTTAAGTTAGAAATTGCTAGATCTGTTAATGCAACAAGCCTAATTTAACTTAGAGATGTAACTGATAAAGTTGATCAGAAAAGAATGCTATATGACTCCTATGATGGAAAACTTAAACTTGCTAATGATGAAATTAAAAGCTTAAGTCTAACTCATCTAAAGCATGCTCTAAATATGATTTGCTCTAAGCTAGACTTAACCCTTCTCAGGAATCAATTCAACAGATGCTTTATCATGAGACTTTCTCTTGCTCTAACTGTCCTAAATCTAATAATGAAATAGAAGTTTTGACTAGACAACTTAATGATTTTGCTTAAAAGGGCTTAGTCAGCTCAGTCTAGTGCTTCTAAGGGTCTTGCTAATAAATCTGTTAAGTGCTAATCATTTTCCTCACTGGCTAAAGAAAACGAGTATCTTAAGAATACTTTAGAGATATTTTCTTTTGGCAAAAAGAACTTAAATATGATTATAGATCAATAAAAAACAAGCGTGAAGAAACATGATATAGGATTTAACTTTGTTGAGCATGTTAGGAATAATCCTCCTAAGATTGTTAAACTTCTTGAACCTGAAAAGTTTGAAGTAGAATTTGAACCAAAATAAGTTATTTTAAAATCTGCTAGTATGACAAAAGATCTCTCTACCAAAGTAAGTGTTCTGAATTCATCAGATACGACTTCTCATTAAGTCAAGTATCAATGCACTCATAGTGGTAAAGATGGTCATTTGGTTCAATTCTGCTTTAAAAAGCAAAGAAAGAGAAGAAGGATAGGATGAGGAAGTGTTTTCAACCAGCTGCTTCCTGTAGTAGAACAAGTGAGGCTAGACCAGACATTTGACTAGTTGTTTCTTGTGGTCGAACCTGCGTGGTCGAACAAGATTTTTGATGGGTTGTTTCCACGGTCGGGCCAGCTTCTTAAGAGATTTTCGATTAGTGTTTTCTGCTTGATTAGACTAGTCGAGAGGTAGACCAGCTTTACGTAAGGGGTTAGATCTTTTTTCTAGATTTTATTGATCATTTAGATTGGCTGGCTATCAGATCAACTCTGCCGAGGAGGTCATATCGCCTCGTGGTCAAACCAATGACTCATCGACTGTCTGGTCGAATTTTGTCAAATAATAATGCTTCACTTAAATCTTTATCAGTGCACACTTTTTCTCCTATTTGTTGAGTATCTCAGTACTGGATACCTAAATCTTTGTTGTATAACCCCAATACTAAGGTACCGATGACTGCTCATGCTCTGTAGGCTCGTCACAAGAGGAGGGAGAACATATGGTTCATTGACTCCAGTTACGCTCATCACATGACCGTAGACTTACAATGGTTCTCCTCCCTTGTGCCCCTAGTGACGAGACCATCACTTTTGGGGACAACTCTCAAGGATGAATTCTTGCTAAAGGCACCACGCAGCATTAGCAACAAGTTCATCTTGAAGGATGTTACTCTTGTCAGTAAGTTGAGCTAAAACTTGCTTTTGGTTTCATAGTTGGTAGAGGATAATCTTGAGGTAAACTTTAAAAAACATTCATGCTGTATTTTGGATTCGTCTGGTGATCTTGTATGCAAAATTAGTCGAGTTGGCCGCTTGTTTAAGGGTGACCTTTGTATTCAACTTTTCTGATCTTAGGTGTCTTATCTCTTCGGATTCTAAAGATTTGTTCTTCTGGCACCGTAGATTAGATCATATTGGCTTTGATCATTTTGCTCAGGTTAGTAATATGAGTCTTGTTAGACGAATTCTTAGTCTTCAGATTGGAAAGTCAATGGATCTAGTTTGTTCTCCCTGTCAACATGGTAAGATGGTTTCATCGTCACATCCTCGACTCACCCTTGTTATGATTGATTCTCCTGGTTAATCGTTGCATATGGACTCAGTAGGTCCTGCTAGGTTTCAGTCAATTGGAGGTAAATGATATGTTGTTGTTATTGTTGACGATTACTCTAGATACCCTAGGGTGTATTTTATGGCATCTAAGGACGAAGCCTTTGATCACTTTTGAGAGCTAGCTCTTAGACATGCTAATGAACATCTAGGAGCATTTAGAGCTATTAGAAGTGATAATGGAACTGAATTCAAAACACATCATTTGCTTCTTTTTGTGCTGAAAAGGGTTTAGACCATCAATTTTCGTTAGCTCGAGTGCCCCATAGAACGGTGTGGTCGAACGCAAGAAAAGAACCTTGGTTGAGATGGCTAGAACTATGTTAAATGAATATGCTACTCCATGGAAGTATTGGGTGAAACCTGTTTTGACTACCTGTTACATTTCTAATAGGGTATTCTTGTGAACTAAGTTGCATAAGACCTCGTATGAGCATCGTTTTGGTCATTCTCCTTCTGTTTTTCACCTGAGGGTGTTTGGATGTCAATGCTTCATACTTAAATATGGCAATCTTGATAAATTTGAATCTAGATCCTCAGATGGCATCTTTTTGGATGTGCAGCTCACACTCGAGGTTATCGTGTACTCAACTCAGAAACTAACAAAATCGTTGAGACCTATGAGGTCATTTTTGATGAGGCTAGTCTTGGTACTAGACCCGACAATGCAAGTATATAGGTCTCTGATGCACTCGAGGACATCTTCTATGACTCTGACGATGACCACATGGAGTTTCCATGTCACACTACGATGTCTATGACCACAACGACCTCTTCGGAGACACCTATGACCACCTCCACGGCCATTTCTTCAAGTGGTACTCCTACGGCAGATGCCACTATGACTATGATGACCTCAGTGACTACTTCTATGACCACTCCTGCGACTACTTCACAAACTCCTCTGCGGACTCAGTGAAGCTATCCCTTGAACAAGTGATTGGTGAGTTAAATGAGAGAGTCCTTCGCAGCAGTTATACCTTCGATGCCTTATATGCTCATTCTACTTTTGTCTCCTATTTTGAGCCCCAATATGTAAGTTACACTTTATCTGATGAGTCTTGTATTAATGCCATGCATGAGAAATTAGAAAACTTTGAGAGAAATAGAGTCTGGACTTTGGTTCCCTCCTCATGGTCATAATGTAATCAGAACTAAATGGGTCTTTAAGAACAAACAGAGTGAATATGGTGTTGTTGTTCGAAATAAGGCTAGACTCGTGGCTCAAGGAGTCACCTAGGTAGAAGGTCTTGACTTTGGTGAAATATTTGCTCCTATTACTCATTTAGTAGCCATTAGAATTTTGCTAGCATTTGCTGTATCAAAGGGATTTAAATTTTATCAAATGGATGTGGAAAGTGTTATTCTTAATGGTTATGTTGAGGAGGAGGTGTATGTTAGACAACCACATGGGTTTCAGAATCCTAAGTTTCCTAATCATATCTACAAATTGTCTAAAACTTTATATAGTCTAAAACAAGCACCTAGAGCATTGTATATAGTATTAAATCTTATTTCCTAAAAAATTACTTTCAAATGGGCAAGGTAGATAAGGCTTTATTTACTCTCAAGCATGACAATGATATTTTATTTGTACAAATCTATGTGGATGATATCATCTTTGGTGGTTCCTCTCATGCTCTTGTTTTCAAGTTTTCAGATACTATGAGCAAGGAATTTGCTATGAGCATGATGTGAGAGCTCACATTCTTCCTAGGCTTTTAGATCAAGCAATAAAATTTGGATACTTTTGTTCATAAAACTAAGTACATCAAGGATCTATTTCGTTAAGTGGTAAAACAAATTTTCAGGTACCTGGTCAAGCCTCCTGCGTGCTTTACATCGTTAAGTGGTAAAACAAATTTTTAGATATCTTTAGTCAATTTTGCAATTTGGCTTATGGTACTCGTCTTCCTCATGTCTTACTCTTAGAGCTTATTCAGATATGGATTTTGGGGTTGTTGAATTGACAGAAATAGTACTTCTAGCACATATTACTTCTTAGGCACATCCTTTGTTTCATGGGCTTCTAGGAAACAGGTGTATGTTGCACTTTCAACTGCTGAATTTGAATATGTAGCTGCAACTTCTTATTGCTCTCAATTGCTTTGGTTGACAGCTACTTTTAAGGATTTTGGCTTAAAATTGGATAGTGTTTCACTTTTCTGTGATAACACTAGTGCTATTAGTACTGCTAAAAATCATGTGCAACATTCAAGAACCAAACATATTGATATTCGCTATCTTTTTCTTAGAGACCATGTTAACAAGGGAGATGTTGTCTTGCACTTCATTGATTCTAATTCTCAAGTTACTGATATTTTCACCAAACCGCTTGATACTTCTCATTTTGGTTGGTTGAGAAGCGAGTTGGGTGTGTTGCATTCTATGGGATTATTCGACGGGGAGCATTATGTTTACATGTTTGAAGCTTTGTTTATTGTAATTGTCAATTAATACATTAAGTCCAAATCTTGAAATCAAATGATTGGTAGTAAAGCTGTCTTTATCATATTTACTCAATTACTCTTTTGGTGTAGTCAAAACAGATTGTAATCAAATTGCTATATTTGAACTAAAACATGACATGGCTAAAAGGCTTTGACTGGATTGATTGTAGATATCACCTTGTGATATTCATTGAAAAGGACTAGCTTGATTGTGAGTTCTCTTTCAAATCTTGGTCATGAGGCTCATATATTTCATATTGCAATCTATTTTATATTCACTCGAGTTGGCATGTTTTGAAAAAAATAAGAAAGAAAAGATTGAATAGATGTATGCTTCAAGCATGCCATGGTTAAACAAAAGAAAAGACACAAAACGTGCTCGAATGAAAAGAAGTATGCTTCAAGCATGCCACCATATAAAAATTTTGCATCATGAAAAAGTATGCTACAAGTATGTCACATGCTTCAAAATGAGTGTGGAGCAATAGATTGATATATGAGACTGCTAGTTCAATTAGATTTAAAGCTTACTTCACATTTAGGCTTACTCTTTTCCATGAGATATCCCTATGTGCTCTCTTTAGATCGGTTTGGTCATGGTCATGATGTCAGCCATTAATCTAATTTGCTTAATCATAACGACTTTGTTTTGACTTGCTATATGGTATATAACTTTCTATGATCTAGGAAGCTCTACTCGAAAGGATGACTTAGATAAATTCTTAAAACAATGAAAAGTGACTTGGATAATCTACAAAGCTTCTGGATATTTATTCTCTTACTCATTAGAATTATTCTCTTTCTGGAGCCCTTGATGATTTCATTGCAAAGCGGGAGAAATTAGAGAAAAGGGAGAATTGGAGAAGGAAAATTTTAACAATGTTCCCTTTCTAGAGTTGGGGGAGTTTTTCTATGTTTTCTGAGCTTTTCTGTGCTTACTGCTGTGGCTTGTGCTCTTTTGGCTGTGGTCGGTTCCGTTTGCAAATTCTCTCATTCAAGAGTTTTTGAGGTGTTGTCAATGTATTCATCAAGGAGGAGATTGTGAGACTATGTGATGGTCGTGTATGTTGTTGATGATGAATAATTGAAATTTGGTTTTACTAGAATTTGCATTTATAAAAGTTATGGTCGATGTGCTTCTGTGCTTGAGTTTTCACGATGGCAAAATGACCACGTATGGTTTCGACCACGGATGGTAGTCCGATAAGCCGTGGATGGCTGGTCCGATCGTCCTTGTGATGGCTGGTCCGATCGATAGGTCCGAACGATAGCTTTTGATCACGGTAAGTCAACCACTGTAGATTTTGATCACGGCAAACTTCGACCACGTCCGACTTCAACCTCGTCCGACTTTGACCACGTCCGACTTCGTCCATGGTAGTTAATTGTAGATTTCAATCTCGAACAGATAACTGGTTGTAAGCAACATTTAACCGACTGTAAATGACAGTGAACCGGTCTTAGCTACGGTTAATCGGTTGGAGGTCATAAGGTCATCGGGTTACAGTAACCGGTCGATGGTCGTAGATATAGTACTTTTCATGGTCGTAGCTACATTACCTGGTTGATACTCTTTAGTCATAGACTTTACTGGTTGGTACTCGATAGTCATAGACTTTACTGGTCGGTACTCGATAGTCGACGACTTTGTAATCGGTACTTGTAGACTTTGAGGTCTACTGTCGTTGTCTTAGGCTTTTTAACCCGTGTTAGGAAGGGTTTGAGGTCCCTTGATTTGTGGAAGAGATAGAGTTCTGTGTTCGTGTTTGGGTCGGACATGGTTGAGAAAGTTTTAGTGCAGTTTTGAGAATACTTTCGTCGAGAGATTTTTTAGGGGTGATTATGAGGGAACTTTGTAAATTTATGGAGATCCTGCAATAAAGATAAGCCTTGAAATAATTTGATTCTTGTTTTTCTCGTAGAGTGCTGGTGATTGCTGGTACAGTGGATCTTACGACTACATTCAAAGCGAACCGACGAGCGATCGGTTAAGTAGTCGTAAGCTCATGCAACTTGGCTTCTAGTGCTCGAAATCCTCTTTGACCGCCGATTCATGACCCCGTCCTAGTCAATGCTTGACTCCATAGCTGTTCATGACCCCACGTCCTTCTGTGCGATGGTGAACTACTTGATATGACCTAAAATTAGCCAAGCGGAGCAACGACCTTTGATGAACACCAAGGGAACCCAACTTGGAGGCACGAACACGACCTATCATCTGAAGTTCACACAAGGATTGAGGTATTTTAATGTGTTGTTAGAATGCATTGCAGACTACCAATGGAATCGTTAACCCGAGGCCACACGCCGACGCTTTTTGCAAGTCGATGCCAACCTGGGCGGGCGATTGACGACCACCTGATCAACAAGGGACTACTATTGAGGGAGGGTCCCGTGCTTCCTTGAGCCCACGATAACTTTGGTATGGCGTCACACATCTTAGAATCCACCTCAAATGAGGTCCACGGGCCAACCCTAGATATGGTCCGCAAACCAACCCTGGATGAGGTCTGGGGACCAACCCAAGATGAAGTCTAATGGCCAACCTTAGGCAG
Organism: Bonia amplexicaulis; assembly: GCA_036346245.1. Taxonomy (NCBI): domain Eukaryota; kingdom Viridiplantae; phylum Streptophyta; class Magnoliopsida; order Poales; family Poaceae; genus Bonia; species Bonia amplexicaulis. The sequence continues at coordinate 18,086,303 of CM070750.1, read as the reverse complement.
GGTCCAGAGGCAGACCTCGGAGGTCAACCTCGGGCGTGGTCCAAAGGCCAACCTCAAATGCGGTCTAGAAGCAACCTCGAACGAGATCCATGGATCGGCCCTGGAGTCAGTCAGGCGCGGTGGGACCCACTTGGCATAAAGGATGAAAATACCCTTAGGTGTAATCTAGGACCTAAGGGCAAACTTGTAATTTCACTCGCGTCCTCCCACTTTATAAATAGGACCCCTTGTAAGTGGAGAGGGGGAGACTATTTGTAACTCGAGACACTCATGTGCAATACACTTGTCCATCTATTCGTGTGTGATTCTTATTGTGTCCCCTCGCATCCTCGACGGTCTTTGAATCCGATCGGGTGTGCACATAAATGTCTGTCCAATCATGTATCGACGACACAATTGACTGGGAAAATACAACCTAGTACTCTAGAAACTCTTTATTGAAGCCACATGCATCGTAGTCGTAGACGACTCCTCCGTCTTCATAATTCTCTAAGATGGTTTTGTAGATTGCAAGGTGGGTACATAGAGTACTCTGCAAGTCTTGAAAGAATGCTATAAGATAGATGCAAGGCTAAACAACTAGGGTACATTAGCGTTCTTTTGCGTAAAGCCACATTTTAATTTTCAAACAGACAACAATTTTCCAAAAGCAATCATTTCACAAACTACCTGAAATAATCAAAACTAGATATTTTCTAGTAAAGGTTCCAGTTACCAACACTAATATTTGTTAGTAATTGGCCCATGTGAGCAAGGCCTATTTTCTTAATTCCAAAGCATGCACGGTTTAGTACCATATTGCTAATGCAAGGTGGATGAGACCAATTTATAAGGTGGAGCTCTTTCCACTCCTTGAATCATGTGACACATGGATGGGGATGGTATGAGGAGGGCTATGGCTAATCACATACACGCGCACGCACGAGCGTGTGCGTGTTCGCGCATTTTCGCGTGAAAACCGCATCGTGGCATGGCGTGGCACTTGGCATACCAAGTCCACCTTATTTTTGCTAAACTGTACATTATCTCTCACATTTTTAACTGGTCATAATACTGCTTAAATACCATAATGTGATTTGATAAGGTAGTTACAAGTGAATTTATACTGCTTAATTTGTGATTTGATAAGACAGTTACCAGTGAATACTTCTGTTTAAATATAGTAGTTACTAGTGAGTAACCGCAGCGCCCTTAAAAGGGCCTGGAGACGTCCAGGAAAGAACAGAGAGTTTTTCCACCTCCATTCTTTCTCTACTTTCTGCTCTACGAGGTTGTGCTGTTGTGCTGTGCCATCCGGACCTCACCGACCTTTCTTCCCGGCGTGCACCTGGAAGGTGGGAGAGCGGCTATCTCCGAACCGTTGTCGCAGAGAGTACCTTCACGGGGCGGCAATAAGGTTTTTGGGTAGCGCATATCTGCGCGACCGCTTACTTCACTGCGTCATCTACGTTCTGCATTTCATTAAGTCTGCGTTGCTTCCTATTCTTCAACAAACCCAATTGTAAGTCATTCACGCGTTCGTTCGACTTTGTTAATATAATTTACTTGTGTATTTTCTAAAGTATGATGAGTAGCCTACTATTACTTGCGAGTTTTGCATCACTAGTTTATTGTTTTTGTCGCTTAGCAAAACTTGAAATTAAAATATTGCCCAAATTTACAACAATATTAAGGCTCTATTTATCCGCCAAAGTTCAATGAATTTGGTTTTATGTACCTGACTGGCTCTAACTACTAGAATTAACACCTGAGAGCTCTAACCATTACCAGATTCCCAAAGGCTCATCTAAAAATAAAACCATAAATCTAGCATGTGAAAACGTACCTTACTCACCCTTGACCGTGGGCACGACTATTCAAATAGTTTTACAGTTTACAGAAGTTGTATGATTTATCCACAAGAGATAATCAACTTATACTGTCTGTTTGGCACACTTCCAAAGGTGTGAGACTAAGTGAGTATCACAAGACCTTTACAATGCGCCAACCCAACTCAACTATGCCTACTAAGGTTTCACCGTTGAAGAGTTTTAGCTACCCAGTCAGAAGCCCCCTCTTGCCCCATGTATGAATAAACTATCTCTATATAACACTCACATTCCTCCAACTGACGAAATCAAAGCTACGCCAGGTACAAATTAATCAGCTAGGTTGTACCCATTTAGACTTGTGATTATACGGTAGTGCTCAGTTTGGATAGTCACAAGCATCAATCCTTAATTGATTTGGGCGGAACAACCACATTACAAGGTCTTGTGCTCAATCTACACCCGCTTGAACTTACCAGCTTGTCCTAGTCTAAAACATATATTCACCATTTTATTTTGTAAACCAATGGCAATACCTATTGCCAAATATTTGGTAAAAAGGAATTATATAAAGATTTGATAACATTATTCCTACCCACAGGATGATATCGATCGAAATAGCATCTCTAAGCAATTCTACCATTCTAAAGTAATTCAATAATAATTTCTACTATACTTTGGCAACAATGGTTCATGAATACAACATCAAGGAATGTAAGATACAAGTAGGCAAAACTAACATTCCTAATACTTGAATTAACATTGGATAAAAATAGCTATGCATAATAGTTTTTGAAAGATGTAAAAATAAATTTTATAAACATTAGGATCAATGTGGTCAAGGAAGACTTGCCTTCATTGGCGACAGTTGGTGCTTCTTCATGCTGGTCTTGGATCAACTTAACAACGTCGGTGTCTAAACGCCCAAAATGAGAATAAAATAAATAATAAATCATTCAAATAAAATTAAATCATAAAATATAAAATAGGTACTAGGAGATTACAAATTTCGGAATTTGATTATCTCAATTCGGAGTTCGAAGGTGGAGAACGGGCTCTCAATACAATTGTGAATATTGCTCTCAGGATTTAGAATAAATAAAAGGCAATGGCTGACTATTAGGCCTCCTTTGATAGTGAGAGAGAGAGCAGAGCAAAGAATAGAGTGGAAGAAACACAGGAGGGACAACGGTGCTTTGGATGACGTCGGCGACACTGAAAGGCAGCGTGTGAGGTGTGACCAAGGACTAAATGGGTCATCTCAACCTCGAGGAAGCAATGGGAGGATGCATCGAGAGTGGCGGTGTATGGCGGCAAGGTCAAGGTGAGCATGGCAATAATGCGCCGAAAGACATCGACAGTGGTGGTCTAACAGTGTTCTATGGGAAGTGGCACATGAACGAGCATGAAGACAACTAGGGTAGTCTAAGATGTCCTAGCAATGACAGCCAGCGCTGGAGAAGAAGGTGGCATGGCGGCGACGCTCCACTGATATGCGATAGCCAAATTGGCGAGGGAAAAATGGAGGGGATGATGAAGACAGTGTGGGTGCGGGAATTGTAGAGAGGCTTGTAGAGGTGGATGAATTAGATGACGGCATTAACTTGAACGGAGTTAGGGAAGATGACGAAATCCGATGGTGGTTTGTGAGAAAAGCCAAGAGAGAAAAGGAAGAAGAAAATGGGCTTTGGCCCAAGGAATTGGAATTGGCAGCTTGGACTTGATATCTGAAATTAAAACTAGAGTTTGAATTTGATATTTGAAAGGATTTTGCTGGAATTAAATTTTGAATCTTGGAATCCCACATAAAACCAGACAAAATCTAAATGCTTTGAAATAATTAATTTAAAATAAATATTTAAGAAGACGGAAATTGGGATGTTTTAAAAAGAACTGTACTCGAACCGATTTCCCGTCTCCTGTTTTGTTATCACAGTAATGAAAGCCCTAGCAAGTAGCTAGGAGTAATATTTTCAATTTCTGTTCAACGACTCATTCAATACAAGGCAAATTGCTTACACTCCATGCAAATGAACTCTAGGAACACCAATCAACTAGGGAGTACAAGGACGCGCTATTTATGGGGCAAGCATGGGCCAGCAGCATGGCCGCGCAAGCAGAGCTGGCCGGCAGGTGGAGGTGCGCGGCGCTAATTGGGACGGCGCGCCGCCGTGTGCGCGATTTCATCCAAGTGGGCTACCTCTGTTTGGGCCTTTAGACTGAAAAGCGTAGGTCTGGTTTCGGCCTGTAGGCGTAGCAGCGCTCTGTCCATTTCTTTGAATGGCGGTAGCATGCATACTACTACAACGATGATATCAAGTCCTTGCTGTTACGTTGAGAATACGCATGTCTTGTAAGGTACTAGCCTCATAGGCGCGGCGCCACGCCGCGTCAGCCACCGTACGTACCAAAATAAAAGAGGCGAAAATTCGTGAGGAGTTTTAAAAAAAATCGAAGGTAAAATACGTATTTTCGGAAAAGGCGAAGGGTTTTTTCGTAAAAAAACAAGGGTCTGTACGTAAACAAACGGGGACTCGTGCGTAATTTCAAAAACCGCGGGGGTCATCCCGCAAATTGAAGGGGGCTAAAAAAACCGGCAGGGATCTTTTTGCGAGAACCAAGGACCTGTACGTAATTTCAAAAAAGCACATGAACTTTTTTGCAAAATCGCTTCCCCGACCGTACGAAGATTCCTCTTCACACGGCGCGCGGAGGGCCAGCGCGGGGCGACGTGGACGCTCGCCCGCGCAGGAACCCCTCGGGAGTAATACGGGGACGATTTTTACACTTGTTAGGAACATAGGATAACGTCATCTACGTAAACTTCCACAGAGCTTTTGCATGGCATATATACGCAGTTACTTCTGTCATTTTCATGTCAGTGCGTGTCAGCTTTATAAAAAGATTAGTGATGGTGCTGTATTCAGGAAACTTGTTATAGTCTATAGTACTTTAGCTTTGCTCATCTGAAAGGTCGAACATAACAAGTTCACTTTGATTTGTAAGTTTATCCTAAAAATCTTACTTCAGTTTTCTGCAGGTTGTGTGCCTTCAAGGAAAACTGCAATGAGCTAGCACCCTGTTCCTCAATGTATGCAGTGACGGCCCTCCCCAACTTGGCCTCCCCTAAGTCATATACTCATGTGAATATAAAAGTCCACATCCCACTTAAAAACCAGAACCCTTTCTAAGGCCTTGTGCCTAATTAGTTCTCATGCGGCGGTGGCGGCGGCGGCGGTGCAGATATGCTCGTGCGAGCGGCCACATAGCCAACTTCTCCGATGACAACATCCTTGGTCGTCGCCGGTTCATCTCAGTCTATAAGTTTAGTACTCAATCCTATAGACTTTAGTTTAGATCAATTTGGTGCGGCTTATCGTTCCCTAGCAATGTGCTACTGGGTACCATAAGTTGGTCAAGCAAAGCATTATATCTATAATTTCTTTTCTTGAGCAACCAAAAAACCAAACACTTTATATACATGATTCATAATTGATATGCTTACAGATAACTGCTGCATTTCTATAAATTCTGTGACATGTATGCTTTTTTAAGGAGAGATTTTGTAAGAAGGGAACTATAGTGAGAGATAGTTTGGTAAATTTGAAGGCTTGATGGAGGACTTGGAGAAAGCTTTATTCCTGGGGTGCAAGCCGTAATACACAAGGTTGCCATCTATTTTTAAACTGCTAAAATTGAAGGCGAGCAATGGTTGGTCCGATAAAAGTTTCGCGGCATTGTTAGGTTTTTCTAGCGAACATCCTTCGATAGGGAAATGTGTTGCCGAGAACCACCTACCAAGCTAAAAAGGTTCTTTGTCTATTGGGAATAGAAGTAGAAAGAATACATACATGTCCGAATGAATGTATCCTCTACCATAAAGTATGCAAAAGTACATATTTGTCCAGTGTGCAAAGCATCCTGATACAAGCATATGAATGACTTTGATTATGGCGAGGGTATCGAGGTGAAGCAATGACCTCCGCTAAGATGTTATGATATCTGCTTATAATTCCCCATTTGAAACGTTTATTTGCAAACTGAAAGGATGCAAGATTGTTGCATTGGCACTCGGAGGAGCGTAAGAAAGATGAAATGATAAGACACGTTGCTGATTCTTCCCAATTGAGGAACATCGATAGGATGTATGTAGACTTCGGTGCAGAATTGAGGAATATAAGGTTTGGGTTGAGTACAGATGGAATGAATCCTTTCGGTAACATGAGTAGCTCACATAGCACCTAGCCCGTGAATGTATGCATGTACAACCTTCCTTCTTGGCTGTGTATCAAGCGGAAGTACATTTTCATGTCACTACTTATCCAAGGACCGAAGCAACCTAGGAACGATATTGATATGTACCTAACACCATAGATGGAAGATCTTATGACATTGTGGAATAAAGTGGTATAGGTATGGGATACGAACAAACAAGAGAACTACACTCTGCGCGTTATGTTGTTCTGCACCAACAATGATTTCCTACCCTTGGTAACCTGTCGGGGTTGAGTATGAAAGGAGTCAAGGCCTGTCCGCACTACTTAGATTATACGGAGAGTATGTGGTTGAACAACTCATGCAAAACTATGTACATGTGTCACGGTAGGTTCCTTCCAAGTTATCACCCATACCACAAGATGAAGAAATAATTTGACGAAAAAAGAGAACAACTCAACACCAAGGCCTTTTAGCAGGAAAGAACTCTACGATATAGTCAAGGATATTGATGTTGTGCATAGAAAGAGACATAAGTTGAGGATCCGTCAGAAGAACATGTGGAAGAAGATGTCAGTATTTTGCAACTTGCCTTATGGGAGCACTTAGAAGTTCGCAATTGCATCGATACCATGCATGTAGAGAAGAATGTATGCAATACCTTGATTGGTCGCTTATTAAAAATTCATGACAAAACAAAAGATGGTGTCAATAAACGACATGACTTGGTCACTATGAACATTAGGACCGAGTTAGCACCGATAAAGGTTGGGCGTACTTTCTACTAGCTTGAGATGTATTATTTCTTTAACGTAATTGCTTAGAAGGTCATCAATCTCGATGGACTAGATGCTCTGTAGACCGAGGTGGTGATAACTCTATGTCATCTTAAGATGGATTTCCCTCTGTCATTTTTCGATATCATGGTCTATCTCATTGTGCACCTGGTGAAAGAGATAAAGATATGTGGCTCTGTGTTTCTATGTCATATGTACCCATTTGAGAGGTACATGGGAATTCTCAAGATATCTGGATAAGTACACTCAAACCCATTTCATAGTCTTGCACCACATGACTAAAGTGTCCCCGTATATTAAAGAGCACAAGGACATACTATGCCAACATAATCCAGGCTGGTCGGAGGTTTGGATCTGGAGACAGCACAACCGTTGGTTCAACGAATGGTTGAGGGTGTAATTCACTTGGAGTTCGTCAAGTGAAATGCTGTAATAGTTGGCAAAAGAGCTAAATTTACAATTGTGACATAACAAGGATATGACATTAATGGGTACACATTTTATGCAACAGATCATAATAGAAAGAGCACAATGCAGAATTCAAGTGTCCGCATAGATGCATTCATGAGTAGTTCAGTACCGTTGCCCCAACTCTTACTATGGGCTTGTGGAGAAGATTTGGGAGTTCGACTATGTAATTTTCAAGATCCCTCTCTTTCGGTGCCGTTGGGTCCAATTCTCATAGGGTGTAAAGGCCTATAAGTACGGCGTCACTGCTGTGGACCTCGAACGTCTAGAATATAAAGATGAACCATTCATACTAACGAGGCAAGTTGTTCAAGTTTTTTATGTAACCGACCTGGCCAATAAGAAGCACTACATAATTTTTCATGGAAAAAGAATGATTGTTAGAGTTGAGAATGTCGTGAATGAGGAAGAGTACAATTAATTTGACGAGTTGCCTCCATTCGGAGATAACACCAAGCTCAAGGAAGAACCAAGGGATGAAGCAAGCTATATGCCTATCGATCATTATGAATGGCTTTATTTAAAAGGAAAATAGCTAAGTGGAATGATCCCACATTGCGAACACCTATATGTAATTAAGAAACTTGGTAAGTAATTAAGGAATTATTCCACTGTAATTGATTCAGTAATTTAGAAATAATTACATCTACGATTGTATCTACTTACTTGTTTTTAGAGGGCATGGCTAGCATTTCTTGAGGCTAGCCGAAAAACCTGATATATTGTATATAGAAGGAACTATCATAGGTATTTTAGTGGTATAAATTGTCTGTGATATATCGCAGACGATTCCATAATAGAACAGTATATGATATGCTACCACATCATAGACGGTTCCATTATGGAACAGTCTGTGATATTAATATCATAGACGGTTATTTAATAGAACTATCTATGATAGTTCTTCTATAAGTAGGGCCCTACTGGGTTTTTGTGCTCTTACTCCTCACTCGCACACCCCTCCATTTCCTCGTCCTCCCACTGCTGCCGCTGGAGAACCCGATGTCTCCATCCTCTCCTCCCAATGTCGCCTCTCCTCCTGATGCCACCTCTCCTCCCGGTGTTGCCTCTCTTTCCCGTTGCCTCTCGTCCCTATCGTCTCTCCTCCTGATGGTATGGATCCCAAATCACACTTCTTTACGTTATGTCTGGTAGATCTCTCCATATCTGTTAATATGTGTTTGTGAGTTCTCTTATCCCTGTCGTCTCTACTCCCAAAGGTATGGATCCCAAATCCCACTTCTTTACCTCATGTGTGGTAGATTTATCCATATCTATTAATGTGTGTTCACGAGTTCTCTCCTCCCTGTCACCTCTCGTCCCGAAGGTATGGATCTTAAATCCCACTTTTTACTTCATGTGTGTTACATCCGTCCATATCTATTATTGTCTTTTTATGCGAAATCCAAAAAGGAAAGGGGAAATGGATGTGGAGAACCCATATCTGTTATTGTCTTGTAGAAATAATATATCATTGAATGTTCTTATTTCTTGTAAGATCAATCATGTGCCAATGTTGCTCACACCTCACTGTAATTAGTTTTTCTTGTAAGAGAGATGATGTCATCATCGTCGCCATCGATATCGCCGAATGGGTCTAACACTCCGAAGTCTAGGGTAACTAAGCATGACAGAGGAGTATCAAAAAGACCAGAGTACCGAATGACCATCACGACTGTCTATCTGGATGGGGTCACTCTACAATCGAAGAAAGCAGCGGTAACATTTCGGACTACCTATGGGATACTTGGAAGGCAATGGGTCATAATCACCACACCAAACTAGAAAGCTTTGACAAAAGACAAGAAAAGTGAGTTGTGGACAGAAATTTCAAACTCGTTCGAGATCCCATTAGAAGTCTCGAGACTCGTGCGAAGGTAGATGCTCCTCATGATGGGAAAAGTGTGGAATTCCTTCAAAAGCACAATTGTCACGAAGTACGTGACCAAGGATTGCATGCCCTTCACGAGGTATCCTTTCGTGTCATCCAAAATAAGGGAGGCTTTTGTGCGGATAAAGATGATGACCAAATTTCACACGGAGAGTGTGTCGCACAAGGCTCTCTAGGCACAAAACGCTCACCCCACAGACTCGGTACCACTAGGTACATAGGTAAAATCCCGCAATGGAGGACGATGTCGCAATCCGATCGGAGGCCTCTCCACCACTTGCTAGGATCACAAATGAGCGTGCCCAAAACTGGTTAAGAGCGAGGTCATCAACTATGTCTTCGGCATCTCCACTTTCAAAAACCCCGCAGACGAGGAAGTGTCTCAACGTTTGGTAATATATGTTAAACTACCTAATTATTAATAGGTCCATAACTTATAGGGTCTAAAATAACATGATTGCCTCTTGCAGCAAACATTGACTATAAAATCTTCCCAAGGCTCCTTTGAAGTAGTCAGGGAGAGGGATATACCATTCATGACCTTGGGAAATAAGGAGCACCCAGGTTGCACACGAGGCCTAAGGGTTTATGTATCTTGGAGGCACGTATTCTCAAACAACTCCGAGGCATATAGGAGTAGGAAGGGATCCATGGATGGGCACGAGAAATGTATGAAATAAGACTTTGATGCAAAACTTGAAGAGATAACTACCTCACTTTGAGGAGAGATAGATTCAATGAGGGAAGAACTAAGGAAAGTTCATAATCACTCACAAGCCACCCCATTATTGCGGTACTCAGTTCCCCTAAACATTGGAGTAGCTGCACATCTGTGCCACTTTCCGAACATAGAGACACCCACTTACCTTTCGACGACATCTAGACATCTAGATAATGTACATCTCTAGAGTGCTACATAGATATACATAGTAGACACCTTAGCTCATTGTGCATCGTTATGTAGAAGCCCACATCGTGCATCATCAGAGTCAAGCTTGTTGGCTCCATTCATGTTGATGCTAGGCGGGGAATAGCGTATCCATGCCTACCAGGGACGTTGGTGCACAATGCCTAGCTAGGGACCAATTTCATGAAGGTCCATATGGACATGATTAATAACGTTTTCAGGGCCATCCCGCTGGAGAGGCCCCCAAATAGAGAAATTATGACACAAGGGGATACTTTCTACACATTCATCTAGTGGCCCAAGAGGACATCACCCTAGACCCTTCCATGCCGTGATCTCCACACGACCATGACTGTCAAATAGAACCTTATATGACTCCACCTCAAGCTCTGCTTCAGAAGGCCGTTGCATCGGATCCCGCAGAGACGACGTTGAAGATGTATAGCAAGCGAGACGCTAAGACCTAACCAAAGAAGATTAAGGCGCATCTCGGGCCTTGGATGTACAATCTTGGAGTGTCGTTGGTCCCCGAGTCACAATTACCCAGTTTTGGACTCGTTTGTAGGGCTTTGCATACCTGGTACATGTAGAGGTCTAACAGGAAGCTAAACTGGCAAAGTGGATTCATCGTGAGATACATGGAGGCATATTTCCTCCACGACTCTAGCTACTTCGTCATGACCTTCGAAGACTTATTCTAACTATTCAACCTCGATGAACTCGACGCCTCACTTTTACAATGCTGCACACTGTAAGTGTACTGTACATCAAGTTCTACATTCATGTAATACCGATAAATGTCATAACTTATTACTTATGTATAGATCTATGATTCAACAGATTAAATTTCTTTAATTCTAAGAACGAATGAAAGACAAATTAAACACAATACTAGTCAAGGTAAATTTCACTTTTGCTTCTCCCGATCAAGCTTCTCACTTGGTATTTGAGCAATCTATTAAACTAGTAAATGCTATGCGCTCAAACACCTCAAATGAATGCTCAAGAGTGAAAGTAGGTGTGGAGTGAATGCCCAATGCTCAAGGATGGTCAATAGAGTCTCTAGTATCTGTCTATGAGCGGTGGTGCGGTATTTATACCTTCCACCTACCAAAACTAGCCGTTTGGAACAAATTCGGAAAAATCGGGCGGCGGAACTACTGGCGGTGCGAGGCCGAGTAGTACTGTTCCCCTATCGACGCAGCAGAGCGGCTATGTCGAGCCTTTGCGATGATCGTTGGACCGTCGGTAGCGGTACTACCGACGTTGTAAGTCCGGTACTACCGTTCACCGGTAGTACCAAAAAGTCGGCGCGGTAGTACCGCTTGAGCCGAGCTCCAAAGTCACTCTCGGAAAAAGGCTCGGTTCCCCCGGAACTACACAGGCCGGTAGTACCGCTCGGCAGTGAACTACCGCTCTCTTAAAACTCAAAGGGCATCCGGAGGGTGTTCTCGGAGAAAGGGTCCGATCCTCCGAACTACACGGCGGGTAGTACAGCTCGGCAATGGAACTACCGCTTCCTCGATTTTGAAATGCATCCGAAGGGTGCTCTCGGAAAATGGGTCCGCTTGAGGTTCGGTACTTCCGATCGCCAGTAGTTCCGATTTTTCCAGCGGTACTACCGCTCGACGGTAGTACCGACGTTGAAAATTGCGGAACTACCGCACGTCGAGACGAGTACGCTTTGGCTTTTAAAACAGATTTTTCAGGAATGCATGATCCTAGTTGATCTATGGACACTTAAGAATTGCTATCAAACTACTTGCCATGATCCCTCTTTATGGTACGATTATTTAACCTATAATCCGGTCTTCCACCATTCTCCTAAGACCGGTAAAATGGAAAAAGGGATCCTATTCTACATATACCTTTATCTTGAGCCATGTTTGATCTTTAACCTTGTCCTTTGGCTTGCATTTGTCAATCATAATCTGGACTTAACCTTTAAACACTCATTAAATAGTTAGTCCCATATTCATATAAACTCATTAATTACCAAAATCATTTTTAGGGGCCTAGATGCTTTCAATCTCCCCCTTTTTGGTAATTGATGACAACACATTATATGGAGATTTAATGTTTGAATATACCACTTATTTTGACAATTAGTTGTATATTCTTTTGTGACTTTTTGAAGAGAGAAAATTCTAGCAATGATTTTCATTTTGGCAACAATATGAATTTTCCTTTTAAAGACAAAGAAGGGTGATACTCCCCCTAAATTTGTGCATGAAATTTTACAAGAATATAAAATCACATTTATATCACAATTTTGACAAGATGCACAATATGATCATAACATGGAACCAAGAGATAATTTCATTGTCATTACATCCAAAAGCATCAAAAGATAAAGATAATTCAAGTCCATTACATCCATCCATAACACTAAGTAAAGACATAGATAGTCACACTAAGTAAAGTTCATTACATCCATCCATAACACTAAGTAAAGACATAGATAAAATAGATAGTCACATAGATAGTCCTAATCGACTACAGAGATAATCTTCTCCCCCTTTGGCATCAAATACCAAAGAAGCTACTCCTGAGGACCGGGAGGAGAAGGGTCATGACGGCGACGAACATAGCGCATGGGCGATGGAGGTGAGACAAAGACCGCTCGATGGTCGCAACACGCCCATCCGGGGAATCCATGCGAGAAGAGAGAGGCAAACCCCTCGGTGCGAGAGTCTCTCATCCGAGCGGTGGCATAGATCTGAGACAAGGATGCCACATTAGCTCGAGGAACTCACGACTCTGCTGCTGCAGGCTGCAGTGCTGCCGGTCTTCTTCTTGAGGATCCTCCCCGCTTGGATCGGGCCGTCGAGCTCTGGAGGCAGTGGGAATGGGAGGCTCAGGCCTAGGCTTATATGCCTTATGTCTCTTGTTGTAGCTGCCTCTGAATCTGAACTTGGTCTCAATCAAGGCAAAAATATAGGGTCCATAATTGATGCGCTTGATCCTATCATTCTTGGATGAGGCAATCTCCCTGATGATCAAGTCTACTACATCAAATTTCTGACCCCTCATGATGTAGTCTATGAGATTCCAAGCATGTCCTCTTATGGCATCAAAATTCCCACTCTTGGGAAGAATAGTATGGTTGATAATCCTATTTATGATGCTGGGAATAGGAAGAAGACCAACCAAGGTGCCGGGGACAGATCTCTCATTAAGGTTGTAGAATGAAGAGAAGGCGGAGATCTCGAGAGCTGGCTTGTCATAGACCTTCTCATGCGCACTCAACTCAGCTCTCAGGGCTAACTCAAACTCATGCTTTGTAGCCTCCAAGCTGCGTGCACACTGTCATCCGGTCATGTCTTTGAAAGTCCGAGGATATGTGCCTTGTAGCATAAAACTGGTGAATGATCTCCTCATTATAGTCATTGCAGTGTCGCCACCGATGCAGATCCACTCACCGAAAAGAGCTCGAAGTGCCATCGTACTTGTCAATGGAGGACAAGTGCTCCCAATCAACCCACTTATGATCGACAAGCGTCGACTCTCCATATAGCCGATCAAAGACTTGCTCTGAAACTTGGTGTGAAACTTAGGATTGATGGAGTTGGAGGCAGCTCATATTGATTTGCTGACGCACTGATATAATCTTCAGCAGAAATCTTCCTCAAGTCGATCTGAGGATCTTCCCTCTCGGTGTGATCCTCCTCAGATTCTTCCATGGAGAGCTATCTGCTGCTCTGCTCTCCCTCGAATCAAGGCTCACCGGACCCTTGCCTCGGTCTGGCGGCTTTCGAGAAGCCTCGAGCGGCGGGGCGCGCGGAGGACTCTCCGATGTCCGGCGGAAGAGTAAAGTCTCAGTCGCTCTCCTAGTAATAGGCATCTAAAAGGAAGAAGATACAGTATTAGAGCCTTACTAGGAAGGATCAAATAGAATTGAAAAGAATTTGAAAGAAGTTGCTGTTCAATCAGGGCAATCGGTAGTACCGCCGTTCAGGGGCCGGTAGTACCGCTCGCCTGACCGATTCTAGGGTTAAGCAATGGGTTTGAGATTTTGGTATTTTCTTGGATTGAATCCATGGAATGGGTGTGCAAACACCTCTAGATACCAAAATACCACACTTACCCTAGTTTAAACCTCAAAGAGTCATCCGCATTTTGAAAACCCTAAAAAATTAATCTAGGGTTCAAAGAGACAATAAAAGATGGGGATGATCCGAAATACCTTGAGGGATGGAGGAGGAGATCACTGGGGAGGCGGAAGAACCATGCGGCGCGGGGAGAGAGAGAGAGAGAGAGAGGAGGCCGCAGGGAAATAGGGTTTGAAACCTCCCCGAATTTTTAATTTAAATCCGGTAGTTCCGCCGTGCGAGTGGTAGTTCCGCTCAACGGTAGTACCGCTGAAGACTGCGGTAGTACCGATTTTTCTGAGACTTGCAGGACTAAGAGAGGAAAGGTATAGTATGCAAATGATCCCTAGTTTTTGCACTCAACTAACATCTTTAAGGATCATTATGCATTAAATGCATTAAAATAATAATTTTAAATAACTTTTGCATTTAATCAAATTTGAAAACTTTTCACAAGAACCTTTTCACAACATTGTCCAAGCCACTCCAAAGAAGTATGCATTTAAGTGTGCCATAAAATTATGCAATGTTGGAATAATCTAAGACATTTAATTCACTCCTTAATTTGCAAAATGGCTTTCATCTAAAGGCTTGGTGAAAATGTCCGCTAATTGGTTTCGGTCCGGATGTGGCTAATGCAAATATCTCCCTTGCCAACATGATCTCTCAAGAAATGGTGACGGATATCTATATGCTTGGTTCTTGAGTGTTGGACTGGATTATTTGAGATTTTTACAGCACTATCATTATCACACAATAGAGGCACTTTATCAAAATTGACTCCATAGTCCATCAAGGTTTGCCTCATCCATAATAATTGTGCACAACAACTTCCGTGAAACATATTCCGCCGGTTGAAAGTGCTACGGAGTTTTGTTTCTTTGAGGACCAAGAAACTAAGGATCTTCCTAAGATTGACAACATCCCGAGGTGCTTTTTCTATCCACTTTGCAACCCGCATAATCGAATCGAATATCCAATTAATTCAAATTTAGCACCTTTAGGATACCAAAGCCCTATGTTATAGGAATGTTTTAAATATCTCAAAATCCTTTTTACGGCCTTTAAATGACATTCTTTTGGAGAAGCTTGAAACCTAGCACACATACAAACACTAAACATGATATCGGGCCTAGATGCGGTAAGATAGAGCAAACTACCAATCATAGATCTATAAAGCTTAGTATCTACCGACTTACCTCCTTCGTCGAGGTCTAAATGCCCATTTGTTGCCATTGGTGTTTTGATAGGTTTCGCATCTTCCATCCCAAACTTCTTGAATAAGTCTTTCACATACTTTGTTTGGCTTATGAAAGTCCCATCCTTGAATTGCTTGATTTGTAGTCGAAGGAAAAAGCTTAGTTCACCAATCATTGACATTTCAAATTCCCTAGACATCATATCACCAAATTCTTTGCAAAGGTCTTGATTAGTAGAACCAAATATAATATCATCAACATATATTTGACAAACAAAGAAATCATCATTGATAATTTTTGTGAATAGAGTGGTATCTACTTTTCAATTTTAAATCCTTTTGAAACAAGAAAATCTCGAAGGCGCTTATACCATGCTCTAGGAGCTTGTTTTAAACCATATAGCGCCTTAGAGAGCTTGTATACATGATTAGGATATTTTAAATCTTCGAACCCCGGAGGTTGTTCAACATAAACAAGTTCGGAGATAGTTCCATTTAAAAAGGCACTTTTAACATCCATTTGAAATAATTTAATATCAAAGCTAAATGCAAAGGCTAATAAAATTCTTATTGACTCAAGTCTAGCTACGGGTGCAAAGGTTTCATCATAATCTAAACCCTCAACTTGAGTGTAGCCTTGAGCAACTAACCTTGCTTTATTTCTTACCACAAGTCCGTTCTCATCTTGTTTGTTTCGAAAGACCCATTTTGTACCAATCACATTTTGCTCCTTGCGCCTTTCTACCAATGTCCATACATCATTTTTGGAGAAGTTGTTTAGCTCTTCATGCATGACATTTATCCAATCCGGATCATCTAGAGCTTCTTCTACAAATTTTGGCTCAAGAGAAGATACAAACGAGTAATGTTCACAAAATGAAGCTACTCTAGAGCGAGTTTGAACACCCTTACTCACATCACCCAATATTTGATCTATTGGATGATCTTTTGCAATTGCATTATGGATTTTGAATAGTTGTTGTTGATCTTTTGCTTCATCATCTATTACTTGTATATCGTTTAAAGTTGAAGAGGTAGGAGGTTCAACTTGTCTTGATGAGGTGGGTGATGTAGTATCTTCCTTTGGCTTGATGTCGCCAATTTGCATGTATTCCATGGCTTTGCGTAATCCTTCTTCTCCTACATCATCCAAATTATCTTGCTCTTCTTGAGAGCCATTAGTTTCATCAAATTGCACATCACAAGATTCTTCAACTAAACTCGAATTTTTATTGAAAACTCTATAAGCTTTGCTATTTGAAGAGTATCCTAATAAAAATCCTTCATCACATCGACTTTGAAATTTAGAGAGCCGAACACCCTTTCTCAAGATGTAGCATTTGCACCCAAATACTCTAAAGTAGGAAATGTTCGGTTTTCTCCCAATGAGAAGTTCATAGGAAGTATTTTTCAAAAGACGATGCAAATAAAGGCGATTTATGGCATGACAAGCGGTGTTAATAGCTTCCGCCAAAATCTATCGGAGTATTATATTCATCAAGCATTGTCCTAGCCATTTCAATTAATGTTCGATTTTCCTTTCTACAACTCCATTTTGTTCGGAGTGTAGGTTGTGGAAAGTTCATGCTTTATTCAAGTTCATCACAAAATCTTCAATTTTAGTGTTTTTGAACTCGGAACCGTTGTCACTTCTAATTTTCTTTATTTTAAAATCAAATTCATTTTGGGCTCTTTTTGAGAAACTTTTGAAAATTCCGGAGGTTTCGCCTTTGTCATTTAAGAAGAACACCCATGTATATCTAGAGTGCTCATCTACAATGACTAAACAATAACTATTTCCTCCGATATTCTTATAGGTTGTTGGCCCAAACAAATCCATATGTAAGAGTTCCAATGGCCTAGATGTTGACATGATACTTTTGGAAGGATGAGAGTTTGCAACTTGCTTCCCGGCTTGGCAAGCACTACAAAGTCTAATTTTCTCAAACTTCACATCTTTCAAGCCAACAACTAAGTCATGTTTGAAAAGCTTTTTAAGTTGAACCATACCCACATGACCTAACCTTCTATGCCATAACCAACCCAAAGATGTTTTTGCAATTAAACAAGTTTTTAAGCAAGACTCATTTAAAATGAAATCCACTAAATAAAGATTTCCAAATCTAAAACCTTTCAAAACAATCTTCTTTTCATTTTCTTTTGAAATAATGACATTTTCTTTAGAGAAGGAACAAGTTAAGCCTAAATCACATAATTGAGCAACGGATAGCAAATTAAAATTTAATGTTTCTACTAAAGATACATTGAAAATGGAAAGGTCATTTGAGATAGCAATTGAGAGACCATGTGAGAGGTGCTCCCATGTTTGTGATGAGTAATTGACTCGTGTGCTGAAAATCTGGAAATTGGGTTCAGTTGTGCTGCTCCCAGATTTTTCGGAACTACCGCAGTGTGTTCAGCGGTACTACCGGCCAGCGGTACTTCCGGCCTAGAGAGCGGAACTACCGGCTGTGCGCAGAACAGAACAGTCAGGGCATAAAATCTGGGTTTGGTTTGATCATTGTGTTGATTATGGTTTATGGTTATTCCATTATCTCGAGCGGTGCTATGTGATGTGTTTTCTTGTGCGTGTGGTGCGGGACATCGAGGAGGAGTCGTGGCGAGACACGGTGGACGGACTAGGCGCGGTGGCGCCGAGGTCAGAACGGTCGGGATGTGTCGAAGACGACGTGGACTTGAGGTGGTTGCGAGGTGTACACGACAAGGCGCTAAGCTTCCGGAAGGTGCATGAGGGGCCAGGAATTTCGCAAGGTTGCACAAGTGGAAGCGGGCGCCGTTGGAGTTAGCGGGCGTAACGGGGCGGAGACCCGTTAGCCAAAGGCTATAAATAGAGGTGGGGGGCTGCATGACCCCTTTGAACACATGGAAAGGATTTAGGGTTTCCTTTAGTCAAAAGAGCCTTTGGAGAGGTTGTTTTGCTTTAGGCTTTAGTGGGTGAGAGTGGTTGTGTGCGGCAGGCCGCCTCCACCCCTGTGTGTTCCTCCCAAGAACTAGCTAGGAGAGTTCTTGGTGATTTTGAGGATTGAGAGAGTGGAGATGAGTTGAGAGTCTTGTAATTTTTCTTCTTGTTCGAATGTACATGGTATCGGGACTCCTCTGTACTCATCTTGTGATCTAGAATGAGAATCAAGTTTCTTTTACTCCGTGCTCTCTGTTCCTCATTTCTTCTTTTTGGGCGAGTTCTTGATTCTCTGATTTTCTTGTTGTTTCTTGCCTATGAGGTGTGGAATGGGTTTCTCTGTGATGGGATAGTGCCTCAAGATCTTTTGATCGATTTTTCCTAAGAGCAAATCAAGTTTTAATCTCAGATTCGCGTTTTTGGCTCTCTCTCTCTGTTCATATCTCATCTCTAGGGTTTTTGCTCCAAATCGTGTTTCCTTCTTTGAGATGGCCTGAGATTTGGCATATAGAGTTTAGAGGCTATTGCTAACTTATCCTCAAAGTCCCTTGGCCAAAGGATCAAAGATTTGTTGGAATTTCGGATTTTTGGGCAACCCTCTGTACTTTTCGGGTTTCTTGTCACATCCTTTGATTCCCTAGAGAAATCCTGAAATTAGTTCTTGGCTAAGTCTTCTGGGAGTGTGTCCTAGTTATCCTCAAAGTTTCCCAAGCCAAGAACCCAAGAATCACACGAATTTCTCAGATTTCTATTTTTACTGCGTCTTTGTTCTTGGTGCGGTACTCACCGTCGAGAGGTACTACCGCTCAAAGGTACTACCGCATTTTCAACAGTGGTACTTCCGCTCAGTGCATACTACCGCTCATATCAGTGATACTACCGCTCGCCATGAATGCCCAGATTTTTCCTTGCTCTCTGGAATTGATTTCTTTTCTTGATATGTGTCTTCCAAGAGTTCTTTTACATTGTGTAGTCTTGTGGGGAGATATTTAATTTTTAAAGGCATCATTCACCCCCCCTCTGTTGCCATTTCGGCCCTACAGCAATTTTACCCAAACCAAGTACCTTTCCTTTGCTATTGTCCCCAAAGGTGATTTTCTCATTGCTCCCGCTCTCAAAGGTGGTGAACATTTTCCGGTCTCCGGTCATGTGTTGGGTGCATCCACTATTCAACACCAATGCCTTCCACGGTCTTGTAGTTCACCTACAAAAGAGAATCAAGTTCTTTTAGGTACCCAAATTTGTTTGGGTCATTGGAGGTTAGTAACCAAGGTTTTGGGCACCCAAATGGATTTCCTTTAGCACCCAAAATCGAGGTGCCAATAAAATGAGCAATAATGTTTCTATTTTCAGATTTTCTAAGCATATAACATGAGTCATATAAACCAATGGATTGAATCTTACCCTTAGAACAATTATGAGACTCATGTCCCAAATCTCGGCATTTTGTACAATACTTACCATTTTCTTTTACAAACCTTGTGGGCTTGTATACCGGTTTCTTACCTTTTTTGGGAATGTACCCAAGTCTTTCTTTGTTGAATGAGCATCTTTGATCGCTTAATAGTTTATCAAGGGTAGCTTTTCCTTTGTATGCTCTCTCAAGCTTTTGTTCAATTTTAACACTTGTTCTTTTAAATCTTTGTTTTCATGAACAAGTAAATCATCATGGACAAAAGATAGAGCATTTCTAGAATCAATATTAGAAGAGCATGGCATGACAAGAAGTTCATCACATGATGTAGATATGCTAGATTTTGATACTTTTACACTTGGCATTTCATTTATAATATCACAAGTTATTCCAATGCTAGTGCAAGATTTTTCATGGATAAGCAAATCATGAGCTTCCTTTAGCTCCTTATAAGATTCTTGTAGAGATGTATGTTCCCTCTTCAAGATCTTAAATTTTGATTTCTCTTTTCCAAGAAATTCATTTAGTTCAACAAGCATATCCATAAGATCATCATATGAAGGCTCATCATCATCAAAGAATTTTACCTTATCTCCTTTTGCCATGAGGCAAGTTGGAGTAGAGAATAGTGATGGAGCCTCCTTGATTGCAATTCCGACAAGCCCCTTCTTCTTGGAGGATTCATCCTCACTTGAGTCGGAGTCGGAATACTCCTCTTCGGAATCCCACTCTCCAATGTAGGCTTCATTTTTGCCATCTTTATGAAGCTTCTTGAAAAGCTGATTCTTGCCGTTGTAGCTCTTCTTGTTTGATGACTTTTCTTTGTCATCTTTCTTGTTGGGGCAATTTGAAGCAATGTGCCCTTTCACATCACATTCATAGCAACGGATGTTGCTATATCGCTTGTTGGAGTAGGAGTGCCCCTTCTTTGCCTTGTCATAATTTGCGCTTCGGTTTGAACGCCTTCTCATGAACTTGTTCATCCTTCTTACTAGAAGAGCAAGTTCTTCTTCGGAATTTTCCTCATCATCTTCGGATTCTTCACTTACCACCGCTTTGGCTTTGAAGGCGGTGATCATTTTGCCTTTTGAAGAGGATTGCTCCAAGAGCTTCTCCTTATCCTTCTTGTATAGCTCATTTGTGATGAGGTTGCCCAATAGTTGTGTTGAAGTCATTCTTGCTAACTCCGGTGAGTTGAGGAAGAGTGTCACCAACATCTCGTATTTCTCCGGCAAAGCCCTAAGCATCTTTCTCACAATATCAAGATCGGAAAGGTTAGTACCAAGGCCTTTGAGCTCATTCACAATGTTGTTGAGTCGTGTGTACATCTCATTGATGTCCTCATGAGGCAACATTGTGAATGTCTCATATTTAATCCTAAGCCGATGCAATTTTTCTTCTTTAACCGTGGATGTCCCTTCATGGATTTCGGAAAGGGTTGTCCAAATAGCGTGAGCCGTTTCAAGATTACTCACCCTATTGAACTCATCCGCGTTTAAAGCTCCAAAAATAGCATTCATTGCTTGGGCATCTAAATGAGCATTTTGCCCGTCTTGATCCGTTGGATTCAATGGATCAAGCGCCATGACGTAACCCTCATTTACGATTTTCCAAACGCTTGGATTCATGGCCTTTAAATAAATTGACATTCTAATTTTCCAATAAGCGTAATTTGATCCAT
Organism: Bonia amplexicaulis; assembly: GCA_036346245.1. Classification (NCBI taxonomy): domain Eukaryota; kingdom Viridiplantae; phylum Streptophyta; class Magnoliopsida; order Poales; family Poaceae; genus Bonia; species Bonia amplexicaulis. The sequence continues at coordinate 18,064,913 of CM070750.1, read as the reverse complement.
CAAAGAAAGGTGCCTTGCCTATAGCAAATCCCTCGCTAGCCATCCTTTTCTCTCTAGACGGTTAAGTCTAAAATGAGAGACCAAGCTCGATACCACTTGTAGGATCAAGGATACCGACTAGAGGGGGGTGAATAGGCGGTTTTTAAATTTTCTTTTCAACTAGATTAAATTTCTTTAATTCTAAGAACAAGAATGAAAGACAAATTAAGGCTACACAATACTAGTCAAGCAAATAACAATACTAGTTCTAACAAGGGCAAAACAAAGTACTAAGCAAGTAAACTTAGAGCTATTAGAAAGCAAAAGAGAAATGTGCACACTTCGATGTTTTTACCGTGGTATCGGAAACTTGCGGTTCCCACTAGTCCACGTTGAGGTTAGCTCGAGCGAATCGAACCGGCTCCACAAATTAAGCCGAAGCACCTCGATCACTAGAGGTAGCTCTTCCCCGCTCCGGGTAGGCGAGCTCCAACCTTCACAAGAAAACCGGGTCTTCTCACAAGCTCCTTTGAGAAGATCACCAATCAAGCTTCTCCCAATCGTCCAGGTGCCGGCAAGCACCAAGAGTAACAAATCACGAGCTTCGCTTGATTGCAAACTAGTGCCAAGGATCAAACTAGTAAATGCTATGCACTTTTTGCTCAAACACCTCAAACGAATGCTCAAGAGTGAAAGTAGGTGTGGAGTGAATGCCCAATGCTCAAGGATGGTCAATAGAGTCTCTAGCATCGTCCTATGAGCGATGGTACGGTATTTATACCTTCCACCTACCAAAACTAGCCGTTTGGAACAAATTCCAGAAAAATCAGGGTGAGTGGAACTACCACCGGTCTGAGGCCGGTAGTACCGCTCCCCTATCTGACGCAGCAGAACGGCTATGTCGAGCCTCTGCGGTGACCGTTGGATTGTCGGTGGCGGTACTACCGACGTTGTAAGTCCGGTACTACTGCTCACCGGTAGTACCAAGAAAGTCGGCGCGTAGTACCGCTTGAGCCGAGCTCCAAAGTCACTCTCGGAAAAAGGCTCGGTTCCCTCCGGAACTACACAGTAGGTGGTAGTACCGCCTCGGCAGTGAACTACCGCTCTCTTAAAACTCAAAGGGCATCCGGAGGTGTTCTCTGGAGAAAGGGTCCGATCCTCCGAACTACACGTGGCCGGTAGTACTAGCTCGACAATGAACTACCGCTTCCTCGCATTTTGGAAATGCATCCGGAGGGTGCTCTCTGGAAAAATGGGTCCGCTTGAGGTTCGGTACTTCCGATCGCCGGTAGTTCCGATTTTTCCAGCGGTACTACCGCTCGACGGTAGTACCGACGTTAACTAAAATCATGAACTACCGCACGTCCAAACAGATTTTTCAGGAATGCATGATCCTAGTTGATCCATGGACACTTAAGAATTGCTATCAAGCTGCTTGCCATGATCCCTCTTTATGGTACGATTATTTAACCTATAATCCGGTCTTCCACCATTCTCCTAAGACCGGTAAAATGGAAAAAGGGATCCTATTCTACATATACCTTTATCTTGAGCCATGTTTGATCTTTAACCTTGTCCTTTGGCTTGCATTTGTCAATCATAATCTGGACTTAACCTTTAAACACTCATTAAATAGTTAGTCCCATATTCATATAAACTCATTAATTACCAAAATCATTTTTAGGGGCCTAGATGCTTTCAATAACGACAGGATTGTTACTCACAGTGACAAGGACTTCATCCTGGTACCCTTTAACTAGGGGCAAGTGCTTCACTAGTTGCCATGCCATACAAGCTTTATTTATACTTTATACGCAACATGAACTTTGGATTAATCACTATGGCGACATACATGAATAGGTCTCACTGGATTTTGATTGTGATTATACCAAAGTGGAGTAAGGTAATATACCCTGATTCCCTACTTAGGAGTAATCATGACCTCACCCATGTGCAACAAGCAATTGATAGGTAAACTAATTTCCTCCATACATAACTCTATTTTAGTCTTTCCTTCGTTTGCAATGGCCGATGCTAACTTTTTAGAATCACGTATGTATTCAGCGCTTACATTGCCCAGGGAGGGAGACAGAACAAATCCAGCACTACACTGTGACACAGGACGTGATTTCTAGTACCCGCTACAACACAATAATTCTATATCACACATCGTAATAATAGCTCTAGAACTGACAATACTTATGTAATTCTATTTTTATAGTGCCACCAGTAGCTACAGGGAAACGTATATGAATTCTACGTTTGCCGCCACAAGAAGAAAATCATGGTTACTAAGACGAATGATCCAAAGATTTGTCAACCTACCAATAATTATTTCGTGATTATCAATACACACACACACACTCCTAATGATAGCGCGTGGAATTCGACAAAAGTGCATTCTATCTTAACAAACTCGCCGAAGTTCAAGGAAAGATCTCCGAATTATTGATGGCGGAGGTCATAAAACAGAATAGAGAGTTCAACCCCGGCGATGATGATTATATGTTCAAACATTTCGTACAATTGTAATCACTCAATTGTGCTTAATTAAATAATTAATTCAATTGTACTTCACTCAGTTGTTTAATATGTGTGATCTGTTTGCTTATTTTCAGAGGGTGTGGCTAACCAAGAAATAGGAAATAATTTAGCTATCCAAATAGCTATCACAAATGGTTTGTAACAACAAACTATCTGTGATATATCACATATCATAGGCTATTTTTTATATTAGCCGTCTGTGATATGTAAGATATCATAAATAGCTATGTTTAAGAACCGTCTGTGATATATGATATATCATAGACAATTTTTGGTATTAGCCGTCTGTGATATGTCAAAAATCACAGACAGTTATGTTTAAGAACCGTATGTGATATCTGAAATATTACAGACGATTTTTGTTATTAGCCGTCAGTGATATGTCAGATATCATAGACAATTATGTTTAAGAACCATATGTGATATCTGATATATCACAGACTATTTTTTTGAAAACCATCTGTATTGTAACTTATCATAGACGGTTTGATAGTCGTTTGTGATAACCACCTATTATCACAGAGACATAAATTCGGACTATTCAAAAACCGTTTGTGATGATGATTTTAAACCGTCTGTGATATCCATTTCTGTAGTAGTGAGTTGTTGAGGTTGAGCGTGGGTCAACAAACAGTATGGAGTCGAGTCGTGGAACGGAGTCGTAGCGAGTCCTTGATGCCTGTGCCTTGGTGTTGTGTAGCCTTGTCCGTGCGATGGCCGCCCTAGGAGTCTCTTCCTCTTGGGACAGTGGATTTGATTTTACACCTGGAGCTCGATACCACTTGTTATAAAATACACGACAAAAGTAGAAGGTCAAAAGAACAAGAGATACAGATTTAACGTGGAAAACCCTTACGGGTGAAAAATCACAAATGCACGAAGGCAGAATTCATTATATGAGGAGATATTTACAATTGTTTATACGGGTATATTTATAGTGTTTATAAAGTGACTTTAAATAGAAATAGAACTCTGTGGTAAAAACAAAAACACACCTAATAGAATTTAGATCACAAACTCAATAGTGGACGGTACATTACATCTTTATCAAGCCTTCACCTTCAGCCGGAAGCCTCGGACACATGTTCTCCTAGTTGTACACCTATACTTGCAAGCAGGGCGCGCGAGTGTAGTCATTCATGTATATCCTGGGATGGAGTCACACCCGGATAAGGTAGGTTTTAGTTCAGGATGTGGAAAAATATCTAATGTACAGTTCGGGTAAATTCAATCTAATCTGAGTAATATTTTTATGATTCAGTACAGATAATCTAGATCATTTTACCATTGAATCCAAAATATAATTAAATCCTAGCTCCGTCACAGCGTACATCTTTTCAACAGGAAATGCTCGACTGGCTGGCATGGCGTCGATCGTCGTATCCATCTACGAGGACTGGACGGAGATTTTTCATGAGTATTACTGTGTTGGCATCCTGTTAACTACCCTCTCAGTGCATTGATCACTGCGAAAGTGGCTTGCCATTGTTGCGTACGTGCCAAGCCGATGAAGCCAGAAGTTGAGTGCCGTAATGGAAAATCCCTACTGTAAGTCCACAAGTGTCTCTGCTTCGAGATAGGCGCAGGCCGCCAGGTCGGACAGAGGTTGAGGAGATCAGAAGTTGGACTTAAGGGCAGTTCAATCCGATTTTTTTTTGCGGATATTGACTTTCGGCTAAAATCACACTATAGCAATTATTTTTTTTTCTAAATTATTCAATTAAAAAATAAAAAAATAAGTAAAATAATAAAAACATTATTATATTTTACGGATAATGCAAATAAAAAAACATAAAAGCTAAAAACCAAAAAATATGTCGAAATTAAGAAGCCGAACTGGCCATCCGAACAGTTAAAAGCACACTATGCATATAATGAAGACCGTGTTAATGTTACCGGCAATGTCCATGTCGATTACAGATCAGACAGCCTGACACAACGCTCACGGAATAATGTTTCAAGCCTTGACCACACACATACCACGCTGAGTGAACAGTCTTACAAGCCTTTACAGTACACGTACGACACTACTGTGTACTTTAATGATTGCACACTAAGACGAAGTTATGAATGACTCTCGGGACACGGATGATATCTCAATTATTTTGTAGGAGTGTAAACTTGAGGACCAGAGGCCGTACCTAGCTTAGCTAGCTAGTGCTTTAGCACGTCCGGAATGTCCACCGGATACCTGTGGATAGACGTGGCCCACGGCCCGTCCGTGTTGCGTGCGGGCTCGATGCACTCCCACGCCGCACTGTTGCACTTGAACCCGGACCCGAACCCGATCATCCACACGCGGTCGCCCTTTTGCATGCGGCCTTTGGCCTCGATGTACGCGAGCTCGTACCACAGCGAGCTGCTCGACGTGTTGCCGAAGCGGTGGAGCGCCATCCTTGACGCCTCCACTTGCTCGTCGGAAAGGCTGAGGCTGCTCTGCAGCTCGTCGACGACCGCGCGGCCGCCCGCGTGGATGCAGAAGTGCTCGAACGCCGTGCGGAAGTCGGGGATGTACGGCTTGATTCGGCCACTAAGCACCCTCCGTGCGATGAAGGAGAGGGCGAACAGAAGCTGCTCGGAGGCCGGCAGGACAAGTGGTCCGATGGTGGTGATGTTGGCCTTGAGCGCGTCCCCGGCGATGGTCATGAGGTCCTTGCTAAGGTTGATCCCGACGTTTCCCTTGTCGTCCTCTTCCTGAAACACGCACCGGTACGCAGCATCCTGTGCGCCGGCGAGCGTGCGCACGACGTGCTTCAGGTGGAACCGGGCCTTTGCGGGGGACGTTGACAGCAGAGCAGCGGCTCCGCCTATGCGGAACAGGCAGTTGGGCAGGAGCATTGCGCGCTCGCTGCCTACGTAGTAGTTTGGCGTGATGGTCTCCGTGGAGACAACCAGAGCGTGTGCGCCTCGGGGAGCGACTTGCAGGAGGTTCCTGGTAAGCCCCACAGAGATAAGCCCCGCGCTACACCCCATGCCAGAGAGGTGCATGCTGCGGATGTCGCTGCGCAGCTTGTACTTGTTTATGATCATGTCGACCAAGGATGGGGTGGGACAGAACAAGCTGCAGTTGACGACGAGTATGTCGACGGCGTCGGGGGTGATGTTGGTCTTGGCGAATAAGTCGTCGATGGCCGAGAAGACGACCATCTCGAACTCAGCGCGGGCTGCGTCAAGGGTGCAGTTCTTGTACGTCGGGATGTAGTGCTGTGCCGGGGGTAGGCATGTCTCCTCGCCGAGCCCCGAGCGCTCGAGAAGCCGCGTCATGAACCGGATGCTGCGCTCGTTGAGGACGGGCATCTGCTTGGCGTGCTCGAGGAAGGTGGCGAAAGGGACGCGGCAGTTGGGCGAGGTGCGGAAGCAGGCGTAGTCAACGAGGTACACCGCGCGCGGACGCATCATGAGGTAGACGATCGCCGCGGCCGCCGGGAGGAATCCGACCAAGAAGAGGTGCACGGGCTGGAGCTCCCGGAGCTGGCCGACCAGCACCTCCGGCCCGAGCCGCGCAGCCGCGACGATAGCGGCAGCGGCGAGCGGCACGGTGACGACGGCGAGGAAGTTGTCCACGGCGCGCTGGTAGACGGCCTTGAGGCGCTTGTGCTGAGATGACGAGCTCATGCCGCTCGTTTGCGTGTGCGTGCTCTAGCTACGGTACTGGTGTGTTTGGTGCGTTTGTTAGTGTTTGTGTGTGGCGGGCGCTATTTAAGGGCTTCAGGTTAAGAGCGGAGTGAGCGGCTGGGAGAGGCAGAATTTAAAGCCGCAACTTCAAGCACTGTGCGTGTAGGTCATCACGTCACTTTAAGGCTAAATAATGGAGTGGTGTCCTAGCAGGGAGTTTTTCAATTAATTGGTTCACCGATAAGTTTGATGATAGATGTTGCTAGGTTACAACTCCATCCATTCCCAAATCCTTCAGATCTGAAATGAATCCGAATTTTGTCAAGAGTTTGATCTAAAGCTGGATTTTCGTTTTTGCCTTGTTGTGTTGATTCTTCAAGCTATCCTCCACAATCTCAAAGCATCCCTGCCCTCAATCAAGTGCCAGCTCAGCTGAATTGGGAAGAGGAAGTGAGGCACTGTTGACTGTCCGAAAAATCGCCGCCGCCTGCCCTGTTTTGCCACCGCCCACACCCCGCGCGTGATCCCCTCTCTCCTGCGCCCTCTCCGCCAGCTGTGCTCAGTGGACAACCTCCCCCAGCCGTGCCCGGCCACGCCAACCCGCTGCCAGGCCGCCGTGTCCGCTCTTTTCCCACCGTCGGTCCAATCCGCCACCGCCTCTCCGAATTTTCTCGAACGCGCCACCTCTCCCGAGCGGACAGGCACCCTGCAGCCTTCTCCCCACCGCCTTGGCAACCCTAGCCACCCCCAAGACGTGGCACACCGCCAGCCGCCAGCGTCGCCACCTCTACACCATCTTTTCCGGCCAACTCCATCCAAACCGACTTACCTCGCCTATATTAGCAATGGAACTCTCCTCGGTGCACTAGACAACTCCCCGAAGCCGACCAAACACCCCAAAGCCCCCACCATCACCTCCATTGTAGGTAATTGCAAAAATCCCCAAAGTTTAGCCCTAGAACAATGTCGGTCCTCCGCCCTTCCATTCTTCAATTAATTTCGCCTACATCATCCCCCGAACCCTAGAATCAACCCCCAACCTTTGCCCTAGCTCCCCGGCCCTCCTATCTCCCCAGCACCGTGAGCCCCTTCTTCCTCAAAAACGGCCGCCGTGGCCGGCTTAGCTCCGGCCTCCCCAGTCCTGGCCAACTCCTCATTGAGTTTCCTTGAGCTCCAGTGATGCTCTAGCACCGGCCAAACCACCCAATTAAACCCTTTTTCGCTCCCGATTTCAAATTCGGCCGAAAGAGGGGAAACCTCGCCGCCGGCGATTGCCGCCTCCGCCGGACCTACCGACCCCCAAAATGGAACCCTAACACCTTTAGCAACCCATCCATAGTCCCAAAATGCGTCGCAAATCACCCTAGCACCGCCAGTCGCCACCGCCATCCTCCCCTGTTCTCTTTGCGTGCGCGAGCCCGACGGGGAAGAAGAACAGTGCCTAGCACTGTTCCCCCGCCCAAACCCCACCCTCACGGCCGAGTCCAAATGCTTTCCGCCACGGACGCACCCATCCCACCGGTCGCTTTGGTCTCGGTGGAATCGAGCCCGCTCGCCCGCGCCATTGCGTCCGACCGCACCGCCTGACCGAGCCCTGCGCCGCCCGACCGCTGCTGGCCCTGGCTGCGCCGACCGCCTCACAGACGGCCGCGCCCGCCTCGAGCCGCTTGCACCGACCCGACCAAACCAAGTCGGTGAGCCGCACTGCTTCAAGGCCACCGCCCGCCTGGCGCTACCGACGCTGCGGGACCAAGGCCGCCAAGGCCGATCCTACCGATCACGCCGATTGGACTCGGTTGAGTCGAGTCGACCAGGCCACTGGTGCATCCGACTCGAGCCCGAGGAACAGTGCCGAACCCGATGAACAGTAAACCCTAGAAAAATTCAGAAAAATCCTGAAAAATCCAAAAAAATAAGTTTATACCTATTTTGACCGTTTCGAGCCCGCCAACCCAAATCTCAGGCCCATTTTCCCATATGACCACCTATGAGCCCAAAATCTCATTTATTTGATTTTTCAGATTTTCTTTCTTTATTTTATTTCTTTATTCCTAGCCCAAACCTTTGGGCATGGAATTAATTTATTTTATCTGCTTTTGTGTTAGCCTCGGACGCCGATATTTCTCTAGAGTCGGAAGAAAAGATCAAGTTCAAGCCCGATTTTACAAGAGTACGAGTTAGTCGAGATCATAGATCCGCAAGGCAAGTTACGATACTTTGATCATGTTGAACCCATATTTGCTTTATTTATTTATTTAATTTGTAATTTCATTATGTTATTTTTTAAGTCAATATTTTGGGTAAAATTTATATTTAGAATGACATGATACTAGTTATGCCCTACCACCTGAAAAAGCCCTGATTAATTTGATGGACATATTTGCCTTGACAGACGTAGTAAAAATAAATATAATAGTTAGGTAAACATGGTAGTTTAGGGACTCACCAAAATATTTTCACTATTAAGAATTTTAGTATTTGTCTAGAATTTTGAAAAGTTGGAACTGGGATAAGCGAGGATCACAGAGGTGCATCCGAAGACCTTACCCTAGGGTGGAGGCTTGGTTGTGGATTGGTGGCGGTCATGCGCCTGAACTGGGTTTGTGCATGGTTAAGGCCTCAGTGAAAAATATAAGGACTAGACCCTTATGCTGAGTAAAAGAACATAGTACCCGCCCAACCACAAGCGTTGACTTTGTCAAACCTGGTGTAGTAACTGCTCAATTTCGATTGAACCTCTGCAACTAGCTGGGGGAGACAGAGGGTGAGACGTATGGGAGGTGGTTAACCATACAACAGTAGGACCGCTATAAGTCGGAGGAGATCCGTGGGGTCATCCGAGCTTATGGGGATCAAGGACCTACTGGGCAGAGACTATATAAAGAATTGAGCAAAGGAACAACTTTGTTTTCTTAACTCGTCATGGAGTTGAGAGATATTGTGGGTAAAGCAGGGCAACTCTGCAGAGTCATAAAATGATGGTATTCGAATACGCCGTGCTTCCGGTGAATGAAGCTATGTTTAATGGGTGATTCCAGTAACGAGGCATAAGTAGATTTGAGAATAGTTTGGTAATGTGGAATGATGTTAATCAAGCTTGAAAACCCCTTTACCTTAATGAAGTTACTTTCAAGCCTTTAATTGATTTTCAACTAAAACTGCATCTACACAAAGTAGTATACATGTTCCCCTTTTATTTGTTATCCCATGCATATAGTTATTGTTAAGCTCCGCGTGACTTGCTGAGTACGGTAGTTGTACTCATACTTGCTAAAACATAAAAAGAATCTGCCAACTTTGAAGAGTCAGGCGAAGATGACGAGATGGCATTCTATGAAGTAAAGTTTGGGATTAGGGTCATCCTCCACTCGAGTATGCCTGTGGTATCTTTTTGCTGTGATGTAAATTGCGGCTTTTGGCCCTACTGTGAATCTTGGCTTTAAGCCTTTATAATGTAATAAAGTTGACTTTTGTTCTTGAGCTTGTGTTGGCAATGTTATACACTCGATGGAAGTACTCGCAGCTGAACCATCCTGGGCAGTTGCGAGGGTTTCATAATACTCCCAGAATTGGGGGTGTTACAAGATCCTTATACCCGGGATTCCGGATGGCTGGCCACGTTACCGCCGCTGCTGAAGCCCTCCGCGTCCGGCGGCGATTTCACAGACGGCTCGGGAGCTGCTTCTGAAAAACCCCGTGTTTTCCCAAAATTACGTCTGTGTCCTTGGTCCTCGCGAAAAGGTCCCCGGCAGTTTTTAGCCCTCCATTTTGCGTGATGGCCCCATGTTTCGAAAATTGCGCATGGGTCCTCGCTTCGCAAATGTGTCCCTGCCATGATTTTTTGTAGGATTTTTTGTAGGTAGCGCCCCGCGGTTTCCAAAAATACATATAGGTCCTTGTTTAGTTACGTATAGGTTCTTGCGGGTCCCTATTTTTTGCGAAAAAGCCCTTTGATTCCTCTGAAATTACGCATCCGTCCTCGGTTTTTTAAAAAGAACCGTCCCATGAATTTTCGTCTCTTTTATTTCGGTCCACACGGTGGCTAGCACGGCGTGGCGCCGTGCTTATGTTCCTAGTACTTTTGAGTCTCGGAACAAATACTTAACCAAAAACTTGAGTAGATGTTATTTTAGAACAATATACACAAAAGTATTCAGATTTGTTAAATAAAAATAATACTAGTAAGTTATCATCAAAAGTATTTCCACGCCAATATATTTCATTTAGTTTTCACTACTATATAACTAGAAAAAATAACGATCAACGTTCTTACGGAGGCGTTGTCTAGGCCCGAGATGATATCTATTTAGTACGAGTAGAGGTACTTAGTGTGTCAATACGGCAGTTAGAGAGCAAGTAGCAGATGTGGAAACGAATTTGTCTCACATGAGGCCCCTCCACATCTGTCATTGGACCAATGTTGATCATCTTGATTCAACGGCAGATGGGAGGCTCACGTGATGCCCTCCCTTGGATTTTCTTCCCGCGGATGTTGAGGGAGAATTTTTTAAAAAATAATTAATTTTTATTCCAAATTATAATATTATATCTACTTTTATTTTTTTTCCAGTTTTGACCATATGTCATTGTACGGCTGGACGATTTAGGTTAGTCGTCTAACCGTTGGGCGACATGTAACATCCCAAAATTTGCAAATCTTGAAAATTTAAATTTAAATTAATTATTTTAAAATATTTGGATTTTATTTGAACTTTTCTCGAGTTTTCTAGTTTTTAAAATCAATTTTGAATTAAAAAGAAATTTTAATTTGAAAATATACTACCAAAATAACTTGGAAATATTTTATTTAACCTCAAAATGTGTTTAGAAACTTCGTGAATTTTTCTAGAATTTTTGAAAGTAATTTCATATTTTCTAAGACTTAATGAAGAATCTACAATTTTCAATAATAAAAATCATTTTCGAAAATATTTAATCTCTCCTCCCTCCGCCACGTGGACGGCGGGATCCGCCCACGCCGCCCGCCCCATCCCGCCTTCACCTCTTCCCCGCCGCCACGTGGGTGGCCCCGATGCCGCCACGCCACCCCTACCGATCCCCACCGCCCCTCTCTCTCTCGCCGCCTGCCCCCACTGTCGGGCCGCCTTCCCGCCTCCTCCTTCTTCCCCGCCTTGCCCCTCACCGCCTCCGCCCTTTCCGCCGCCTGCAGGCGCCGCCCACTCCCCAACCACCCCGCCTCCCCACGCCCCCACTTCCCTCTTCCCACGCCCCACCTCCCCAACCGCCTTTAACCGCCGCCGCCCCTCCCCCCACGCCGGCGAGCAATTAGCGCCGCCTCGCGCCTCCACCCTATAAATACCACCCCAAGATCCCTCACCCACACCACCTCCCTCCACTCCCTCCCTTCCCGGCCGCTTATCGCCACACAGTAGCACTCGAGGCGCTGCTTCCCGCCACGGCCACCTTCGCCACCGCCGAGCTCCGCGCCAAGGTGAATTGAGATCCCTCTTCTCCTCTTCCTCCTCCCCCCTCGGCCCGGCCGTGCAGCATGCCGCCGCCGCTTATCGGCCGACCGGCCACCTCGGCGCCCGCCTGCCGGTTTGCCACGCCACACCCTCGCAACCTCACCGACCGCCGGTCGTGGACTCGGTCCATGGACCGAGACCCACTGTCGCTGGGGTTTACCTGTGACGTCATAAACCCGATTTTCCCATTTAAAAATAATTCGCCGAAAAGAAATTCTATGTCGACGTCATAATTCTGAATTTTCTTTAGAAAATAATTCCAAAATCCAGCTTTATTCATTTTAGTTGTTTTCAAACTTCCCAAGGCCATAACTTTTTCATCCTAACTCCGATTGTGTCCATTCAAATTTCTAAATTCATCAAAAATTCAAATCGTTACATTTTTGCCATCCTTTCAAGTTTTTGAAATTTATTTGATATTTGAAATTTAAATTTCAAATTTCAAATACCCTTTCTCCCTCGTTTGAACTCCGAATCCATTAAAACTTCCTCCTAAATTCATCTAAATTTATAAATTTTATTCCAATAATATTATTATAATATCTGTACTTTTATTTGTATTTATTTGTCCTTTGTGTTCTCGTTTTATGCCAGTAAAATCCGATCTGGTCAAGAGTTCGCAGAATCCGCAACAAGAGAATCGTGAATTCACCCACGAAGGCAAGTCTCCTTTGATCATCTTTGAACCTATGTTTGTGAAATGTTTTTCAATTATTTTAAATTTAATGCATTGCTATGTTACATAAAATGATAGTTTCTGTTGTAGAGGTAATAGCTAAACCGAATAATTGTTATGCCCTCATTTGACTTTGACAACCATGTACCTTTGACACCCTAAGAATTCCCTTGTCTCATTATTGAGATTATTATGAATCTTTGATAATAGTTGTATCGGTAGTAAGATGCTTAGAAAAGCTATATAACTTTAGTAACTTTGGATTGGGAACTACATTTCAATGAACTAGACTTTTGTTCGTAATCGAATGGCAAATGGTGTTGCCTCTGCTCATGTGAAATGAATTAAAATTATGAAAATTGTTTTAGACCGTATGATGGTTGGTTTGGATTGGTGCGGTTAGCACGAAATCTTGAAAAGTGTATGTTCCGCCCTAGTCAATTAAGGACCGACGCTTGTGTTTGTCCAGTCTGAGCACTACCGTACAACCACATGTCTAATTGGGTACGACCTAGCTGAATAACTTATGATAGACTAGTTTAGGTACCACTAGTGGAAAGTGGATGCCAGGATTACTGGTTATTCACAGTGAGGAACATGGTTACTGTACTCATATGGCGCAAGAGGGGGCTTCTGTCTGGGTGGATTTAACCTCCAAAGGTGAAACCTCGGTGGTGGTGTCTAGCTAGACTAGAGTAAGGTAAAGACTTTGTGACGAATTATCTGGGTCTCATGCCAAAGGTAGCGTGGTGACTATTAGGATAACTCGTCTCTTGTGGGTAAAGTGTACAACCTCTGCAGAGTGTAAAACTATTCGAATAGCCGTGCCCACGGTCAAGGGCGGGCAAGGAATGCTTTCACATGGTAGATCTTTATTTTTGGTTTAAAACAAAGTTTTGGAAATCCGAGAGTGGATGGAACTCTCGGGGAATTTTCCCTGGTGGTTGGAACCAGTGTGGGTGGTTAGAACCCGTAGTATCAAACTTGGTGGTATAATCTTTATGATTAAAAACGCTTAATAATTTTAGTTAGAGTAAATACTTCAGTTAAACTGTCGCCTTCAAAAATAGTTAATGGTATTGGAAATAAAATGTCGCTTTGTGCAAAAGAGCCATATAGCCCTCTTTGTTAAACCTTGCATCTATTGCATTTTCCCAAGACTTGCGGAGTACTTTATGTACTCACATGCTACACCTAAAATATATCTCAGAGGAGTATGAAACTCAAGAAGGAGACTACAACTACTTGGGGGTGGATTTGAAGAAGGATGTCCGACGTTTAGGTCGCGCCCCCTACCAATTGCCTCGTGGCGTATTGATGGGATTTTATCAATGTTTATTTTGCTTCCGCTGTGTTTGTGTTTATTTGTGAGGTCTAGAAATCTCGTTTGTGTTGTAAGACCTTTGGTCAGTACTCTCTATAATATTGTAATATTCGTCATTGGCAATGTAATCATCACTGTTTAACTGTGTGCACTAGCGTTGATCTGGGACTAGTGCTGTAATACACAGAGGGTCCGGATTTGGTAATCCGGGGTCCCGACAGAGATGGTATCAGAGCCAATTTGACTGTAGGACGTGACCTAGTTTAGAATGGCAAAAGCCTTAAGGACCTATATTTATTAAAAATATATATTCTAGAAAATTTTTCTATACTTCTTTATCTCTGTTCTATTTATAATCACTTACTCAAAATTCTTTACTAAACTTCTCTATCTTTTCAAATTTGTAGATGGCCGGCTCTATCTCCGCAGATTCGTGGGACTACATCTCCCATGCTAAGACTGAGGGTGCATTTGTTGAGCTTCTTCGCCAACTTATGCAGTACCTGAAGTTCCGTCTATCGCCTATCTTCAGAGGGCGGAAAGTCCGGATATTGGATCGAGATTCTTAGTCAATGGAAGTATTCCTGTATGCACGGGAAGGGGAATTCGAATCCCATAGATACCCCATTGATCATCCTCGGACTGATCGTTCGGACGCCACCCAGGATGCGGCTCGTCAGCCATAACCGGTCCGTGTCGATTTACCAGAGATTCTGCAGCGATCGCCCCATCTGCTTTTCATCCACTCGAGGGACGAGTCATCCGCAACCCTTCGAGATCGCCGTGGGCGATCCCGCCTTTCACATCGAGTTCACCACTCAGCGATGGCGGTCACCACGCCATTTGAAGGAGATTGGGCGACCGGATGCTACTCACGTCCGGCTATCGAGACTTCGACACCCTCTGTGCTTAGCTCATCCATAACCAGCAAAGAGTTTGAGCCGGGCGACCCGAGCGACAGCGGCCTCCACCGACTACACACCATCTTCACCATACCGGTGTCGTCCCCAACAACGAGCTCGACTCGCGCCAGACCCCGTACCTTACTCACGGCGCGCAAGAGTGTGCGGCGCCCTAGTCTGCTGCCCGACATCGACATCGGAGACTCCAAGAAGAGACACAATCTCTCGTTCCCGTTCCTGCTCTCGGTCTATTGCCTCCAGCAGTAGTGACCATCTTCATACCCGTGCCTCTTGCAACCGCCCCAAGTGTGGTTGTAAGTCGCATGCGTGGGTATCCTAGAGGAGGATCTAGAGGAGGATCCGGAGGAGCTTGTCTTCGAGGAGGACAATTAGTTGCAGAGACAGTAACACCCAATTTAATGTTTAATTCCTTAGAACGATTTGTATTTTATTCTAGTGTGTGGGATGGACTATACCAAGCACTTGTGCACCTGTGGTACAGCCATTTCCTTTAAAATTTAATTTGAATTCAAGACAAGTTTCCTTTCAAATTGTTGTCCGTGTTTTCCCTTGTGTGTTTGTTTGGGATGTGGTTTAGTCTCCTCTAATCTCTTACCTATGCTACTTCCCTCTTTCCTTATGTTAACCCCAGTTACCACGAAGATGGTGAACACAAGGAACAGTCTTGAAAATGACCGTAATGTCAATGCTCACCTGTAAGGCAATAATCCAATTCCACCCCGCCAGTTCAAGCTCCTAACATGGAATGATGATGGCCATGTAGTTCTGATTACTCCAAGCCTTAGCCCAAAACCAAGTCCAAAGAAATTCGCAGCACCCAATCAAGCACCACAATCCAAGCCGGGAGTTTATGAGAACTCGTCCCCAACTTTCGATGGGTCAAGAGACCCGATGGAAGTCGACGATCGGATCAAGGACATCGAAAGGAAGCTGAATTTGGCACAATGCAATGGAAATGAAAAGGTGTTGTATGCCGCTCACCAGCTGAAAGGAATTGCAGCTAACTGGTGGGAGAATTATTGTCTTGCTCACCGTAATGCACAAGATATTACTTAATGAGTTTGAAGAAGCATTCCGATCGCACACATTCCTACCGGAATCATGGAAATGAAAAGGATGGAATTCTATAAGTTGCAACAAGGAAACCTCAACAGGATCGAGTATCTGAACAAATTTACCCAATTGGCCAGATATGCTTCAGAGGATGTTGCAACTGATGCAGCAAAAATTTGGAGATTCATGCAAGGACTGGATCCCAATCTCAAGGTGCAGTTAGTGTCTAATGATTATCCAACTTTCCGAAGACATGGTGAACAAAGCTATCATCCAAGAAGATGCCCAACGCCATTACATGAAGTCCGAAGAGGAAATTCCGTGCTCGGCGGTGCCAATAA
Organism: Bonia amplexicaulis; assembly: GCA_036346245.1. Classification (NCBI taxonomy): domain Eukaryota; kingdom Viridiplantae; phylum Streptophyta; class Magnoliopsida; order Poales; family Poaceae; genus Bonia; species Bonia amplexicaulis. Next base: position 18,048,972 of record CM070750.1, on the reverse strand, counting down.
TACTCGCCACCGTCCAAATCGCCCACACTTTTTCGTGCCTTCTATGCCGAGTGTGCCGAGGACACCAATCGGTGGACCTCGTCCAATACCTCGTGCTCCACGACTAATCAATGGAGGTCAACCCCAATGAACAAGACGCAATGCAGGAATTCAAGGCTTCAACCGCAAGAACATGGGGCATTACGCCAACAACTGTCTCGCAGAACGCCCAAGAAGGACTCTGTCCGCTTCAACACAGGGACTACTCCAAAGACGAGCCCCACCAACAGGACAAGTCCGTGGAACACCGCAGCGGCAAGGACTCCACAAGTGATAAACAGGGACATGTCAACCATGTTACTGCAGAGCGACCAGAAAGCACCGTAGGTAGTTCGGTAAGTTCCTTGTCAACTCAAGACCGCCTCGGTATTATTTGATTACGAGCTTCGCATTCGCTTATTTCCAAAGGATTTATCGAAGAAACAATTTGGATGCTCAATTGTTAAAGAATAATATGCTAGTCCAATCACCGGAAGGAAATGAGGACTAATACTGAGTGCGCCCTAGAGCAACAGTAGATATAAATGGAGTTAAGTTCTAGCGGATCTAATTATAATAGACTCCAATAGTCTAGATGTGATACTTGGAATGGATTGGTTAACCAAGCATAAAGGGCAGATAGATTGTGCCAACCGTGCTATTACCCTTACCAACTCTGAAGGAATCCAAATAGAGTGCAAGCCGAGTTTATCCTCAAGGAATGGATGTGAGTTGAACAGCTTGAAGGGAATAACTATGGAAAAAGTACCTATAGTAAAAGAATATCCAGATGTATTTCCTGAAGATTTACCGGGAATGCCACCAGATAGAGAAGTTGAATTTGTTATTAATCTGCACCCTAATGCCCCAATTTCAAGAGACCCAACCGGATGTCCGCCAATGATCTAGCGTAAGTCAAGAAGGATCCAAGAACTACAAGAGAAAGGATTTGTCGGACCAAGTTCTTCACCATGGGGAGCACCAAGACTTCTAGTGAAGAAAAGGATGGCGATCTACGATGTGTGTGGATAATGAGCATTGAATGATGCAACAATCAAGAACAAATACCCTCTACCGTGATAGATGACTTATTTGATCAGTTAAAAGGATCATGTGTCTTTTCCAAGATTGATCTTCGATCAGGTTATCATCAAATGAAGATTAGACCGGAGGATATACCAAAGACAGCATTTGCTACTCGTTATGGGTTATACGAGTTTACAGTAATGTCCTTTGGCCTGACCAATGCTCCTGCGTATTTCATGAATCTGATGAATAAGGTGTTTATGGAATATTTGGATAAGTTTGTCGTCGTGTTCATTGATGACATTGTGATTTATTCTCAGAATGAAAAAGAACATGCCAAACATCCGAAGATAGTTTTGGAAAACTCGAGAGACACCAAATGTATGCTAAGTTCAGCAAATGTGAGTTCTGGTTAAGGAAAGTAGATTTCTTGGGACATGTGATTTCTGAAGGTGGGGTATCTGTAGATCCTGAAAAGGTGACAGATGTGCTCAATTGGACTCAACCAAAATCAGTAACAGAGATCAGGAGTTTCCTTGGTTTAGCTGGTTATTACCGTCGCTTCATAGAAGGATTCTCAAAGCTAGCAAGACCTCTCACCCAATTACTAAAGAAAGAAAAGAAGTTTGAATGGAGTAAATCATGTGAAGACAGTTTCCAAGAGTCAAGAAGAGGTTAACTTCGCACGGTATTGACCCTTCCGGATATCGTGAAGGATTTTAAAGTATTTCATGATGCGTCCGGACAAGGTCCGGGCGTGTTCGATGCAAGAAGAAAGGGTGGTAGCTTATGCTTGAGGCAATTCTTGTTGCATTGAGCGTAACTACCCAACCCATGATTTAGAGCTAGTCATTGTGCATGCTCTAAAAATCTGGAGGCATTATTTAATCAGCAACCGTTGTGAAATTTATACGGATCACAAGAGTTTGAAGTATATTTTCACTCAACCCGACCTCAATCGAGACGAGAAGATGGTTGGAGTTAATAAAGGATTATGATGTGGGAATTCATTACCATCCGTGAAAAGCTAATGTAGTAGCCGATGCCTTGAGCGAAAAAAGCTATTGCAATAATCTAATGATCAAAGAAAGTCAACCCAAGCACTTCATGAAGAATTTCAACGACTCAATCTAGAAGTAGTGGAAGAAGGATTCCTAGCTACTTTGGAGATTCAACCAATTTTAGAGAACCGGATAAAGGAAGCCCAAAGAGAAGATAGTTATGTCAAAGAAATCAAAGAGAATATGAAAAAGGGTAAAGCACCAAATTTTTCAGAAGATGAAGAAGGTGTCCTTTGGTTTGGAAAAAGAATTCTTGTACCCGAAAAGAAAGAAATAAAAGAGCTAATCCTGAAGGAAGCTCATGAGTCTGGATACTCAATTCACCCTAGAAGCACAAAAATGTATCAAGAACTCAAAGAAAGATACTGGTGGTCAAATATGAAAAAGGAAATTCTGAATATGTAGCCTTGTGTGATGTGTGCCAATGAGTCAAAGTCGAACATCGAGACCGCTAGACTTCGCAACCTTCTGAGATACCGAATGGAAGTGGGAAGAAATTGGTATGGATTTCATAACAGATTGCCAAGAACCAAGTCGGGTTATGACTCAATTTGGGTTATTGTGGACCGACTAACAAAAGTTGCACACTTTATACCCGTGAAGACCACATACTCTGGAGATAAACTCGCAGAGTTATACATGTCAAAAATAGTTTGTTTACATGGAGTCCCAAAGAAGATTGTGTCGATCGAGGATCACAATTCACATCAAGATTTTGGCGAGACGCATGAGATTTCGGTACAAACTTAAACTTCAAGACTGAGATATCATCCATGATCGATGGTCAAACAGAAAGAGTAAATCAAATATTGGAAGACATCTTTGAGAGCTTGTGCTTTGGCAAATAAAGCTAGTGGGATCAAAGTTTGCCATATGCGAAATTCTCCTATAATAACAACTATCAATCTAGCTTGCAAATGTCTCCGCTTGAACCATCAGACGGCAGAAAATGCAGAACACCATTGTATTGGAAAGAAACAGGAGAAGGACAAGTATTTGGACCTGATGTGTTGAAGCAAGCGAAAGAGCAAGTTAAATGCGGTTCAAGATGTTAAAGACAAGACAAACAAGATGTAAAGCTACGCAGACAATCGTCAAGAGCTTTAGAATTTATACCGAGATCATGTGTATTTGAAAGTTTCACCTCTCAAGGGTTTACGTCGTTTCGATGTTACTTGGGAAACTTGCTCAAGATTTATTGGACCATTCCTGCTCTAGCCAAAAGGGAGAAGTTGCTTACCGTTAAAGCTCCCACCTCGGTTGTCGAATGTGCACGACGCCTTCCATGTGTCTCAGTTAAGAAAGTGTCTCAGAGTGCCTGAAGAACAAATGCCTTTAGAAGAAGTGACTTTAAAGGAGGACCTAACATATCCAGAGTGTCCAGTCAAAATTTTGGATGAAGCAGAACGATGAACCAGAAGCAAGAGCATCAAATTCTGTAAAGTACAATGGAGTAATCATTCCGAGTCTGAAGCAACCTGGGAGCGTGAAGAAGATTTGAGATCAGAGTTCCCCGATCTTTTTCCTAGTCCAACCGAATCTCGGGGTCGAGATTCATCCTAAGGGGGGTAGGTTTGTAACATCCCAAAATTTGCAAATCTTGAAATTTTAAATTTAAATTAATTATTTTAAAATATTTGGATTTTATTTGAACTTTTCTGAGTTTTCCAGTTTTTAAAATCAATTTTTGAATTAAAAAGAAATTTTAATTTGAAAATATACTACCAAAATAACTTGGAAATATTTTATTTAAGCTCAAAATGTGTTTAGAAACTTCTGTAAATTTTTCTAGAATTTTTGAAAGTAATTTCATATTTTTCTAAGACTTAATGAAGAATCTACAATTTTCGAATAATAAAAATCATTTTCGAAAATATTTAATCTCTCCTCCTCCGGCCGCCGTGGGACGGCCGGGATCCGTCCACGTCGCCCGCCCATCCCGCCTTCACCTCTTCCACCGCCATGCGTGGGTGGCCCGATCTTATACGCCACCCCTACGATCCCCACCGCCTCACCTCTCTCTCTCGCCGTCCGCCCCACTGTCGGGGCCGTCTTCCCCGCCTCCTCCTTCTTCCCAGCGCCGCTGCCCCGCAACCGCCCTCCGCCCTTCTGCGCCGCCCCGTCGCCGCCCACTCCCCAACCGCCCCAACCACCCCGCCTCCCCACGCCCCCACTTCCTCTCTTCCCACGCCCACCTCCCCAACCGCCCCTAACCGCCGCCCACCTCCCCACGCCGGCGAGCAATTAGCGTCGCCTCGCCCCTCCACCCCGGCTTCCCACCCCTCCTCGCCTCCCTCCTCCTCCACTCCCTTTCCGGCCGCTCTATAGCCACCGCCGCACCACCCGAGGCGCCGCTGCTTCCCCTCGCCGCGGCCACCTCCGTTCACCGTCGAGCTCCGCGCCAAGGTGAATTGAGATCCCTCTTCTCCTCTTCCTCCTCAGCCCCTCCCGCCCGCCGCCGCCGCCGCCGCCGCCGCCGCCATCATCGGCCGACCGGCCATCCGTCTTGGACGTGGCGCCATGTGGCGCCACGTCCGCCACACCGGCGCCCGCCTGCCGGCCGCCACGCCACACCCCTCGCAACCTCAGCCGACCGCCCGGTCCGTGGACTCGGTCCATGGACCGAGACCCACCTGTCAGTGGGGTTTACCCAGGGCTGACGTCATGCTGATGTCATAAACCCGATTTTCCCATTTAAAAATAATTCGGCCAAAAGAAATTCTATGCTGACGTCATAATTCTGAATTTTCTTTAGAAAAATAATTCCAAAAATCCAGTTTATTCATTTTAGTTGTTTTCAAACTTCCCAAGGCCATAACTTTTTCATCCTAACTCCGATTGTGTCCATTCAAATTTCTAAATTCATCAAAAATTCCAATATTTACATTTCTGCCATCCTTTCAAGTTTTTGAAATTTATTTGATATTTTGAAATTTAAATTTCAAATTTCAAATACCCTTTCTCCCTCGTTTGAACTCCGAATCCATTAAAACTTCCTCCTAAATTCATCTAAATTTATAAATTTTATTCTAGTAATATTATTATAATATCTGTACTTTTATTTGTATTTATTTGTCCTTTGTGTTCTCGTTTTGCGCGTAGAATTCGATCTGGTCGAAGAGTTCGCAGAACCGCAACAAGAGAATCAGGAATTCACCCACGAAGGCAAGTCTCCTTTGATCATCTTTGAACCTATGTTTGTGAAATGTTTTTCAATTATTTTAAATTTAATGCATTGCTATGTTACATAAAATGATAGTTTCTGTTGTAGAGGTAATAGCTAAACCGAATAATTGTTATGCCCTCATTTGACTTTGACAACCATGTACCTTTGACACCCTAAGAATTCCCTTGTCTCATTATTGAGATTATTATGAATCTTTGATAATCGTTGTATCGGTAGTAAGATGCTTAGAAAAGCTATATAACTTTAGTAACTTTGGATTGGGAACTACATTTCAATGAACTAGACTTTTGTTCAGAATCGAATGGCAAATGGTGTTGCCTCTGTTCATGTGAAATGAATTAAAATTGTGAAAATTGTTTTAGACCAGGGCGGATGGTTGGTTTGGATTGGTGCGGTTAGCACGAAATCTTGAAAAGTGTATGTTCCGCCCTAGTCAATTAAGGACCGACGCTTGTGTTTGTCCAGTCTGAGCACTACCATACAACCACATGTCTAATTGGGTACGACCTAGCTGAATAACTTATGATAGACTAGTTTAGGTACCACCGATGGAAAGTGGATGCCGTGGTTCTTGGTTATTCACAGTGAGGAACATGGTTCTTGTACTCATATGGCGCAAGAGGGGCTTACATGCGGGTGGATTTAACCCTCCGGTGAAACCTCAGCAGGTGGTGTCTAGCTAGACTAGAGTAAGGTAAAGGCTTTGTGACGAATTATCTGGGTCTCATGCCAAAGGTAGCGTGGTGACTATTAGGATAACTCGTCTCTTGTGGGTAAAGTGTACAACCTCTGCAGAGTGTAAAACTATTCGAATAGCCGTGCCCACGGTCAAGGGCGGCAAGGAATGCTTTCACATGGTAGATCTTTATTTTGGTTTAAAACAAAGTTTTGGGAATCCGAGAGTGGATGGAACTCTCGGGAATTTTCCACAGTGGTTGGAACCGGTGTGGGTGGTTAGAACCCGTAGTATCAAACTTGGTGGTAGAATCTTTATGATTAAAAATGCTTAATGATTTTAGTTAGAGTAAATACTTCAGTTAAACTGTCGCCTTCAAAAATAGTTAATGGTATTGGAAATAAAATGTCGCTTTGTGCAAAAGAGCCATATAGCCCTCTTTGTTAAACCTTGCATCTATTGCATTTTCCCAAGACTTGCGGAGTACTTTATGTACTCACATGCTACACCTAAAATATATCTCAGAGGAGTATGAAACTCAAGAAGGAGACTACAACTACTTCATGGTGGATTTGAAGAAGGATGTCCAGACGTTTAGGTCGCTCCCCCTACCAATTGCACGTGGCGTATTGATGGGATTTTATCAATGTTTATTTTGCTTCCGCTGTGTTTGTATTTATTTGTGAGGTCTAGAAATCTCGTTTGTGTTGTAAGACCTTTGGTCAGTACTCTCTATAATATTGTAATATTCATCTTTGGCAATGTAATCATCACTGTTTAACTGTGTGCACTAGCGTTGATCTGGGACTAGTGCTGTAAACACAGAGGGTCCGGATTTGGTAATCCGGGGTCCCGACACGACACGAGGCCAAGTCACATAACCGTTGGGCGACTAGACCCCTAGTCGCTGAACGGTTGGACGATAAGCCTATAGTCGCTCAACCATTGGGCAACTAAGGGGTATACCCCCATGCCGCGTGCGGCCAGCTGAGCGCCATGCTCATTTCGGTTCGGCCGAGAGAAAAGAGAGAAAGAAAGAAAAAGAGGAGAAGAAGAGAGGAGAGGAGGAGGAGAGGAGATGAGAAGAGAGGAGGAGAGATCTGTGCATTGACGACGGCGAGTTTTCTGTATTTCTTTGTAGATTTACTTTTGAAATATGGTAGTATAGTAACTAAAATTATTATATATGTACTTTTGAAACAAAGGTAGGTTAGCAATTAAAATTATTAGACGTGTAATTGTGTTTGGTACATCGCATATTGTTAATACTTATAAATAGTGTAGTCATAGAACTAACGCCAATTTAGTTGTTAATAGTTATACTTTCGAAACCATGGTAGGTTAGCAACTAAAATCATTATACGTGTAGTTGTGTCGGGTACATCGTATATTGTTAACAGTTGTAAATAGTGTAGTTGTATCGGGTACGTCGTATATTGTTAATAGTTGTAAATAGTTACGTAAACCCTGAAACACCGAAAATGTAAACCCTAAAACCCTAGTACCCTAAAACTTCAAATTGATTCGCAGGTATGGCTCGTGACCTTGGTGGTTCAGACTGGCCTTTTGGCCTGTTGGATCGGCACGTCGACGCGCAGTACCGCGGGAGCCGTCGTGTCCTACATCCTAGTGGCGGGGTCGAGGCAACCTAGTTAGGGGTGGTCCATACGCAGACCCCCCCTACGGGCTTGGAGATTAGACCCACGTTGAAGAAACAAGTTTGTGTACAAACTATGACACGTCTTTCTACGATATTTTGACTATGTACTTACTTCTTCCTGCTTTGCAGGCAGAGCGATGCTGACCTTCTACCTCTCACGTGGATGTGTAGGCCACCGATGAGTATGGCGTTCCAGTTGAGGAGGTCAGGGAGGTCTAGGCCGGCTTGGAGCAGTCATGAAGGTTCCTGTTTGACCGATTGTTGCTGACAGCTCTACTGGATCGATGGCGGCCCGAGACACACACATTCTACCTTCCATTCAAGGAGATGGCCCCCACTTTGTAGGACGTCACGATGCTGTTCGGCCTGCCTATCGTGGGAAATACTACCTCCCCGTAGGATGCGCCTACCAACTAGGGTGACAACCTGCTGGGCAAGCTTGATGTGGTTCATTCGGCTGAGGTCGCGCCAGCATACCATGTCTTCCCGACGCGACAGAAGCATGGCCTGCCCATGTGGTGGATTTCATAGTTTTAGGTACGTATGCTATCCATTTTCCATGTTTAGTGATGCACTATCCTTGCCATATGATGGGCTTACTAATTTTTTGTTTGTGCATAGGTCAAGCGGATGGACCTAGATGCCAACGAGTACCAGGTGTTGTGGCACCTCGAGGCGTACTTGCTGTGGCTGTTTGGCTGGGTACTATGAGAGACCATGTGGAGGTCATCCCGTTGTGTATGATGAGTAATTGACATCGGTTTAGTTAAGTCGAGTTTGAGTTGGTTGGTTCGGACCCTGACGTTGCGAGGTGTAACGGGCTTGGTCGGACTTGGTCGAACCTAGTCGTATGAGTTTAGGTTGCATATTTTGATGACTCGACAGGTTTGATCTCTATTTACGCTTTCATGTATCGAGCGGTGCTATTTGACGTGTTTCTTGTCTGTGTGTCTGCAGGACGTCGAGGCGGAGTCGTGGCGAGACACGATGGACCGGACTAGGCGCAGGTGGCGCTGAGGTCAGAACGGTCGGGATGTGTCGAAGACGACGTGGACTCGAGGTGGTTGCGAGGCGTGCGAGGCAAGGGCGCGAAGCTTCCGGAAGGTGCGGGAGGGGCGAATCGGTAATTCGCAAGGCTGCACAAGCGGAGACGGCTCCGTTAGGGTTTAGCCGCCGTGAACGGGTTGGAGACCCGTTAGCCAAGGGCTATAAATAGAGGTGAGGGCTGCATACCCTCGGGACACAATAGAGAGAGTTAGGGTTTTAAGAGTTCATTCCTTGTGTGTTGTGTTCCTCCCAAGAAGCTTGTGAGGCTCTTGGTGTTTTTGAGGATTAAGAGATGGAGAGGATAAGAATTGTTTGATCCTTCATGTAATTTCCTTCTTGTTCTAATGTGATCTATCTCTTTTTATGGTTTCTGTTCTTTTTGCTGGTTGATGTTCTTCTCTACATTTATTCATTTCAAGTGAACATCTTGCCCAGGTTATGCTCATCCACATAAGTTTTGTTTTCATCTTGCTTCTCCTCTAATCTATATGAGATACTTTGTTTTGAGTTGATCCGTTATCTTTCTTCCTTTTAGTTTCTCTTGGTTCAATCCTGCTTGGTTTATCTTCTCGATCCAGAACCTCTAGTCTTTTGTTTTGCTTCTTATCTACCGAGATCAACAATTAGCATCAAGAGTGTACTAAAGACTTGTGCTTAAAAAAGGCGATCGGTTTGTTTTGAATCTTTTCTTTACTTGCCGATTCTTGTATTCCTAGCCTTCTTTTCAGTTGTCTGTGATCCGATCAAAGCTTCTTCTTCAGATAGTGTCGTCTAGTCAGTGATCTTTGAGGACACGGTGCAATTGGCACCCTTGACCAGGAATTCGGCCAGTACACATATTCGATTCAAGTTCCTTCTTCTGTGTTAGTTTCGGCAGCTAGCTGTAATCTTTGAGGACAGGATGCAGTTGGCAGCCTTGAGCAGGATTTAGTTTGTTATTTCCTTTTGCCTTTTTCAGCTTTGCTATCTTTTGCTTTTGGTTGTTCGGCTAGCGAGTTTTCATTCGCCTTTTGCGGTTCTTTCCCGCCAAGCGACCAAAGAAGAATAGCATGTGTGATCCTCATGCCCAGAAGCTCACCCGAGAAGAGTATGGGTTGGCTGATTGATTAGTGCCTTTTCTTTTTATTCTCTTGTTGATCTTTGACCATTTTGCATGCGATCAAACGACATTATTTTCAATGAAAGTTTCTACCGACTACTCTACGGTTTATCTTTGAATTTTCGATTATCGCATGCGTTTCAAATTTCGAAAGATTAATTTTAATTCTCGTGAGGTGCTTTGTTTTGCATCTTTTGAAAAATAGTGTACGATTTCTCGGGCGATTTTAAAAGAGAGCGACATTCACCCCTCCGTCGCCATTTCGGTCCTACAATTGGTATCGAGCGGTTAGCTCTTCTTGATAGATCTTTAACCGGTCTCAAGAGCCATGGCGACGGACAAGTACTCGACCAAGCCCCGATCTTTGATGGGATGGATTTTCCATTCGAAGAGCCGGATGGAGACCTACATCCGTGCTCGAGGCTACGCCATCTGGCGAAAGGTCAATGTCCGTTTGTTGTTCCTACCGATGAGAACATCAATGCCGGAATATGGTCGATGTTGAGGCAAACGCAAAGGCGAGGAACATCATCATTCGAGGATTGAGCGAGCGAATTTGATCGCATCTCTCACCCGACGTCGGCCGATATTTGGGTGACCCTCAATGCTTACCATGAGGGCACCACCAGATAAAGACGGTGCGACAAGACCGATTCAGCGCGATTCTGAAGAAATTCGAGATGCTTGCGGTGAGTCCCTTGACGAGTGCTTTTCTCGCTTTCACAAAATTTTGAGCAACCTCCGAGCCGTCGATCTCACATACTCCGACTCGGATAACGCTCGACAAATTCTTTCTGCACTCGATCTTCGGGTTTGGGAGATGAAGGTGACTACCATCAAGGACACCATAGATCTCTCTACCTTGACTCTTGACGCGCTTTACTCGCGCCTCAAGACTCACGAGATTAACATAGTCTCTCGTCGGTCGAAGTCTCAGTCGATGGCACTAGTCACCGATCCCACTGCTGCTTCTGGTTCTTCTGCTGATTCTCTTTGCGGGTTCTCCCTATCTGCTCTCTGTGATGTAACTGATGATCAGTTAGAGCAGCTAGAGGATGAACAGCTGGCTCTCCTAGCTCGGAAGTTCTCCCATGCTTACAAGAGGAGGAGGGATGGAAAGAGAAGAGGACCATTGATTTGCTTTGAGTGTGGTGGCCCCAACCACATTCGAGCAAACTGCCCCAAGCTGGAGAAGGGCAAGAACGACTACGGCGGTTCGGTCAAGAACGACTACACCAACAAGAACCACAACAAGAAGCCTCCAGCTCAGACGCAAGGCAAGAAGAAGTTCTGCGACTTTGGGAAGGCCAAGAAGCTTTTCCACCGCGTCCTCTCGCGTTCGACGACCTCGACCTCGCCGAGGTGGAGGGATGGAGCGACGACGACGGACGGGTGATCAAGACCCCAAGAGCGGCAAGACTTCACCCATGTGCTTCATGGCCCTCGAGGGCGAATCGAGCGACAATGAGCTGACTCGACTCGGACGGTATGCCCCACCTATGACCAGCTCAATTATGCTTTTCTTAAGCTAGGTGGATTTCATGCTAGAGCTAAGGCTAGGTGTACTGAGTTAGAGAAGGAAGTAGCTAGATTGTCACGAGAGCTTACTTCACTTACATCTGCTTCCTCTCGTGACGAATGTGATACATGCCCTACCTTGATTGGTGATATGGAGAAGCTAAGGACTTCATATGATAGTGTGACCTCTGAGCTAGATATTCTTAAGGTGGAGAATGTTAGTCCGTCATTGAACTAGAGATGTCTAGGATTGTTTTCCTTCATCTACCGTTGAGACTACTTCTTGCACCTCATGTGAGGATAAGGACAATGCTTTTAGAGGTCTTTACACTATGCTTCTCGATCCGCCCGAGATTTGTGAAAGTTGCAATAACTTAAAGATGAACTTAAAACAGGCGGATCATAAAATTGTCAATTACAAGCTTTTCTTCTTGAGCCTATTGCTTCATGTGTGAATTGTCCTAAGCTTCTTGCGAACTTGAATCGTCTCCAAACAGCTTTCAAGATATGATTGATCATGATAGGAAGTTGGCTCGGTTTGCTTCTAAGGACCCCGTTAGCTCACCATGCATTAATTGTAACAAACTAAAATCGACTTGATTGCATTGGATGAGAAATGTGTGAAGCTAACTAAGGACCTTCTAGAGAAGCCACCTTGACTTGTAATGTGATTGAGGAGAAGGGAAAAAGCCCGGGATAAGGGTAAGACGCCTAGAGACGCGAACCAACCCGCTAGTAGTAGGAATGTGCCCCAGTCGGTACGTGCGTGCACAAGCCAAACTTTCCTCTCTTGTTGGTTCTTCTTCCGCTCCCTTACCTTCTGCTCTCTTCTTCTCCCCGCCTTCTTGTGCCTCTCTGCTTCGGGAGTGTCGCACTTTATGAACACTCTCGAGAGATTTGTAGGGGCAAGAAGAATCTTAGTCTTATTCTAGACCAATCAAGATTTGCAAATTCAATCAAGGTCTAGGATATGATTTTCGAGAGGATAGAAGGAAGCATCCACCGCCGTGCTCGGACCCATAGCAGCGGTGTGATCGAGGTCAAGCCAAGAACAAGAAAGTTCAATTTAGATCGCGGGCTTTGTCCAAGGGATTTCGGCGACAAGGTGATTTCACTGCAGACTTGACCTCTCGGATGAAGCCATCTCATGCTACTTGACCCCTCGAGGCGGTATCATTGCACCTTCCGCCGAAGGATGGGCATTTGTTTGACCATTGCTTCAAGCGCCAAGATCGCGAAGAGACCGTGTTGAGTCTCTTAGGCGTGTTCGTGGTCGCCCCGGACCTTGAGTGCACCTAAGACCAACACGAGGTCTAAACTTGCTCTTGTTGGTAGTTTTGGGCAACATCGAGGACTTGGTTCTTCCGGGTTTTACTTTTTCGTCCTCATGCTCCCTCCGGTCGTGACTTCCGCCATCCCGAGGGTAGATCTCGTTTCCATCGAGATAGCTACCCGCGGCGTGATCGCGTCTTCCGGTGCTCCGACTCGCTCTCCGTGGCGGTCGGACCCGGCCGACCCTGTGTCGCACATAGACCTTCCGCTTTTTGAGCGACGGAGGCGTGGGGTAGTTAGAGGTCGACCGTGTGTGACTACTTCTTACGCTCGACGTGTGACTCGGTATTGGGTGCCAAAATCTATGTTGATTTATCCCATCTTCGAGACTTTGCTCTCTTGTTGACTCGGGTTCACGGCGAGGAAGGAAAGGTTTGGCTTGTAGACTCGGGTGTTCACGACACATGACCGGAGATTCCGTTGGTTTTCTTCCCTTGCCCGTGCTCGGTGATGAGGCGATCACCTTCGAGACGCCTCTTACAGGCGAGTCATCGCCAAAGGTGCGATCTTGCATTAATGATTCATTTGTTTTAAAAGATGTTGCCTTGGTTAGTAAGTGCGGTACAATTTGCTTTCGGTCTCTCACTTACCGATGGCGATTTCGAGGTGAGTTTTAAGAAAAACAACCGCAAAATTCTTGATTCTTGGTGTAGTCGGTTTATGGATTTCTCGTTTTGGGAGGATCTTTCGTGCTGATTTTTCTGAGTCTTCTAGTGATCCTCTCTGTTGTTTGCTTGCTTCTGAGTCCCGCGATCTTTCCTTCTGGCATAGGAGACTTGGTCATATTGGATTTGATCATTTGACCCGAGTTAGCGACCACGATCTCATTCGTGGTCTCGCCAAACTCAAGATGGTCAAAGATCTTGTTTGCGCTCCATGCCGAAGCGCGGCAAGATGGTTGCCGCTTCTCATCCTCCCATCCACGCACTATGTGAGACCATGTGCGTCACCCCATGGTTGTGATGAGTAATTGACTCTTGATCTAGGAAGATTGAGTTTGGTTTTGAGGTTTGAGTTGGCTCTGCAAAGTCGTAAGTCTTAAGAATGGTCGTGGATCGCCACGACTCGTTGTCCAAGGTCGGGCGTTCGACCACTCGGCCATGCTCGAAGGCCACCGGAAAGTTTACGACCACAGCCGCGGTGGTCGGAAGCCAGCCGAATCCGTCGACCGTTTTGGAACCGGTCGGGCTTGAAAAATGCGTCACGACCATTATGGGCGTGGTCGGAAGTCTTTCGGGTTGTTTACGACCACGCTGCGCCTCTCTCGGTAGATTTGACTGTGGTCGGAACTCTATCGGGATCACTACGACCATGTTACGGCATCCTCGGCAAATTTGTTGTGATCGGGCTGTTTCGACCTCATTGGCGTAGTCGGAAGTCGGTAGGCGTCGTCGACCTATTTGATCGTGGTCGGGAGCGGTAGGACGGCATCTGCCACGTTGGCGCGTGTCGGGAACCGTGAGGTGGCGTGCGACCACGTTGTGGAGTCTACTCGTTGGCCATGGTCGGAGGCCTCGGGGTCATTCGACCACGTTGAGCGCTTGGGAGCTTCGACCACGTTGGGCACTCGGGCCACGACCACGTTGGGGGCTCGGTGGTTCGACCACGTTGGGCGCCTGGCGTTTCGACCACGTTGTGGCGCGTGGGTCTTCGACCACGTTGGGAGATCGGGCGTTCGATCACGTTGGGCTCTCGCTGTTTCGACCACGTTAGCGGATGTCTGACCGTGGTCGATGGAGCTCATTAAAACCGGTCGTGTGGGCACATATGGTGTCCGATTATGATGGGAATCGGTCGGTTGGGTTTCGGTGATGTTGTGGACCTTGTGGACTTATTGGTTCATCATTTTGACAGTCTTGTTGCAATCTATTTTCTGTTGGGCTCGAGTGTCTACGGTTGGTGCAACGAGTGCTCGTATGAGGTCTAGACTTTGTGCGATAAAGTCATAGCGGCTAGTGATGGTCGTAGCTTGTATCGCATGGTCGTACGAGCTTTGTGATGGTCGTGACGACATCTTTGTGGTCGAAGAGCGGGAAGTCTTCGGGGTTTTGACCACTTCTTGTCTTGTCTTCGGGTGGTCGTAGGGGATTTCGACCGGTGTTGTCTTGTGATACTTGTGCCGATTGATGGTGCATGTGTATTGTGCGGTGCTATGTAATGGTTTGCTTATGCGTGTGGTCAGCAGGACTTGAGCTATTTCATGGTGGCGTGGGAGGACCGGACTAGGCACGGGAGGTGTTGAGGTCGAGGCGGTCGGAGGCCAAGAAGATGATCGTGGTGAGGTGGTTGCGGCCGGAGACGAGGAACCGGAGCTGGGCCGCAGAGCCGAGCATGACGGGCAACAACGAGGAGGACCGGGACTAGGCTCGGGAGGAGCCGAGGTCGGGCAGTCGAGGAGGTTGGGTGCGGTCGTGTGCGGCGGAATAGACCGAGACTAGACTGGAAGAGTCGGAGGTCCGACGGTCGGTTGCAGTCTTGGGAGACATGTCTTGGTGAGGCTTAGGAGGTCGGGACTAGACAAGGGAGTTGTTGAGGTCGAGCAGCGTGGAAAAGCCGAAGAGGACGTGTCGTGCAGTGGGGTCGACAAAGATGGACAACAAAGCGGTGGAGGAAGCTTCACGGAAGGCGGAGGGGCATTTTGGAGAAATGTCAAAGCTGGGAAACTGTCCCTCCGGTAAAGCACACGAGAAAAGAAGTGGATTCTGTTGGCACTAACAGGCAAAGTGCGGGTCTGTTGGGATAGCGGGCAAAGCATTTGAGTTAGCGGGCAAAGTGAGTGTTAAAACCCGATGTTAGATGGGGTTTTCGTGTTATCCCAAGATGGACTAATGGATGGATCCATTAGGGTTAGTCTCGGTGTGAGGCTATAAAAGGAGAGGGAGGCAAGTGTTATGTGAGTTGGTCGGCTAGGCCGTGGGCGACCGCCTCTCCTCCCTTGGGAGTGTATCTGTGTGTGTGCTCTAGGGCTAGAGCTTGTCCTCCCGGGGGAGTGGTTGCGAAACCTCCGTGTTATGATTTGAGAGGACTCATCTCTGCACTTGTTAGAGTTTATCTATGAGATGGAGTCCGTGTTTGTGATCCGGGTTGAGAGGTCGTTCTTGAGATGTTTTCATTGATTTATTGCCATCTCTTCATTTTCAGTTCATACGTATTTCCTTTGAGAGTTGGCTTATATTTGATTTGCTCGAGCAGAGAGAATCGGCTCAAGGCAATTTGGCCAGTTCATTCCCGAGAGCAAGGTCGAATCGGAGAAATTTCTGTGTCTCTCGGTCATGCGCCTCCAGTTCTCTGCTTTCAGTTTTGCCGTATTTAGACTTTGCGTCTTCTTTAACTTCGACCGCCTTGAGGAGATCGGTCGAAAGGAAGTCTGACTTGAGAATACAAGTTTCAGTTTGTTTATCTCAAGTTTCTCAACTGGTCTGAACACTTCCTTAGTGGTGAAATCGCTTTCGTTGTTATTTGCTCCGTGGTCGTCGCTCCGACAAAAGTAGTATTCTTGTTTGCTCGTCATTTTCCGATCAAGTATCGACCACGTTCTATTTGCTTCCAAGCACTCGCTTACTCGCCGACCGTCCAATCACGACGTTCGACTTGTTTGTCATTGCTTGCGGTTGGTTCGACCACTCAAGATATAGATCATCTGCTTTCTTTTGCACTGGTTTCCGAGTGCTTGATGGTCGTAGATCTCGTGGCGTGTGCCCCACGGTCACATGAGGTGTCTGCGACCGCAATCGGCTATAGGTGCGAGTCGGTCTTCAACCACGTTGATCGTCGACCATCCCATTGGCTTACGACCACGGCGGTTCCGACCGAGACTCATCTTTCGATCGCCGCCGCTTCACCGTTGGTCATACTTTGTTGGTCGCCGCCGTCCTTTGTCGAGCGGGCCGACAAGCGCAATCTCGATATCGATCACGGTACGCTCGATCACCGGTTTCAACCATGGCGATTACTCTCGGTCTTCACGACCACCGCGGAGAGACTCTGCCGATACTCTCTGCCGATAGCTTTAGACCACGGTTTGATTTCCAATGATTCGTTTCTTTCCTAGATTTCACCACGCCTTTTGACTCTTTTCCTCTCGGTCTTAAACTAAAGATTCCTCTGTTCTCTCCGAGTTTTCCAAAGAACAACCAATCTTCTTCTTCACGACTCTTTAGCTCTTGGAGAAAGATAGGGTTGAATTTTGGGAGAATTTTAAGGCACCATTCACCCCCTCTCTGTTGCCATTTCGGTCCTACAATTGGTATCGAGCAAGGTTGGCTCTGAATTGGATCTTAACCGATCCGGAGCTTGGCAACTAGTAGGGAATCTTGTAAACTTTCCTTTGAATCTTATTAGGGTGTTTTGCCAATAATGTCCTTTGCGACAAGAGGTCGCTTTTCGGTTAGAGGGTGATGTTATTTACAAGAACACGTGGTCGTAAAAAGTTTCCGTTTAGTCACCGTCTGAGGGCGGCACCGAGAGTAGTATTCGTCGACCTTGTGCTTTCCCTTGGCACTTGCGGCTCTCGGTACATTAGTGCATCTTGATATACCACCTTCCCAACCGACGGACGAGAACCGAAAGCAGAGGACAATCTTTAAACTCGTGCATTCTCATCTCGGCCTATATTGTCTTACCTTCCGAGATTGTGAAAATACTTTGAGAAGAGTAGTGCGATGATCTGAGCACTTCATCTTGAGTCCTGTCACCTCTTTCATTTAAGAGGTGGATCTTTCCTTGAGCATAGTTCTATTGTTGATTGCACTTGTGCCTTTTTGATTAGTTGCTTCTGTTCTTGGCTAGTGCATTTCTTGTTGGCTCTTCTCAGTTGGTCCAAGGGACTTCTCTTCCAGAGCAAGAATGGTGCTTTGTCTTTTTGGATCTTGTCTCGATTGTAGACGCTTGCACCATTGCTCATTTTGTGAGAAGGATGGACATCATCAGCATCGTGGACTTGTTTCTTTTGTTGATCTTTGTCACGTCTCGTCTCGAGGAAGGATTTCGCCGTTTCTCAAATGGTGGACCTCGTTCACCTAAACGAGGTGTGCACATCTGGCGAGGAGAAGTTATGAGATGCTTTGGTTGGTTCCTTTCTTGGTGCTTTCAAGAAAGGTATTCACCGCTTCGCTTGTGGGACTCGTTTCACTTGTCGAGTTGTCCATTTGCGGCGTGCCTCAGGGATTGATCTTCTTGCTTGAACCATCCATTGCATCTTGTTTTCTTGCATACTTCTTTTGTGAGTGTGTCAAGTCTTGGGTTCCCAAGCACTTGTCATTTGTAGGTATCCGCACGCGGTTGGAGAACATGTGAATGATTGGGTTCTAGTCTTTTCTTTGATCATGTGACTAGAACATTTGTTGGTTCTCCACTTCATGGCCTCCAAGAGGCATGTACCTTCACGTTTGCGTCTCCACCTACTTTGTGAGCTACTCTATACCTTCATGCCCTTATACTCATGTTTGACCATATTGGCATGTTGTTCTTGTTCATGTGCTCACTTGTACCATCTTGGCATGTTTTCTCTCAATGCTTTCATGTCATGCCTTTATGTGTATCTTTGCTAAGTATCCATGTACCTTGTTGTATTTGTTACATGCTTAAGCTTTGACTTGACTTCATGAGCTAAGTAGAATGTGTGCATTAGAAGTCAAGTATCATCATGACCTTGTGCTCTGTAGTATCTATCATGGTTCACATCTTGCTCCTTATGTTCATTCATCATTATTTATACATGTTAGCATACTTTTCATGATGTTGATTTGCCATGTTGTATGTCTACATGATGTATGCATATGTATGGACGGTATGAGCTTGAGTATATCTTGGATAGTTTCTACGTGTCATGATGTTGCGTTTATTCATGCCTTTGTATCTTTTCTAGTATACATGCTTTTATCCATGCTAGCATATGCTTCTGTGACTATTCCTGTCATCTGCTATGTATGGTAGTGATTCATTGTGATGCTTGTATACCTTGATCTTATTCATTTTGGCATGCAATAAACTGTATGACATCTTGGTAGCGTTAGTCTGTGCGTATGCTTAGATATCATGAGATTTGTGGTTAGGTCACAAGCTTTTTCTAGTATTGGGTGGCTCTAGGCTTCTTGTTCTAGATGCTTTTGATGAGGGCTAGATTGAGCTTGTGGCGGTGCGTGTTCTCATGCGGTTGTAATGCTACCGATTGTGGTCATTTGTCTCGATCTTGGATCCATGCACGTGTATTATTTACCCCAGTACTAGGACACCAAATGTTCCCCTATGTTTAATCCGCAGTTATTAATGAGGGGAGATTGGTACAGCTTTACGACTGCTCCTTTTGTCATTACGACCACGTCGTAGCAACCATGACCACGGACATGACGACCAGGATGCAACTACCACCACAACTTTGGTTTTGTGTTCGACCACCCGAATTGGCCTACGATCATGAGTCAGTACACACATGACCATGAGCCGGACTCAACCACGATCACGACTGGGACTCAACTACAATCGATCCTCGACGCGAGTTCGACCACACCGAACACGACTCCCGACCATTCTCGAGACTCGTCTCGACCACGGTCTAGACCCGGATCAATCGCGACCCGAAATCATCTCGACTATGGTGCGGACTCAATTTGGATTCATCTGCGACCATGGTGAACTCGGACTCGACAACGTCGAAGACATGACTTCGATCGCTTGATGAGGTCTCGAACACATGTACGACCATGTCCAGGACTCATCTACGACCTCGTCCTGGACACATATTCGACCTCGACCACTACAACAACCTCCCGAGCAACTGTAACCGAGGTTTGCTCTCCTGTGATCTTTAGTGTTTTGCTTCCCTCTACTTGGCTTTGCTCTGTTTATCTGTTCTAATGGGAGGAAGAGTCCGATTGGTTAGACAGAACCAGACTCTAGGTGATCTTGTCTCGATCACACTTCTCATCCAAATGGTTCTCTAGGATTATTTACTACCTAGTTTGGGCTTTGGTTCTCTAGGATTCTCTTCTCCTAGATTGGATTTTTCTTGGCCACTAGAGTCTTTTGCATTGACATAGTGTGCTTTTGCCCGTGGTATGAGGTTATAGACTAGAGACCATGAGGATAGGATGTGTTTGGGAATCACCTCCTTGAGCTAGAACCTTCTCTTTGGATTTTGTGCCAAATTTTTGGTTCTTCTCTTTTTGCCTTCTCTAGGGGGAGTTGGATCCTTTCTGTCTATTCGGGCTATGTTTCAGGGGGAGTTCATCTCATGTGCATTCTTTTGTTCAATAGTGCGTCACATTCACATGAATGCCTGTATGCCTTGGAGCCACGAATATTATCTTTATGTGACATGATATCATGATTTATATCTTGCCATGTCTTGTGATAGCTTGATTTATCATGCCCTTCTATGTGTTGCTTAGCTCTTGCCATACTAGCTTAATTAAATGTGAACAACTTGAATCAAATCATGTCTTGTTCAATCTTGTGAATAGTCTGGCTTTAGTGATCCTCTTTTGATTCAGGCCATGTCGAATAGGCTAAGTTGAGCCTTGAATCTGTTTTTGAGATTTAGATTGAGCTAAGTTAGTTCATTAGTGATGCATGAGTTAAGTCTTAACTCTTTGTTCATGAACTAATTCAAGTAAATGCAAAAAGATCTCTTTGTGCGAAAAACCGATCTCACCAATTCTTTCTCATGAGGCGGCTTGCCATTGCACTCGGCATGAACTCGGGGAGTTTTGGATGACCAAGATCACCTCTTTAAGCTTATTGCTTGGAGTGATCGCATAAGGCTTGAGATCTAGCACATGGCTATGAAAACAAAAATTCTTGTGAAAATGGTTGAAACCAACCATGAATTTACGATAAAAGCCAATTGTGCTAATTTTGCTCAGCTACAAGTATTCTACAAGTGGTATCCAAAGTACTACAAGTAGTGAATTACTTGTGATATCTAGTGCTTGAACAAAGTGTCTCATTTTGAACTTATAGCACTCTAAAATTGACTCAACTATAGCTTCGTGGTTCCACTTAGAATATTGACATGGCTTGACTCACGTTTGGATACCTTCTTCTAGACTATAATCTTGAGTGACTCGACATGCTAATCAAACCATTTAATTTAAAGATCATAACTTATTTGGCTTGAGCTTGGCAATACATAGTTTGTTATGATCTAGATAGCATTGTCACCTTTATGGCTTGATATAATTTTCTCGTGAAGTCACTTTCGATAATTTCATGGCTCCCTTTGCTTAAAATGAATTAATTGTAGTCACCCATTTCATTCATGCTCTATGTTTCTTCCTTGCATCTTGATGACTTTATTGCCAAAAGGGGAGAAGGATAGAAAAAGGCATTAAGGGTGCAAAAGGCATTAAAATGGGAGAATGCATCAAGGGATGGGAGAAGGATAAAAGGCATTAAGGGAGAATGCTTGGTCATCTTGCTATGACAATGGTCATGTGCTTCTTGGACCATGAGCAAGATTGTACTTTCGTGTGATTTGGAGGTTCAGAGAAATTTTGATCTTTCTCCGTCTGCTCCATTTCATTACGTGTCAACATGGTCTTGAGTCACTTCTTCATTCTTCTAGACCATGTGTGGCTTTGCATCTCCATCCTTTCTTACGTTCAAAACTAACTCTTCCTCATGCTTTTTCAGTGTTTGTCAATATACTCATCAAGGGGAGATTGTGAGACCATGTGCAGGTCACCCCATGGTTGTGATGAGTAATTGACTCTTGATCTAGGAAGATTGAGTTTGGTTTTTGAGGTTTGAGTTGGCTCTGCAAAGTCGTAAGTCTTAAGAATGGTCAGCAGACTGCTTACGACTACGTTGTCCAAGGTCGGAAGGCGTTTACGACCACTCTGGCCATGCTCGAAGGCCACCGGGAAAGTTTACGACCACCTTCCGCTGGTCGGAAGCCAACCGAATCCGTCGACCGTTTTGGAACCGGTCGGAAGCCGAAAAACATGCGTCACGACCATTATGGGCGTGGTCGAAGTCTTCGGGTTGTTTACGACCACGCTGCGTCTCTCTCAGTAGATTTGACCGTGGTCGAACTCTATCGGGATCACTACGACCATGTTACGGCATCCTCGGCAAATTTGACCGTGATCGGGTCGTTTCGACCTCATTGAGCGTAGTCGGAGTCGGTAGGCGTCGTCGACCTATTTGATCGTGGTCGGGAGCCACCGGACGGCATCGCCACGTTGGCGCCGTATCGGGAACCGTGAGGTAGCGTCGACCACGTTGTGGAGTCTGGCCACGTTGGCCATGGTCGGAGGCCTCGGGGTCATTCGACCACGTTGAGCGGCTTGGGAGCTTCGACCACGTTGGGCACTCTGAGCCACGACCACGTTGGGGGCTCGGTGGTTCGACCACGTTGGGCGCTGGCGTTCGACCACGTTGTGGCGCGTGGGTCTTCGACCACGTTGGGAGATCGGCGTTCGATCACGTTGGGCTCTGTTGTTTCGACCACGTTAGCGGATGTCGACCGTGGTCGATGGAGCTCATTAAAACCGGTCGTGTGGGCACATATGGTGTCCGATTATGATGGGAATCGGTCGGTTGGGTTTCGGTGATGTTGTGGACCTTGTGGACTTATTGGTTCATCATTTTGACGGTCTTGTTGCAATCTATTTTACGTTGGGCTCGAGTGTCTCCGGTTGGTGCAGCGAGTGCTCGTATGAGGTCTAGACTTTGTGCGATAAAGTCATAGCGGCTAGTGATGGTCGTAGCTTGTGTCCGCATGGTCGTAACGAGCTTTGTGATGGTCGTGACGACATCTTTGTGTGGTCGAAGGCGGGGAAGTCTTCCGGGTTTTGACCACTTCTTGTCTTGTGCTTCGGTGGTCGTGGGGATTTCTGACCGGTGTTGTCTTTGTGATACTTGTGCCGATTGATGGTCTCATGTGTATTGTGCGGTGCTATGTAATGGTTTGCTTATCCGTGTGGCTGCGGGACTTGAGCTATTTCATGGTGAGGCGTGGGAGGACCGGGACTAGGCACGGGAGGTGTTGAGGTCCGACGGTCGGAGACGCCAAGATGATCGAGGCGGTGAGGTGGTTGCGGCCGGAGGCGAGGAACCGAGCTGAACCGCCAGAGCCGAGCATGACGGGCAACAACGAGGAGGACCGGGACTAGGCTCGTGGAGGAGCCGAGGTCCGACAGTCGAGAGGTTGGGTGCGGTCGCAGGCGGCGGAATAGACCGAGACTAGACTCGGAAGAGTCGGAGGTCCGATCGGTCGGTTGCAGTCTTGGGAGACATGTCTTGGTGAGGCTTAGGAGGTCGGGACTAGACAAGGGAGTTGTTGAGGTCCGAGCGACGTGGAAAAGCCAAGAGGACGTGTCGTGCAGGTGGGGCGACAAAGATGGACAAGAAAGCGGTGGAGGAAGCTTCCGGAAGGCGGCGGAGGGGCATGCGGAGAAATGTCAAAGCTGCGGGGAAGATGTCCCTCCGGTAAAGCACACGAGAAAAGAAGTGGATTCTTGGCACTAACGGGCAAAGTGCTTGGTCTCATTGGGATAGCAGGCAAAGCATTTGAGTTAGCGGGCAAAGTGAGTGTTAAAACCCGTGTTAGATGGGGTTTCGGGTTATCCCAGTATGGACTAATGGATGGATCCATTAGGGTTAGTCTCAGTGTGAGGCTATAAAAGGAGAGGGAGGCAAGTGTTATGTGAGTTGGTCGGCTAGGCGTGGAGGCAGCCGCCTCCCTCCCTTGGGAGTGTATCTGTGTGTGTGTGCTCTAGGGCTAGAGCTTGTCCTCCTAGGGGGAGTGGTTGCAGAAACCTCCCGTGTTATGATTTGAGAGGACTCATCTCTCTGTACTTGTTAGAGTTTATCTATGAGATGGGTCCGTGTTTGTGATCCGGGTTGAGAGGTCGTTTTGAGATGTTTTCATTGATTTATTTGCCATCTCTTCATTTTCGGTTCATTCATATTTCCTTTGAGAGTTGGCTTATATTTGATTTGCTCGAGCAGAGAATCGGCTCAAGGCAATTTGGCGATTCATTCCCGAGAGCAAGGTCGAATCGGAGAAATTTCGTGTCTCTCGGTCATGCGCCTCAGGTTCTCGCTTTCGGTTTGCCGTATTTAGACTTTCGTCTTCTTTAACTTCGACCGCCTTGAGGAGATCGGTCGAAAGGAAGTCTGACTTGAGAATACAAGTTTTAGTTTGTTTATCTCAAGTTTCTCAACCGGTCTCGAACACTTCCTTAGTGGTCGAAATCGGTTCGTTGTTCGCCGCCCGTGGTCGTCGCTCCGACAAAAGTAGTACTTACTTGCTTGCTCGTCATTTTCCGATCAAGTATCGACCACGTTCTATTTGCTTCAAGCATCGCTCGCCGACCGGTCCAATCACGACGTTCGACTTATTGTCACCGCGGTTGGTTCGACCGATCAAGATATAGATCATCGCTTTCTTTTGCACCGTTTCGAGTGCTTGATGGTCGTAGATCTCGTGTCGTGTGCCCCACGGTCACATGAGGTGTCTGCGACCGCAATCGGCTATAGGTGCGAGTGGGTCTTCAACCACGTTGATCGTCGACCATCCCCATTGGCTTACGACCACGACGGTTCCGACCGCACTCATCTTTCGATCGCCCGCTTCACCGCTGGTCATACTTTGTTGGTGCGCCGCCGTCCTTTGTCGAGCGGGCCGACAAGCGCAATCTCGATATCGATCACGGCGGTCGCTCGATCACCGGTTTCAACCATGGCGATTACTCTACGGTCTTCACGACCATCGCGGAGACTCTGCGATACTCTCTGCCGATAGCTTTAGACCACGGTTTGATTTCCCTGTATCGTTTCTTTCCTAGATTTCACCACGCCTTTTGACTCTTTTCCTCTCGGTCTTAAACTAAAGATTCCTCTGTTCTCTCCGAGTTTTCCAGTGAACAACCAATCTTCTTCTTCACAGCTCTTTAGCTCTTGGAGAAAGATAGGGTTGAATTTTTGGGAGAATTTTTAAGGCACCATTCACCCCCCCCTCTGTTGCCATTTCGGTCCTACATACTATGACCGATGCACCGGGACAGCTGCTCCATATGGATACGGTTGGACCAGCTCGAGTGCAGTCAACAGGAGGGAAGTGGTACGTTCTTGTTGTGGTCGATGACTGTTCGAGGTACTATTGGGTGTTTTCTTAGCCTCAAAGGATGAGACGTTTACACATTTTCGAGGTCTTTTGGTGAGGCTTTCTCGCTGAGCTTCCGGGTGCCTTACGAGCGATCCGCATGACAATGGCACGGAGTTCAAGAACTCCTACTTTGAGAGTTTCTATGATGAGACCGGTGTAGAGCACCGCCTCTCTTCTCCATCGTCCCTCGGCCAGAATGGCGTTGTGGAGAGGAAGAACCGTACCTTGGTCGAGATGGCCAGGACGATGCTTGATGAGTACTCTACACCGCGGAAGTTTTGGGCTGAGGCTATAGCCACCGCGTGCCATGTTTCGAACAGAGTTTTTCTTCGGGCACACTTGCATCGCACTTCTTATGAATTGAGATACGGGCGGCCCAGGTGTTTCCATTTTCGTGTGTTTGGTTGCAAGTGTTTTATTCTCAAGTCCGGGAACCTAGATAAGTTCGAGTCACGTTCTTGTGATGGACTCTTTCTAGGCTACTCGACTTCTTGGCGAACTATAGGGTGCAGGCTGCGAGTCTAGCAAAATGGTAGAAACCTGTGAGGTAACCTTCGATGAGGCCAGTCCGGGGACTAGGCCCGATAGCTTAGGTTCACTAGAGCAGTCCGAGACCATCTTCGTGGATGATGAGGATGATGGAGATGAGGGTTGTCTACCCGATCCAGTCCCTCTTCCACCCCTTGAGGTGCCTTCTTCCACCGCACCTCGAGGTGATCGCCTTACCTTCGCTTCTTCGGAGCTAGTGGCTCTGCTCCTACCCCGCGGAGTAACGAGGTAGAGGCCACTTCTTCATCTCCTCCAGACCTCCAAGACATATCCAAAATCTCATCCTTCCGAAAGTGATGATTGGAGATCTCTTTGAGCGAGTCACACGCTCCAAGTCCGGCGTGTCACTTTTCTCTCCTCCACTCGCCTTCGTAGCTTCCTTTGAGCCCAAAGATATTTGTCATGCTCTCTCTGATGAGTCTTGGGTCAACGCCATGCATGAGGAGCTAGAGAGTTTCGAGAGAAACAAGGTCTGGACGCTTGTTGAGCCCCCTCGAGATCAAAATATCATTGGAACCAAATGGGTGTTCAAGAACAAGCAAAGTGAGGATGGGGTAGTTATTCAAACAAGGCTAGGCTGGGCATGCGGGTACTCCTGTGTTGAGGGTCCGGATTTCGAGGAGACCTTTGCCCTGTAGCTCGTCTTGAGGCCATTAGAATTTCGCTTGCCTTTGCGGCTTCTAAGGGTTTCAAGCTTTACCGATGGACGTCAAGAGTGCCTTTCTCAATGGCTTCATTGAGGAAGAAGTCTATGTCGATGACCTCCGTGTTTCGAGAACCCCAAATACCCTAATCATGTCTACAAGCTTTCCAAAGCGTTGTATGGACTTAAGCAGCCCCTAGAGCTTGGTATGAGAGGCTTAAGTCCTATCTTTTGAGGCATGATTTCGAGATGGGTAAAGTTGACAAGACCTTGTTCATTCGCGGCTTGGCAATGACCTTCCGCTCGCCTAAATTTATGTCGATGACATTATCTTTGGCGGCTCTTCTCATGCTCTAGTTTCACGCCTCTCGGATGTCATGAGCATCGAGTTTGAGATGAGCATGATGGGTGAGTTGACTTTCTTCCTTGGCTTCCAGATCAAGCGAGACTCGGGAGGTACCTTCTTGCATCAAGGCAAGTACACCCGTGACCTCCCGAGACGTTTCGACATGAGTGATGGAAAGCGGTGTCAACTCCGATGGCTTCTACGGCCACACTTGACCCGATGAGGACGGCGAGGCGCTTGATCAAAAATAGTTCAAGTATGATTGGCTCTCTCTTGTACCTCACCGCTCGAGACCGGACATACACTTCTCTGTGTGTCTTTGTGCCCGGTTTGAGCTTCTCCTCACAGATCTCACCGCCAGCGGTGAAGCGCATCTTCGGTACCTTCGAGCTACCATTGACTATGGTATCGGTACTCTTCCTCATCCTGCTCATCCCTTAGAGCCTATTCGGATGCGAGACTTTGCCGTACATAGGATAGATAGGAAGAGCACTTCGGCACCGCCACCATTGGCACTTCTCTCGTTTCTTGGTCTTGAGGAAGCGATCCTGTTGCACGATCCACCGCAGAGGCCGAGTGCGTGTCTGCACCCCGATTCTTTGTAGCCAAGTGCTTTGGATGGTCTCGACTCTGCGGGACTTGGGTTAGCTATCGATCGTGTTCGATCTTTTGCGATAACACGTCTGCGATTAGCATTGCTAAGAACCCGCAGCACTCTCGGACCAAGCACATCGATATCGATATCACTTTCTTCGAGACCATGTAGAGAAGGGTGACATCGTGCTCCGCCAGTGAGAGTGACCACCGGTTGGTCGATATCTTCACCAAGCCTTTGGATAGCTCTAGGTTTTCAGCTCTGCGGGGAGAGCTTGGGGTGGTTTGTCCTTATGGACTGTTGTGAGGGGGAGCTTTGGGCTTTATTGCTTTATCATATTATTTATGCTTCTGTCTCTCTTACTATTGCATCGCTTTTGCGGGTGCATTGGGTTTTAGTCCTTCTAGCATAGGTTAGAGTGTATCTCTTGCTGAGGTGCTTAGACTTCTTGCTCTTATCTTGTGCTTTCAGGATAGCTGTTTCTTATCTCACTAGGTTGAGCTCACTCACTTCTTCTAGGTTCTAGCGAGGGTTGGGCCACCCTCGGGTAGACAGGGTACGTGTTTGCTCTCTAGTGTGTGTTTTACTCGACAGCTGTTGTCCTGGAGTCATTTGGGGTAGATAAGAGTTAGTCTGAGTCATTTGTATTATCTATCTTATCTATGCTTTAAGGACTGCCTGTTTTCGTGTTTTATTTGCCAGCTTCTCATTTTATTGCTTTGGTTTAGGGGGAGTTCATTTGGGAACTTCTAGATTTTAATGATGACATAACTCAACTTAAACTAAAAGTTGTATCTCAAGTTCAGGGGGAGCTGGATTTTCTTCATTTGATTTGTAACATAACTTAATGGAGCCTTGATTATTATCATTTCATGACATGTTTTCATTATATTATATCTTGCCATGATTTATGCTCCATTGCTATTTTGATCATAACTTTATATGTGTAGTCAAGTCTTTGCCATGATAGGTTAATTAAAATACTAAATTTTGACCTAATTCATGTCTTGTTCATATTTGAGACTAGTCAGTTTTGTGTTATCTTTTTATGGTTCTTGCCATGTCAAATAGGTGAGTTGAGTCTTGAATCTTAGTTGAACAATAGATTGAGCTATCTGCTTGATGACACATAAGTTAGTACAATCTATTAAAAGCAAAATATCTCTTTTGTGCGAAAAACCGATCTCACCAATTCCTTCTCATGAGGCCTTGCCATTGCACAAGGCATGAACTCAGGGGAGTTTTGGATGACCAAGATCATTTCCTTAAGCTTCTCGCTTGGAATGATCGCATAAGGCTTGAGGTCTAGCACATGGTGAATAAAAGATGGTTGAAAACAACCATGTGATCTCAAAAGAAAATGTCAAATGTGCTCAATTGCTAAAATGTTCAATGTACTCCAACAATTGTATCATTCTTGAACAAATAGCACTCTAGTTTGCTCAACACTAGCTTCTTGATTCCATTTAGGCGATTGACATGGCTTGCATCATTTGTGGATATCATTAGCTAGACTAAAATCATATTTGACTTGACTTGCTAAGCACTTCAATTAAAATTCAGATTATACCTTATGTTGCTTAGCTTCTCTTTACATACTTAGTCATGATCTTTGTAGCATATTTGTATGTTATGGCTTGATATAATGCATGATGGTCATTTTGGATAATTCTCATGGCTCTACATACTTAAAAATGATCAAATCAGCCTTTCATCCATTTTCATGACTTTTTCTCCTTCCTTCCATCTTGATGGGTTTATTGCCAAAAGGGGGAGAATAGTGGTAGAAAAAGCCACTTTGGGAGCTTTGAGGAAAAATTGTTCTTTCTTTTGCTCCTTCTGTCGACATGGTCATGAGTTTCATTTCTTTCTTTGGACCATGTTGGACTCTTCAAACTCAACTTCATGCTTTTTCTGGGTTTGTCAATATACTCATCAAGGGGGAGATTGAGAGACCATGTGGAGGTCATCCCGTTGTGTATGATGAGTAATTGACATCGGTTTAGTTAAGTCGAGTTTGAGTTGGTTAGTTCGGACCCTGACGTTGCGAGGTGTAACGGGCTTGGTCGGACTTGGTCGAACCTAGTCGTATGAGTTTAGGTTGCATATTTTGATGACTCGACAGGTTTGATCTCTATTTACGCTTTCATGTATCGAGCGGTGCTATTTGACGTGTTTCTTGTCTGTGTGTCTGCAGGGCCGTCGAGGCGGAGTCGTGGCGAGACACGATGGACCGGACTAGGCGCAGGTGGCGCTGAGGTCAGAACGGTCGGGATGTGTCGAAGATGACGTGGACTCGAGGTGGTTGCGAGGTGCGAGGCAAGGAGCGAAAGCTTCCGGAAGGTGCGGGGGGCGAATCGGTAATTCGCAAGGCCGCACAAGCGGGAGACGGCTCCGTTAGGGTTTAGCCGGCGTAACGGGTTGGAGACCCGTTAGCCAAGGGCTATAAATAGAGGTGAGGGGCTGCATACCCCTCAGGACACAATAGAGAGAGTTAGGGTTTTAAGAGTTCATTCCTTGTGTGTTGTGTTCCTCCCAAGAAGCTTGTGAGGCTCTTGGTGTTTTTGAGGATTAAGAGATGGAGAGGATAAGAATTGTTTGATCCTTCATGTAATTTCCTTCTTGTTCTAATGTGATCTATCTCTTTTTATGGTTTACGTTCTTTTCTTTGGTTGATGTTCTTCTCTACATTTATTCATTTCAAGTGAACATCTTGCCAGTGTTATGCTCATCCACATAAGTTTTGTTTTCATCTTGCTTCTCCTCTAATCTATATGAGATACTTTGTTTTGAGTTGATCGGTTATCTTTCTTCCTTTTAGTTTCTCTTGGTTCAATCCTGTTTGGTTTATCTTCTCGATCCAGAACCTCTAGTCTTTTGTTTTGCTTCTTATCTACCGAGATCAACAATTAGCATCAAGAGTGTACTAAAGACTTGTGCTTAAAAAAGGCGATCGGTTTGTTTTGAATCTTTTCTTTACTTGCCGATTCTTGTATTCCTAGCCTTCTTTTCAGTTGTCTGTGATCCGATCAAAGCTTCTTCTTCTGAATTAGTGTCAGCAGCTAGCTGTGATCTTTGAGGACACGGTGCAATTGGCACCCTTGACCGTGAATTCGCCAAGACACATATTCGATTCAAGTTCCTTCTTACGTGTTAGTTTGACTAGCTGTAATCTTTGAGGACAGGATGCGGTTGGCGTACCTTGAGCAGGATTTAGTTTGTTATTTCCTTTTGCCTTTTCAGCTTGGCTATCTTTTGCTTTTGGTTGTTCGGCTAGCGAGTTTTCATTCGATCTTTGCGGTTCTTTCCCATGCGACCAAAGAAGAATAGCATGTGATCCTCATGCCCGAAGCTCACCCGAGAAGAGTATGGGTTGGCTGATTGATTAGTGCCTTTTCTTTTTATTCTCTTGTTGATCTTTGACCATTTTGCATGTAGATCAAACGACATTATTTTCAATTGAAAGTTTCTTGACTACTCTCGATTTATGCTGAATTTTTCGATTATCGCATGCGTTCAAATTTCAGAAAGATTAATTTTAATTCTCTGTGAGGTGCTTTGTTTTGCATCTTTTTGAAAAATAGTGTACGATTTCTCGGGGGCGATTTTAAAAGAGAGCGACATTCACCCCCCTCTGTCGCCATTTCGGTCCTACATACTATTTACTAGCAACCACGGTGACTCTATCGATGCCCACCTCGTGTGGTATGCGAGAGCCATTACCGATGGGGAGGAGGTGCACATCAGCTGGGAATTAGCCGTACTTGTTGCGATGTACCATAGTATGTGTGATGCTTGTCGCAGGACGAGGACGACCACTGTCCTCACATGCTGCCCCTTCCTGCTGCAGCTATGGTTGTTCGAGCGCTTCCCACTCGGACGATCGATACTGCTCGACAGTTGTCCGTACCGCACGAACATGTACCACGGAGGCGCCGTGGACTAGCCAACTGCAGGGTCCCTTTGGTGCCATAGACGGGTACGTACTCTCCTGAATCTTTACTATACGTGTATTACAGGTCATCCTTTGTAATCATTGTTCTGGCTTATAGGCATAGTTGCACACCTACAAGTCCCCTATGTGTACAACAACTTCGTCGAGCACCTCGGCGACCTCCTTTGATGACAACGTCGCCGTTGGGTTGTACTACAGTCGAGATGGCAGACCGTGCCCCCGCCAGGCTCTCGTCATTGTGCTTGCGCGAACAAGCATACTGGCTCACATGGAAAAAGCTCGTCTTCGACGTATTCGTTGAGGAATACACAGTGCATAGGGAGATGCGTCAGTTCAGCCTCCGTCAGGTTGTTCCTATCCCCGTCGGGCACCTGACTCGGTCCACATGTGAGTTACATACAACACATGTCCTTATATTTTTTCAAAGTTATGTTATAATGCCTTCTAATTGCAGTTGTATAGTTTGCAGGCACAATAGGAGGGGTGGTAGCGGGACGAGCTGGGCCACGAAGATGGCGCAATGGATAGTGGAGTGGGCAGAGGCACTCGAGGACTTCGTGCAAGAGGGCACCGCATATGACCCCAGCGCGTACGACGAGTACCTACGCTGGTACGCTCCGTAGACACGTAATAGGCTGGTGCATGTCATTGACCCTCCCCCCGCTCACGTACCATCATCAACCGACATGTACCTCGTGCACTTAGCGTAGAACTTCGCCCTCGCGGTAGGTACACCTATGTTTCAAAGTTTCTGAGTATGGTTACCATAATTACTAGTTTGACGCTTTCATATACTTCTTGCAGATGGACATCACCATCGGGATTATGAGGGACACCAGGTCGATCTTGGATAGGGTCACCCACAATTTAGAGGTGATGCACGATGAGTTGCTGCACATTGTCCATCGGATCTACGCTGCGTCGAGGCATGCCGTCGTCCTTTTGTCGTGTAGGACGCTCCCGGAGGTGTCCACATTGACACGTATGCCGAGACCACCGCGTCTTGTAGCTCAGGTAGGAGGCTCCAGAGGGCCATGTGCACGTGCCTCACCAACGCCTGACGAGGCCGGAGGGTCAGTGTGGGCACATGCCAACACATCGGTGCTGTCATCGTCTGTGAATCCCTACATGGCATCAGTAGGGCAGCACACGTTGTTCGATCAGGGCGGGTACGGCGGTTACGACAATTGGCTGCAAGCCATGCCCCACGTGGAAGATACGCTTAATCTCTTAGGTTTTTTGCGTCAAAATATTGCAGAAATAAACAATACCTATCTTGTAGGTACGGCGCACCAGCAAGGAGTTCAGCTATCTCCCCACGAGGATCTCCCGGGGGACGTGAGCAACTTCCTCGCGGACAACCTGACGAAGGTCAGGAGAGCACGTGAGCCCACACCCACCGAGGTTCTTTCCGGGTCATAGCTTAGTGGTGATCTAGTACCCATGCAGCCTCTAGTGGACTCGACCCCTGAGGCATTAGGTGCACAGTCAGTAGGGCTCATGACCGTCTCACCCTATCGGGGCGTCGACACCCTACGCTGAGGAAGGCCAAGCAGGGCCGTACAGGCGGGCACCGACCAGGTGCGAGATGTGGCGATGACGGAGGAGGTGCTATGGGTGGTGTAGCTGGTGGCATGTAGTGGCTCTTCTCATCCGTGTATGAATTCCCTATTGCATCGCAATATAACTTACCTTCTTACTTACGAATTGTTGTTGGCTCAATCGTCCTCATAAAATTATTCAGAAATTTATCGCACGACAACAATACACGACGATCACATAATACACATAATGTTATTATGAATCTAACAAATTTCGTACCCTTCAGAATATACGAAAATCGCAAACGGATCAACCCACATTATCTACCTTTTTATTTCAAATAAAAAATAACATACAAACAAGATTTGTTAAATATAATACATATAAAAATCGCTATTTACTCATCCACAATTATTTTCATCGGATTAATAAAATAATTATATTATTATTTTAAATCATCCAACCGTTGGGTGACTTAAATTAGTCGATCAATCAAATTGGGTTGCTAGGGTCTTATCGCTCAACCGTTGGGTGATAGGGACTAGTCGCCTAACGTTTGGGCGACTTGGCCACATGTCGCTCAACGGTTGAGCGTCTAGTCTAAGTCGTCCAATCGTGCGACGATATATGATCAAAACTGTAAAAAAATGTAGGTATAATACTGTAATTCAGAATAAAAATAGATTATTTTTTTAAAAAAATCTGTTCAGTGACTTTATCTTGAATTACCGCTCCTCGACTCGTTCTGTTTTTGGTCCCTTGTTTCATGTGGGACAACAGTACTATAGCATTTTCGAAGGGCGACAACAGTACTAGAGCATTTTCTGGTAGTAGTACGTTCGTACGTCCTCAATTGTTGCCGAGAAGTTTGGGTATTTGTAAAGACTAGTACTACAGTGTTAGGTCAAGTTGTATGGTCACGTGATTGCCGCTTTCAAGGATGTGCCACGGGGAGGTGAAGACTAGTGCTACAGTGTTAGGTCAATTTGCTTGTAATTGCAAAATAGATCAATGCCACCGTTTTCATTAATTACTCATTTGGCTGCCTAGAATTGAGTTTGGCTGTCTAGGATTGAATTTAATTCATTTAATTTAGAGTTGAATTTGAATTTAATTCAAGCCAATTCAAAATCAAAGTTTTCTATCTAGATGTCATTTGGAAATTCTACAAGACTATAGGGTCCATCTGTGCACTTACGTTCACCAATGTGCATAAAGTAGTTTCTCTACACGCTAAATTATCTAGAACAAATTTTAGACAGTTTCATGAAAAAATTTACAGTGTGAACACGATGTTGAATTTCAAATACCGAACTTTTACGAAATCATTCTTTACAGGTCTATAGGGGCCACTGTGCACCTAGACCTACCAATATGCACAAATCAGCTTCTCTACATACTAATAAATCATCTCTAATAAATTTCAGTTGATTTCATGAAAAATTTATGGTGTTAATGCGAGATTAAAATTTCAAATACTGAACTTTTACTTAATTTTATATAGTGAATTCTAGATAAATGACATGTATAAGTTAAGAATTATTTCTAGATATATGATGCATGCCGTTTGAAATTGGCTTTACAATTATCAATTCAATTCTAGGTAGTAGCCAACCAGCTACGTCATCAGAATTGAATATCAATTTCACGATTCCAAGGCCAATACGTGAGAACGGATGTACCAATTGCGGAGAAAATATTTCCAGAAAAGAGTTGTTCCCAGAATCTCTGGAAATTGCTAGTTTGATAATTCGATTCATCAATTAATCAAAGACCCAGACTGGAAAAGATCAACGGTTTAATCTGTTAGGTAAGACGAAGAAACATACAATTAAAGCCCTGTTTTGGAATTTCTACGAAGGGTAATGAGAAAATTAAATAGATTTCATGTGCACATAAGATTGCTCTGTATCGTCGATTGGCCCTTCCGGCTGTTAAGTGGTAACTTATATCACCGGTCCCCGTATATATCAATATATGGAACATCAAGAATCGGGAGAGAGACCCAAAATACCAATGCAGAACTGAAAAACAGTAGTTCAGAATGCACTACATAGAATTTTTTGTACGAATAATCTATTTTTTATTTAAAATTATAGAAATATACCCGCAGAATTTTTTTTACAAAAATAGGCATCAGTCGCCCAATGGGAAGGCGACTGGAGCTAATCGCCTAACCAGAGGCCGACAGAATCTCTGTCGCCCTACGCTCGAGCGACCGAAACCAGTCGCCTCTCCATTAAGCGACTTGAAGTGCAGTCGCCTCCCCATTTGGCGACTGCACTTAGTCCCCTATGAATTTTTTAAGTTTTGTCAATTTTGTAGTTTTAAATTGGAAAAAATCTGGTGGAGTTGTAATAAAAGTTTATGTTCATTGTATGTTATACGTGCGTAAATAATTTTAGAAAATTTTTTAGGAACGATTGACCGTAGAATGATCGATACATACAATGGTAAGTGATATTTTGATTTTAGTGAGAATTCGTGTACGTAGAGAACCGATATATCAATATTGTTAAATGGCTTGCTATGTGAATCATTGAATGCGAAAAGACGAGATAATAAACTTATTTGAATAGAAATAAACTTCATAATACAGTTGGGAGTAACTTGCCGCGTACTTTTTTATTACATGCATAACATATAACATCATGTGCAATGTTATTAAGCATGTCATGGATTGGTTGTTATCTCCGTGTGGTTGTTATCACAAGCCATAAAAATATCGTATTTTAACGAACAACAAATACAACTAGTAAGTAAGTAAGCAGAGCAATACTAAGCTATCAGCACAACACCAACTACATTACAGAAAAGGGGACGTAACATAGCAGTTTTACAAATGGTACAGGAAATTTAGCTATAGTCTCCAACAACTCTCGATCGGACATGCATTGCATCGTCTAGTCAGTGTGCCCTTCCGATCAGATCGCTCGCAACGTGCACCAGATGGTCCAGCTTGCGATTTATCTATATCATTTCTAATACACCGGCTCTGTCGCCGACCCTTCCCATCCTTCAGCATGTTAACATATGGAACCTAGGTCCTCGCTGCAATGTCCAAGGTGGCAAAGTTTCTGACCACCCTAAACCCCCGAAGCTTTCCACACTAAGCCTATAGTACCCTCTCCTTAAAGAAATACTCGGACATTAAGTACGAAGGATCCATGCCCACGGTCTCGCATGCAGCGGGGACATGAGAGCAGGGCTTATGTAACAGCTCCAGCTTGTTGCACGTGCAGCTAGGTTTATTTGCATGATCCCCAGGCATACCTCGTGGGTAACAAGGGAACAAGCTGTCCCAAATCCGGCTCTATCATGGAGTAT
Organism: Bonia amplexicaulis; assembly: GCA_036346245.1. Taxonomy (NCBI): domain Eukaryota; kingdom Viridiplantae; phylum Streptophyta; class Magnoliopsida; order Poales; family Poaceae; genus Bonia; species Bonia amplexicaulis. The sequence goes on along the minus strand of CM070750.1, from coordinate 18,013,279 downwards.
CACGTCGAAACGATGCTCCCTATTGCCCATGACCTGAACTGTGTGAAATTGACCCTTCTGTGCCTTCGTCTCCATATACGCCGTAATTTTCGATGAATACAGGGCTCAGGGATTGGCCGCATGAAGTGTGGCACTCGCATACCTCTTCCTGAAGTAGCCGATTGTGCTGTGAAGAACACCTTCCACGATGGCGACAAGGGGCTGAGAATGGAGGCCCCTGAGAACCCAATTGTACACCTCGGCAAGGTTAGTTGTCATTATGCTGTACCTTGCGCCATCCGTGTCGTGTAACAGCGACCACTTCTCTAATGGTTCTCCTTCGATCCACTACGAGAAGCACTTGATGTTTTGTGAGCTCCTCCTTCTTGGACCAGCTGGGTTAGGCTCATCAAGTACTGGCAAGCATTGCGGTTGTGTCGCCCCAGGAATTACCAGCCCCTTGCTCCTCTCTTTGACGTTCTTCCAGGTGTGCTCAGCCAACAACACCCACAAAACATCAAATTTCCTTCGCTGGTTCTGCCTAGCCAGCCTCTTGAATAGCTTCATCAAAGGTTGTTTCGGGAATTGTTTGAAAAAGTTAGCCCCTAAGTGATGAATGCACCATCTGTTCCTCATGTCCGGCCAAGAAAAGGGCTCCTCGGGGTCTTCCTGCAGTTTTTTATAGCCTTTATAATACCGGCGTGGCGATCATGGATTATGCACACACCAGGATGAGTGCCAACAACTCCAACCCTGACATGTCTGAGAAACCACAGCCAGCTCTCATAATTCTCACTTTCCACAAATGTGATGGCCAGCGGAAATATTTGGTTGTTGCCGTCAACGCCTATGGCCATCAGGATCTATCCCTTGCATTTGCCTGTCAAGAAGGTCCCGTCAACTGAGATCACTGGCAGCATGTGCCTGAATGTCTCAATGCAAGCACCAAATGCTAACAAGGCTCTCTGCAACACCGTATATCCTGGTGGATTTGTGGACAGCTTGTCTTGCACGGCGATATACGTTCCCGGGTTTCTTTCCTGCAACACCTTAAGCATACGAGGAAAATTGTCGTACGCCGCCTCGAAAGACCCAAATGTTTTTCCAACACCTTCTGCTTGGCACGCCATGCCTTCGCGTAGCTAATCTTGTACTTGAATTTATTCTCGATAGCTACAACGATATGCGTGGCCTCCATGTCTTTCTTCTCAACTATTTCTCCATACATCAAATTGGCTATAAAGGTGGACGTTAGGTTACGATGCCTCGTCAAAACACTGTTGAGAATGCAAGAGTGTGGCTCCACCTTTGACACAATTCAGTGAGTCTCATACTTAGGTCTACGTACGTGCACCCTCTAAGGACAACTAGCCTGCTCACACTTCACAGTGTACTGCTCCTGGCTTGATTTCACGACACGAAATGTCCGTTGCATTGAAAGGGCCCACAACTTAATGGCATCCTATAGTGCTTCCTTGTCAGCAAACATAGAATGCAACCGAACCTCTATCTCATGATACTCCCACGCTAATTCATGCTCATCATGTGCGGAAACACCTTCAGCGTTAAACCGGTTCCATTCCTGCGGGATAGGAACTTCATCCTCATCGAACTGTCCTCCTCATTGTCTTGTACAACTTCCTCTTCAGCCCATGCCCTCTGGTCATCACAATCCATCTACTGCACGATGTACTCAATATACCCCCCCTTCGTCGGCTTGTCCAGTTCCCTCTGTATGGTTTGACCATTTGTACCTCTCCTCCATGTACCGCATCGGCTTCATCACAAGCAACTTGATCATCTTCGCCAACATATTGCCCGCCCGAGCTGCTAGCACCTCCTGGAGCAAGGGCGGACACATGAGCTTGCACACCTGCTTCTAGTGAGCACGGTTTCACAAGCAGAACACACTCGTATCCACGGCGCCGGCACCCTTGCACAAAGCAATGCACACCAATGTCTTCAACTCCCATCTGATGTCCGTGGGAGACCGCCTCCAAAGCCCTTGCATGACGGCGCTGCACACCTCGGGGTCCAACGAAAAACTCCAGGTTAGCCAATGCAGCACATCTGCAATTCGAGCATTCTCGCCATCCGGAAGTATGAGAGTGACTTACGGAAAACTGCTCAAATCCACACCATTCGGACGTTCACGAATGGTTCCAATACTGTAATACACTCTCAATGTAGTGGCTACTGCCATTGATTATGTCGGCCTGCATATATGTTTCAATTTTGTGACATGTCAAATAACATCGCACAATACTAAACTTTTTATACTAAAAATTGTGCTAAAATTTCTATACTACAAAATATTCCATACTACAAAATGTATACTAAAACTTTTCTATACTAACATTTATATACTAAAAATGTACTAAATTTTCTACATCTACAATTTTTATTAACACTAACATTTCATAAAAATAATACTGCAAATGCAACATAATAAAAAATACCTGAATCTGAGGATCCCAATGGATGTAATAGCTTCCACTCCTCCTTGCTCCCTCACCTCCTCCTCTCCTCCACCTCCTATCCTGTCCTCCTCTCCCTCTCCCTCTCCTCCTCTCCCTCTCCTCCTACTCTCCCTCCTCTCCCTCTTCTCCCTCTCCACCCCCTCCTCTCCCTCTCCTCTTCTCCCTTTCCTCTTCTCCCTCTCCTCTTCTTCCCCTCCTTCCTCTCCTCTTCTTTTCTCCTCTTCTTTCCTTTCTTCTCTGTGCGCGAAATGAGAGAAAAAACACAGGAAGTGGGCGGCGGACGAGCGTGCTGCCTTAAAAACCCTCCTATCTCCTTAGCGTTGGCGACTGCAACGTCAGTCGTCCAACTGTATAGCGACTGAAATCCAGTCGTCCAACGCTCGGGAGATAGCAATAATTCGCCTAACCGTTGCCATATTCCTCACGTTTCGCCTCCCGGTTGTGCAATTAGCTCCAGTTGCCCCCCGTTGGGCGACTGGAGCCTATTTTTGTAAAAAAATTTCCCACGGATATATTTCTATAATTTTAAATAAAAAATAGATTATTCATACAAAAAATTCGCACTACATACGCACGCATAAAGCTATCTGAATTGAAGGGTTTGCCATACATGAATATAGTAGCAAATTAAGTTAAACTCGTAAATTTGGTCACTTGTGTTTGACAAATTTTGCTGATCTGAGCCTACAAAAAGATTTCTCTTATCTGTCCATTGCTGGTTTCCAGTTTGGACTTTGGCTATCTCATCATAATCAGTTCAAGGACAAACCAAAATAAATTAAATGAATGGAGGATGGAGGCACGAGAGCTGGCGGTGATTATTGATTAGGGGATGGACAGAAACGAGGGGGCTGGGCTGCTCAATTGGGCTTTTTTTTTGTGTTTATGATTTATTTTCTGCTGCTTAGCACAATAGTTAGCTATTTTGTACTGTACTTGCTGATGAATTTTTTGGGGTAATTAAACAAAAAAGTTAAAAAAAAACATGTTAGCCCATTACGGAAAATGCAAAGGAAGATAGAAAAAAAGGCAAAAAGCCCAAAAAAACCAAAAGTCAGAAGAAAAAAAAACGAAATTAAGAAGCCAGAAACTAGAAACCAAAAGCCCAACAAAGAAGCCGAAATGAGCAGATACTTTTTAAATAAGATTATTTTCTTTTATTGTATATTTAAGTAAAACTTGAATCTATATGTTAGGATATATATTTTGAATGTATATTTTGAAAAGATTTGACTAAATAATTATAAATTAATAAATAAATTTATATTATTATTTTTTAAAAAATATTTAACCTATTGTTTATCTCCCAGTGAAGTCGGGTCCCATGGGGACCGAGGACGAGGGCATCTTCCCCTAGTAGGCTTAGCGAGGCGGGGCGGAGGGTTCCTAGTGGGGGTCGGGGCAGGGCCACAGGGGCCTCCCCCGGGACCCCTGTCCCGTTGCCACCCCTAGCTAGAGGCAGCGGCTGCCTTTGTTCCAGCACTGGAGATAGGTAGCGTGCCAATGGTGCTCCTACAGACCTTGCCAGCTGTGGGGAGCCAAATTTGATAATCTGAATCTCTTGTGTGTTTCGAGCTAGTCCTTGGATTAATAGCTAGCTTACACAATAACATCGACAGATATCACACACATACATGCAAATAAATAAAATGAGCACTTCATATTACATAAACAACCATAAATAGATCTTATGATCAAGTTTGACATATCGGGCCGTCAACCAAATGAGATTGTTCATAAATAAGTAGCAAAATAGTAAGTAAATCAAAAGAACCTCTATAATCTAGTACATGCAATCAACTGGGGCTAAACCAAGTTTTGGCTTTCGTCTTCCATGTCATAGCTGATAGCACAGATGAATCCATATACAAGGTCTTCACTCCCATCTCTAAAACTAAATATTAAACAACGGTGAGTACAAAAGTACTCAGCAAGTCCCTATAACAGAATGCAACTGTGTGTGTACATGATAGGCTTGTCCAAGTGAGGGTCTTATGGCTTCTTATAGCATAATGCCAATTTGTCAAATATTCTTATTTAGTTAATTTTCAAACCTATAACTTAGCTATTTTTACATTTAAAACCAATATCCATTTTGAGTCAAATTTATCATGAGAAGGAAATCCCTCTGCTTTCATGTCTATTATCACAAGAGCGATATCCCTCTGCTTTCATTTCTATTTTCTGATTTTGGTTATCACAACCATTACCACTTTATTATTTATGTATGAAAACTACGTAAGTGTAACGTTTCTACACTTTTTCCTATTTCGGGGGTGCGGCTATTCGAATAGATTTTAACACTCTGTAGAGATCGTATAGTGGGTAAGATATGGTTAACTCATAATGGTGGTCACTACACGCTTCCATCGGTGTGTGACTGAGAAAATTATAATAAGACTTTTACAATACTTAGGTACGATGCTTACTCCCACTCCAAGGTGAATCCTCAACATTGACGATAATTATCGTTTTCATCCCGAGTTACGCCTCACCCCCAGAATGTTCTCATTCCAGGCTACATTTTCAATGAGGGACCCAATTGTTGGGGAGTCTATGGCACTTCTCGACAAAATCCACAAGGGCAGTGATCGTTACGGGTCACCCCCACCAATCACATCAGAAATTCAGAAATCAACCTACTAATCTACTGCGCAGGATTCACACTGTAACTAAGCAAATTAGTGGGCTAGGTTTGTCTCATAACCAGACTTGTGGTTGCACAATTTGTGTGTAGAAAATATAAGCATAAGAATTCGGTCCTTAAACAACTTAGGCGAAACCATCCAAATACCCAAAGCTAGTATAATCGCTGCATACCTATGTAAGAAAATACACGTGCAATCCCCACACAGCCAATTAAAAAATAACATGTGCAATCCATGCATGGCCAATGCAAAAAGGGCAATCCCTACACCAGTCTCCAACCAACCACTCGCCCGAGTCTCCACCATTTTAGAAAATATTTTTTTGCTTCTAGTGGTAACCCATATTACCATTCGTTATCATGTTTTGAAATTCAATTGGTGATATTTGTATTATACTTTATTTTACCACTAAGACATTTTTAAGCACAAGCATAATCTACTATAGTATGGCCAATGGTGGAGTTATCATTAATTGTAAGTATCCTAGCACAACATGGCAAGGGAATATCAATAATCAAGGAAAGGGGATACTAAGTATCAAGTGCATAGCATAACTAGGTAATCAACCTTTAACATATCATTTTAACAATTATTCATAATAAGCATGCATGTATATTTGAAAGCAAAATATTATCATCTGAAAACTAGGTTCAATATGATCAATTATAGGGACCTACCTTGATCAAATGTGGCTAGTGCGGGGTCTTGTTCATTAGCAATGGAGCATCCAAAGCGTCAAAGTCTACACACGTGAAACTATCCACAATCAATCAAACATTCCAATAAAATTCAAATGAACTCCAAAAATTATGATTTTGATTCTGTTGGAAAGGTTTTGAATTTAGAAACAAAAATTAATAGATTTGGATTTGAAATGAAGAAGCTATGGCCTTCCAAATTTTGAATTGAAATAAAATTGTAGCAATTCAAAAATCTCTGGCAGGTAGGGGGTCAGCTGGATTTTTTCTTTTTGAATTATTTTTCTATAGAAAGTCCTTAGTGGTTGATAGGTGGGGAAGGCCGGGGGTTATTCATTTTCTTTTCCATTTATTTTTCTTAAGGAAATCGTATAGTGGTTGACAGGTGGGGTCCGGGGATTTTATTTATGTTTTCTTTTTATTTTAACTTAGGAAAATGGGTGAGGCTAACGGTAGGGTCATGGCTCACATAGACTGAAAACCTTTCAGTTTCCTGGCTAGTTTCTCAACTTTAAAGTGAATGCAAACCGCTTCTTTACTTTTACTATTAAAAGAGTAGTTTCTCGATAATTAAGGCCAAATGATCCCGTTGTCGTAAACCTCTAGAGGTTGCTCCTCGAATACCCTAGTTGGAGAAACATTGTTCGTGTTACCTGACCAGATGACTGCTTGAAGATTCTATGAACTGGTCCCTGAACCTGATTCCAGGATATTCTTTCCATGTGATGAATAGAACATGTGCTTTATCCACTCCAAACAACATGATGATTTGGCCCTTAGTCTCTGACAACAACTACCATGCAGTTGTTGCCTATGTTCACCTGCCACTAACAACAAATGACAATCAAGCATTATCCCTCTAATAGTAACTACCTCTCCAGCTAGACACTCTGGTTCCACAAGGCATCTTCCCTGGCAGGCAAACATGCATCTCTTCATTATTATTTAAGGCTAGACAAGAGAAGGCCGAAGGGGATCAGGCAATTCACACGTAATCAATTAGTATTAATCCCAGATAAATTGATATCTTATTCAATTCAGTGTAACTAGGGCTAGTCTCATGCATTGTTAAAGGCATTTTGTAGTCAGTTCGTAGCAATAAAGAGTTTTCCTATTCTCTTCAAAAGATTTTAGCCATTTTCCTCATTTTCGTAAGATCAATGACTCGATTCTTTGTCGGGTCTGATAAAAACTGGAAGCAAGGTAGGCTCAAGTAGTGCAGAACGTAGATGAAGCAGCAAAGCGAGTAGTCACACAGATGTGCACTACTAGAAACGTTGTTGCCACCCCTGTGTAGGTCTTCACAACAGCAATAGCACGGAGATACTGGTCCCCTCCTTTGCGGTGCACGCTAAAAAGAAGTGTTGACAAGGTTTAGGTGGCGCAACACAACAGCACAGGTTTACAGGAGGAAGGAGCAAAATAGAGGAAGTAATGATTTTAGGCACCTCTGCTCTGGACATCTTCAAACATATATATATAGATGCAGACTATGAATTGATGTGATTAATCTATTATTTATCCACTAGTAACTGATGCAATTAACTAGCTATTTACCTACTAGTAACTGCTTATCATCAACACCTAATAAAACCTCAAATTTAAACGTTCGAATCTCATTCAAATAAAGAGATATATGGCTCAGCAAAAATAAGTGCGATTTTTCACGCAAAAATACGTGAATATGCGCGTGCGTACGCGTGTGTCTTTGGCTAAAGTTCTCATGCCATCCCAATTCATGTATCACATATATCCATGTGTCACATATTTCAAAGTGTCGCAATGAGTCTATCTTTTAAATTGACTTTCTTTCACTTAGTTAGGCAATATAATACTAAATCATACATAGTTTAAAATTATAGAAAATAAACCTCACACTCATATAGACCTAATTTCTAACACGTTTCCCTGGTAAAAATCGAGCCAGCAATAAGTTTTGCAGATTCCATATTTCCTTGTGTCTCCTGCAGCCCGCTATTCTTAACCGCTGGGGCTATCTCCTAGTGGTAGTCAGCTGGTTAATCGCAAATTTATCAATTTAAAGACGACCCTGTCTACTCAAGCTTATATGTTCTCAAGAGTTTTTTAGGTGAGAGCTAGCTAGCTTAAATGTACTGTACGTGTAATTATGCACTGATAGCTAGCTAGTCCAAACACATCTTTTCTTTGTTATTTAAAAGAAGAAAATGATTGATAGTTCTTTAAAACTAATTATGCACTGATAGCTAGCTAGTCCAAACACATCTTTTCTTTGTTATTTAAAAGAAGAAAACGATTGATGTTCTTTAAAACCCCGAACCGCTTGTCATGTGCTAACAACAGAAGAACTTTGAATAAACTGACATATACTTCTCGTTGTGTTGTCCCTTTTTTCTTATTGAAAGATGCTAGCTTCGGCAAATCCCTTTTTTCGATTAATGCAGGAAATACCAGAAGATTATTTCTTTTATTTAATTGTTGTCCCGTGCCCGTGTGCCGATTTCTTTTTATTTCTGGAAAAGCAACAATGCAAGTTAAATATATAGTAAAAGATTAGAGAGAATTCAGAAAGTAACCTGTTCACCGCTAGCGTCCGTGTGGCCGAATTTTTTCTATTTTAGCTTTTTTTTTGAAAAATATTCACATTTAGATCCCGGTAGTTTTAATTCCGTTTTGGACCCGGGGGTGCGCCGTGACCCACGGCGCCGAGTATCTCGGCGCCACGACCCACGGCGCCGAGTTGCCGAGCCAGCGCCAGGTGGTGGTGGCTGCGTGGACGCCGGCGTGGCGAGAACCTCGGCGCCGTGTGTCGTGGCGCCGAGCTCGGCCCGTAGATCTTGGCGCCGAGCTCCGCACTCTAAACCGCCGAGCCCCGAGCTATTCATTTCTCCGCGTGGCCCGACTCCCGGCCCCGCCTCCCGGCCCCGCCGCCTCCCGGCCGCCCGCCACCCGCCTCCGGCCCCGCCGCCTCGGCGCCTCCCGCCCCGCCTCCCCCCCGCCCGCCCCGCCGCGCCTCCCGGCCGCCCGGCCACCCGCCTCCCGGTGATCGGTGCCACACGATCAAATGTATCATGCATGCACATACATTTGAATGCTCCTCAAACATTCATTTGATAAATTTGTAGTTGCCTACATTGCGATTGCAAGATATGCACAACGAGTAAAAAGCGTGGCAACATGAATCCATTTGTTGTCTCTTGATTTCTTTGTGTAGTTAAGCATAATATTGAGTTTTAGATGTACAATGAAAAATTGCATATACTTATACTCCTCAATTGTCGGTGTTCGTACTAAGAGGTTATTAATCAAAGTTCCACTAGTCCACGAAATAGTTTGGTGGTATGGAAACATGAGAGATTGTTTGTGTTGTAGCCACAATATTGCTTCTATCTTTGCAAATTTTGGCAAAAAGGAGAGAGGTTATTGACCTTTTGCATTGCATTGTGGCGATAAATTTTTCTTGTGCTAACCTGCATGATTAAATCTAAGTTGCCATATGCTCTCGTGGTAATAAAAACTTGCTTGCTAACCATGCATGCATGAGTCGCTTTATTATACTAGGTCTTCTTCCACGACCACATAAGTTGGTATATGTATCTGAGGCTCCGTACTCTTAGGGTTCGAGCATCATAGCCTTGCTTTTCGAATATATATATATATATATATATATATATATATATATATACATATACATACATATATACCGGTGTAAAGGTATTTGTCATTATAAGTTTCCTTGAATTACGGTTCACTAGGGCTGCTTTATTATGATCATGATCCTTTTGTGTACCATGGAATTTGATGCTTCTTCATTTTGGTTGGTTTGAAGGTATTCATCTGTATGAACTAGATGGACAACCTAGTCACCCTATATCATGGAGGCAATGTGACAAGTGATGATTATGGAAATGTTCGATTTGTTGAAATGCAAAGGGTGCCTCTGATATTCAGTGATCGGCCGTCGTTTAGTGAGTTGGTTGCTAGGGCCCGGGAGGAGGTACATTGTCATGCAAACGAGGAGAGCATCACAGTTGAGGGGTTACTTCACTTTGGTTCGAAAGATACAATTCTAAGGCGGTTGATCTTAATTGGTTGTGAAGATCAGTGGGACACATATGTCAAATTGGTTATGAAGACTGAGATCCAATGTTTGGACCTTGTTGTGCGGAAGGTGTCCATTGATCCCACCCTCATGGTTATTCACCGAACTAGGTGATCATGCACCTTTGACCATCCCTTACCGGACCTTGCGGTGGATGTGGAAGAAGTGTCTGAGGTGCCTGAGGTGCCCGATGCTCTATCTGCCCCGAACGAGGGTCAGATTTCTCAACCAGTTCGAGTCGAATGTCGGACTGATGATGTCGTGGCGGCCCCTCAGATCATCCAAGTAAGTGTCGAGCAACTCTTTAGCCTTTTCTCGTCATTCCATTCTTTCGTCTCAATCCCATCGTTTTCGTGCTTATGATGTAGGATACATTGCGATAATGTGGTGCTCCTCCGTTGCTCCATCCGCAACGTTGAAGAAGTCTGTAGGGACTCCAGCGGTGTGGACGTTCAAATTGTGGATGATCCGGAGCCTTACGAGATCGCTAGGGCCGTTGATTCGATGATGACCGCCCTTTGGAGAGCCGACGGAAGTGATATTGAGTGATCGAGCGTTATTGCCTGGCGAGATCCATCGGTTCATGAATTCAGCGATCTTAGGCATTCCCATAAGGCTTATGCAGAAGGAAGGGATGACGAGTTGCTAGATGCTCCTGAGGCCAGGTCAAGCATGACAATTGAGAAGGGCATGGTGTTTGAGGACTTGTCAGCATTGAAAAGGTGGATGCAGGAGTACTCAGTGATTCGAAAAAGGCCATTCAAGGTGAGGCATTCTTATGTGGAGCGGAGGTACAGTTGTGTCGAGAGGAAACATGTCAATGGAGGGTTTGTGCTAGGAAGCGAAGGACACGGAAAGTTCAAGATCACAAGAATCGTTGGCCCACACACTTGTGCCAAGTAGAGCTCAAAGCTGAAGCATCGGCAGCTGACCTCTACCATTATTGCGAAGTCACCGTGTCACATAGTAAAGGGAGAGCCCAATATGAAGGTGAAGACACTAGTGGGATTGTTAAGGAGAAATTTGGATACGAGATAAGGTATGGAAAAGCATGGAGGGCAAAGCAACGATCCGGAAGATGATATATGGGATTGGGAAGATGGGTACTTGCAGTTGCCAGCACTCTTCGTATCTTGTTGGTTAACAAAATGTTGGATGACAGAGGCTAGCGGCTCGGCTACGTCGTGCGGTGGTCGTTGTGGTTGCAACCGCAGCGCGCGAGCAACGTAGAAGTGCCCTCGACACGACTTGTAGACTCGGCGCGCGAGGGTCGTACGGGCGAGCTCGTCCCCACGAGGCGACACTTTCCCGACGAGGGCGAGGGCGAGGTCGGCGGCAGACTTACGATGAGATAGGCCCGTCTCGACTTGTCGACGCTCGCCGACGCAGCCTACACAGCCTCTACCACGCAGACGCCGCCATGAGCCTAGCCGTTACACTCCGTGCACCGGCGCCCTTGCTAAGGGTAAGGGTAAGGCTAGGAGGCGATGTACTTATGTGTAGGCTAGTGGTTGGACCGAGAGGTGTTTGTAATGAACTACTTGTTGTACATATGTGTATATGTTATATTCATGTGATATTTGTGTTCGAATCCGTAGTCCGTACTTTGTGGTTCTATGATTCCTGCGATGAATTTATGTTTCCTGCGATGAATTTATGAATTTATTACGAACGGGTCACGCACTGCCGACAAGAAACAACACATACATTGCACGTACGTAAAATATGTCAACTACTACAGGCAAGAAAGTAAATAGGATATATTACTAACTTAATCACTCTGTCTATATGTCAAGCGAGCCTCGTGGCACCCACATGGAGTGTTGCTCGGGGGTCTCGGACGTGGTGGCCGTCGTGGAAGTGGCACGCACATATGCAACTAGGGTTCGCAGCGACAACATGTGGGATCATAAGAGCTTCCTATGTTGACGATCTCCTCGTTGCCCCTCTCGCGTTGCATCTGTTGGCGGAGGTCGTTGTTATCCTCACTGAGAGTCTCGATCCGGTCCTCCAACTCAATATTCGCGCCATAATGTATCCACATAATAGACAATATACCGTTCATGAGGAGGGTCAATCTGACGGGATAAGTCGCATTTTGCCATCTGCGGGAAAGGACGGTAAACATGGAGGGTCCATAAGCAATAACAAAAAATGTAGTATTACTACTTTCTACCTCAGAGCGTGGGCATCGGAAGAAACGTCGCCCGCCATCGGACGGGGCATCCAGGACCTGCACGACAGCGTACTCATTGTGTCTACATTTCGGCCACGATGGTTGAGCACGCCGCCTTGGTACCAAGCGGTACTGTGCATCGAAGATCTCCCTCCTTTGTAAGGGAAGGTCTTCCTTCGGTGACCCAAATTCGACTGGCCCATCCGCTTCCGACATGATATTTTCACCACGGAAGAGAACGTACTTCGTTGTTCGATTTACAGGGTTCTCTGCGTACAATGCCATGGGACCCCAACCGTGCTATTTATACCGAACGGGAATGACTTACTGCAATGACCACAACTGAGATGGCAGCTTTGCGTAGTGACATGGCAAAGAGGCCGACTTTAGCGATGACATGACAAAAGAGGTCCGGCTTTGCTCGGTGACATGACAAAGAGGCCGGCTGCGCGGTGACATGACAAAGAGCCCGCTTTTGCTCGGTGACATGACAAAGAGGTCGACTTTCGCGGTGACATGACAAAGAGCCCGACTTTGCGCGATGACATGACAAAGAGCCCAGCTTTGCACAAAGGACATGACAAAAGGCGAAAAGGCTACGAACTATGAATTTATTATGAGACTACGAGCTCGAAAAGCCTACAAGCGAACATTTATTGCTACACCGAATCTGGAAAAGCCTACGAGCTTTTCATGCAAAAGACTCGAAGGCTACGAACTATGAATTTATTACGAGACTACGCTCGAAAAGCCTACATAGGAACATTTATTCTTTGAACGGAATCTCAAAAGCGAAAAGATTAAATACGACACCCTCTCCATGGACTATGCCCACTGCACCGCCTAACATGCCTAAATAAAGGCCTCCTATGTCTTCCATACCACATCTCCTCCTCAAGCCATCACAATACTACTACACAACAATGTCTTCACGAGTTCAGACCCATTTGGAGTGCGGAGTGGCATGAGCGCCGGTGCCATTGCGGCTTTAGGACGATGTTGGGAGTCAGACGGATCGAGTACAACGAGCCAAATACTACCGTAGGTTCTTCAAGTGTCCAAACACGGATGGCGACTTCGTGGTAACGACGACAACTAAATCATTTGTTTCGTTATCGTTTTCAACTTGATCCATGACATCTACCACACCACACATAGGCTTGCACGTTCGTCGAATGGGTTGATCGGTGTCGCCGGCATGGCCAAATAACCGGCGTTGGAGGTGGAAAACAAAGGACAATACTTTGTCAAGATGACTCGAGGCTCGCGGGTGGCACGCCAGATGCGCTTTGAGCAAGAGCGCCGCGTGATAGTGGCACAAAACCGTCGAAGGCCAAGGAGGATGCGCTGCAAGCTCGTGAGGCGACTCTCAAGACCAAGAGTGACGGGAAGAATGATGCGTGAGCCATCCTCAGGGCCCAATAGAAAGGGAAAACAACTACGCTACACCCAGTAGACAAAATGTAATAGACCCACGCTATCTACGGTCTATGCAATCCTATTATTATGCATTGTATTGTGTTTGCCTAGTCAGATCGACCGCACTTGAGACTACCTATGACGGTATTACGTGTCGGTGCTTCACTAAACTACAATTTAATAGAGTGCATAATGTTGTCCACCCATGCTTGCTCAAAGAATGTCGCATAATTGATTAGTTTGCATATAGACAAGAAGCAAAATCATGTCTACTCAGTTCAAAATTGTAAATCATTACATGCAAAGTAATATTAAAAATAGATAAACAATAATAGACAAATATGTGAAGAGAGCAATCTGGTGATTTTCTTTATTGATATGACTTGATGTACAAAATAGATAGCATCTCTCCTATATTTATAGTCAACTAACCTAAAGAATCTTTCGATATCGCTCACATCTCTTTTGGAGCGAAGTTGAAACCACGGGGCCCACCGGGGTTGATCGCACCCCTAAGGGGTGCGGTTATCTAACACTCCCCTTGGGTGGATACCGTGACATACACATGCCTCATCCAGAGTTACTTCCAAAAACCTAGTGGAAAAAAGTAATGGAGAAAAGAGTATATTGCACACGCAAGATATATTGCACTAACTGCCTCGTTAAAAACTTTCATGAGAAAACTTCTAGTAAAAACTCACTAAGAGAAAAAAAAAGTACAACCTTTTGATCTCTATGATCACATTTAATCTTCAAGATTAAAGAAAAGGTATTGATCTTTAGGACGATTAACATATGGGTTACTTATTCAGGGAAGTTTACATGCCTTTGGATCATGAGTGGAGCGGCGGCGGCTACTGAATTTGTGACTCGGCGCCGGGACCCACGGCCGAGCTCGCGCCGAGACCTCTTACTGTTGAGCTCGGCGCCACGACCCACGCGCCGAGGTTCTGCCATCGTCGGCGCCACGCAGCCACCCACGGGCGCGGGCTCGGCAACTTCGGCCAGCCGTGGTAGTGGCCGAGATGTGCTACCTCGGCGCCGTGGGTCACGGCGCCGACCCCTGGGTCCAAAACGGAATTAAAACTACGGGGGTCTAAATGTGAATATTTTTCAAAAAGGCTAAAATAGAAAAATTCGGTCCGTGTGGACGTGAACACAGATTGCATCCCTGTTCCTCTCGCTACTTCTGCCCTGTTCATCTTGCTCTCACTTATCTCCACTTCCTCTCTTGAATTTTTTTATTAATTAATCTTTTTAAAATTATTTTAAAGTTAATATCTCGTGAACTTTATTTCTAATTATGATACCTTTGGTCACGCCACCACCTGTGACGTGGCCAAACTGTACTGTAACGCCACATACCACGGCGTGATAAAATATACCACGCAAGCCCACGTCCACTTGTTGTGCCAACGTGAAGGTTTGCGTCACAGTAGTCACGCCAGATCCCATGGCGTGACAATCCTGCCTTGTCATGCCTTGATATGTGGCGTGACATGGCCTACCGTGTTTCACTTTTGCATACGTAATTGCAGTTGGTTTGTAAATTAAGAATCGAGGTAATGGTTGAATTTAGTTCGGACTTTATTTGTGGATTTGGAACCTTAGGATTTGGTGGTAAGATGGTAACAAATGGACTTCCTTTTGACAGCTCAAAAACAATTGAAGTTACGGTGATACATAACACCATGTACATGTAACATTTAACAATCTATAACTTAAAAATAGATAATCTATCTGTGAACCAAATATAACACAATCCTTTTAACTGAAATTAAATACATATATGGATTGATAATCTTTTTGTGGATTGATAACCTTTGACACTTCAGCGTATATGTCCATCACAAACACCTACACAATATTTTCAGGCCGTGTCCCAGAAGTGATACATACGGAATCCTGGAGAAAATGACTAATATGTGGACTATGTAGTACAATATGAGGCACAACGGTGGACATATGCTAGACAGTACTGCTGATAAAAGATGCGTAGACATCCTACTGGAATGATAGGTGGTGCTCTTCGTCACTTTGTGGTCGTAGACCATTTCGTGCCTACTTCCAGAACTCATTTTTCATATTATTGGATGTCTTGCTATGCAAAGAATTAAATGTCAAAAGACGACGAGATTTGAAGTTGCGAATTAAAATAGACTTTATAATAAATCTGGCGCACAGGGTTTGGTTACGTGCATAAGAAACAACATCATGCATGATGCAACAAACTGAAGTACTCCTATGATACATGTGTGCATTTTTGGAACGGAAATAAATTCGACCTTCGAGGACTAGTTTAGAATGGTCTGACCTGCTGCATGGACTATGGTCATTTTTTCTTCCTTGCGAGCTCAGTGTTGGACTCCTAGCCGGCCTCTTTGGCCTTGGCCGCCATTGCCCTCTTTTTCTCGCGCTCCCTCTCGTGAGCCTCGCTCTCCTTGCGCCTGCACGTCTCGAAATGAGCTTTTGTCTCCTGTTGTATATGCTCGTTTTGCTCGTCGTTGCGGCGCTCCTCCTCCCAAATCTCGCAGCCCCTTGCAAAAGATGGAAAGCAGATTCTAGTTTGTCTGTGTTACCATTCACCACATTCAAATTGCTTGGCAAATCCTCTACAACGATTCTCCTCTGCACTGCCACTTCCAATCACCGGACCTAAGATGCGAGCACAAGATCCTTGTACGTGTCCCAATCATTGTCAGATAAGATGGCACTAAACAGCATGCATCTTACAACCCACACCAGGATCATATCGTCCATGTAGTCTGGCAATGACCCTAGGCTCATCCCATCCAAAATTCGACTTAATCCTAGTCAGAAGAGTTTGAAAGTTAGGTGATTCGTGAAACAAAAGAATGGTCACTTCCATGCCACCAAAGTCGACATCACTACCCATTTGGCAAATCGGTACATATTTATCCATCTACATCCGACAAAATATTGCAAAGTACCAAAACAGAAAAATAGCACTGGAGAGAGATGATCATCGATTATTACCTCCACCGGTTCAAAGATGCAAGTGGGGAGGAGGATGGTGCAGGAGGAGGCGACTGTGTGCAAGAAGAAGGCCACCACTGGGAGGTCGACGTGGATTGAAGGCAGGCGGCGGAGGAGGAGGGCGGTGCGCATAGGGCAAAGGACGCCACCGGGAGGTCGATGTGGAGGGGTCCAGCGGTCGGGGAGGACGAGGCCTGAGGAATCCCGGCGGCGGTGATGATGGATTTGGGGGAGGAGAGACGAAGCTTCTAGAGGAAGAGAACGTGGGGAAAAATAGGAACTAGAGTGGCGGTCGCACTTAAGTCACCCTCTGTCACACCAAGTCTCGTGGCGTGACCATATGCTTGTCACGCCATGAGTTATGGCGCGACAGATACCACGCAAGCCATCCATGCTGGCATGGCGCGCGGCCGAGGACTTGTGTGGCAGCTTTAGCCACGCCTCGGAGGTGGCGTGACAGAACGTTTTGGTCATACCATAGGTGGTGGCGTGACCAAAAGGGTCAGAACTGGAAATAAAGTTCGCGAAGGATTAACTTTAAAATATTAATAAAAGGATTAAATAATAAAAATTATCTTCTCTTTTATGAGTTTTATCTTATCCCAGTGTAGCGTGTGCTCTCTAGATCATCTCAGTTATTTGAATTTTATCTTATAACCGTACTTGTTGTTATAACCGTACTTGTTGTTATAAGAAAATGCATACGCACACACGTGAATGCGCCTTGATCTTAAGAAATTCTTACTAAGCACACTGGTACTCGCATAAAATATGGGTATCAGAATTTAAACTCTAATAATAGATAGAGGCATACACCATCACTTCACTAAAAAGGTTCACTTCACTAAAAAGGTGGTTTCTAACTAACCGAAACCTTTTGCTTTGACAAGGAGGAAATTTTTGTCCCTCCCGTTATTGAATTTGCACATTGTTGTGGGTAGGTGTCCAACTCACTTTACATGGATATATACCACCTAAAAAATAATTTGGAAAATGACTCAAGAACAGCGCCACCGGCGTGGTGCATGGCACAGTTGAAAGTGGCAAACGATTACGTTGCCCCTGCTGATTTTCCAAAACTGACGAGAATATCCTTGGTTGTTAGGGTAGGAAACGGTAACGGATATTCATATCCGAGAAAACGCGAATATGGTAAATAAAATTTATATTCAAAAATATTCATATTCGTATTTGAGAATATTCCTATCCGTATTTGAAAATATTTGTATTCGTATTCGCATCTGTATTCAAGAATATTCGTATTCGTATTCGAGACTATTTGATTCGTATTCGATCCGTTTCCGAAACCCAGGAAAAACCCGGACGAATTTTGTGATTCGAAATTGAATTTGGAAGGTTTGAAACTGGTAACCGTCAAAAGTTGGCAAAACCACTGGAAATTTGTTCTACCGAGATTTGTTATAAAGTTGTAGAAGGATATTGTATTCGACCGAATTAAGTACATATTCAATTCGAATACGTTTCCGTTACAACATTCGATTCGTATTCGTATTCGAAAATATTTGAATTCATATTTATTTTAAAAATATAAATTTGTATTCGTATTTGAGACTATTCAACCGTATTCAATTTGTTTCTATCCTTATCCTTATTAGTTATACAGGTTAACTGTGCGGCATTTTTGTCATTTTGTAAAACATTGGCAAGCAAAGTGTCATTTTCCAACGGTCTCCCACTTTTCTGTGTTACTCAAAGGTGGCACAGTTCTAGCGAACCTTCCGTACCATCCGTGTTGTAAAATTTCTATTGCAATGCTTATGCATGGACGTGTTGGTTGGCCTCATAAATGGCTAGGCCAAACGGCTATCTGCCTATACGTCCTTCGTGAATCGAAAGCGATTGATGGCTCATTGCAACCTCCAACTCCTTGTTTCGCGATCCAGGCATTTCTTTGCGTAAGCACGTAGCACACCATAAAATATTACTGGCAAATGAATATTTTCCCTACGATTTGTCTGAAAGACCAGAAGATGCGATTTCACATTGTGTCACACTGCCCGAGTCTGAAGGAAACTAAAGCAATTGATGGCTCATTGCAACCTCTAACTCCTTGTTTTGCGATCCACGTACTTCTTTGCTTAAGATCATACATAATAGTATGATATTAGTTGTTTATAAATCTCATCGCATAAGATATGAGATAATATAGAGAAGAGAAAATAAGCATAGATAATTAGATCATCTCTTATATAGTAGTTGACTATAACATGGTAAACAAGATATATTGTATCATGGAGAAACTGTAGAGATACAAAAAGATATCATATTATATACGCTGTCTTTAGTAACATCTATAAATGACATAGAAAATATTATACAGCAGTTATTTATATCATTATATATACTAAGCACGTTGTACGTCAGAATATATTACTGACAATGAATATTTTCCCTACGATTTGTCTGAAAGACCACAAGATGCGATTTCAGTCACACTGCTCGAGTCCCTGTCTTGGACTTAATGCAGGAGTACCAGCAGCTGGCTTGTGCTTGGCTTGCAAACCTATCCGGCCGAATGACCTTGAAGCTAAAGCAGTAGCATGGCCACGAGAACAACGTCAATGATATCAACCATATTAGTGCGCATAGTTCTATTATACTAGTGTAAAATCTACAGAGAGAGCAAAATGCTCATTCGCATGCTGTTATAACTTCTAAGTTCTAACTTTTTTTTTACTTTTTATCTGATGAATAATTAGATATGATCATACTGGGTACTTTCCTCTACCTGTTTTTGCATTCTTGTTTTTATGCTTGTACACATTTTCTACACACATCGTTTCCAATCTTGCAATTTAGTGTTCAGTATTGTTTTTCACAATGGAAGCAAGTGTCCAAAACTCCAAATAAAAATGAAACCAAAACTCCAAATAAAAATGAACGATATAGTTTAATGTTCAATCTTACTGTTTGTTGTAATAATTAGTGTGAGCGCCATTAGCGCAACTGTTTTAGGGGTTTATAGAGAGGATAGTTCAACTATTACTACTAGGTCTAGGCAAGTGTTTCGGCGTGTAGGGTGTAGGGTTCCTCCAAAGGACCAATCAATATATCTATTATATTATTAAAGCAATAGAAAAAAGCTATCAAATTCGCTCTCAAGCAGAAAAAACTACCACGTTAATCAATAAAAAAGAGAAAGATCTACACTATCAATCGTGGTAGATCCATATGTAGAATCAAGGATAAACGACTAGAGAGGGGTTAATAGGAGATTCTAAAAATTTTTGCCTACTAAAAATAATTACGACAATTTAGGTAGGCAAGATTTTAAATCAATTCAAACCTACACAATTCTAGTATAGCTAAGGCACCACAAGCATAAGTCTCTATAAATATATCTCTAGCATAAGTAAATAAAACAATCTTAGCAATCACAAACATAGAAATATAAGTGCGGAATGTAGAAGTAAAGAAATAACCACAAGATGACTTGAGAAGTTTTTCCCGTGGTATCGGAGACTTATCGGTCTTCACTAGTCCACATTGAGGAAATCCCAATCGACTTGGACCGCCTCCACGAATTAAGCTTCAACTCCTCAATCCACTAGTTGTTGCTCTTCCTCCGCTCTGGAGATGATGAGCACCAAACTACTCACAAATTGGCGGCGGGCCTCTTCACAATCTCCTTGAAGAGGTCATCTCGCAATTTCCCGCCAAGCAGTCTAAGTGCCGACAAACATCAAGAGTAATAAACTAAGCTTCGCTTAACGGTGATTAAGTGCCAAAGAATCAACCTAAGATGAATGCACTTGATTTTGGCCCAACTACCTTAAATGAATGTAACATGAGTAAATAAGGTGTAGAGTGAATGCTCTATACTCAATGATGTTGCAATAAAGTGTCTATTATTCGTCCTTGAGCAGGTGGGGGAGCATTTATACCCCACCAACTAAATCTAGCCGTTACAAGGAGTTTTTCGAATTTATCAAGGCGAGCGAAAATACCGCAGTATAAAGTCCGGTACTACCGCACCTGTTCTGACACAATAGTAACGACTATTTCAGAGCTTTTGAACTACTCATTGAAATGCGGCTCAGTACTACGGCTGCTTTGTAATCGCGATAGTTCCGATTTCTGGCACGGTACTTCCGTTTGTCTTGGGGGCCAAATCTTGGTGCTCTCTGGAAAAAATGTACCTCCTGGATTTTCAGAGCTTCCGAGTTCCGGTAGTACCGCTCAGGAGTTGCGGTCCAACCGCTCTATAGTAGTTATGTCGTTCAAACTTCGATACTTCCATTTTCCAGATAAACAAATATGATTCAAATGGTATTTTCGGAGCTTCCGAGTTGCGGAAGTGCCACCGTGTAAACTCTGGTGCTACCGATTTTCCTGACAGTGCACAGTTGGCTATCAATTTTAGTTTTAAGTGCATTCATGGTCCTAAATTTATCTGAGTGGCACAAGAACATGTTGTCAAGCTACTAGCCATCATCTCTCTTAACAGTATGGTGTTTACCCTATAATCCGGTCTTCCATCTTTTCTCCTAAGACCGATAAAACAAAAAGGGATCCTGACTACTTTTACCTTTGTCTTGAGCCACATTGATCTTCATATTGACCCTTAGAATGCATCTCACATTTGTCATCGGGACTAAACCTTCAAATACACAATAAACATGTTAGTCCCATATTCACATAATGTCATTAATTACCAAAACTACTTTTAAGAGTCTAGATGTTTTGACCATATTATAACGGTATAGATTCAAAGAAATAGTTTATGTCAACTACAATCTATAAAAACCTAAATTTTACAATAAAAATAAAATAAAATTTGCAATTTGATTTTCATACGAATTCCTAAGTAAATTGTTAAATAAATATAATTCTGAATAAAACAAAATAAAATTAACAATTTAATTTTCAAATTCTAAAGTACCTAAATAACTGTAATTCAGAATAAAAATTTACAATTGTATTTGTATACAAATTCCAACAAAAAGTAATTAAAAAGTCAGAATAAAAATAAAATAAATTTTGCAATTTGATTTTCATATAAATTCCAAAGTAAAATATCTAGATAATAACAATTTTATTTCCATACAAATTCCAAAGTAAATTATTTACATAAATATACTTCAAAATAAAAATAAAATAAAAGTAATTTGATTTTGATACAAATTCTAAAGTAAAATTCCTAAATAATTGTAATACAGAGTAAAAGTAAATAAAAATTAGCAATTGGATTTATAATTTGATTTCCATATGAATTCCAAAATACAATCCCTAAATTACTAAAATTTAAAATAAATTAAATAAAATTAGCAATTTGGTTTGTGTATGAAGTCTAATAAAAAATAACTAAAATTTGAGGATAGCACGAATGGTGTTAGATGAGACCACAAAAGAGTGCAATGGCGTTGATCCGTCTTACAAGAAGAAATTGTTCCACAGGGAAGCGAAGAGTCTAGGTAGTGTTGGCTGAGATGAAGACAATGTCGTCCTGCTCACCTTAGCCATTCGACAAGAACAATGTCATGTTGCTCATTGGAGCCGTTGAAGAGAAAGGCTAGAGTTGAATGAGCTATGGACTATGATAATAAATTGTGAGCGTCAGCATTGAAAAAGTCAGTGGCCAAAGAAACTCAATGATGGGAAAGCTGTGGCGGAGAGGAGATAAAATTTTGCATTTAAGACTAGCTATGGACAACACGAGGCCATTGGGTAGTTAGGAGCATGCCATCGCCAGTGATGGACACGATGTCATTTGTGATGGTGAGAAGGTTCTTTGTATCGTTACACAACAACTAAAGTAGACATACTGACATTAGTGAAGATGGAAGGTCGCCGTGATTAGTGAGGAAGCCACATCATTGAGTTGGCTAACATCATAGAAGAGGAGCGACTAACGCGAGAGAATAGGACATCAAGTATGTATAACATCATGCATGTGTACATACAAACATGCATTTATACAAATAGAAGCACGTGAGTGCAGAAGCGGAGGGGAAAGAGCTCAAAGTAGAGATGACACGACTGTAGGGAATAAGCTCGATGCTACCAGAGAGAGTGTGATAGGTGTCCCCAACAGGGATCGATGACCGCTGTATGTGTATGTGTTTTTGATGTTGCAACAATAAGCTTAAGAAATACTTAGGAGAAGTAGGAGATAATTATATGGTAAAGTATTATGTTGAAAAATGTAGCATCTGAGAGGGATTAATCAAGAATTTGGCTTGCTATTGAAGGTCGAAGTTAGAAAAGCTATTGTAGTGAGAAGAGATAGAAGACACACAATTTGGTGGGGTAGCCAGCCGCCATGTGAGAGAGAGAAGTTCAAGAGATCACCCATGGTGCATCAGTATATGTGTGAGCAAGACACTCTAATACCATATAAACTAATAAGATAATTTACGACACACACATGGAGGAATACATGTGCTCGCATACATGTGCTTGCATATATTTTAGAAAAGAGTAACTAATGGATAAAGAATATGGGTATTCAGCTATATGATCCATACATGATGGAGAGTTGTTACATTTCTAAGAACCCAATAACTTATTATGCTCAATGATTTTTTAATCAAATGTCATACTTCAATTACATTACTTAGTTTTATTTTCCTTCAAGCTTCTATATTTGTCATTTTCTAATGTTTAATGTTTATGATGTCTTCAAATTTTAAATAGCCTACAAGTTACGTAAATATATTCTCAAGTGTCTAAATTATATCACTTGATACTACAAACTTTGAAATAAATTTAGCCATGTAAATGCGTGAACCACCTTGCTAGTTCTATATAACTGTACTTCTTTTTTCTTTTAATTTTTCATTTTATTTTGGTGCCTCAGCCGACCGACTTAACGTAATTATTCTGGAACGTGGGTTGCACACCTTATTCATATTCCTATTTATACATAACATTCTTATGTGGAAGACGTATTGAGTGCATCATAAATATATATCTACTGTTCTCCCATACTCCTCGTCGAAAACATTATTCAAATTGCAAATGCTCGTGTGTGGAACCTCTATCTACTTGTTTCACGTGGTGCTACTATATATGAACATATATATCCTATGAAAATAACCGAAGTGTTGCAAATACCATAAAAATTGGGCTAGAAGTTTTCAAAAATTCTGAACAAATTGCTTGAGAGACGGTGGATCATGTTATGCAGCCACACAAAATTTCAAGATTAAACTCAATTGCATTTGCAAGATAAAAAAAAGACAAATACTTAGTGAGTTGTGTATAACCAATATTCACTAAGTATTCGTCTTTTTCATATCTCTCAAACGAGATTGAGTTCGCTATTTAAATTTTGTGGTGACGTATAGCATTACCTCCCCTAACTATGGTAATATTTTCATAAATTTTTAAAACTTCTAATCTAATTTTTACTGTATTTGCAACACTTGGAGCATTTTCACATAATACACCCTTCTTTCTTATGCTTTGTCGGTAACACCACAAGGAGGTCACTGTATTGTCATAAAGGATGCCCCCAGTACCACCAAGGAGGTCGCTATATTGTCATAAAGGATGCCCTCACTGAGTCCCTGCCTTAGATAAAAGCAGGAATACCAGCAGAGTGGCGTCTGAACCTATCCCAATCAAATACACTGGCTATTTTCATTTGGAAAGCCTAGTGTAAGAGCTAATGTGGCCACGAAAATGACGTCAATGGCATCGACCATACATTGTAAAATCTGCAAATAAAAATTCTGATGCACGTGCTCTTCTAACTATCTTGTGTTTATACGTGGCTGCATATCCGGTATGAAAGGGGAATTCGGTGCTAATGTGTAAGATACGATCTTGACCATCGGATTCAGCTTGGGTGGTCCAGATCAAAGCAGGTGGGAACCCCAACTCATACCATTTTGCGAGACGAAGCCTCATTGTTTGAGCGGCCGGATGCGCCTTTAAATAAGACGGATGGCAGCTTATGGTTATTAGCTTGGGACCTTGAGCTTAGCTGAAGGGGTAGGGGTGGAAAACGGTAACGAGTAATTTGTTTTATTTGATATTTGTATTCAAGAAAACGCGAATATGATAAGTAAAATTCATATAAAAAATATTCGTATTCGAGAATATTCGTATCTACATTCATATTTGAGACTATTCGATCCGTTCTAGAACCCATGAAAAATCCGTACGAATTTTGTGACTAAAAATTTGAATTTAGACAGTTTAAAACCAGTAACCGGTCAAAAACCGCTGAAAATCGGCAAACCCGCTAGGAATCTGTTTTATCCGATATTCGTATCCGAGAAAATCCGTATTCGTATTCGAGAATATTCGTATCCGTATTTGAAAATATTCAAATTCATATTTATTTTAAAAATATAAATTTATATTAGTATTTGAGACTATTCGATTGTATTCGTTCCGTTCCAACCCTTACGAATGGGCACTGGTTCCAATCCTAATCGTACCGTTGCTTTGTGCTACAGTACCAGGTTTGTTTTCTTTCTTTTCATCCTCTCATTTTCTATATGTACTTATGCTTTTAATACTTGATGTTTAGTGCTTAATTTAGAGAATCAAAGCATGTCCAACTGTAGAAATAGAAACAGAGGCCACCTCAATAGTTAAGGCCGTTCTTAGGTGTCACTTCCTTCGTTCATTTTTTACTCATTTTTTCAACTTTTTACGATATTTGAAATGTAATTTTTACCGTTACTTGTAACTTTAGGTTGAGATATATTAATAAAATTATAATTTTATAAAAATATTTTTAATACAATAATTTTTATATAACCAATTTAAATTGTTTTTATATAGTTTTATATAATTAAGAACGGAGAAGTATAACCAATGTGAGTGCCCTTAGTTTAGTTTTTTTTATTACACATACACACACCACATACATATGAGTACGTCCTCTTAGCTATGTAGCACGGACACGTGGCAAAACAGCCGTGTCCGTGTCCGACACCGTGTCGGACACGGATACGACACGGACACGTCTTCGACACGTGTCGGAGACGTGTCGGCTGATTTAGAATTAATTTTAATTAGTAAAATTCTCGACACGTGTCGGACACACTAAATATATGAGTCGGACACGGCTGGACACGGCCGGCCCGAACACGACCGGCCCGCTCCGCGCCTCGCCGCCACCCGTGGGCTTCCTCCCCAGCGCCGCGGCTTCTTCCCGTGAGCCGGATTAGTCCCAGCGCCGCCGCTTCCTCGCCAAGCGCGCTGCTTCTTCCCCATGCCGGCTTCTTCCCAGCACGCCGGCTTCTTCCCAAGCGCCGTTCGTTGGCTTCCTCCCCAGCGCCTTGGCTTTCTTCCCAGCGCGGCCGGTTAAATCGTAGCGCACCGACTTCTTCCCCAAGCATGTGGAAATATAGAAAATAATACATATATATATATAATTTATTTATTATTTAAATATATATAGGCGTGTCGCCGTGTCGATCTTTTGGAAAAGCGACAATTTACGTATGGGTGTCGGTAATGGTAATCGTGTCGACGTATCCGTGTCCGTGCTACATAGCCTCTTAGTACACTCCTAGATAGATATAAACATGTGCGCAATAGATAGGCATTAGGATTTAAATCTTAATGGATAAAATCATACACCTACAACTTCATCACCCATCAAAATGTGATTCCCACAATTAGTTTAGTTATTGTAATCTAGGTAAGTTTTAACATGCATGTACGTCGCAGTGTGAAAAATCCACGGGTTTTCTAGAGAGGATTAGCTCAGGAGTCCAGTTATTTACTGCTTACTATAACAAATTAAGGATTCAATATTGGGTGGCTCTGTTCTTGCTATCTATCTATTCGAAGAACAAAAGGCATACTAGCTACATGTCTTGTCTAGCGCTTTCCATGTGATCACAGCTCACAGTTTCACACTTGGGGGTTGGCGGTCGTCGGTGGCCGTTGGAGAAGACAGCGGGAGGTCGAGCTTGGACGGGGCGGCCGGCCGCTCGCGCACGGGACACGGGCCGCTCGCGCACGGATTTCTCATAGCCTCATAAGGCCATGGCTGGCCTGTGAGGAGTGTACACATGGGCCCCGAAGTGTGTGGTCGTTGGGGCACCGTGGGAGAAACTCGGCAAATCCTCCTATCCCTTAGTCTGTAATTAATTGGAGGTCACGTGGTACATTAGCTCAATCTAGATTGTCCTTTGATCATCATATGAATAAGATGAATACCCGTTTCTTACTACGAATAAAAAAAAATATTACTCTACCATATCGAACCATCGCCCTCGAGCACTTCTATTACCCAAACTTCCACTACCTAAACCAGGATGAGACCAGTGTCTTTGTCAAATCTTAATAGACATGCGAAATGCATAAAGTAAACGTGTTTGCTTCAGGCTGCAATTCCCAGCGAATGCAAAGGTAATGCTTTGAAGTGTACTCCTTTACCCCGTTTCAAAAAAGAAAAAGTATACTCACTTGCATTGCCAAGGCTACTACCATCGCCTATACATAATCCATCACAGCTTACAACACAAATAATCTACTTTGCCCAGAACGATAGCAATATACAATATTTGTTTAGCAAATATACTTATTTTGTCGGTCATTTAGTTATTACGAAATGGCAGCAACATACCTGATCATATTGATGGAAAGGAGGATATACATGGGAGAAAAATTCCCTAAGTAAAAACTGAAGAAGAAGACAAAAACAAAAACAAAACTACAAGCTACTACAGAAGCTAATTGTACAAGCTTAGTTTGCCAGTCATTTGGCTATTACAAAATGGCAGCAGCATGCCTGATCATATTGATAGAAAGGAGGATATACATGGGAGAAAACTCCCTAAGACAAAACTGAAGAAGAAAAAAACAAAAACAAAACTACAAGCTACTACAAAAGCTAATTGTACAAGCTAGCAAAAAGAAGAAGAGGAGGAGGAAGAGAGCTATGCTCAGGATTATTATGATGATAATGATGAGGAAGAGAGCTATGCTCCAAGGATCAATCTTCTCCAAATTTTCAGTGATCGATATGCTCAACTCAGGCATCCAAACTAGTTTGAGATGCCTGCAAGCATATCAAATCCTTGATTTTTCACTCAATTCCAAGAGGATGTCTAAAATCAAATCTACAATTATTATAAGCAGTTCGTCGATCATAAGTATGTTGACTGGAAGCGTTTGAACTCTCTTCCGTGCTTCTCGAGAGTACCTTTTTCATGGAGCTAGGATACAAAACTTAGTAGCATTGAAGTGTGACTACCAGGACATCATTCGTCAGTTCTATGTCACTTTGTTCATGTCCTATGGCTTTGAGTACTTACCTTGGATGATGGAAAACCAAAGGCATGAGGCGACCAAGGCAGATTTTGAGCAAGCCTTGTGGACTTACTCAAGCCAGTATGAGAAGGTGTATTCCTGTTGAGCTCTTAAAACTCTGAGATGGTGTCAATTCTATGATTTCAATGTGAGGTACACCCTAGGAAAGTTAGCAGGGCTCTTCCTCTTCCTAGCTTGATTAACAGGATTATAAACCACACCTTCTTCCCAAAGAGTGGCAATTTTGATGCAATCTGAGGACATGCTTGGAATATCGATTACATCATACAAGGATAGAAACTTGATGCAGTTGACTTGATCATCAGATAGATTACTTCTTCGAAGAATGATAGAGTGAAGCGTATTTATTACGCTCCATACATCATGGATCTTATTATGAAGAAGACGGATTACTGGACACTAGACCTTTAGTCCACAAGCCCTACAAGCCTTGTGAAGACCTTCCAATGCCAACAGTCACTCAACCTTTGCCTCAAGCTGAAGAAGAACATCCTCAAGAGCAGCCCTAAGTGATGGATCCTCCTCTTAGCTCTCTCAGATTAATCAAACACTTTTAGAGATCTGGGAAGCTCAGCTTGACACCAACACTCAGTTGGCGGCATTGACACAACGAGTGAGTTTGCTTGAGCATCTCTCTTTGTCCCCACAATCGTCCTCACCTCTTCACTACCGTCATCATCGTTGTGACCCTTCTAGTGCTCCTCCAAATTAGATGGAGCTTTTGGTTTTTGATGCCAAAAGGGGAGATAAAAAGGACATGTCAAGATCAAGTAAAGACAAGGAAGTCAAGCTAGTCAAAACTTTCTAGTATAATTAGTTATTATCTTTTAAGAAGCCTTGGTGTCTTTGTAATATTTTACTTGCATGCTTCTTAATGTTGGTTGTGCTACAATGTCATCCTATAAGTTTACTTCATAATTTGCCTCTACATTTGCTAATTCACTTATTCGTGTGTTGTACATTGCTTGGATATCTTTGTGCTCTATATTGATTATCTTTGCAAATTTGCTTAGTGCTTCCTCAAAATCAATAAATAGAGGAAACTCTGCCAAAATTTTCTAAAGAAAATTACTTCGGTAGTCCTTTTGAATAGACTTCCAGGAAAAACTTTTCATTGCAAGAGAGGCATTCGTCAAGGGGACCCTCTCTCCCTACTTCTTTTTGTCCTGGCAGCTGATCTTCTTCAATCAAATATGAATGGGGTGGTTAATCATGGTCTTCTCTCCAACCCTTTGGAGTTGGGCACAATCATGGATTAATCTTTTATTCAATATGCGGACGACATTCTGCTATTCTTGCCAGCTGATGCTAGATAACTTTTCTCCTTAAAGGGGATTTTGAATGCTTTTGCAACCTCCACAGGTTTGAAGGTGAATTTCCACAAGTCCTTCCTAGTTCTTATCAATGTTTCATCTGAAAAGGCTCTCCTTCTTGCTAATACTTTTGGATTTCAAATGGCTACAATCCCTTTCACTTACCTTGGTCTTCCCTTGGGCACAACACGGCCGACTGTGAGTGATTATCTGCCTCTACTGGACAGGATTAGTAGAAGGTTTTCTGGTATGGCCGCTCTTCTCTCTTATGGTGGTTGCCTCACAGTAATAAATTCAGTTCTCTCTGCCATGCCTACTATTATATGTGTATGCTCAAACTACCGGAAACAGTGATCAAGCAAATAGATCGTTATCGCAGACATTGTCTTTGAAATGGCGACATCAATAGAAGGGGTCAGTGTTTGGTAGCCTAGAAGAAGGTATGCAGGCCAAGAGTGCAAGGTGGTTTGGGAGTGATAAACCTTAGTGCTCAAAACAAGGCTCTCCTCCTTAAATCTCACCATAAATTTTTCAACAGGCTTGATCTCCCTTGGGTCCATTTACTTTGGGAAAATTATTAGCATTCTGCAAAGGCACCACAAATTTTTAATCTAATAGGATCTTTTTGGTGGAGGGGTATCTCTTGTCTTTTTGATACTTTCAGAGGTATGGCTGCCTGCAATGTTTCCAATGGAAATTCGGTGCTTTTTTGGAAGGATGTCTGGAACTTTGGTTTATTTCAAAGTCGGTTTCCTCATCTCTATTCTTTTGTGTGCAACCAAAATGCCTCTGTTGCTGAATTTTTGGATGATCAGGACTTCCCTTCAAAGTTTCATCTACTGCTCTCCGTGGTGGCCTCCAATCAGTTCTCTAAACTAACAGCTTTGCTATCCAATTTCACGATTTATGTGGAAAGCAACAATAATTGGAGCTATATATGGGGGTCCTCGGAATATGCTTCCAAGAAAGGATATGGTTTTTTAGTTGGATCCATGCCAGTACCTAAACATTTTCTTTGGCTATGGAAATCTTGTGTTATGAGCAAGAAAAAGGTTTTCTTCCGGTTACTCTTGAATGATCAACTCAACACTAGAAACCTCTCTAAGAGGAAGCATTTTGTACCTTCAACTTATGATTGTGGCTTTGCTCTGCTAGAACCGAGGAGACTGTGAAGCACCTCTTTTTCTCTTGCACTTTTAGTCAATGGTGCTGGCGTTTCCTTCACATTGATTTGGACTTATCCCTCTTTGTTCAGCTTTTAGTTCAGAACTTTGCAAACCGCACTAGTTTAATTTGCATCAAGGAGATCATCAAACATGCAGCCTGGACAATTTGGATACATCGAAATAGAATATTTTTTAATAATGGAGACCCCTCTTTGGTAGCTTGGAAAAGAGAGTTTATGGAGGTTTTTGCAATGGCTATCCATTGAGCAAAACCGTCGTTGAAGGACAAAATGAAGAGTTGGTTGAGTAGTTTCCTTTAATGTTTTGGTACCCTTGAGGGGTTCACTACTACAGAAAAGCTAATACTAGACGGCTAATCACGAGCGGTTTGGCCGGCAACCGTCGTGATATTTTCATAAACGGTTATTAACATGAACCGTCTGTGATAATTGAGACATCACAGACGGTTTTGTTAATAACCGTCGTGAACTTTCGCGACGGTTCTTATCTGAACCGTCTATACCAATCGAGATAACACAGACGGGTCTGTTAGAAGCGTACGTGAAAGTTCCTGACGGTTATTAACACAAACCGTCGTGAAAAGACAATAACACGAGCGGTTCTGTTAAGAACCGTCGTAATAATCCATGTCACTCGGTGAGCGGTAGGCCGACATACCGACTTCTTGGTGACCGACTATCCATACGCTTCTTCCCACTTTCACAGATTCTTACGTACGCTCACGGCGGATGGATAGTCGATCACCGAAGAAGTCGGGTATGTCGATCACGCTCACGTAAGAATCTGAAATGTCTTTTTGAACTTTTGTAGGTGGGACCCACATGTCGTGAAGGATTTAATAGAAATATAGCTCGACCTCGGTACTGCGTGAGCGGGGCTCGAACGCAGCGAGGGAGCAGGGGAGACAGAGATCGCACGATAGCGGTGGTTCACTCGGTGTTGCTTACTCTATAAAGGTAATAATCCCTTTGAGATATCTCGATGGGCGGGGTTGAACTATCACAGACGGTTGTTACTTATGAACCGTCGTGATACTAATATCCGGGCATCTGTGTAGGTGGGACCCACATGTCGTGACAGATTTAATAGAAATATATAGCTCGACCTCGGTGCTGCGTGGCGGGGCTCGAGCAGCCGAGGGAGCGAGGGAGGCAGAGATCGCGATAGCGGTGGTTCCCTCGGTGTTGCTTACTCTATAAGGGTAATAATCTCCTTTGAGATATCTCGATGGGCGGGGTTGAACTATCACAGGCGGTTGTTACTTATGAACCGCTGCGTGATACTAATATCCTGAGCGGTTTGTAATAAAAACCGTGCAGTGATAATCTGAATTATCACGAGCGATTTTTATTACAAACCGTCCATCATAGTAACAACCAATCAAATTCATACGAGACAGGGAATCACAAAATAAAAGGCAAATATATTAATTTCAATTTTATGCAAATTTATTACAAATGTCGAGAGATAAAGAGATTGCCGATTCTAATCTTACGGGCTTCAGACGCTTCTTCTTGAATTTGGGACATGGAGGAGCGCTTGTTGAGTTCTCGAACGCCGTTAAGATCGTCCTTGTCCTCGCACTTTGTCCTCCGGCATTGGCAAATGATCATTAGCGTCGTCATAAGCTCGTAGAGGATAGCATGATAAGATTCCTCGAAATCTGCCGTTTACGCTTGGCGGCAATGCTATCCATCTGTCTCTCCATTGCCACAAATGCTTCCTCCGCTTTGTGCACATTGTAGAGAAGAACGAGGGTAAGCGCGGTTTCCCTTTCCTGAGCAGCAAGACAACACCTCCGTCGACGGCGGATGATGAGGTCCAGCTGACGGATGGAAGCGAGTCGAGGAGGAGAGCGGGCGTGGCGGAGGAGCTGCTCTAGGCGTGGATTGTTGGCCGCTGTGTGTCGATTCGGCGAACAACTCGGTGTGGATAGATGAGAGGAAGGAGATGAGCGGCGAATACTAGAATCCATATTAGCGGGTGTGATGAAGGAGATGAAGGAGAGGAGCGGAGGAGCTGCTTGAGATCAGGAAGGAGAGATGATGCTAGTAAGAACAGTACGTGATCACAAGAACAGCTAGCAAAGATGAGAGTGTACGTACGTAGAAGACCCTGGCGCGCATATTTAACCTTCAGCACAGACGGTTCGTATACCAAAGAGACGCTTCGTATAACGAAGGAGATACGTTACACGAAACAAGAGATACGTTCTGGTTATCGCAGACGGTTTTTAATAAACAACCGTCTGTGTTGTCAACGTCGCAGACAGTTTTGAATAAACAACCGTCTGTGAAAAGCTGGTTATCGCAGACGGTTTTTAATAAACAACGCTCGCGTGAAAAGTGGTTATCACGCACGGTTGTTTATTAATAACCGTCTGCGATAACAAGCTTTCACGACGGGTTTTAATATAAAACCGTGCGTGAATGATCCTGAGCGGTTTGCAATAAAACCCGTCGGTGATAATGCCACAAGCATTTAATGCGCTTTCGAGCCGCCTCGTCTTCATTTCGATCCGGATCAGTAGCCATTCTGCTGCACTTTCGAGCCTAAGCGATTTGAGGCCGATTATTTTGGTGGGAAGAGGCGATTGAGCTTTGAAGATTCATTCAATTCATACTTTCACGCTTGTGGGCTAGCTCTAAATCGATATGGTTAGTAAGATAATTTATTTTTCTTTAATTGCATTACAATTTAGATTTAAGTAATTGGTGAGTGTTATTGAAGATGGTTAATTTGTAAAATTGTTGGTTATATAATAGTTGTTGTGTTTATAATATGATTTGAGCTAGCAAATTAAACCTCAATATAATACATGTGGCGGTATATATGTAGTAGTAATTAGTTAAGGTATTTTTAATCTTGAGTTGTTATGTATGTACGTAACGTGGGACCGAAGTTTGGATGTATGCATGAGCCGTGTGAGTGAAGAGTATATTAATGGCGTGTCTTTTACAAGAGCCGCCGAGGAGGATATGTTGAATAAGGGGTGGAATATATGTCTTGTCCATCTGTTGATCGAGAATTTAAAGATGTTTAAGAACCGAGGGCAAATTGAAGCGCACTTGATTCGGAGGGTTTCAAAAGGGTTATCGTGTTGGACCGTCATGGCGAAGTGAATGATCATATGTCGCGGATGACATCGCGGTGAAGTGAATGATATGCCGCGGATGACATCGCGGTGAAGTGAATGACATGGCGCGGATGATGTCGATTGTGGTTCGGATACGGATAGGTTGCACGATGACAATCGGATCGGATGCTTAGCGATGTAGAAGAGAATTATGATGAGAGAGTATGTTAAATTCCGTGGCTTGATGGAGGACTCGGAGAAACCTTTGTTCACGTGTTGCGGTCAAAGTACACGAGGTTGTCGGCCTTGCTTGAGCTGTTGAAATTAAAGGCAAGCAACGGTTGGTCCGACAAAAGTTTCACATTATTCTTTGGGTCTTTTAGCGGACATGCTTG
Organism: Bonia amplexicaulis; assembly: GCA_036346245.1. Classification (NCBI taxonomy): domain Eukaryota; kingdom Viridiplantae; phylum Streptophyta; class Magnoliopsida; order Poales; family Poaceae; genus Bonia; species Bonia amplexicaulis. Next base: position 17,979,565 of record CM070750.1, on the reverse strand, counting down.
GGAGGAAATGAGTTGCCTAAAACCACGTATAAAGCCAAGAAGGTCCTTTGTCCATTGGGAATTGAAGTAGAAAGAATACATGCATGTCCGAACGATCGTATCTGTCTGTAAAGAGTATGAAAACATGCATGTATGTCCGGTGTGCAACGCATCCCGATACAAGCGTAACAATCAATCGATGACGGCGAGGGAGCAGTGAAGAAAGGACCTCTGGTAAGGTGGCATGGTATTTTCCTATAATTCCCGTTTGAAAAGTTTTTGCAAATCCAAAGGAGGCAAAATTGCTGCGTTGGCACTTTCGGAGGAGCGCAAGAAAGATGGAATGCTAAGACACCTTGTGATTCCGCCCAATGGAGAAACATCGATAGGAGTTTTGCGAGACTTGATGCGAGAACCAAGGAATATAAGGTTGGATGATACGGATGGAATGAATCCTTTCGGTAGCATGAGCGTGAGCATAGCACATGGCCCGTGACTCTGCATCTATAACCTTCCTCCTTGGTTGTGTATGAGCGAAAGTATATTTTCTTTGTCGATACTTATCCAAGGGCCAAAGCAACACAGGAATGATATTGATGTGTACCTAGCACCATTGGTGGAAGATCTAAAAGTACTATGGAGCGAAGGGTGCAGGTATGGGATGCGTACAAGCGAGAGAACTTCACCTTGCGCTCTTTATTGTTCTCGCACCATAAATGATTATCCTGCCCTTGCTAACCTATCGGGCCAAAGTACGAAAGGTGCCAAAGCTTGTACTCCTTTGTTTAGATGGTGCCGAGTGTGTGGTGAAACACTCTCAAAAAACCGTCTACATGCGTCACCGTCGGTTCCTTGAGGGCTCACCCATACCGCAAGATGAAGAAACAATTTGACGGAGAGAAGGAAGGCGGTTCAGCTCAAGACATTTAAAGGGAAAAGAGGTTTATAATATGGTTAAGGATTTAGATGTTGTCCTCGGAAAGGGACGCAAATTGAGGGCTCGTGAGAAAAACACACGGAAGAAGAGATCAATATTTTGGGACTTACCTTATTGGGAGTACCTAGATGTTCGACATTTGCATCGGCGTCATGCACGTAGAAAAAAATGTATGTGACGACTTGATTGGTCTCTTCTTGAACATTCGTGATAAAACAAAGGGCGGCGTCAATGCACCGCTTGACTTGGTGAAATGGACATCGGGCTGAGTTAGCACCGACATGCAATGACAATGGACGAACATACCTTCCCCCTGCGTGTTACAGTCTGTCCAAGGTGGAGAAAACAGAACTGTGCCAGTGCTTGCATGGTGTCAAAGTTCCGTCGGTTACTCGCAGCGTCAAGAAACTTGTTTCGATGCAAGAATTGAAGTTAAATGGCATGAAGTCTCACGATTGTCATGTCTTGATGACACGATGCTCCCTATTGCAATTAGAAATATTTTACCGATTAGAGTCCGAGAGACAATTATGAGGCTATGTTATTTTTAACACAATTGCTCGAGAAGGTCATCGATCCGAAGGACTAGATGCTCGCAATCTGATGTGGTGATGACTCTATGTCATCTTGAAATGTATTTCCTCCTTCGTTTTTCGATATCATGGTCCATCTCATTGTTCACCTTGTGTGGGAGATAAAAATGTGTGGGCCTGTATTCCTACGTAGCATGTACCCATTTGAGAGGTTCATGGAATTCTCAAGTCCTACGTGCGGAATCGTTCTCGACCGAGGGCGACATCGTCGAAGGTTATGCAAGCGAAGAGGTCATTGAGTTTTGTGTCGATTATATGGCTCGATTCAACCGATAGGTGTGCCTCAATCTCGTCATGAGGGAGGTGAAGGGTATCGGAACTATCGGAAGGAAATCAATCACTCGGATATGGACGCGTATACTCAAGCCCATTTCACGGTCTTGCAACACATGGTGAAGTGGCGCCTTATGTTGACCAACACAAGGATGTGCTTGACAATGAGAATCCGGAGCGACGGATGTTTGGATCATGAGGCAACACAACGCTCGGTTCAACCAATGGTTGAAGGACCAAATCGCTAGGAGCTCATAAAGTGAGTTGTTGACATGGTTGGCAAAGGACCAACATTTACGGTTGTGACATGGCAAGGGTATGATATAAATGGGTATACATTCTATACAGGATCGGGATGTAAAGAGCACTAACGAGCAGCGGTGTCCGCATAGATGCGTTCGATGCCGATGGGTTGAGAAGCTCGTACTATGGATTCATAGAAGAGATTTGGGAGCTCGACTACGTGCTTTTCAAGATCCCTTATTTATTTGCCGTTGGGTGCATCGCCACGGTGAAGGTTGACAAGCACGGTGTCACTACCGTGGACCTCCAACGTGTCGGGTACAAAGGCGAACCATTCGTACTCGCCAATCAAGTTGTTCAAGTTTTCTATGTAACCGACAGGCAAATAAGAAACGACATGTAGTTCTTCATGGAAAAGGAGAATTGTCGGAGTAGAGAATGTAGTGGATGAGGAAGAATACAATCAATTTGACGAGTTACCTCCTTTTGGAAATGGCATAAGGGTCGATGATGAACAACGTGACGAAACTAGTTACGTCGCTCTGATCATCATGAAGGGCTAATTTTAAAGGAACTAAGCAAGTGGATTGAGTCATACACCCAATTGTTCAAAATGTGTGATATTTAGGTGAATGTTGAAAATGACAATTCATGTATGTGATGTATATGTGAATTTGCATTTATGTATATAACAATGCATGTATGTGATGTATATGTGAATTGATGTTTATCCGAGAAAATGTGTATGAATCTTTGGTAGGTGATGTTGATGAATCTTTGGTAGGTGATGTATATGAATCTTTGGTTGGTAACTTCTGACGGGTTATCACGAGCGGTTCTCAATTAATAACCGTCTGTGATAATATATCACAGACGGTTAACAATTCAGAACCGTCTGTGATAATGGGTATACTTACCATTATAGTGTGAGATAAAACCGGCGGCGGGTTGGCTACCGTCGCTCACTCCTTCCCCGGCTCCCTCGGCGCGTTCGAGCCCGCTCACGCGGCGCTGAGGTTGAAACCTTTCTTTTATTTTTCGAGAGGCGGCCGGTGGGCCCCACTGTCGAGCGACATATCCGAGCGGTTCTAAATTAATAACCGTCATGATATATATTATTACGACGGTTATTCGTTTATAACCGTCGTGATAATCTCCTTATATAACCCCACGCGCCCGACTAGGGTTAGTCGCTCTAGCGGATCCGTCGAGCCCATCGCGTCCGCCGCCGCCGTGCCTCCGACCCGTCGCCGCGCGGAACCCCGTCGCCGCCGTCCTTCCTGCCGCCGCCGTCCTCCTCCCTCGGCCCGTCGGCGCCGCCGTCCTTCGCTGCCGTCGCCGTCCTCCCTGCCTCGGCCCGTCCGCCGCGGAACCCCGTCGCCGTCCTCTGTCTCGGCCCGTCGCGCCGCGGAACCCTCAGTGGTACATGGAGCAGTCCAATAAGCGGAGGGCGAGCGAAGATCGGTATCCTTTGTCAAATTCGCGTTGGAGCATTTCCATCACAATTTTCAAGGCGGTGTCTTCGTGGTCGCCGAGGACTTATTCGATCTTTTCACGCTCAACGCTCTCGACGTCTCACTCATTCGATCTTTGGGCCGTAAGTGTGCACAATCACAGTCTCCGTTCATGTCATACCGATAAATGCCATATATAATTTGTTGCTTTCGTGTGTGTATATGTAGACACATGTGGACTAAAGCTAGAACATCCCGTCATCATCGGTTGGTTTCTTGGACCCACACATGGTCGCCAAGTATACCATCGGCGAGGATATGTCCGTCGTCGAGAGGTACATTGCATCGTGGCTGCGGGCTCAACACAATAAGGATTATATACTTATGCCCTACAATCAAAACTTTCATTGGATTTTAATAGTCATTGTACCAAAATGGAACAAGGTATATTACCTTGATTCCTTAAGTAAGAATAAAATGGACTTCACGATTGTCGCCCAAGTAATCGATAGGTAAGTTTATTTTCTCCATACATACCTATATTGTACTCTTTCTTTCATTCCGATTGACTAAGGTTAACTTTTTTGAATCACGTAGGGCGTTCGCGATGTACGTTGAAATGGGGGTGTCTCGAAGCAAGGGCCAAAGGCACGAGACATACTCGAGATTTTAAGGTATTCGCTATTACACATTAATTAATCCTATGCAGTGATTCGTATTAATGCCTCTTGAATTATTGCTCATTCTATTTTTGCGGTGCCACCGGCCGTAGGGCAACACATGTGGATTCTATGTTTGCCACCATATGGACCTACTCCTCGATTCCTCGAGGAACACCAATTCAAGGTTTATCAATCTTTCCATATTTACTTCATACTTATCACGTTACATATATCGTACATTCATATCCCTATCCACAGTGCGTACATCCGTCAAGCGCATTGGAACGACCCGATATTTCACAATTCGAGGAGAGTTGGCGTACTTTTGGTGGCTCAAGTCATAAAGTCGGAAGGGCAGTTCCACGTGCACCATGAATTTTATTGCATTGTAATGCGTGTAATGGATATTTTATTTCAATTCAATTGATTCATTTGCGAAGTGGATACTTTATGTTTGTGAATGAAATGTGATGTGTATTGGATGTTTATGGATGCCTTATATACTTGTTCATCCGCTTGTTTGAGAGGGCATGGCTAGCATTTCACGAGGCTAGCCAATAAATAGGAATAGATTTAGGGTAGAAGGAATATCACGCAGACGGTTTTAACTAAAAATGTACGTGATATCTGATAATCGACGGTTTTAACTAAAAAGCGTGCAGTGATTATCATGTACCCGACGGTTTTAACTAAAACCGTGCGTGGTATGATATCACAGACGGTTTTAACTAAAACGTCGTGATATCGATAATCGAGCGGTTTTAACTAAAAGCGTGCGTGATTATCATGTACCTGACGGTTTTAACTAAAACCGTTTGTGATATCCGAGCGGTTTTAGTTAAAACCGTCGCGGTATGATAATCACGACGTTTTGGTTAAAACCGTGCGGGATTATCGATATCCTGACGGTTTTAGTTAAAACCGTCGTGATTTTGAACTATCACGCGGTTGAAAAACCGAAAAACCGTGCGTGATGACCTCGGTTTATCAGCGACCCATAAATTGAGACGGTTCGCAAAACCGTGCGTGATGACGTTTATGTGATGACGTTACAGATAAATGTTTGATGACACCCCACTGTAGTAGTGGTTGTACAATCTTTTTTTTCTTTTCTGCTTGTACATAAACTCTTTTACTTTTATAAAAATTTTCAGTAGGGGCCTCCCCTCCTGTTCTGTCAAAAACAATTTTCTAAAAATCCACAAATGTGTATTAAATCACTTCATAAACCTCTATGCACATATTTAGGGGGAGTCTTGTCTATTTGTTGAAGACTTTGCTAGCACTTAATTCTTTGTCTCTTTTGAATTCATCTCAAGAGTTAATTGCTATCAAACATCGAAATCTAGAATATGCAATTTGTTCTTGAACTAGATGTATATTCAAAAACTTTCAAATTCACTCAAATTGTCTATATTGTTATCAATTACCAAAAGGGAGATTGAAACATCTAGGGCCCTAAAAATAATTTTGATAATTAATGACGACAATGCTTAAGGGACTAATGTGTTTGTTAAGATATTTGAAAAGTTTAGCCTCGGTTTTTTATGTGGAAAAGGTATGCAAAGGTGATTAAGAATTGACATGGCTCAAGTCAAAGATATAATTTAGCCAAAGGACATCTTTTATAGTTTTTACCGGTCTTAGCGTATGGTGGATTAAGATTGGATTGATAGACTAGATGATGTACTATTAAGAGGAGTCATGGCTAGTAGCTTGAAGATATACTTGTGCCACAATGATCGATTCTAGTGCATGCATGTATTTGGAACCCTCTTTTTAACCCTCTCTAAATTTTATTTGAAAACCGGTATGATCGTCGGTGTGTCGGCGGTAGTACCACTGCATCGGTACTATTGGACTTTTTGTGTTTGTTGTGGTTACAGATCAAACAGAGAGAGAGATGGTAGTGAAGAGTTAGGTGAACAATGCCTCTAGGGTTTTCCCCTGGGCTGGATTCCATATATATATATACGGTTACATGGGGAGCATTTTACAACTATACCCTTGCACCCAAATACCCCCCATAGGGGTATATACGTCATTGTACATGTCCCATTTTGAGCCTTACGGCTTTCTAGCAGGTCGGTTGGGTTTAGGTGGGGGCCACCCCTACAACAGTGTTGATACGTTATTTTCAAAGAGGTGTATTTTTGGACTTCAACTGAAATGGTGCTACCGCTGTGTATTGACCTGTAGTACTGCAACGATATGATCGTTGTTCTTGTGCGGTCACACCACAGCGGTATGACCGTAATACCTGTCCAATATTACCGCATTATGATATGGCTGCATTTTAGTTGGTGGTAGCTAATTTCTAGAGAGGTATATTTTTGGAAGATTATTCTCTCTTCTGGAAATCGGTACTATCGCAGCTGAACTGTAGTACTACCGCAATATCAGCATGATCGGACCCTGTTAGTGTGGTACTACCGATTTTTGGGTTAATGGCTAGTTTCTATGCATTTAATGATCTCTAAGTTGTCGTTGAATAGTGGATGCGGTAGCACCGATGTACATGATTTTTGGGGATCTCGTCCCCAACGGTCATCTTGGTGAGTGTATGCTATAAATACCTCCCCATCAGCAGTAAGCAAGCATTCTTGGGCCCCCATTTAATACTCTTGAGCTCTTGCATTCCTCTCATCAAGCCTAGTGCATTATTTTTTTATTTTGAGGTTATTGAGGGTATTCAAGTGTATTGGATCATTTTGTTGATCTTTGTGGCACTTGAAGACCTTCAAGCAAGTATCGTTGACTTATTACTCTTGGTGGTTGCAGCTATCTAGACGGCTTGGAGGAGCTGACGTAGTGATCTCTTCAAAAAGGTTGTGAAGAGATCCGGAATAATTGTGAAGGTTGAAGCTCACCTTGAGGAGCGGAAAAGAGCTACCCTAGTGGATTGAGGAAAGACTCAAGTTGCACAAAGAGCCGATTTGATTCGTTCAAGCTCCTTCAACGTGGATTAGAGAAGATTGGCAAGTTTTCGAGACCACAAAAAAATTCTTGTGTCCTTAGTGCGGTTTAATTCTCTTACCATTTACTTTTCGTATTTACATTTCTAGTTATTAATTGCTTGACATGCTTAGCTTGAATTGTATCTTGCCTAGACTTAGAGTTATGGTACCATAGCAGGACTTAGAGATTTTAGGCTTTGAATTGTGCAAAATAATTTTAATAGTTCATAATCGCTTTATAATTATGTTTTAGCCAAAAGAATTTAAAACCTCCTATTCACCCCCTCTAGTCGGTTATCCTTTATCCTACAGGGGCTTGGGGCACAGGCGCACACGCCGTAGAACCAGCTGCACAGGGGTAGCAAGCAATCAAGCAGGGCAGGAGGGATTAGGCAATTGGTATTTTGTCTTGATTCTTTACTCTTGATGAAATTTACAATTTGTTCGATGTTTTGCTTCTCTTCTATTCATGTATAAATTTGGACTATGTGTATTATGTTTATCTTAATTTAGCTTAGTCCCTTAAGCCTCTCTCTATTTCATCACTACTATTTCATAAGTAATTATTAATTAAGTCATGTTTGGACTTTTATTGGTTCCTTACATGACCACTAGTCACAAAAAAGTGATGTTTTAGATATTGGTATGGTCTCTAAAACATGACTTTAACAAAATACCTCTCTTGCATTATATTTTCAAAACTAAATAAAACCATTCTATTATAAAAGTATGTTTCAAGATAAATATACTCCTGTTATTTTCGCGTAGCTAACTATTCATAAAAATATTATTGATCAAAGTTAGAATAGTTTTAACTTTTTTCCCTGGAGTGAGTGCACACAGTTGTGACGTTAAGAAACTCGTGTGGTACACGCTGTGCAGATTCAGGACCTACCGTGCCCTTGTTTCTATGTTGGTCTTGGGCATCGCTATTGCAGTAAGGTGTATGGACTGGACCTGGAAGTAGTAGCCGGCCCGGCTATGGCCCACGGCCTCAAGTCCGAACAGCACGACTACAATGTGCTGTGACTTCTTTCTTCAAAAAAAGCTGAGTCACTACTGTAATACTATCAGCCTACTGTTTAGTTAAACGTTGTAAAACTCAATTGGTAATTACGTCATTTTTGGACTTCAATTGACGTACTCATGTTTGTGGACCTAAATTGCAATAGACGTCGGGTTTGTTTGGCAACGGCTACGGTTTATGGTTTTTGACTGAAATTTTTGAATTTTGGTTGTTTACGGTACATAATACGGAGAGAGATACTCACTTGCGATTTTGGATGATACAGATATTGGTCTTTTAACGTGTACATCGTTTAACTTGTAGACACCGTCTTAAAAAAAATACTCCGTTTAAAAATTAGATATATAGCAAAAACCAAAAACCGTCAGTTTTTTGGAGAAAAAGAACAGGAGCGTCACTACATCAGCACATATGGTTCTAACTCTGTCGTTTCTAGTTACTATCTGACGAGAAATTTGATATCAGTCAACACACATTTGCTGTTCGAGTGGTCCTGAGCTTAATGGGACTGTCAAATTAAGCCGATGGTAGCTTAGCGTTGTTAGTTTGGGAGCACTATCTTAACTATGGTGGGCCACTATTTCTTTAAAAATAGATAAGTTGGGCCCAGTATGATCAAATGTATTTGTGCTATCTAGTTGGTTTGCTTTCTTTTTTTTCATCCTTTCACTTTCTCTACTTATATATCCCTGTCGAACTTTTTAAAAACAATATATTTTCAATACACCACACTACTACCAGAATTTTAGCCATATATAGCGCCTTATGAACTCATATTTACAAAAATAGCCGTATGCGCTTCTGCCGTCCGGTCACCGGACGGTAGCATTCCGAAGGTGACACGTGGCGCCTACCGTCCGACCGTCGGGTGGCAGGCGCCTACCGCCCGGCCACCAGACGGTAGGTGGTCTATCGCCCAGCCACCAAATGGCAGGCCACCTGCCGTCCACCCACAAAACGACGGGTGATTAAGCCGGCTAATTACTTGCCTAAATTCATAGTTTTATGCTATATTTGTTTGAATTTTTAATATAGTAAATGAGATAAAAATACAAAATTTTATGTGCAGTCTCCCGACGCAATGTACTTCATTGTGTAATTTTTTTACAATTTTATCCGTCCTGAATATTGCTCAAAAATTCGTACGATTCTGATATTTGTAGGAGTTGTTACGTATAGCAAACGAGCTATAAAAATTACAAAATTTTATGTGAAGCCTTCCGACACAGTCGACCTAATTGTGTAATTTTTTGAAAAATTTTATGTGCTCTAAATTTCTCATGTTAATTTAATCATAATTAGCGATATGCGATGCGACATGCATCTTTTGCGGTGCGTGAACTCTGTCCTTCGTACATATGTCGGCCCGTTGCTGCTATCTTTTCTTTTTCACTTCATCATTCGTACAATTGTCACTCTGTCTATATCGTCCCCCTTTGCGTGCTCCCTTGTCGCATTGATGTCATTATGTCTGTACCGTCCACCCTTGTCCGCTCCCTCGTCTCCACATTTGTCAGTGTTACCATACCGTCCCCCTCACTCGAAGTGCTGCGCGTCGATAAGGAGTCCTTAATTTACGGGTGAGCGCACCAGGTTCCCTTTTTGTTCGGCCATAAATACAAAGCTCTCGCAATTGGTCATCGGTCATCTCAGTCGCTCATCGTGGAAGCTCATTCGGGTCGTCGCTCAAAATTAAGAGTGCATAGCTAATCATTTTAAGAAGCTAATGCATATCTCATTAAGAACGCTGCAGTGTTAATTACTTCACCCGAAAGACAGATAATTTTTTATCGCATGCTTTCGACGTTATTCCCGTAGTCCTAGTTAATTAGTGTTATTTAGTTAGTTGTAATTAATGTAGTTTGTATTATGAAGTAAGTAGGTCGTTGTAATGTAGACATAGTTTTTAGTATTTTTTAGTACGTACGGTACCCATAATTTGTTATTATATGGTATTGTGTAATTAAGCAGTCCTAATTAATGTAGTGGCAATTAGTTAGGATTAAATAATGAGTTAGTGCTAAGTACTTAAGTGCTAAGGATGACGGTAATGATTCACTCATAATTTTTCGGATAGGTAATCAAATTATCGGTAATTAATGAATTATTCGTATGTAGTTACACGCATGTATTCACTAACTTATATGCTGCTTGTCATTATTTTTTGTTGTAACGCTTACTGCGGATCTGGTTATTGTGGCTTCAGGTAGTCGCAAACATGGAACACATGGAAATGTTCTATGACGATGGTCTTATACGGGCTAGATCTGACGGGTTGGACCTATCGACATGCCAATACAAGGTGCTCCGGGCCGAGGTGCTCAGCGTCATGAATGTTCATGAGCTACGAAGCTGCATCCGGAGGGAGTTCACCACGGAGGCAATGGCGATGAAACTTGCGATCGAGGGATGGAGGCAGTACATGCAAATTGCCTCCTAGCCCAAGGCAGCCATTTGTGGGAGGCCGATGGTGTGCCTGAGTTTCATGCACTGGGCGTTGGAAAACGTTGATGAGACCACCCCTTGACACCCGGGGAATCACAGACGGAGCTTCAAGATGATACCACCGAATGTGTTGTATCGGAGGGAAGACTCGCCCATGATTTCATGCCGAATGATGGGGCGGGCATGTGGTGGTCAGCTCGCATTGACTACCACGAGTATCTACCGGACTAGGCGCTCAGGTTGGAGTCCAACGAGGACACCGACCTAGGCTCCGATGAAACCGAGGACTACGCATCGCAGACGGGTGGTCCACCCGGGGGAATTATGTCATTGGATGTGCCCTATGTGTCCTCCAGACTCGATGATGTTTCGGTATATTCCCTTGTACTACCGCAAGAAGAAGGGTCCCAGTGGGGTTTCAAACTGACAACCTCCTAGTTAGGCAATGCTTCCCTAGCAAGGCGGCTATGCAACAAGCTATTGTATGGTACGCCTTATCATCAACCATGTGTACCAAGTTCACTGGTCCAACCCAGCCAATTATGCAGTGAAGTGTGTGGTTAAAGGCTGCCCTACAAAGGTCAGCGCTCAATGAACCAAGATTTTTAGCTCGATCTTCTCGATCAAGGTGATGATCGACCACACTTGCGTGCTTAGCAAGTACCTGCGCGACCATCGGAACATGACTTCCGTATATGTGGCAAGCATCATCGGTCACCTAGTTGCGACGGACATGTCCATCTCCCCGAAGATTCTCATGTCAGAAGTCGCCAATGTGGTTGGCTATCCGGTCAGCTACAATAAGATCTGGCGAGGCAAGCAGAAGGTCATCGAGTCCATGTATAGGATGTACGAATAGGCGTACAACCTTGTGCCGAGATTGCTTCACTAGATAGCCGAATCAAACCCTGGCACGTATGTAAACAAGCTTGAGTGTCCAGATGCTGACGGAGGGCGTAACTGCTTCATACTAGACCAGTTATTTTGGGCTTTCGCCCAGGCCATTGAGGGCTTAAAGTTTTGTTGTTCTGTGCTCACAGTGGATGGCACTTTCCTCACAGGGGGTTACAAGGGAACCATTCTCACCGCGGTGGCGTTCAACGCGAATGACCAGCTTTTCCTAGTGGCATTTGCCATTGTGAAGAGCGAGAACACGTCCAATTGGCTCTAGTTCCTGGTGAACGTGATGCAAGCAATGGTTGGCGATCGACCCAGCGTTTGCGTCATCACGGATCGCGGTGTTGGGTTGATGGCCACGCTAAATACCATGCAGCATGGGACTAAACCCCCTTAGCAGTGGAACGACGTGTGAACCTAGTGGTGCATGAGGCATCTTGCATTTAATTTGTTCACACGGTTCCGCAGCTAGGAAGTTTTGAAGAAGTTCAAGGCATTGTGTCTACAAAACCAGAGGCAAAGTTCAGGTCCATCTGGATAGAGCTAGAAAGGCGAACTTGGAGGAAAACAATCCCGCGGTGCCATAAGTTTCTCGGAGTAGATTTATCAGCACGCTCCTGAATTAGAGAAATGGTCCCTTCTCTATGACACGGACGGTGAGAGGTATGGGATTATGACAACCAATATGTCCGAGGTGTATAACAACGTCTTGATAGGCGTGCGGTGCATCCCTATCACTGCGATCGTGGAGGAGACATAGACTCCCACCGTCGCTTATTACATCAATAGAGCCACTGCAGCCAACCGTCAAATAGTACATCTCAGAGTACTATGACATGCAACACCTTTTTAATACATGGAGTGTAGAGTTTCACTCCTACGGCCTGGACATGAACTACAGGGATCTTTGGCCCGATATGCTGTAATGGGCCCACAACAAGGAGTTGAAGATAACTACGAAGGGACGTCGGCAGACACGGCGCTTCCGGAACGACATGGATGTGAACCAACGTACCATCATTACACGTACGAATAAATTACACAACAAAGTACGCTGTGTTTGGCAGGCTTCAAAAAAATTTCGTAAGTTTTATCGTAAATTTCGTAAGTACGCTGTGCCCCACCTACCTCAGGCATACGGTGGCCATGCGCTAGGCCCTGGCCACACAGCCAACTTGCAATGCTTTGAGGTGTCGGCCTCTCAAGGCCATATTATGGTCACCATGCGTCAAAAGCGTTATTTTTGCCATGACGGCGCAACGGGCATTATTTCTGTTAATACGCCCCGAAAACTGTCAAAAGCGCCAAAAACTCCAGCAGCTAGTATACACACAAGGTTATTACCATTGGACGGTTTCCCTGTGGATCTCGGTCAAGTGGTTTCTGTCTTTCCGTATCCCTAACCTTACAATAACATTAGTTTCTACTAGTTACGAATCCGTGCGTTGCAACGAAACTTATTGAATGTACATAGAATCATGCTATAGAAAAGAGTTGTTCTGATTGATTGGAAAGTGGAGAATGATGAAAAGTTAAGAAAATAGAACGGTTAGAGAAGAATGGACGTACAACCACCAACTCGTTCTTTTATAATAGTAATGAATTTATAAACCCTGCTGGAATGGCACTCAAATTGTTTGATACCATCCGGTTTAAAAAGCCCCGCCAGTAACTACCAGGATTTAATATTTCCAATGTTAACCGGTCCGTGACCGCCGAACCCTGATTAAGATGGATGGAGGCGATGACTAATTGACTACCTCTTGGGACGGGACCCTCTCTCTCTCTTGATAGCAAAGGTACAAAGATGAACGCACTACTACAAAAAGCCTAATACTAGGCGCCAAATCACGAGACGGTTTGACAAAACCGTGCATGATAACTTCTGCTACGACGGTTTTAATTTGGACAAGAAAATGAGTATCCCGTGCGCGATATCGATATCCAATTAAAACCATACGTGATAATTGAATTATCACGACGGTTTTGATTAAAACCGTCTATGATAATCGGAATTATCACGTCGTGATATGTTTTCCGCTTTGCAATTCTCTAAAATTTCATAATTTCCGCACGAATCCGAGTAGGATTCAGTTTTGATAAAGCGGGCATAACTTTTGCATACGGTGTCCGTTTTCGGCGTTCTTGTACTCGTTGGAAAGCTAACGACGAGCCCGATCAAAAATAATGACGGATTGTGCCAGTCTCCCTCCAAGACCCCCAAAATTGGTCATCTTTGGACCTAAACCTGCGTCGTAAGTTTTTGGTGTCTGTTTTTTCCCTTTTTCTTGGTCTTCCTTTCGGAATTTGGATTTTGTTTCAACTGCAAAGTTGTAGATCTCGTCGAAACCTTTCAAATGAGTATATATAAGTCATATAAAACTTTACTATTTTATCATTTCAGACTAGTTGTTTATATTGCATCGGTATATAAAATTTTGTGCTCTAATTCTATGACGGTTCTAGCTATAGAACCGTGCGTGATATCATTCATCACGAGCGGTTCTAGCTATAGAACCGTCTGTGATATCGACCGTTGGGCCGTCGATCCTCCTTAACCCAATTCTAGCCAATAGAAATCCGGCAATCCTCACCCCACGGATCGTAGCTCCGCCTCTTCGTCCCCTATAAATAATTCCAGATTGACCCCTTGTTCTCCTCCATCTTGTGTTCTCCTCCTCGTGATATTCTCTTCCTCTTTGTTGTTCTCCTCCTCTTTGCTTTCTCCTTCTACTGTGATATTCTCTTCCTCTTTGTTGTTCTCCTCCTCTTTGTTGTTCTCCTCCTCCTCCTCTTCCTCCTCCTCCTCCTTGACTCATACCATAATAGCCCCACAAGCAGATGATGCACAAGCGGTGCTCAATCAACACCGGCGATGGTGGGCATCAAAGACATCCGGCTCGTCTTGTTGCATCGAGCGAGAAGACCTAGGCATAGAGGATCTTTGCTTTTCTCTGTTCTTGTTGTGTTAGCTAGATGGGTAACATATTTGTTGTTTTGGGATATTGTAATAGTAGGTTCTAATCTTAATAAAAATAAAATGTGTACTATGTTTCATACTATATTTGCTTGTTTAAATTTCAATTAATTGATTTGCGAAATGGATGTTTTATGTTTGTGAAATGAATTGAGATGTGAATTGGATGTATACATGTGCATGTTGATCGCTTGTTTGAGAGCATGGCTAGCATTTTCTAAGGCTAGCCAATAAACAAAAATAGATTTAGGGTAGAAAAGAATAGCACGAGACGGTTTTAACTAAAAACCGTGCGTGATATAAATATCACAGACGGTTTCACTAAAAACCGTGCGTGATAGCGATAATCACGAGCGGTTTTAGTTAAAACCCACTACTGAAAGCCTAATACTAGACGCTAAATCACGCGGTTTTAATTTGGAGGCGTTTGTGATATTTGTGGCGGGAAAAAGGAGTATCATAAGCGGTTCTTACCGCTGAGCGATGCGTGATCTTGGAATATCACGAACGGTTTTATAATATAAACCGTCGTGATATTCATCACGAGCGGTTTTATTATAAAACCGTGCGTGATCTTGGAATATCATAGGCGGTTTTATTATAAAACCGTGCGTGATAATTTATCACGAATTATAAAACCGTTGATATTCTAGTATCGAGTTTATAATAAAACCGTGATAAGTTCCGCCGCAATCCCAAAATTTCATATTTTCCGCTTCTTGTCATATGATTCGGTTTTGAGACACCTTGATTAAAGCGGGCATAACTTTTGCATACGACTCGTTGGAAATCTAACGATCCAAAAATAACAACAAGCTTGTGATATTCATTCATCACAGATGGTTGTATATATAGAACAAATCTGTGATAATCTACCGATCCTACTCGACCCAATGATAGCCAATAGAAATCGACCAATCCTCACCCCACGGATCGTAACCGCCTCTCCCTCCCCTCCCTATAAATATAACCAAAACCCAGCCTCCTTGCTGGTCTCCTCTTCCTTCTTTCTCCTCCTTCTTGTTCTCTCCCTTCTTCTTTGGTCTCCTCTTCCTTCTTTGTCCTCCTCCTTGTTGTTCTCTTCCTCTTTGCTATTCTCCTCTTCCTTCTGTCCTCCTCCTTGCAGCACGCATAAGTCTCACGGAGGCAAGACATCGCAAGCAAACACTCAATCAGCGCATGGTGGGCGTCAACATCCGGCTCATGCGTTGCATCGAGGCGAGAAGGCATAGAGGATCTTTGCTTTTCTCTTTTCTTGTTGTGTAACCTGCTCGTTGTTTTGAGATATTGTAATGGCTCTAATCTTAATAAAATGGATGTTTTATGTTTGTGAAATGAATTGAGATGTGAATTGGATGTATAGATGTACATGTTGATCTGCTTATTTTAGAAGGCATGGCTAGTATTTTCTGAGGTTAGCCAATAAACAGAAATACGTTTAGGAGTAGAAGAGAATATCACAGATGATTCTTGACTAAAAACCGTGTGTGATAGTTATAATCACGACGGTTTTAATTAAACCGTCGTGATTTATAAATCTTCTGAGCGGTTTTAGTTAAGAACATATGTAAATATCACGAGCGGTTCTTAACTAAAATCGTCGTATTATAAATCCTGACGGTTCTTAATTAAAACCATCGTGATTATAACTATCACATCTGGGGTGATATTTACATTCGGCCGTGCGTGATGATCTCGTATTATTCGACCCATAAATTGATTCACAAAACCGCGCGTGATAACGTTACGAACCGTGCGTGATGACCTTTTACGTAGTAGTGACCGTGCGCGATTATCAACTATTACAGACGGTTTTTACTTATAAACCGTCTGTGATTATCAGCTATCATAGGCGGTTTTAGTGAAAACTGCGTGATATTTACACCACGAGCGGTTCGTATAACCGATTATCACTAACCCATAAATTCAGACGGTTCAAAAAACCGTCTGTGATGATGTTTTTGAACCGTCTGTAATAGGGTTTTCTGTAGTACGGAACCATGCCTTGCAATTTTTCTTAATCTCTCGTTGTGGCCATCCTTTTTCTTTCGATCAATTGTTTCAAGTATCATTTTCTATATCATCATAGGCGGTTTCTGAAATTCATCAGTGTTAAGCTACCGTATAGTTATCTCAGACTGTTTCAATAATAGTCTACTTATCACAGACGATTTTTTATACAAACCGTTTGTGGTATATCTCAAATGATTCGTAATAAAAACCGTCTGTAATGTATAGACTTATCACCGACGTAATAAATTAGATGGTGCAAAAATCGTTTCTGGTGAGGGATATAAACCGTCTATGATGACCCTATGTGTGATAGTATATATACCTACTAGCTATCCTGATGTTTACATGGAGAATTATCGATTTGAGTTTTTTGCACGTAGAAATGAAACATTTGAAGTCACTCTAACGGTTTACCCAAAGGCATCTACAATCAGGGGCGGACCTACTCTTCGGGCGAGGTCGGGAGGCTGCAGGTCACGCCAACGTGGACACCCCCCCACCCCTCCTCCTCCAGGCCGGCGTCACGCGTTAACGAGACACAGGTGGGTGGCTGTGGGGCATCCAGCCCACTGGGCGTCCGCCGTCTGGGGCAACCCAATGGAAATATTCATGAGCGGGGAGGCATCAGACATGCATGATCCAGCCGAGCCCCCAACGGCCGTCAACCCATGTCTAAAGTCCCGACCCCGACTAGGCGACTAACCCTAACCCAGTAACCCTAGTCCCTAGACCCTAGCCTTGCAAGGCGGCGCGGCGCGGCGGCCGGCGGGTGCGGCGCGGTGGGCAGCGGGAGCGGTGCGGCGGCCTTGTGGTGCATTGGCGTTGGCACCTGGCGTGGCGCGACATTCGGAGGTTAGGTCATTCCGGTCATAAACTTTCATATGCTTGAATCTCAACTTTACGAGCCCAAGCAATATTTTCAACTTGTAGTACGCTGTACGCAGTTCGGAGTTAATCACTGGATTGAGTTTTATTCGAAGCATAGATTGGGAATTTGGGATACCAATTAGATTATTCGAGTTGGCATCACAACAGTATGGAGATTTGGCCATATACGAAAAAGGTACATAGGAGAAAGGAGGACTACATATAAATCAAACTGTGCGTTCTAATGTTCTTTACATGCACATCATTAATAGGGTGCTTGTCATTTTCTTCTTGATTTGCAATTCTTCATCTTAGCTAACTTTTCTTAGTGTGTACTTTTTCATATAAATTCCTTATGCGCAGGTGATGTCACAGGTGAACGATTGATCAAGAATATGCATCCACTTTTTGATGGTGCTGTTGTTGAACCATGCTTGCTTCAAGTTCATGGGGATTTAAGGGTGGAAACATAAGCTCTGATACAAACGGAGATCCTGCAATATTGAATCCAGCATGCTACTGTAAGTAAAATCCACTGTTTCTCGTCTCCAATTCTAGACCAAGATTATTGGTTCTGATAGAATAATTTTTTTATTTGGCTTTGAAGGCAAACACACATTGTATACTTCTGATTAAAATTTGCATGGAAGTGCTCAAATTTTTAATGCGTTGTTGTTGATTTGTAAGAATTTTCCTGAATGTCTTGCATATCGCATATTTCAGCCTGTAGACAGTTGTTGAAGAAAACTTATCAGTTCTTTTAACTGCAGATGGGCACAATGAGGCAGAGTTTGGGATGTCATGGTGTGCTGGATTTGGTAGGGCATTCTATAGTTCCTATTTTCAGGTATGCACTTTGTCATTTTTGTTCCATATTCTTTGAGCACCAGCCATGCAACCATCCACCGAGTGAGTTACTTGTTCTGGAATTTTTTTAACCACTGTTACATTTTGTTTGCCTATGAAGCTGAACCCTTGATTGAAAGTTTGAGACGTGAGGCTGGTTGCGAGTAATACTGTTTTGGGTAGTATTGTTTGATTCACGCTTGCGAGTTTGCCCGAGCTACATTTTCATCCTGGGTCCGCCACTGTCTACAATGCGAGATGTTCTTACAACGATGCATGGTTGTCACGGCGTCGCCTACGACGCCTCGCCTAAACATCTGGCGGCGAGAGGTCGCCATGGTCTTACGGAGATCGCGTGGGGGCGGAGAGAGGCAGCGGGAGGTGGCGGCGGGAGAGGCGGGCAGGCGGCGGCGGGGAGAGGAGCGGGCGGGAGGCGGGAGGGAGAGAAGGCCGGGCGGCAGGCGGCGGGGAGGAGGCGGGCGAGGCGGCGGCGGAGAGGAGGCGGGCGGGGGCGGCGGGGAGGCGGAGAGGTCGGGCGGCGGGGAGGCAGAGAGGCGGAGCTCCCGCGAGAGAGCAGGAGGCGGAGAGGTCGGGCGGCATATGAGGAGGCGGAGGGACCGAGGATATGAGACCGTATGATGGGGTATGAGTTATGACCGTATGAGGCGATCGGCGCCGCTGACGTCGCATCGCCTAAGCGACTATCACTCGCCGTGCTCGTCATAACAACCATGCACTTAATGAAACAGAATGTAGGCGCACCATTAAGCATGCATGTAACATCCCTTTCCTTCAATACAAACACCTCTTTATAGGTGCTTAGCTTGTTGCATTTTCTGTTAATTAGATGTAGTTATTACATGCATAAGCACCGGTGCCTCCTCAAACAGTGATACCACAAAATTAGCATCTTATTTGTGCTACGTGGCAAGAAAAAATGGTTTTCTTTTACTAAACAAATCTCAAACATCAGCATTAAAAAGCATTTTATTTGGATTCTAACGGTGTTCTTAGTGGTTTTATTTTAAAAAAGCTGGGAAAATTTTCCCCAGCAGCGCAGTCTTAAGCTTGGGTCTTAGACCGGGCTTGAGAAGCAAAGCCCGTTTGGCAACTGGGTTGGCCCGAGAAATTAATGTGACCCACACAGGCCAGTCTGAGCCTAACCCATTTGAGCTATCGAGCGTATCGGGTCAAGATCCGGGCATAGGCTATCCAGTCCGAACAAAACCAGGCCGAACAGCGTCATGGCCCACGCACATTTTGACAACGAAATTTAGTAACAACCTCCAAAACCAAAAGGAGAGTCAATAGTCTTCGGCGAATTTCGGCCTTACTGCTAAGGATGAAAATGGATCGGATACATCGAATAGTCTTAAATACGAATACGAATTCATGTTTTTAAAACGGATACGGATTCGAACATTCTCGAATATGAATACAAATCGAATGTCGTAACGAATACGAATTCGAATCGGATATATGCTTAAATCAGTCGAATACGAATATCCTCCTACGAATGTTGTAATCGACCGATTTTTCCGATTAGCGGTTTTAAATTCAAATTTTGACATTTGAAATTTTCTCAAAATATGATTTCTACTGTTCATATTTCTGACACCATTGTTTATTCGCACATGTAGCCTACACGGTAGCAATTGTATCCATCGACCAAAACTGTAAACATCACCTCGTTCTGTAATGATCTCAGATTCCTAGAATTTAGGCGCTTTATAGTTTAGTAATGCCGCATCAGGCGACAAATGGCGTGATCGCCGCCACCGAAATGGCAGCAGGTAGAAGCAATCGTCGGCCGGAGTGTACTAGTTGAGGACTTGAGGTCTTGGCTCTTGAGTCTTGAGTACTAGTTGAGCGAAATGAGGAGTGTACTAGTTGAGATCTTGGCTCTTCCTCTTCCGCTCTTGGCTCTTGACGTTGTGTCGGAGACACGCTACTTATTGAGTTCGCTCTCGCTGCCGGTCGCCGCTCGGGCGCTCGATTACTCGCCACTCGCGTTGCTAGGCAGTTGCCAACTTGCCACGCCCAGACTCACACTCGGTCTCGGACGCTCGGCTAGACTCGCCACTCGGCTCGGTGTCTCGATTGACCAAATGAGTAAATGACTCGTGAGTACTGAGTCATGACTCCCGTCGACGACGCGTGACTCCCGCTTGGCGTGCCATTCGCGCCATGGCGGTGGCGATAAGCGAGACGGTAGCCCGTGGCAATCTGATCTGAATATGAATACAAACACGAATACGGATGTTCTCGAATATGAATGCGAATCTGAATCGAATGAATACGAATATTCTCAAATCTGAATGCGAATATGAATATTCTCAAATACGGATCTGAATATTGTCGAATCTGATCTGAATATTTTCGAATCTGGTTTTTGCTTACCACATTCACATTTTCTCGAATACGAATATAGGATAAAACAAATTATCCGTTACCGTTTTCCACCCCTACTTACTGCTGCCCACCAGTAAGCGGTATGCACTAGCTGGTAAGAGGGGTGGGGTATTTTCATTGCAAGTTTCTTCTGTATTTTTCATCTTTTTTCATATATATGTATATATATGTATATATATATATATATATATATATATATATATATATATACATATATATATATTATACATATACATATACATACATATATATATATATATATATACACACACACATATATATATATATATAGATATATACATATATATATATATATATATACACACACACACCCAATATCTAGCTAGCATCAATCGTTTTTCGTCAAATTTTCACAAAAACGAAACTTCTGCCAAATTTCAAGTTTAAAGAATTCAAGAAACAAATCGGGCGGCAGGCCTAACCTCAGCCCCCGAATTTTGTCTTTTCGAAACAAGTGGAGAAAACACTGAGGTAGGATCACTCCTTTTGAAAAACACATGAAACATTGGGTACATCCTTCACCGTTCCACTATATTTGGATCATCCCCTTGCATGTCGACACGCGTCCCTTCCTACATTTTCAATCCCCCTAACTAAAAAGTCATGAAAATTTGTGAAAAAAATTTCTACATGTACTGCTAAACTTATTTTAACTATACATAGAATTTTAAGTTCAGATTTATTATATATTAGCGGTAACAAAAAAAAAGAAAATCTGACAACAGTTAAGAGTTCAAATTTATCAGAATTTTATCTTTTTGCTGCTCTTAACATAAATGAATTTGAACTGAAATTTTATATATATGTGGAATAAACTATGAAAAACATGTAGAAATATTTTAAATTTTTTATGACTTTTGGAGTTGCTGCCTACGTATTCAGCCCTTGCATCCTAAATTCTCGACTCCGCCCTTGAATCTGAACCATCGGGCACATCCTTCACCGTTCCACTATATTTGGATCGTCCCCTTGCATGTCGACACGCGTCCCTTCCTACATTTTCAATCCCCCTCAAAATAAAGTAGATGAAATTCTCTGTCGTGTGTTGTATTTGAGTTGGTATTTTTCCTATGAAAGTGAAATATAGTATGTACGAAGACAAAGATGGTATGCAATAGGTGCACCTCGACAAGGACATGAATCAAGCGGATAAACACGAGACCCACCAGCAACCAAAGAGGAACTTGGTTTCATGTGCTCAGCCCAAGGTCATTCCAAAGTGTTGAACTCAATACTTGACTGTAAAACCATAACATCAATTCAAGAAAACCACCCTTAGAAATACAAGAATATCATGACGTACGTATATATAAGCCTTCTCAAGTAGAATTGCAGAACGACTTCCTAGCTGCAATTATATAAACACAACAACTCTACCGCTCCACATGTCGAATTTAACCTTTTTATGTTGTATACGTAAAGTATATGATTCATCGAGTTTTTGGAAGAAATCAAAAGGTAAATGAAAAGATAAAATTAAAAAATTAGAAGACAGAAATCAAAGTCGTTAGAGCGGGACCAATATATAACAACGGTAGGATTAGATGTACACCCGGAAAAATTCAGAAAAGAAGGACGTGTCATTGTCAGTGATATGGACGCTCGTCACATAGGACCAAGATGTGGATGTGCAACTGGCAATTAACATGCTCTGGATCATGAAGGGTGCCCCATCTTCTCCTATTGGACCGCAGGGATGGGCTTGACGTTGATGCCCCGGCTAAGCTCACTCGGCTGTCCCCTTTTGGAGGAGGTGCGCCTGCCTGGATTTCGCGAAAGAATATACCTTCGTTGTGAAAGTGATCGGTCTATATAGACTGCTGAAAACTCTACGAAAAATTGTAAATTACTTTTACAAAGGCTAGCCGGCTAGATGTGTTCAAGTGAGAGGCATAGAGGAGTGCCAAACAGCTGACGGGGAGGGCAACTCTCTCACTAAAGGAAAAAAACAACTTTTTGAAAGGAAATCTTTTTGGAGTACCAATATAACATAGGTGTCCAGTCGAGCTATAAAAGGTAGAGGACCAATATACAATTTGATAATGCAGCAACCAATTGTTGCTGCTCGAGTGCACTTACGGATGGAGTTGATGGAATTCGCTCAAAGAAGCTGTTCTAGTTGTTTGATTTTTGGAGAAATTAAAACCGACAAAACAAGTCGTTCGTCTATTTGAGTCTCAAGTGACGTGGAGGTTTTACTGTCCATGCTTTTTTTGGGATGTCGTTTATTTTCAGAAACTGGGGTGGGAAAAAGGAATGAACGTTAGAAAAAGCGACTTGAGAGCTAGACAAGCGGCTAATTATTGAAAGCGGACGATCTGTACCGTACGATGTGAGTGCGAGTGCCAATCCGTTTGCCACGTGGACGTGGATGTGACCTGGTTATCCTCAACTTCTGAAAGGAATTGAGACTGCGAGCTGTTTTTTTTTTTTTTTGCTACGGCTTATAGTTGTTGGTTGTGGTTTATACTTTTGATTATTCATGTGGGAGATTACAGAGTAATTGAAATTCACATGCGACTTTTACTGATATAAATAAAGTTGGTACAGTATGTACTACAATTAACTAGTAGACCTCATCTTAAAAAGACACTACATTTAAAAGCTAGTTATTGTAGAAAAGCTAAAAGCTAAAGCCAAAAGCCATAAAAGAACAGACCCTGTATATAAGGAATAGAGACTTAAGACGTCGACTGGAATTGTTGTCACTGGGCTCAAGCTGGCTTCTGCTTATTTCAGCTTCTGGTTTTTGGGTTATTTTTCACTATTCATAAATTTCGTTTTTCTGAACTTTTTGGCTTTTTTTAGTTTTTTGCCGGTTCTTTTTTCCCGTATTCGTTTGCGTTGTCCGTGATGAGCTAGCATATTTTTTCAATTTTAAAAATTTTTAAATTTAATTACGTCAAATAAGTCACCTTCAGCTACAGTGAAATTTCAGCTGCTACAGTGTAATTTCAGTTATAAGCTATAATTTTTCAGCTTAACCGAACGGGGTCTAATTGGCCAGTACCTCTCCAAGGTAATTCTCGTTGCAGGGTCTACTTCGCTTTCAGCATTTTCACTGTCGCTTAACTGGTGACATATCATATGTTAGGAAATTCGATATCCCACACGTCTTATCCATGAATCATTAATTACATGAGAAAACTAGATGCATACGTTATACAGATGTTATTCTTAGCACTGTTATCTAGTTATCGACAGCAAAGTTGTACTGTGAGGTAAAAGTAAAAAGAACCCTCCTTTGGTGTGAATAGAACGTTAACCCTGCGGAGCTCCCAAACCAATGGGGTGAGAAAGTGGTCTCTGACCATGTCCTATAGAAGGCTTGAATACGGAGCAAGAAAATTTATGTCGGATGTACATCATTAATGTTTAAAGATGAGATAAGAGGATAACTATTAAGTAATT
The DNA here is from genome assembly GCA_036346245.1 of Bonia amplexicaulis. NCBI lineage: Eukaryota > Viridiplantae > Streptophyta > Magnoliopsida > Poales > Poaceae > Bonia > Bonia amplexicaulis. The sequence continues at coordinate 17,955,551 of CM070750.1, read as the reverse complement.
ATCATCTAGTCAAATATTAGCGCCAAGTAAATTATACATGATCAGACAATATTGATACCATCTATCACTGGCTAAGATGCATGCATCAATGCATGACTGCATGACCGTGGTAAGCAATGAGACCTGACAGTTTGCAAACTCATTGCTAGCTAAGATTGTGTCGTGATCCGAATATACAAATTTAGACTCTCTATGTATTCTACATCAATTCAGAATCACGCTAGTACATATAGTAAAAATATAGATACAATATCATCCATAATCAAGATTAACTATGAAAGTAACAAATATTATTAATTATCATAGTAGCGACTTTATGGCCAAATTTCTAAAGGGCCTAATAAAACTAGTAGTGAAAAATAAAGATAAACATAGTAGTCATTCGATATGCCACAAGCAATCAACTGGGAAGCAAAGTTTTAATCCATGAAGTCATCGAAGAATCCTCCTTCAAGTACCTCAAGACGATATGGCTCTTCCTCACCAACTGAGCAACAAAGGTATAGTCATGAGTACATAAAGTACTAAGCAAGTCGTTTGTAATAAGATGCAATATATATTGATGCAAGCCTTATCAAATGATGGCTGAGTGGTTATTTTGCAGAAAGCAATAATTGAGAGTAAATACATAAATAGATTGAAATCACACTTTAAAACTAAATAATAAGTAATTAAGTCAAAAGAATTGAGTAGACCACAAGTGAACTGACCATTCACTTTCCAACCAAATCTCAACCAAGATTTTATGAAATTCTACCACTTGTGTAAAATCACCGAGCATTGCCCATAACTGAGGACAAGGCTATTCAAATAGTTTTATACTTTGTAAAAGTAGCACAACTTTACCCATAAGACATGATCATCTTATATTACCACGCGATTAGCACACTTCATTAGATATGTGACGGAAAAATCATGACAAAGCCTTTACAATATTCAATCGCAATCCGATTACACCCGCTAAGGTTTCACTGAATGTTACCCGAAAGTGAACTAACCACCCATATTCATCCCAATGGTGAAACCAAAGTTGAAACATCACAAATTAATTAGTCAAATTTATCCCATAGTAGATATGTGATTATACGATAAGGCTCATATTAATTGCATACAAAGTAGAGTCCTTAATTATTAACCATACTCCCTTTACTGCACGATCACTCGTCCAAGTAGAAACCATTTTATTTACCCAAAACTAATGACACTAATCATGTCATGATACATAAATTTTATAATTGTGGCTAACTACAATGATTTAATATCTCATTAAGTCAAAATTAATTAATTGATCATTGTAATAATGAGCCCAGTTTACCAATAAGTATGGCTAAGCACACTAGACGTACAACCCAAGTGGATATTATTATTGTATCACCAGATAATGAACCAACCTATGGTGACAACGGAATCATGGCATTCAAATTATCAAAAGAGAAATTTAATCAAAATTTATTGATAACTACAAAGTACAAAGATTTGTAATAAACTAGCAATGCACAATAGTTTAAAATAAAATAATAATAATTGGATTTAAAATAATAAGTTTAACATGAGCAAAAGTCATAACTTTCTTTGGTTTTGCTCAGTTACCACTTCTTGATCTTCAAGTATTGCTTCTACAATTTTGAAGATATTATCTAACAAGAGACAAAATGAATAAAACATAAATAAACTCAAAATAAAATCCAACTAAGATCCAAAAACAACAAAACTAGAACTAAAAGGTATGGTTCAATTTTAGATGAAATTAGGAGGAAGAATTGGATCAATCGGAGTTCGTACGAAGCAAAACGGACTCTCAAAAAATTTGCTGGGGAAATAAATTCCAGGAAAATGAGAGAGAAAGAAGAATATTCCCTTTAGAATTAAGAAAAGAAAAAGAAAATCTGATAGTGGGGTCCATATGTCAGTGGCTCGGTCCACGGTAGACTAAATCCACCGAACCGGTTCATGGGTTTGGTTGACATGGCATGGTGAATGAGCATGACGTGGCTTGACAAGTGGGCAAAGAGGTGATATGGCGATGACATGGATGACATGTGGCTTTCTGACATGGCAGAGCGTTGCGGTGGCTGAGGTGGTAGTGTGGGCTAACATAGCACACACGTGGCGGACACGCGAGATGGTTGCGCTGATGTGGACTTGCCACATCGAACGCTGACTAGGACATATCGACAATGATGGTTTCCCGATGACGTTGACGGTGAACGGCGGCGAACTGGACATCGACGAGGTCAGCTCTAGCTTCCTCATGTGACGGTGAAGCCACCTAGTGGCTCAAATTGGCCAAGGGAGGTGGGCACATTAGTCGGCGACGAGACGAGCGGCGGTATGGCATATGTGGCGATGAACTTCGATGAGGAGGGCTCAATTTGGGTCGACGAGGTGCGCATTGACTTCCTAGGGGAAACGCGACGCTAAAGGGTTGGACACGAAGACCAATGGTCATCAGAGGACACCGACGGCGGGTGAAGGCAGCAGAGAAGATCGGCATCACGACAATGGTTCACTCCAACGGGGTGCTGGCCTCAGCAAGGTGTGGAAGGGAGATAGAGAAGCACGGCGAACCTTGCAGAAGAGACAGCGTGGATGGAGGCTCACCGACAATGGTGGAATATCTCATCGGAGCTTGGTTGTGGTGGTGAGTTGATGTTGAATTCCAGCGCAAAGACGGTGGGCGATGACGGCAATTCAATGGCAAGATCGAGGGCGGCTCGGGGGTGAGGGTTTGCAAGGCTCTAGGTGCCCTTAAATAGTCAAACGAGGAGGAGTTTGCAGCAGGGACTGCGGTGGTGAATAGTGGAATCCAGCTTGGACACAGGAAGTTGAAGCTGACAAGTGGGGCCTACCTATCAGCGACAGCGTGGAGGAGATGACGCGTGGCGGTGGCGAAGCAGGCTGGTGAAGCTGCCTGTAGGAGATGTGTTAGGCCAAAAAGAAGAAATGGGCCAGAGAAAGAAATTCGGTCAAGACGGAAAATCCAGATTTTTTAGAATTTTTGAATTTCAAAAATTAGGATAATTCAAATTGAGCTCAAAGAAATAGCAATAAACTCCAAAAATCCAAGAAAATACAGAAAATTCTTTGCAATACAAGGAACCTAAATAAAATTGGTTTTGAATCAATTGAAGCTTATTTTATGCATATTAACTTTTTTTAATTTCTGAAAATTCATATTAAGCTTTATTTAATCCAAGAAAAATCCAAATGATTATTTTTATTTTAAAAACTTTAAAAAGACAGCTAAAACCAGGGTGTTACAGATTGCAAGCTGTCATGCCAGCGTGAATTGAACCGTAGTCTCAGTGGCATCGATTGACGATCAGCCACCCTAGGACCATGTTTTGGATGGAAAATGGTATAGTTGTTGTGTCGCTTCTTGCCAGCTGTTCGATCAAGCAAAAATCAGAAGCCGGGATGGGAATTTTGGACACATCTGGCACTGTGACAACGTAAAATTCCAAATCTGGCTCTCGGTGCAAAAGAATTCCAAAAGTAGCCCCCTTCCCGACCACACGATCGCGCGGAGCCGACACCTGTCCGGTTGTGCGGTCCCGGACCGCACAACCGCACTGTTCATCGATCGTGCGGTCCGGGACCGCACGACCGCCTGCTTCACCGCACGACCCCGCCCGCCCCACGCACGACTCCTCCTCGGCCGCATGATCGCGCCTCCGACCGCATGATCGCGGTGCCGACCGCCGGATGCCGCATGCTACGGTCGGTCGTGCGGTCCCGCACCGCACGACCGTGCACGCGATGAGAGTCGTGCGGTCCGGCACCGCACGACCGATGAACGGTGTGGTCGTGTGGTCCCGGACCGCACGACCGGCCAGGTGTCGGCTCCGCAGAGACGCGCGGTCGGGAAGGGGGCTAATTTTGGAATTTTTTTTGTACCGAGAGCCAGATTTAAAATTTTTGAGTTGCCACGATGCTACATGTATCCTAAATTCCCGGGATGGACGGCTTCAACGATTTGCTATACATACGGTTGTTGAGATCTTTCCATCGATTTGCTACAATACCCCAGTCAATTTCGTGAGTGTTGTTGATTTTCTACTATCGAGAGATCGAGGTAATGGGGCAACACCGTTACAAGATATGTATTGTTCCGGTTATTAGTTATATATGTTCTAGATAAAATGATGCTATTTTGTTATTTCTAGCTCTTGGAAACTAGCTGAATGATATTTCTGAAAAACTTGGTATTCACACAAAGACAAGGAATTCCTGTTAAGTCCATATGCAAACGGAATAAAAAAACATGAGAAAATTACGATGGTATTTTTTAAGAAAATACACAGTTCCCTATGTGAATTGAGAGAGTGGCTATTTGGTTGTTATCCAGTACTACTTGTATCCAGTACAACAAAAAATAAACTGCACACAATAACAAGCACACAAGACATTATCTTTTTTAAACGCATTTTACAAGGCATTATCTTAATTGGATAAGACCAGTATAATTTTGGCATATCACGTCGGCATCAGCGCGAGTCCGAGTGTTTTGTAAGCCCATGCTGACCTCGCTGCTACGTTCCAAGGGGCTAATCAACCGCTATATTCCACGACATCGACTTCTCAAAAAGGACTCAAATCCCCAGAGAGGGGACCCCAGGCAAATATATTTCGTTCGCATTTGGGTTTGTTGTTTCTTGTTCGCTTGCATATTTCAGGTATGGCTAAGAGCACAACACGCCTACTTTCTGGGGCCATATATTAGGACGCGGCGAGAGCTATGCATGATTTTATTTCCATTCTCTCATGTGCTCTTGATCTTGGATTGAACTGCAGACCAAAAATGAATGAATAGTTGAGGATCAATCCGATCAACATCGTACTAACCTTCAAAACTTTTGTACACATATAGAGAGAGTATATCCAATGCAAATAGGTTTTTTAGTGATAACATGCAAATGCGAATCAGCACCGTTGGATCTACCTTGTATTGCTTGGATGGCTTGGATTTGTGCGAGTGGAAGCTCAGTGTCACTTATGCATTTTTTTTTTCACAAAATCCCCTGACTATGGCTCTCACTTTCTCCTCAACCCCTTCTCTTTCTCCGCCACCTCAGTATCACCTCGTGCTTCTAGGGTTTGCGGGCCACCGCCTCCCCCCTCCCTTACGTCGCCGGCCACCACCTCCCTTCGACTGTTTTGTACACCTGAAAGTATGTACTCTCATACCTCCCACCGTCGATGATTTTGGAGATGCGGACGGGCTAAATGGGTCGTCTTAATGGATACATCCATTAGTAGGCATGATAACCCTTTGTGCCGAATGATTTAATTAAATCATTTTTTATTTCAGCTGCATGCACAACAAAACGCTTGAAAGAAGGGAACATGCATGATGTTTGTTGCATCGTACGGTCAAAATGGGAGTATATTGCATACGCGTTGTATCCCTTCACTCGAACTATAATTGTGACAAAAATTTTATTTGAATGCCCGACTTAAAGGAGTATCTGGTTCGGGAGAGTTTGATAAGTAGTACGGTGCACGCAGCATTTATAATTTATTATGTTACTCTGACATCTATAATTCTATTAAAAAAAGGAGTATATATATTAGATGCATATGGACCGTGGGAGCGTAGAGTATATATGTATCATCATTCATCAGTATGTGGTATTAAATTTGAAACTTAATAGAAGCAAGCATCCTCTCAGATGAACAAGTATTCTTAATACGTGCTTTCATTTCTCATCCATAAAGTATCACCATTCTTAAAAGGAAGAATATCTCATTATTGATACATGACAAACACATAATTCAGTATAAAAGAACTGAAATGGGGCATTACCATGAATTGGCTCTAGTATATGTCCATTTTAGATACTATAAAAAGGGAAGAAAACCTTGATAGGCTAGTGTCATGTACAGGTAAGTATTGTGAACAAGTATCACTGTACATGAAAAAGCATATCTCTTAATACAACCTAAACACCGGTTCCAATATAAAAAAATTCTGAAAAGGGGTATCACTATGAAAAATGAAGCATCTCTCACTAACAAATCCGATTGCTACGGATACAAGTAAAAGATATCATTCAAGAAAATGGAAGAAAATCCACATGTACATGCATCCCTGCATGCTAAATAGAAGTGACACAAGACTTATGAGAAGGATGATACCATAGCAAAGAGCAATGCAGAGAGTCCATTCCTCCCAGAAATTTGTTGCCGCCTTTTCTGCTAAATGTTGTTGCGCACAGGTTGCCGCTTGAGATTAACAATGTAGCATATCCTGACTGAAAAATGAAGTATTATCTTTGCTCCAGCTAGTAATTCAAACATTTAAGAAGCACCAATGATGGCTACTCTGTAAAACATCCTTACAAGAAAAAAAACTACTAAGATCCTCACTTCTAGTCACAAGAATAAAGAAGTACATGTGTCATCCTATACATGATTAGATTAATTATTGATCAAAATACCCTTTCCTTTTAAATTGCAAATACCCCTTTTCCAATATATGGGTTAATAAAAAATTAGGGGATGATTTAAAAGGTGAAAACTATTCTGAATTAGATAGATGCATCAATCTTTCGATATGGAACTGTTAAACGCAAAATTTAAATGCTGAGCATAGTTGCCAAAGTATCTTGTGCAACAAAATAAATATCTACTTCTAAATTAAATTAGTATACTTCTTAAAGGAGTATCTGGTTTAGAAGAGTTTAAGAAATAGTACGCTTCAATCAAATTAGTAGTATTCTAAGTAAAGGAGTGCTCAGCATTTATAATTTATTAAACGAGTATATATATTAGATGCATATGAACCGTGGGAGTATAAGAGTATACGGCTAAGCTAAAAGGAGTGTATGTGTGTGTACAAAGGAGTACATGGAAAAAAGAGTACATATACTAGATACATATGGGTCATGGGATCATAGGAGTATATGACTAAGCTAAAGGAGTGTGTGTGTGTAATTCTATACTCCCGGGAGTACGTACTCCCATGTGTTATATACCACTTAAATGATATTGTCACACCTCTTTATTCTTTTGAGTATACTCTGATAATGATTATAAGATACTCCAAAATGAGTTCTATGAAAATTTTCATTAAAATCTACTTTTTATAACATAATTTGTGTATATACTCATTTTATATATGAAAAAGGGTATATACAAAAAATAAAAGACTCCGATAAAATTTTGAAGGACCATGTCAGAAGGTCCAGGATAATGTTGTGATGAACCATTGCAAGTTTTGTGGAGTGGTGAAGTGTTTTTTCAAAGATCGCATCTCGGTTGGACTGTTTTCTAGAACTGTTAGTAAAATCGGAACTACCGCAGGTATAAGAGCGGTAGTACTGCGAGGTGAAAGTACTGACGTGAGCAATGGTACATTTTTTCAGAGAGGTCTAGTGTGAAGGTGCGGATTACCGCTTTGGGGAGCGGTAGTACTGGTGTTTATGGACCGGTACTATCGATCTTTCCAGAGAAACAGAGTTTTGGGATTTAAACCATGGTTTGTGTTTGAGTGTGGTTATGGTTTTGGATGTTATTGCTTGTGTGCACATGGATTTATTGTTACGTCCTAGGTTTAGGATCAATGGTTTGGTTGCATATATTTTGTGTGGTGATGACTTGTGTATTGTGCGGTGCTACGTAACGGTTTGTTTATTGGTATTGGTTGCAGGACTTTGGAGCTAGGTTATGGTGAGGCGTAGGAGGACCGGGGCTAGGCACAAGGTGATGTTGAGATCCAAAATGGCTAAGGAGACACCAAGACGACCGAGGCTTATGGGGTTGTTGCAAGCTGGGACGACGAGGAACCCAGCAGGGAGCTACGGGTGATGGATATGATGGGCAATGGCAAGGTGGACCAGGACTAGGCTCAGGGAGGAGTAGGAGGACCGGACTAGGCTTCATGGTAAAGGAAGCGGAAAGCTTCGTGAAAGGTGGCAGAGGGGCATTTTGGTAAATTGCCTAATACCGAAAAAGTGACGGTGTGTGTGAAATCATGGTGTTGGTCTAAGAGGTTTAGGTCTTGTATGTGCTGAAATTGTGAAGTGGATGAAGTGTTGATTCACTAATGGGTTAATGGTTGTAAGCCGCTTTGAGAAGCGTGCGTGTGAGAGTAAAACCCGGTGTTAGGTGGGGTTAACGAGTTATCACTGGTTTGGCCTAATGGGTAGATCCATTAGATTTTGGTTCAGATTGTGAGGCTATATAAGTGGAGGAGAGGCAAGGGCTAGGGTTTGAGGTTATTGGCTAAGCCTTTGGTGGCTAGTTCTTCCTCCCTCCCATGGGAGATAGGTTAGTGTGTGTGTGTGTGCGTGCGCTTTAGGCTTAGAGCTCTATCCTCTTGGGTGGAGTGGCTATAAAATTGATCATCTCTAGTGAGCAGTACATCAATCTTTTGTACCTTCTTGAATTCATCTTGTTGATTGAGTTGCTCTTGTTTCGATTGGTTTGATCTCTCTTCTACTCTTCTCTTGATCTTACTGTGCCAAGGACATGAACAAGATGGAGATAACCTCTTGAGATCGATCTCCAATTATCTAGGCACTTCAATAGCAAGATTTTCAAGAAACCCTATTACTACTCATTCTTGGCCTAATCGGGTGATCTCTTGATCTGAGGGTTTTTGGCTTGGTTTCTGTGGTGATCTAACTTGTTGTGATGTGGCGATCAAAGTTGAAACCCTATTCATCCGGGAGAAATGGTAGTATCGCACGTGAGGCAATGTAGTACCACAACTCATGTTCTCCGACCACTTTGGTTTTCGACCATTCACTAGTCGTTGAGATCACTGGTCGTGTTTCAACTTTGTTTGACCACATTGGTTTCGACCGTTTACAGGTTGACCACTCACTGGTAGTTGTTCACATCGGTCGAATTTCAACTTGCTTCAAACACTCGGGTTTGCACTTAGATATTGGACCGCGCTAGTTTTCTACCATTCATTGGTATTTGACCACATTAGGTTTTTGACCACAAACTGGTCTTCGACCACGTAGGTTCTGACCATATTGGTCTTCAACCACATCGTTATTCGACCACCTCATTGGTCTTAGACCGCGCTAATTTTTTATCACTATTGGTTTTCGACCATATTGGTTTTTCGATCACATATTGGTCTTCGATCACGTAGGCTTCGATCACATCGGTCTTCAACCATGTTGGTTTTCAACTACTCATTGGCCCTCGACCACACTGATTTTTCGACCGCTCACTAGTCATGGACCACGTTGGCTTTCGACCACGTTGTTTTTGACTACGTTGGTTTTCGACCATGTTGCTTTCGACCATGTTGATTTTTGACCACGTTGGTTTTCGACCATTCTCTGGTCGTTGACCATTCGAGTCAAATTCCGATCATGGTGGCTCTCGACCAAGTTGGCTTTTGACCGTGCTGATTTTTTACCATTCTTTAGTCATTGACCACTCGAGTCGAATTCCAATCACGTTGGCTGTCGACCACATTGGTTTACGACTACAACCACATTGGTTTTGACCACCCACTGGTCGATGATCATTCAAGTCATATCCGATCACTTTGTCTTCCGACCGGTCGCGGTAGTACCTAAGGATCAATAGCGGTAATACCGCACATGCCGTGTTTCCATAGTGGTTCAGCTCCGTGTTTCTCCATATTTTGAGTAGGGTTCCTATCCGAATCTTCATAGCTTTGTAGTTATCGGAGCAAATGACCTTGATAAGACCAAGGACCTTGAATTCATTAATCGAATAGTGAGAAAATGCAAAAGGTAAATCGTGACACGAGTGAGAAGGCAATGGTGCCAAAAGAGAAGGAACCCGATGGATTAAAGTGAGCAACCATGGAGGATGATCATAAGGAGTTCTCCAAAGTTTATGATCGACTCATGCTAAGAATGGTGGGTAAGGATGACCTCATCTCAAAATTACTTGCTCTTAAATTAGAGATGAGAAATCTAGCGAAAGAAAATAATGATTTGCTTAATGAAATTCCTAAATCAAAATCTCCTTTGCCATGTATGTCGTTAGTCCTTGCATAATTGCTTAGATCAAGTGCTTGAGTCATGCTTGCTAAAATTGAGAAGTTAAAATTTGCTCATTCCACATGTGTAGAACAACTTGAACTTTCTAGCGCTAAAAATGAAAAATGGAATTTGAGCTTTTCCAATTGTCTTGAGCAATTAGAGAAGGCTATGACTGAATGTGATGAGCTTAAGTCTAGTCCTCCTAGCATGTGCTTGAGATATGATAAATTGCTTGACAATGATTTACTCTCTTGCAATAGTTGTGCTAGCTTATTAAATGATGCTGATGCTTTGCTTTTCATGCACATTATCAATGCATCTTCAATTTCTTGCACATATTTCATTGTCTTGAAGAATAATCTTGATTCTTTGAAGAGAGTGCGCAATGCTATGAGCGCCAAGTTTTTGACTCTTGTGTTGCTTTTCAATCTGAGATTGATGTTTCAAAAGATGATATTACTTCTTTGCAATCAGATTTGGATCTTTCTCATGCTTCTCTTGAGTCACTTGATGTTAGCACTTGTGCCATTGCTTTGGATAGATCTTCCTTGACTAGTAGTGCTTCGTGTGGCTCTTCCGATGTTGTCCAAGGGACTTCTAAAGACAAAGGTATTTTTTCACATGATACTACATCTCTTAAAGAGAAGTATTATTGCACCTTTTGTAAGAAGGATGTACACATTGTTGAGTTTTGCTTTCGCCGAGTCAAGCATGAGTGTCGACTCCGTCATCGAGTTTTTAGGAACACACATCACCCATCTCATGGCATATGTGGACCTAGTGCCGACACGAGGTCTTCATGCTTGTTCCAAGGGACTTCTGTTTTGAGCAAGAATGGTGTTTTGTCCTCTCGGACCATGTCTCTTAGTAGACCTTTACACCATTGCTTATTTTGTGGGAAGGATGGGCATCATGTAGACTCTTGCTTTCAGCGTGCCAAACACATGCAACGAGCCCATGTTTCTAAGTCTTCAAGTGTGCATAGCCTTTCTCATAGCATGAAGGCTCGCTTTGTTGATGGCTATTTTGACACCTTTTCTAGTGGTGTTGGATGGCGTTATGGTCTTGGTTATCATGATTTTGATTTTTGTCAATATGCTGTCCCGAGGAAGAGTTTCCGTTATTTCTCAAGTGGTGGACCTCGTTTTCCCTATCAAGGTGTGTACCCATGGTGAGGAAGAGTTGTGAGTTCTTTTGGTGCTCTTGGTGGTTATCATCTTAGTTCTTTCAAGCAAGGCATTCGCCGCTTTCTCAGAGATAGCACTCCTATTTCTCATCGAGATGTCCACTTACGATGTGCCTTCAAGATTGGATTTTCTTGCATGAACCATCCTCTGCATCGTACTACCTCGCATACCTCTAGTATGGGTGTGTCAAAATTTTGTATTCCTAAGTAATTGCTTACTAACCCTTCTGGATCCAAGACTCGGGCACCTTGTTCTTGTCATGTGTAGATATTGGGACGCGGGATGGAGAACATATGATTGATTGGGTTCCAGTCTTTCGCTTCATCACGTGATTGGAACACTTGATGGTTCTCCACTCTTTTTGACGGCCTCCAAGTGGCATATGCTTTCACGTTTGGCATTTTTACCTACTTTGTGAGCTATTATATATCTTCATACCTTTATATTCATTTTTGATCATAATTGGCATGTTATGCTTTTCCATGTGCTCACTTGTACCATATTGGCATGTATTACTCATGTTACATTCTTATCATGCCTTTATGTGTATTTTGCTTGTATATCTATGTGTTATCTATGTGTTCATCTTTTGTGGATATATGAGTTTTATCTTCATACCATGCATTATTCTTGCAACATTATGTATTATGCTCTTGCTTGTGTTTCATGTATTTATGTGCTTGTTTGATGTCACTATACCATGTATTTGCGTGAATAATTCCATGTCATGTTTTCTATATACTTGGTACTATGATACATCAATTATGGATGCATGAGATTTTTTATATTGTCATTAGCTTGTGCTATCAAGCATGTAGTGTTCATTTTTTCCTCATTGTCATACTATGTACATTCTTGTTCATGCTCAAGATTATTTGCTTATGCTTATGTGCGCATTGAATGTCTATTGCCTGCCTCTCACCTTGGATTATAGCATTCTTATTTGTCATGTGTCTTGGAAGTGGATTTATATGTCTAACCCTAGTTGCAAGGCACAAACTTCTTTTCTAGTGATATATGCTTTACATGAGAGATAGAAGACCAAATGTGCAGTATTGCAGCTGGGTATTAGGGGAGTGGTCAGACCCCCTGGTTCTGGAGTTTCTAAGCCTTCTTCTTCCTTATCCTAGCATCCAATGATGGCTATCAATTTTGGGATGCAACTTGGCTCAACCTCTACTCCTTCGACTACATCTCATCGCCAAATGGTGCGACACAGGTTTTGTGTCCTACGCTTTACCTTTTCTTTTTATTCATACTTTGCATATCATTTGGAAGCATTTGGTAGTTTGAGGATTGGTTGGGCTAAGGATAGGATCACTTCTTATTCAAGTCCCTCTTAGGCACATTTTGGGTCTTCTAGATTATGTTTTTCTCCAGTCTACGTTGAGCTTGCTTTCTCAATCACTAGTGTCCAGTATTAGGAATCTCTAATATTTTCTCTAATGTTGCGGATATTTTTTACTAAGACTCTTGATTCTTATTGTTTTCCTTCTTTGCGAGGAGAGTTAGGGGTATTAGTCCTTTTGGCATGTTTTGAGGGAGAGCTTGATTTTTTTGCATCCATTGTATCATATTAGTATGCATTAATATATTGGATGCTTAAGTTTTAACTTGACTTCATGAGTTTGAGTTACTTGTTGATTGTATGTTTTAGAAGTCAAGTATCATCATAATTTTGTGCATTGTTGTATCTATTCTATTTTATTGCCTACATCTTTGCTCCTTATGTCCATTCACCATTATTTATACATGTTAGCATACTTTCTATGATTTTTGTCTGTCATGATGTACGTCTACATGATGTGTGTTTGATTATGGACATTTTGAGATTGATTACATCTTGGATAGTTTTCTATATCATGATATCCTATTTATTCATGCCTTTTTTATCATTTTTGGTTCATGTGTACATGCTTCTACTTGTATCCATGCTAGCATATCCTTTTATGACTTTTCTTTGTCATCTGCTATGTGTGTATGGTTGTGATTCATTAAGATGCATGTATATCTTGAACTTATTCTTTTCTGTTCTGGCATGAAAATAGTCTGTATGTCATCTTGGTAGCTTTAGATTATGATTATGCCTAGATGTCATGAGAACTTTAATTAGTCACAAGCTTCATCTAGATTTGGTTTGCACTAGGCTTTATTATCCTAGATGATTTGGCGAGGACTAGATCGAGCTTGTGTGGGGGTGTGTTCTCATGTGCTCTTTGTCACTTACTCCAGTACTAGGTCACCAGCTATTCCTATGTTTGAGTTACAGGCTATGAAAGTGAGGAGGTGACCATGTGGCTTATGTGGATGCTTTAGGTCACTCACCTCCTTTGAGCTTCTGGTGGAGGTTATTATTGATCTCACAATGCAGCTTTAATCAGGTTCTACCACATCAACTACACCACATCGCCAAGCGATATGATGAAGGTTTGCTCTCTTGTGACCTTCAATTTCTTTCTTGCTACTACTTGGTCTCGCATAGCATTATTGTTCTAGTGGCAGGGATGTTCAGTATGGATAGATAGGAATCAACTCTAGATGATTTTGTCTCTGTCACACCTCTCATCCAAATGGTTCTCTCAGATTATTTACCGCCTAGCTTGAGCTTTCTTCTTGGCCAGTAGTGCCTTATGTTTTGATAGATAGTGTTGTCTTTTGTTCTATGGTATGAGGTTATAGGATAGAGACTATGTGGGAAGGGTGTGTTTGGGACTCATCTCGTTGAGTTTGAACCTGCATTTTCTGGATTTTATACCTAATTTCTTGGTTCTTTTCAATTTGCCTTCTTAGGGGAGTTAGAACTTCCTTCTTTTTAGGATGTTTTTCAGGGGGAGCTTACTTTTTGTACATTCATATGTATCTTGTTGCATTTTAATTTCATCATGCACTGTATATACATGAATGCTTATACAAACCATGGAGTTTTGACTATTATCCTTGTTTGATATGATATCTTGCTTTACATCTTGCCATGTCTTGTGCCAACATGCTAGATTTATCATGTCATTCTATGTGTAGCTTAGCATTTGCCATGCTAGCTCCATTAAATATGAAAAACTTGAATTAAATCATGTCTAGTTAGATCTTATGACTAGTTTTGCTCTAGTGATCATCTTATGATTCATGTCAGGTCAAATAAGCTACGTTGAGTCTTGAACCTAACTTGAGCTTTAGATTGAGCTATGCTAATTCTTTATTGAAGCATGAGTTAGTATTAGCTCTTTGTTCTTGAACTAAGTCAAGAAAATGCATAGTGATCTCTTTTGTGCGAAAAACTGATATCACCAATTCTTTCTCATGAGACAGCTTGCCATTGCACTAGGTATGAACTCAACGGAAGTTTTGGATCACCAAGACCACTTCCTTAATTTTCTTGCTTGGGATAGTCATATAAGGTTTGAGATCTAGCACATGGCTAAGAAAATAAAAAATTGTAAAAATGAATTTTAGAAAATGTCAATGTGCTAAATTTGCTCAATTACTAGTGGTATCTAGCGCTTGAACAAAATGATTCAACATTGAACTTGTAGCACTCTAAATTGACTCAATTGAAGCTTCTTGTTTCCATCTAGTATATTGACATGGCTTGACTCATTTTTGGATATCTTTAGCTAGACTATGATCTTGAGTGACTTGACATATTAAACAATCTATTTAATTGCAGATTATGGCTTATTTGGTTTTAGCTTTGCTATATATGATTTACCATGATCTGGGTAGCTCTTTCACATAATATGGCTTGGTGTAATACTTGTAGAGTCAATTTGGATAATTTTTATGGCTCCTAAAGCTTAAATTGAATAAAATGCAGTCACTTCATTTCGTTCATGCTCTATCTTCTTCCATGCATCTTGATGACTCCATTGTCAAAGGGGGCAAAGATTAGTAAAAATGCATATCTAGAGCATATTTTTGCAATTTGTGTGCGAATTTTTGCTAATTGGGGCTTTTGATCTATTCTCACCATGATCAAGGTCAAACAGAACAATTGTTCTTTAATATGGACCTAGAGTGAGGTTTCCTAACTCATTTGGTGGATTTGGAGCCTTTTGTGAAAAATTTGTTATTTTCATTGGCTTCACTCTATTTCTACTTCATATGACCATTTGCAGTCATTACATTCTTCATGTGACCATTTGGAGCTCTCTTTCCAAAATTCTTTTTCTTTGTCGAAAACCCTTCCAATTTGTATTTTGAGGATTGCCAGTGGGTTCATCAAGGGGGAGATTGAAGGACCATGTGAGAAGGTCCAAATAATGTTGTGATGAACCATTGCAAGTTTTATGGAGTGGTGAAGTGTTTTTGCAAAGATCGCATTTCAGTTGGACTGTTTCTAGAAGTGTTAGGAAAATTGGAAATACCACAGGTATAAGAGCGGAAGTTCCACGAGGCGGAAGTACCGGCGATGTAAACAGTGGTACGTTTTTTCCAAAGAGGTCCAATGCGACGTGCAAAGGTGCGGAAGTACCGCTTTGGGGAGCAGTAATACCGGTATTTATATAGCGGTACTACCGATCTTCCAAGAGAAACATAGTTTTGGGATTTGATCCATGGTTTGTGTTTGAGTGTGGTCATGGTTTTGGATGTTATTGCTTATGTGCACATGAGTTTATTGTTTGGTTCTAGTTCTAGGATTAATGGTTTGGATGCATACATTTTGCATGGTGATGACTTTGTGTACTGTGTGGTGCTACGTGACGGTTTGCTTGCTGGTATTGGTTGCAGGACTTTGGAGCTAGGTTATGGTGAGGTGTAGAAGGGTCGGGACTAGGCACAGCGTGGTGCTGAGGTCCAGAACGGTTAGAGGGATGCCGAAGATAACCAAGGCTTGCCAGGTGGTTGCAAGTCGGGACGATGAGGAACCGGAGTGGGAGCTACCTGTGGTGGACATGATGGGCAATGGCAAGGTGGACCGGGACTAGGCTCAGGGAGGAGTTGAGATCTAGATGGTCAAGAAAGTCGGGTGCCGTCATGTGCGAGAAGATGCATGTGGTGCACCAAGTGAGTTGGGTCTTTGTAAGTGAGATGCCTGTGGATCCGAACGTGAGAGGCTTGACGGCAAGTCATTGGGGCCACATGGAAGATGGCGAAACATGGACGATGCTTCGTGGCAAAAGAAGCGGGAAGCTTCGTGGAAGGTGGTAGAGGGGCATTTTGGTGAATTGCCCAATACCGAAAAAGTGGCGGTGTGTGTTAAACCACGGCGTTGACTTAAGTGGTTCAGGTTTGTATGTGCTAAAATTGTGAAGTGGATTAAGTGTTGATTCACTAATGGGTTAATTGTTGTAAGCCGCTTTGAGAAACGTGCGTATGAGAGTAAAACCCGGTGTTAGATGGGTTAATAGGTTATCCTCGGTTTATCCTAATGGGTGGATCCATTAGGTTTTGGTCTAGGTTGTGAGGCTATATAAGGGGAGGAGAGACAAGGGGTAGGGTTTGAGGTTGTTGCCTAAGCCTTTGGTGGCTAGCTTTTCATCCCTCCCATGGGAGATAGGTTAGAGTGTGTGTGTGTGCTCTAGACTTAAAGCTCTGTCCTTCTGAGTGGAGTGGCTATAAAACCGATCATCTCAAGTGAGAAATACATCAATCTTTTTGCACCTTCTTGAATTCATCTTGTTGAGTGAGTTGCTCGTTTTGTTGGTTTGATATCTCGTATGCCCTTCTCTTGATCTTCTTGTGCAAGGACATGTCAATATATCTAGACCCTTTTGGTCATCATCATCCCATGAGCAAGTTATATTCATCGATTGGGGTTTTGGATCAGTTTTGATGCTTCTTTTCCTTCAATTGCAAAAAGGTAGGAACTTTGGCAATTATTCCGTCAATCGTCGAATGGAATAAATTCTTGTGACCTTAGGAAATTCATATTTGAAGTTTCACGGCTTTTGGTTTAGTCGATCAAAAGTTATGTAGATTGGGATCTTGCGATCAGGTTGAAACACCTATTCATCTGGGAGAAATGGTAGTATCGCACGTAGTGCAGCGGTAGTACCACAACTCATGTTCTCCGATCACTTTGGTTTTCGACCATTCACTAGTCGTTGAGATCACTGGTCGTGTTTCAACTTTGTTTGACCACCGTTTACAAGTGATCATTGGTTTCGAGCATAGAATAACTTATTCTACGCGCAGATATAAAATGGAGTCGGTCGTAACTAGAGCCATGCGACCCGACCAATGCCCCATGAGCTTGACCATGAACCACCTGCGCACGATCTAAGGCATCCTCTGTGCAACCGCTAGTAAAATCGGCGCCCCTACCCCGTCTTCCACTGCACTGCATGGTAGCGCTGCACAGAATCGACGGTAAAATAGCACGGTAAAATAGCACAAGGTCGTCCACCATGAAGCCATGGGAGCCCATCCCATCAGCAGTATCGATTACAGTTGCTCGTGTTGTGGAGTTTTGCCACCGCCACACGTTTGTCGCCTCCTGTGTCGACACCATGCAATTTTCCCCCATAGTTTACTACCGTGCATCTATATACATTCCAAATTATGATCGAATACCTCACAATTTATGATCAGATGAACTAGCTTTTACTGTACTCATGAATTTATTGAACGCGTCTTTAGAGGCTACTGCCACACTAGCCGTGGCTCATACTAGCCATGTGCCACTATATGTGTTGATAATAAAAGTGGATATCGTATTTGCGTCTAGATACATTTCAATTTACATCTAGATGGGACTGCTTTTGCTGTACTCACACCATTCAAAATATGGAATCGCATTGAAGTCAACGTCGGGTCAGGGTCTAGCGCGAGTGGGTGGGGATGGGCAAGACGAGCGGCTCGGTGGGGGGACGGGCTGGATCAAGCGAGGGAACTAAGAGCATAAAATAAGTTATTCAACTCTTATGCATAACTAGTCTCTCTCTCTCTATGTATGTGTATTATATCTTTGAGCAATCTTTCCTAGATTTAGTTATTTAGTGACTTAGGAGCCATGTAATTTATACTACCTAAGGTAATGTTTTGAATCAGTGCTCCAAAAAGGATAAGTACGCGACACCACTAATGCATGTTTCTTTAGAGTTCAAAATTAAGTTTGTAAACAGATTGAATATTAGGACTGACCAAACCTTTACCCCGAAAGAAATGGACAGCCATTGAGAACTGTAACAAAGTCACCAGATATGACGTGATGGATTATTAGATCCAATAATCGGAACAGCCTCTTATGTATAAATGCAATATCCTCTTTAAAATTCGTGCACAAACCAAGATTTTAGATATGAAATCTGTAACCCGTAACAACAAACCGTCTTACATATACATAAGTTAGCACGTAGGAAGCATCATGAATTTTGCAGCCAATCATGATTTGCTGTGAGTGACATGCTAGTAGCTTTTCTTGCAAAAAAAATTGCGTCCAGAAAGACTTCTCAGCCCCCCGCAGGGCCCACTGCCAGCGGCGCAGCAAGCCACGAGAGCGACGGGGGGAAGGCCTCAGGGCGTCCCGTAGCCAATCCGGTGGCCCCACCAACAATCCCCTTCGGCCAATCACAGGCATCCGCGCCGGATGGGGGATCACCCATCGGCCAATCACGTCGCAGATAAGGCCTGCGTATTGTGTGCCCCCCGCACCAAAAGTACAAAGCACACCCCTCGTGGGTCCCCCAAAAAGCGCACGAGCCTGCCCCACCTCCTCCCTCCGAATTACTATAAACGTAAACCCACGATATTTTCATCGCAAATATTTTGGCTTCTACAGTACAAACAGCCAGGAGTGTGTAGACTGATACGACACTGAAGAGTAATACTGGTGCGCTGCTTTTGAGATGAGCTCCTCAGCGATGGCGGCGGCCGGAGCGATGGGGGGCAAGGCAGCGCGGGCGTGCGACGGGTGCCTGCGGCGGCGGGCGAGGTGGTACTGCGCGGCGGACGACGCGTTCCTGTGCCAGGGTTGCGACACGTCGGTGCACTCCGCGAACCCGCTCGCGCGGCGACATGAGCGGCTGCGTCTGCGGCCCTCGTCGCCGCTGCTTCCTCCGCCGGCAGGAGCGGCCACGCGGGAGAGGCACGGCGACGATGTCGTGCCGGCGTGGTTCAAGCGCAAGGCGCGGACCCCGCGCTCGCACGCCAAGAGCGTCGGGCAGCTGCTGTCGAGGCGGCTCGTCGTGCCGGAAGCGGCCGGCTGCGGGGACTCGCCGGAGGAGCGGAAGTGTGATGGGCACATCGAGGAGGAGCAGCTGCTGTACCGCGTGCCCATCTTTGACCCCACCCTCGCGGATTTCTGCTCGCCGCCGCCTCTCGAGGATGCGGCGGCCGCCGGTCGTGCTGCAATGAAAACGGCGCCGTCGAGAACCTGACGAAGCCGGCTGCGAGGCAGCCGCCACTGCAGTTCTTCCCTGACAGCTTCGGCCCGACGGACGCCGAGCTCAGGGAATTCGCCGCGGACATGGAGGCCCTCCTCGGCCGGGGCCTGGACAATGGCAGCGAGGAGGACTCGTTCTACATGGAGACGCTGGGGCTCATCGAGCCGACGGAGGTGGAAGGCGGGCGAGTAAAGCCGGAGACTGATGTCGACGCCAGAGGCATGCTAGCGTGCGGCCTCGAGCTGGAGCCGGAGGCGTCCGGCGAGATGCTGGACATCGGCTTCGACTACCACTCATCTCAGGCGACACCGGACGAGAAGACGGCGAGCAGCGGCGCCGGCGCCGACGCCCAGTTCCTGCAGAGGAGCCTCGCGCTCAGCCTCAACTACGAGGCGATCATCCAGAGCTGGGGGAGCTCACCGTGGACCGACGGCAAGCGGCCGCACGTCAAGCTCGACGACTGCTGGCCCCACGACTACTCGGTACGTACATACGCGCCAGCTGCGTCTCAACACTTGCACAGCTCCAGTCGTCTCAGAGCGTGCGTGCATGTGTATTCTAACTTTGTGCGGTTGTTTCCATATGCAGGGCATGTGGATGGTGGGAGAAGGAGTGATTGGCCATGGCGGGGAGGAGGTGGGGACGCCGAGGCTGGGGATGGACGGCGGCAGAGAGGCGCGGGTGACGCGGTACCGGGAGAAGCGGCGGACGCGGCTCTTCTCCAAGAAGATCCGGTACGAGGTGCGCAAGCTCAACGCCGAGAAGCGGCCGCGGATGAAGGGCCGCTTCGTCAAGCGCGCCACCGCCGGGGCAGCGTCGCCGTCGCCAAGGCGTGCGTCGCATAGCTGACGAGCAATGCGCTCGGCACGTATGCATCGTGCATACGTACTGCATGGCTGCAGGCTGCAGATTCGGAGGTGCAGGTGCGGCCGCCGGCCGGCACGCAGTTAATTTGCGTGGGCTCGTCATGAAATGACAAAACAAACAACTCGTCGAAGCTGCTTTAGTTTACTGGTTTTTTATCACACTTATGTCTTCTTTTTTCCCCAATCAGTTCGCCACTGATTATTGCTAAGGATCCAAGGACTTTTAGCTTGCCTATGATTAGGGATTAAAACGGGTCGAATTCGGTCGGATATTGCTTATTCCATATCCTATCCTATATTTTTTTCTCAGATTCGGAGTCGAATACGAATAGTGCCGGATACGAATACGAATCCGGATAGTATCGGTCACAGATACGGAACGAATACGGAGCGGATGCGAATACGATAACGAATATCTCGTCGGATATTACGTAGGAATACAAAAGGCATATATACACGGGTAGAAAATGTAATGTAATAAATTAGTTGAAAAAACTATCAAACCCCACATGCAAACTTGCAGTTTTTTGTGGAACACCTTGGGGTGATCAGCAAGTTTATGCATATATAGACTGGTAGAAAATGTAATCTAATCTAATGTAACAAAAAGCATATATAGACTGGTACAAAAGACATATACAAAAGGTTTCTCCAACTGGACAATACCACCAAAGAGTAATTGTGATGGATCCGACTATCCGAATCCGAGAATCCGACTATCCGAATTCGAGAATCCGACTCCGAATCCGGATATCCGAAAAATATACCCGGGTATTATCCGATAAAATCCCGGATAGTATCCGTATCCGTCGGATAGTTATTTTCCGAATCCGAATCCGTATCCGATAATTATCTGACATAACTATCCGAATCCGACTCCGAATCCGATAATTATCCGATATAACTATCCGAATTCGATCCGACTCGGATTCGGCGGTCGGTCGGTCGGGAAATATCCGATCCGTTTTCACCCCTACCTATGATCAGCTCGCGCTCGCGAAAAGCGATGAATGAATAATACTAAGTGAGTTGTAATGTTTGGTTGCACAGTTTGAAAAAAATTCCCACTGCTAGGGCATCAGATGGATGGTATGTAGGTCGTGATTCTCTATGCACACCTGTGATGATCATTGGTGTGACGACCCGTATTTTACCGTGAGATAAAAACACTAGTCAACAGATTAGCATTCGTTTTAGCCGATAAAATATCGCACTAACAAATAATAAGCCCATCAGAATGTTACAGTAGAACAATAATGAGATACAATAATTTACATGCATCCATATGGCATGCAAGGTTAGAGTATCATACAACCTATTCCACAAAGTTATTACAATACCAAAGAGATAGTCTAGCTCATCAATCTAATTATACAAGAGAGATGAGTACAAATATAATACACTCACTACTACATAAAAGTTCAGCACAGACGGTACAGAACCGTTATCACAGACGGTTCGTTGAACCGTCTAAATTAATGGGTCAACGATACTAGGGGTTATAACAGACGGGTTTTGAACCATCTATGTAAAGCATATCACAGACGGTTCGGAATTAGAACCGTCTGTGAAGATATACTATCACAGACGGTTCTAACCACAAACCGTCTATGATGAAGACATATCACAGACGGTTTAAAATAAGAACCATCTATGATAATTCTTTCTATACCTGAAAAAATCAGCAAGTATTTAAAAATTTTATCATTTTTTAGCTAGCCTCAGAAAATGCTAGCCATGCCCACTGAAAGCGAAATGACATATTTGAATTTGAATTCCATATCTGAATTATATATTGCACTGCATACACAAGAGGACACTTACAATTTTACAAATATAAGTTTCACAGTTACAATTCAGAAAGATACTTATACTACAAGAAATTTCAAGCTAATGCAGGCTAAACTTGCATATCCTTCGTTATACTATAATCTAAAATAAGTGGTACGAAAAAATTTCAAGTAGTAGAAACAAAAAGGCAGCGAACACCATTTTCAATTTCTATGACAAAATCAACAGAATGCCACACTTTTATGATGCAACAAGCAGAAACCCCCTACCGATGCCGGTGACTTAGAATAGTGCAAATATGCAATTGCCATCTTTCTTTTCGTCTTGTTTCAAGTGAAATTTTAGTCGTCCTTGCCGAACCCCTTCCAATCCTTGTCGTACACAAACGAGTTGGAGTAGTATTGGTAGTATTGGTTTTGGTTTTAGAAAGAGGGGATTAATAAGGGGCAAGAGGTGGGGAGGAGACGCCGTTCGATGCGGAGAGAATGGATGGGTGAGATTGGGATCCTGGGGGAGATGCCGCGAATCGGTGACGTGGCGAGGCTTATCACAGATGGCTTGGATTACAAACTATCGATGATAGAGACACTACATGTAGTTCTTAACAAAAACCGTCTATGATAATGGGAGATATCATAGACGGTTCTTATTAAAAACCGTTGATGATAATGGCCAGACGGTAGATCACATAGATAATATATCAGTGCAATTTAAACAACTAGTCTTAAAAGATAAAATATTAATGTTTTATATGACTTATATATGCTTGTTAGAAATGTTTTGATGAGATCTACAACTTTGCAGTTAAGGCAAAACCCAAATTCCAAATGAAAGGCCAAGATAAAGGGCAAAAACATAAACATAAAACTTACGATACAAATTTGGAGCCAAAGATGGCCGATTTTAGGGGTCTTAGAGGAAGACTAGCTTGGGCTCATTTTTTTTATCGGACTCATCGTTAGCTTTCCAACGAGTATAAGAACGTCGAAAACGAACACCGTATGCAAAAGTTATGCCCATTTTACTAAAGGTGTCTCAAAACGGAATCCTACTCGAACTCAGGCAGGAGATTATGAAATTTCGGGGGCTGCGAGGCAGCAAACATATCATTAACGGTTTTTAATACAAATTGCCTGTAATAAATTCATTATCACAGACAAACCGTCTGTGAAGTATCACAGACGGTTTAAATAGCAAGCCGTCTGTGATTTTTGCCAATATCACAGACGGTGCTCACCAAGAACTGTCTATGATATTATCTCTTTACAGACAGTTTTAAGTACTGGTAACAACATAGACGGTCTCTAAACATAAATCGTCTGCGATTACATTTAACACTAATGGTTTTGGTGAACCGTCTGTGATAAAGCGTCTAATATAAACCTTTTTGTAGTAGTGACTAATGGTACAATACCCTAAAGGTTGGGTTCATGCCACTCCTAAAACTCTATTCGTCCCAATCCTTGTATAAGGTGTAACCCTCATACAGTTCTGCCTCGTCACAATCTCCCTTCCATTCGTAGAGTGGGGCTCCTCTAGACAGGTCTCATCCCCTCCCACCGTCGATCCAAGCTGGCTATCCTCTAGACAAGGAAAATAATAGCAAGAGTGAGTACGGCGTACTCAGCAAGCTTATATAGCAATATAATTATGCACTATATGCTCATGTCTATCTCTGTTCTCCCATCTCGTTATCATGTTCTTTCTCATCTTAACTATATAGAAAATAAGGGTTTTTATGTTGTGAAAGATTTTGGATTATTATTTTAGAAAACTACTAAACACTCGTATAAAAAACTAAAACCTCCATTGGTTTCTGTAGCTACCAATTCAGGAGACAGGCATGAATTTATTATTTATAAAGCATTACGTAAGCTTGTACCACTTTACCCATCATCACTCTGATTCTATTGGCGCATGGATCTTCACATTCCCTTAGATGCGATGCCCAAATCAGAGTATAGAACTTTTACCCTATCTTAGTATATTATATCTCCACTCAACTACTCTCAATCGGCAGCCTGGGTGGTATCTAACCCCCGTCCAAACCCACCGAAAGCCTCATAACTGGTGGTTGGGCCAGTTCGTTCACCCACACCCAACACTCAACTGCGTAATATATCGCCTTCGCATACCCCGCTTTTAGTACACTACTACAAAAAAGGTCATCACAGACGGTTCAAAACTGTCATCACAGACGACTTTTTTGAACCGTCTGAATTTATGCGTCAGTGATAATCAGAGATTATCACAGACGGTTTGTGAGTCATCTAGATAAATACATCACAGATGGTTTATAAGTAGAACCGTATGTGATATTCACACATCACAGACGGTTCTAGCTATCAACCGTTTGTGATGTGTGAGTATCATAGACGGTTGGTATATAGAACCGTCTGTGATACTTCTCCATCACAGACGGTTTCTGGTTCGAGCTGTCTGTGATAATTCTTCATAGACGATTTATACCATAAAACCGTTTGTGATAGTTCATTCTATACCTAAATTTTTTTATTTTTCAGTTAGCCTCAGGAAATATTAACTATATCATTTGAAAACAAGCAAATACAGTAACAAACACAGCAACACACTCTATTTCCATTAAGATTAGAATCCACCATTACAATATCACAAGATATAGAGTAGGTTACCCATAACACTGCATACACAAGAAGGCACTTACAATTTTACAAAGATAAGCTTCACGACTACAAGTTCAGAAAAATGCTTACACTGCAAGAAACGTCAGGCTAATACAAGCTAGATTTACACATCCTTCATTAAACTACAATCTAAAACAATTGGTGCGGGAAAATTTTCAAGTAGCATAAACGAATAGGCAACGAACACTATTTTCAACTTCTGTGACAAAATCAACAACTTCTATACCGGCGACTTAGAATAATGCAGATTTACTAAATGATATGTCATGCGTAGCACCTAACTCTTGCATTTCATCTAAAATTAGCATATCCACCTCTTCTGTTGATTTGCTAGATATGCCTTGTTGCTCTCAATTAGATGCTTCTACTTCCTCTATGCATTGCGAGACTAACCTTGTAGAAAAAAATAATTAGCTCAAGTCCCAAGTCACAAGATTGAGCCATGATTTGGAGAAGTGTCGTAAAAGGAATGCCTCTCTTGACAAACTTTTGAGTAGTCAAAGAAATTCAAATGACAAGAAAGGTATTGGCTTTATCTCCAACAAGAAGGAGAATAGCAAGACACAGCACAATACAACACACGAAGCATGTCAAGTGCCATGGTTGCAATGAGAAATGTCACTTTACCTCGAAGTGCCCCAACAAGATAGATGACAAGACAAAGTCATCAAATAAGAGGCAAACTGGTAATGAGCAAGATAAGGAGTAGCAAATGCCAAACTTGCTACAATTGCCGAGAGAAGGGTCATTTTAGTAAGAATTGTCCCAAAAGTATCATTCCTATATCATCTCTTTACAATGAATATTATTTGGTTAGAAAGAATAGAAATAGCGATGTGTTTGCTAGGGATTTCAGTTCACCAAACTTCATTGTTAGGGCAATTTGGGTGCCTAAATTTATTGTGACTAACATTCACGGACTCAATCAAGTTTTGGGCACCAAAATGTGCAAAAATGCTTAATATGTACTTGGAGAGACATTGGAGACTTGGCTTATTCATGAAGAGATGAATTCCACCTTATGCAAAATGGAAGCCAAAGTTGACGATGATTTTGCCATATTATGAACCAATGCTATCTCGATAACAAATGCTTACATTGTAATCTTTAGCCCATGCCTTGTATAGGTTACATTACATGAAAACATTTCAAAAAGAGTGCTATTGATCTTGTTCTAAAAGTTTATTATTATAATCATGAGCAAAATGGATGTGGCACATTAAGGGAGAGTGCTAAATCACAAACACGTATATCACATCCCTAAGTGTGCCCAAATTAATTAAGTACTAGTATTGACTTTCAAAATTAAGCCATTTAACCAAAAGTGGAAAACTTGAAATTATTAGTACATCTTTGAAAAAAAACTAATTAGAAAAGGTTTAGAAATGCATTTTCAAAGGATTTCCAAAGGTTTTGGCTTTAGAAAAAATTATTTTAAGTAAAATTGAGTTTCTAATCTAAAACTAGCTATCTAGTATCTTATTTTGTCTTTAAACTCAAATTTTGGCCAAAATAAATTATAAAAGGAATTTAGAAAAGTGTTCAAAACTAAAAACCTAAAGTTGGCTTTTTCAAACATTATTGGTATTCAAAAGTTTTCCTAACAACCAACCAAAAAAAGTTATTTGATTTTAAAACTCATCCAAAAATCTCAAGTTGATCTTAGTGGTCATAATCTTGCACTTAAGTGAATTTTACCATTAAAGCCAAAAAATTATTGATATATAATGGCTTACAAGGGTACTTACAGCTCATACATGAAATTGAATGCGAAAATATCATCTCTTACTCATTCTTGCAATCTTGAAGATTTCATTGAAATGAGTTTGCCTTTGAAAAACAAAAGGCATAGGCCCTGTTCTTTTTCAACTTTTGGCTTCTACTTTTGACTTTTCTATAGCAACTAGCTTTTAAATGGAGTGTCTTTTCAAGATAGGGTCTACTAGTTAATTATAGTATATAATGTACCGACTTCATTTATATCAGTAAAAACCTCACATGTGTTTCTGTTACTCTGTAATCTCTCGCATGAACAGCCCAAAAGCCACAAGTCGCAGGCAAAAGCCATAAGCCTCAGCAAAAAAGAACATGCCCATAATTTGTTAAAACTCCTTTAAATATAACACTCTTTTTAATCTTAGCATATAGTTGAAAACACTCCACAAGGAATTTATATTTCTTTGTGAAAAACTTTGAAGCAAGTTACAACATTATATATTTTCTCTCCTCTAAATTTCAATCCTTGGCATGCTTTTAAGTTGAAATACAGTACTACCGCAATGTACAAAGCGGTACTACCGATAAACGGTATAACTACACTTCCTTTGGTAGTGCTATCGATTTTTCTAAAAATGACTGATTTGATTCAAAATTTATTGGTATCCAATTCCCTCAGCTATTCTCTTTGCTCCTCAAAGTCAAATTGATCTTTATTATGCTTGCTAGTTACCCTCAAGTATTTCTTAACTCTATACGCCATTTTGCCCTCGTAATGATATTTTTATCATAAAATGGCATTCTCTCTAAAAGTTGTAGACTTTTTGATTATCTTGACCTTGGCATGAGTTTCATCCTTGTCTTTACAAGTGATATTATCTTTTTCCTTTCAAAGTAATATCTAATTTCCCCTCTTGCCAAACAAAACCTTTTCTTATCCAAGCTCTCTCCTATATGATATCTCTCCAATATGGCATCTTCTCAAATGATATCATTCTCTTCTTACAAGTTGTATCCCCTACAAGTGGTGTCCCCTTCAAATAATATTAAATGGAAATCACCGAAGATCTCTCAATGTTATTTTAAGTGATCTATAAATGATACCTCATTTATTCAAGATGAATTTAAATTGGTATTCACAACTGGATTTCAATCCTTCAAGAGAAGATCAAATGGACCTTGTGGGATACTAGTTGATCATACAAGTGACATCAAGATTTTACACATAGAATCATCGCACTTGGTGTCATATATGCTCATAAGTGATATCAAGTCTCTACAAATGGATTTAATTATACTTGATATCATTTAAGCTCTGTGGTATCAAGTTTCAACAATTGGAAATAATTATACTTGGTATCATTTATTTTTACAAGTGGTATTTTTCACAAGTGGTATCTAATGCCATCATAAGTGGTATAAATATCAAAGTGATGTAAGCTTTTATGGAAAAGATATAATAACCACAAAAGATTAAAAGCACCTATTATAGAGAAATGAAGAAAACCTTTATTCTTGTGCTAGATGACATAAGAACAGAAAGTACACATAAAAAGGAAGAGATGTAAAGGGAGAAGAAAAATAAGATAGAGAAGAAACCTTTGTATGTCAAAGGAGAAGAAAGAAATACCAAGATGAATCTTTGTGTAAGGGGGGTTTTTCTTTTTGAAAAACCTACATATTATTTTGTGCTTACTTAAACAAAAGGGGTAAAGTATTAATATTGAGAAAATTATTTTACCTATTTATCCAAAAATATTTTATGGATCTTGTGAATGAATGTGTTTCATTCTCATTTGTTTCATTTGGTATTCTTGGAGTAAAACGACTAATGATATGCAAGATTAGTTTTTCAAATGAGCCATTTTGGTCAAAACTCTAGTATATTGTCTAAAAGACTAAAATTTGTGAAAAACTAGATAAAATTGCTTAAATATGTATTTAAAAATGTTTTCAAAGTCTTTTAAGTAAAAATTTCTATTTTAGAAACCAAAAGGATAATTTGGCCCTAAAATGATCTAATATGATCTTGATTTTAGATTAAACGATATATTTCCATAAATTAAAATCTATTGAGTATTTGAAAAGTTAGTCAATACAAAACTCAAAGGGTTGATCATTTCAAATATTTTTATAGTTTAATATTTTTGCAAAAAAAACAACTGTTGAAAAGCTATACTCATTTGAACCTCATCCAAAAATTAGTATTGACCTAAAATGACATATTCTTGCATATAGTGAGTTTGGCTATTTGAGTAGAATTTCTTTATGTAACTTGACTTGAAATAGCAATTCTAACTCATATAAATCTAAGAAAGTGACAAACTCCATGAAATTGAAAATGATTTATACTCTGAGCTTTAGTTGCAAAATCAATCTATCCTCATGCATACAAAATACTTTTTCCCATTTCTTCTAGAAGAAAATTCTTTTTTCAAAAATTCTTGTTGGGAAATGCTTCAATTAACCCAGAGATTGTTCCTGCAAAATTTTAAAGCATTCCAACTTGATTTGAAAAGGTTACGACTTTTTCTCTCTTTGTTCAAATGCTGAAAATTTAGAGTTTTGTATGGCTTTGACCAGATTTACGATTTTCGTTTCTTTAAATGTGCTTATAATCTGAGGAAGTCATAATAATGAATTTTGATCCCCGGTTATTGCTCTATATTGACAAATTTTAGCAGATTATTAGACTTTTGTAAGACAATTTTATTAGAATATCAAAATCTGAAAATCTGGAACTTCAATTGGGTTGCCAAAACCTTCAAGGAGCTCTCAAAAGTACGATTATTTGAATGTATTTTAAATATTTTTTTCTTTAGTTACCCCAAACCCCTAAATTGGTCATATGTGTCTATTTCATATTCTTTGTGACCAAGTAAGATTAATTATCAAGCTCATTATTTTGTCAAGACTCCATAAAAGGCTTAATCTTTTTTTCTTATTTTTTGATGATCAACGCCAAAACGGGGAGAATTATGTATAATATAATTGTTAAAATGTTAAAATTGCCAAAAGAGGGAGATTTTGCTTTATGAGCAATGATCAATGTGTTAGGGGGAAGAATAATTTGCCAAAAGAGGGAGATTTTGCTTGTCACAAAAGTGGTTTCACCTTAGTTTAATTTCCTATCACATGTTCATTTCCATAGATCTTGCTATGTCCTCTTGATTGACAAAGGGCAGTATTATTCTAATATTTGGCTATGTCGTCTACGAGGTTTTGAATGGGAACACTGATTGGGATTGTGGCATGGCATACTATAAGTTCAAACTCTATTAAGTTGGTTTTGGTGATAATGATAAATGCTTTTGTTTATTAACTATGATATTGCCTAATCTCATTTGGATATGATCAATAACAAATGTAATTGTGAAACTAACTTATTTATTAACTATGATATTGCTTAGTCTCATTTGGATGAAAAGGTGAAAATCATGGAGATATGCATTCAACATCATTTAGTGCATTCTTCAGATCCAAAATATAAATTGAACTCCATCAATAGTCTAACTTGAATATGTGCATATGCTTTTGTCATACATTCTTATATGCACATATTTAGGGGAGTTCACTCTATGTTTTGTGGTTTCATTACTATTGATCCATGTTTCCTTTTCACTATATATTAAGGATTTTTTTACTTTAAAACATATCCTTTGAGTATATATAAATCATATAGTTCATATATACTCTTGATTGATTGAAACTCAATCATTTGCAATCAGGTTATCATCTAGTTCCTTCATTATGTGTTAATGGTAGGATGATCAATGACAACCGGATGAGTAAGCTTTGCTAGCAATTAATTTCAAAGATAAGTACTCACATTCAAATGAGTTAATTGAGTTGAAAGCTTATCACAGAGTATACAATTATTGTGTACATATTGTATACTCACAAATCAATCTTTTATCTCATTATTTCTTGAGATTGTCATAAATTACCAAAAAGAAAAGATTGTAGAATCTAGTCCATCCATTATGAGTTAATGATAAAGTTTTGGTAATTAATAACAACTGGTTTATAGTCTAACATTTTCTATGAGTTGGATGAATATGTTAGGTTTCACAAATGAGAATGACTCGGGATGTGTTGAAGATCATCAAGTCAAGTTGCGGGATAGAAGATGGTTTTATAAGTTGAAGGCCATCAAGAAGGGGATGCATCATAAGTTAATGCATGTCCAAGAGGAGATAATCATAAATTGATCATTAAATCAAGAAAAGACCCATCATGTGTACATAATACTATAGTTTGCAAATATGTTTTGATCTTTGTGTGCATGATACTATAGTTTGCAAATATGTTTTGCAAAATCTATTGAAGTATATGCACTTTTCAAGATAATCGGAACTACCGTTACGTGTAGTGTGGTACTACCGCTTGGCAAAACTACCGGCGTTGGGATCACGGACTGCTCTATGTTGGTGGTCGAAGACATGTGTGGTCAAAGATCAGAGTAGTCAAACCAGCATGGTCGGTTACCAGCATGACTGAACTAATGCGGTTGAAGACCTGTGTGGTCAAAGAACAGACTGGTCGAACCAGCGTGGTCAAACAAGCATGGTCAGTGACCAGCGTGGTCGAACCAATGTGGTCAAAGACCAGAGTGGTCGAACTAGTGTGGTCGAATCGACGTGGTCAAACTAACGTAGTCGAACCAGCGTGGCCGAACTAATGTGGTCAAAGACCTGTGTGGTCGAACCAGCGTGATCAAACCAACGTGGTCGAACCAGCATGGTTGAAGGACGATGTGGTTGACGTGTTTGAAACCTGTGTGGTCGAACCAATATAGTCAAACCAACATGGCCAGACCAGTGTGGTCGAAGACCAACATGGCCAAAGGCCAGTGTGATCGAAGATCTACGTGATCGACAATCAGTAGTTTTGGCTCTGTATGAGCGGTACGACCGGAGTGCAGTACAACTGCTTGTGTAGCGATACGTTTTCTAGAGAGACACCTTTGTAGAACTCTTTTCTCTCCCAAGGAAAACGGTAGTTCCATAGTGTAAAGCGGTACTACCGCTCTGCGGTAAGAGCGATAGTACTAAACATTAGCCGGCGATACTACCGACGACTTGCTGTAATGGCTAGTTTTCTGACCATTACAGAGGGGAGCGTTAGTACTGGTCTTAAGCCAGCGGTACTGCCGGATTCCCTAATTTCTACCCACAACGGCTAGTTTCGAGGTGTGGGCTGTAAATACCCCCTTATGGCCAGTTGGAGAAGAATCTTTGGCAGTTCATTTCATTCTCTTGAGCTACTGTGAGGTTCTCCTCTCAATCGTGCATGTGTTGCACCTTGTGAGCGAGGAGGAAGGCTCTAGATTAAATGTGTTGCATCTATAGGTGGATTTTGTATCCACGTGAGCTTGTGCATTCGTTGCACGTGGTGAGAGTCAATCAAAGGGCTTGACTTATTACTCTTGGAGGTTACCGACTCCTAGACGGTCTTGGAGGCGTCATGCGCGGCGATCTTCTCAAAGAAGGTTGTGAGAAGGACCAGCTTGTTGTGAGCGGTGTGGTGCTCACCATCTCCGGGGTGGAGGAAGAGCAATCTTAGTGGATTGAGGTGCTTGGCTTAATTCATGGAGCCGGTCCAATTCGTTTAGGCTTACCTCAACGTGGATTAGGGGAGACCAGCAAGTCTCCGAACACCACATAAAAAGGAACTGTGTCATTGTGGTTTATTTTCTTGTGTTCAATTTACATTCAAGCAATTTATATTGATAGAATTAAATTGATTGCTTGCCATCATAGAATTACAAACTTTTGTCACAGACTTAGATTGATGGTATACTTAAGTGAACCTAGTTGATTTAGGCCTATTTGTACTAAACCGAATTGTCTTAAGCTTCCGCATTATAAACTTGGTGTTAGCCAAATAAATTAGAAGAGAATTTTAAAGCCGCCTATTCACCCCCTCTAGTCAGCCTCCTTGATCTTACACCTACCTTTATCGATTGTGTGTTAGGTTGATCTGGGGATTGGGGAAGAAACTGGTCTTCGTGTCATTTTCTTCCTCGTTAGCCAGCCGGTGGGGACCTTGTGTCATGGTGGCTGCCTCCTCCTAAGGTTTGGCTTCCTATTCCTGGCTCCTGGTTGGCTGGTCGTGTCCTCTTCTAGCTCCTCCTTACTCTTGGATCTTGTTAACTTGGTCTTAGTAGTCTCCCTTGTGCTTGCTGTGGCAATGTGGCTCAAGTAGTGGATGGATCTGGGATTTGCGGTGGAAAATGAGATGGATGGGGAAGGATGGTGGTCTGGGGCTGGCTGGAATGCATTGCTATGGTGGCTCTCAGTCTCTCGGCTCTGCTGTGGTTGCTCTTTGTCTCTCAGCTGCTCTCTCCGTTGCTTGACAGAATGTTACCTCTCTCCTCTCCTTTGGCCATAGCTCGGCCCTTATCCCTTGCCTATGATGCCCTGTTTGCCTAATGCACTATGCCGTGGAGGGAGCCTGAGATATTTTGGTAGGTTGCCTATACAGTGATCTTCGGAAATTAAATAAATTCAGGTTTGTTTTTATTGTCGAATGGTGACTCTATGGTTGTGAGAGGTGTTAATTTCCCTCGGGACAGTCTGATATCTCTGTGAACGGAATGCCCTACCCAAAACTAACCTCTAGGGCTCTGACGGCGATTTTCTCTCTTTTTCTTCTTTTCTTTATTTTCGTTTGTTTCTTTTGTTCAGTTTTTTTCGGCATTTTGATACTATGTTATTCACAAATAAATAGGAGTGTGGTGGTGGTTCGGAGGTCGATCCTACTATAAGAAATGCTACACATGTAACTTTGCCTTGTTTCTTAATTAGCTTAGATGCATGGTGGAAAGTGTGAACTCATATGTCTGTAACTCTATTCTTTACTGAACTGTATGTACTGATGTATGCATATAATGACTGCCTTCCAGTAATTTAATTCCTCTGATATACACTATGTATTGATAACAACAGACTGTTCAGTTTTGGTTTGTAATAAAAGACACAACTTATATTTGTTCATTTGGTTGCATGTATTCAATTTGGAATCCCAGTTAGATGATCTAAACTAGATTACTTGTTTATTACTATTAATTCGATCGCTTAATTATTATCATTAATGCTAATTATGTTGATTAAGTTAACTAGAAAACGCAGAGCGTTACAGTTGGCTAGCATATACTCTTCAGAACTCAGAAGAGCATGATAACACATGTAAATCAATTCAGCAAGTCATTACTTAATTCAGTACTGACGAGATCTGTTGAATGATTAAATGCCAGAATTGTTTTTTGAATTTTTTGCTGGATTTTTAATTTTTAAAGGGAACCATTTCAAGGAGCTTACTGTCTTGGCGACTTACGTGTCTAATTGTCTATACTTATAAAATGTACCACATGAGAGTTGGAAAAAGGTACATGCTTATATAAGAGTTTGAAGAAATAAACTTTGATTTTGAAAGCAAAATTTTCCCTCTAGAAATTACTGTTGAATTCATTTACTCCCACATATTCAATTGGACAAATGCTTTTTTAAACCAAATAATCATCTAGTATTGTAGTGTATTCCCTAATTTTGTGTTATGAAAATGTCTCAATAATATTAGTTCTCTTAAATTTGTATATGCACTCAAGATGTCTTTTTCAACAAAGAAAAACTACAAGAATTTTTCCTTATCAATCCATATATTTATAAAAATTAATAAATAAAAAAAATAAAATATTCAATAATACTAAAAGGAAATTAAAGAAAAAAATTGTTTTTAGAAAGATCGTTGGTATATATAAACACGAAGAATTCAAATTAATTATTAACATCTAGATTTTCATCAATTGTTAAACTTCCAAATTTAAAGTTTTCGAGGTCTACACTTTCAAAGTTTTAATTCTGGTGTTTTTTCTTTTTGAAATCAAGCCAAGGCTCTTTATTATTCATCCACTAGTGAATTAAATTTTGAATGCATAATTTCCGCTAGAAAAATAGGGTGTTGTACTCTAATACCTCTCCTTATGTGCAGTAGCCCCTAGATTACATCAGAGTTATGAGATACGATATGAGCGTACAGGTTATCAAGAACAAAAGTAGTTGATTCTTGTAGATAGAACCAAATAATGGCGACGAAATAATCACGATGAGATAGAAATATTTGACGAAGCCGACCTCAAATTTCTTAAGCACGACATCAAAAGAGTACAACGGATTGTCGTGCTCTAACAACCTTTTCGAACCCTTTAGGATCCTCACATCCTTACCCTATATAAGAATCTAGTACTAAAGAATAACCTACCGTCTAATCCTCTCATGCTCCTCTTGCTTTGAATGAGTTGGTTTATGGCTTGGTTTCTATATGGCCACCTTTTATGGCTCTATATAGTGTCCCCTGATCCTCTTTCAAAAGTAAAGTAGAAATTCTATTTCAATTAGGATTAATCTAGGATCCTTGTAGTATACCTCTTGAGTCCTATTAGGATTATGTTAAAGTCACCACACTCATCACAAGGGTTATATGCAAACAAGTACAAGTATTATCAATACTAATAGCTTTATTGGCGCAAGGACGGTTCTTTTGACATGCTGAATTATGAACCACTAGAAAGTTGAGCTAAGTTCCTTCATCTCCTTTAGGATGTAGAAACCTTTAGTTCATTGAACCCAAACCTTCCTCCACATGCTTGTAACACTGAGGTAATTAATTTCAATAACAAGCTGCGACATACATCTACTTGCCACTGCATCCATACCATATTTGCATGCCATCAATTCTATTAGGACATTTCCAATAGTCACACTTCGGCTATCAGTTAGCTTGCCACA
Source organism: Bonia amplexicaulis (assembly GCA_036346245.1). NCBI lineage: Eukaryota > Viridiplantae > Streptophyta > Magnoliopsida > Poales > Poaceae > Bonia > Bonia amplexicaulis. Next base: position 17,920,238 of record CM070750.1, on the reverse strand, counting down.
TCATCCTAAATTTGAGCTAGAGGAGATATAAGCATGAGAGAAAAGAGAAGTTGCCGCTTCCTCACGCGACAACTATATCACAAAAACCAGTTCATGTAGGGACGTCGTGAGCACTGTTGGAGAGGAGCCATTCGTCACCCACGCGGATTGTGGGACCCATGCGGTGGCGTGACCAGGCGCGGTGAATATGATAATGGCCACACGACGAATCCAGCGGCCATGGTGACCGAAGAAGGTCGCGATGGCGACGAATGTGAGGGCCATACCGTACACCACCGCGCTGCCCGAGATGGTGAGGCCGACCTGGATTCCGACGAGACAGAGAAAGGGGGAGGCGTGGTCCTTGGCGGTTACACCAGAGTCATCGATGAGGCGAATCCGACGAACAAGACCCAGATCTGGTCAGAACTAGATATGGAGTCACGGTGGAGAGGGAGAGGCTGGAGTGACAACGAGGGAGATTGATGCTGGTGAGAGATAAGGAGAGGCTCGATCTGACTAGATTTGGCTCGTTGGTTTCTGGATCTGGCCAAGTCCGGTCGACTCCAGATGCTGGTGGGCCGGATCGATCGTGACGATCTCGAGGCCACGGCAGTGACGAAGGACAATGTAAGCGGTGGTGGGGGTGGGGGGAGAAGGTGCCAGCCAGAGGAAAGGGAGAGGGCGGCGGTCAGAGTGGAGGGAGAGAGCGGCAGCAGGGGTGGGAGGAGAAGGCAGCGGGAGGAGGGCGGCGGCGGAGGGAGGAGGGCGAGAGCACTGGTGGGAGGATTGGGTAGCGATCGGTCCGATAGAAAGTGAGGCAGATTGTGATAGGAAGAAGGGAGGAAGATGGCATGGGAAGTCTAGACGGATGGACAATGTCATTCAAAAATACGTCTTATAAACTTAGATGGATGGAGTGCTATTTTTTGTAGTGACCCTTTCGATAATGGTCCTCTCCTTTTCAACTTCTAAAAGCTATTTTTTGGCTTTTCTGTAGCAACTAACTTTCAAACGAAATGTCTTTTCAATGCGGGATCTACAATTTAATTGTAGTACACACTATAGCGACTTCATTTATGTCTGCCAAAACTACACACGAGTTTCTGTTACTTCGTACTCTCTCTTACGAACAACTCAAAAGTTATAAGCCGCAAACATAAACTACAAGCCAAAGCTAAAAAGAACAAGTCCATTTTGAAGGCAACATGTGACAATTTCAAAACTTTGCCGCTTCTATCAACCATTGCCTGTCGCAGAGGACCAAAACTGTCAATTTTCTCCCAAGATAAAACAGTATCATTGTTTTTCGGTGTTTCTCAAAAATTAATTTGCAAGGTCGTCGCATCGAAGTCAACTTCCCGTGAGACCCATGTGCAGCCGTGCACCAACACACCTTGCGCAACTACTATATTTTGGGTCTGCTCTAAAGAGCTTAAGGTTTTGTAGCTTTTGTCTAAATTTGCACTATATCCGCTATTAGTTTTTTTGAGTCATTCAACTAAAAGAGAATTAAAAAATATTATATCGTCACGGACAATACAAAGGAATAAGAGGAAAAAAGAAAAGACAAAAAAGCTGAAAGAAGCCAAAATTAAAAACCGATGTGCTCCAAATAACTTATGGTTTAAATAAATTGAAAGCTAAAAAAAATAAAAAACTAAAACCGTTTAGAGCGGACCAAAGTATGCACGTCATCTGCTAGGTTCATGGCTAAGTTCTTTTCCACTTATAGCTTGTGGCTTATAGTTTATACTACAGTAACTAGTTTTTAAACGGTGTGTTTTTTAATGCGAGATCAATAGGAAGATGGTTGTAAAAAGTGTACTGAGTTCAGTTGTACTGACCAAAATCATATACAATTATTTTTTCCCTGTATACTATATCTCATAAATAATCATAATTCAAAATGTTAAATTATAAATCATAAATTACAGCACAAAAAACGTACTGCTCCTTTCTACTGAACGCTTTCTTGTTATCTTAACGGCCTTTTCCCGCTCCGCATCCATCGTTCACTCCTGCGAAGTATCTCCCCGGATCCCGTACGTCCTAGCCACCCTACGCACAATCTGCCACCGCTAAATCCCCACGAAACCGCTACAGAAATACACGCGGGTCCCGCTGGTCTAACCAATTCCCATCCGCCACCTTCCCCTCGCGCGGATCCACCCACACGCCGCGACGGAGCATCCCGATCCGCCCACCGCTTCCCCTGCTCGTCTCCTCATCCGACACCCGTCCCTCCCACTGCGACCGGGCCCATGTCGTACGACCCCCACGTGTCGGGGACTGCGGCTAGACACCGGTTTCTTCTCTCGCACGTTATCTTTTCGTTTCCGGCCCCAGTTTTTTTTTCTCGCATCGCCGTGCGCGCTCGTCGTCCTCTCTCGCGAGTCGAAGTCCGAGGCGAAACCCTCGAAACGAGAGTCGGATAGGGATAGGGATAGGGATAGGGCGAGGTGTAGAGAGAGAGGTGAGGTGCTAGAGAGAGAAGGCGAGATGAAGCTGTTTGTGAAGACCCTGAAGGGCACGAACTTCGAGATCGCGGCGAGCCCCGAGGCGTCGGTACGATCCTTCTCCCCCCTTCTCCCCGTCTGTCCCCAATCCGCGCGATTCGGCGCAATTCTCGAGCAATTCGCTTGATTAGGGCCGTTTTGGTGCGATTTGGGCGTGGCTTGGTGCGGGGATTTGGTGCCTCGCGCGGCGATGTCGCGGGAGGTTTTGATCTGAATCTAGGGTTTAGTGGGTGTTCAGCTCTGCGGGTGCTTGAGGTGGACGCCGTGGTGCGGATCGTTTGTGTGCTCGGAATTCCGCATGTTACGAAACTGCTGGGCTGTAATCTACGTCGTTTTTGTGCTTTGAATTTAGCGTGTTTGGGTGATGATGGGTTGCAATCTACGGGAGTTTTTTTAGAAGTCTGTTGCGATTAATGTGGTTGATGGAGCAATGTTTGATGCGTGTTGGCATAGATACCACACACCCGTGTTTAGAACTGGCTCTGTTTTGCAGGTGGCTGAGGTGAAGAGAGTCATCGAGAGTACTCAGGGGCAAAATGTGTACCCTGCAGATCAGCAGATGCTCATACACCAAGGCAAAATTCTCAAGGATGATACCACTTTGGAAGGCAACAAAGTTGCCGAGAACAGCTTCCTTGTTATAATGCTGTCTAAGGTATTTGACGCTCTGGTTTGGTGCATGCATGGTGTACTCAAATAGTTTCCTAAAAATAGAAAATTCCCACCAGGTTCTTCGATGGTTTTCATGGATACCATGCCATATTTGAGTGTTATAGCTTGGTTGCACTAAACTGGACTTTGTTGCCTATTTTACTAGTGCTGTTATGCATACATGGAGTATTAGTAGTTATATTTCATTGACTCCGGAGTGTCATACTAGGTTATCTAAGTAAATGAAAGAGCAGTGAACTTTATTAATTTAGACATGCAATTTTGTGTAACAGTCTGTCTGATAAAACAAAATCAGATGACTCGAACAATGATGTATTTCCACTTTTCCGTTTTTGCGTTGAGTCTCTGATGTGCTATTATCATTGATATGCAATATTCGATGGCCACTGCTGCAAGTTCTGAATTGCCATTAAATACACCCTCTAATTAAAGGCAAATTTGGATATATGCCACTTCAAAAGTTTGCAATTGGCAAAATGCCACTCAGTTTCAAGAAATTAGATATATGCCACTGCGGTTTCTCGTTTGATATATGCCATTATCTTCCATTTTCCTATATTTACAAGTTTTTCACTACTTTTCCCACCCTACCCTCTTAGAATCGAACAAAACCACATCAATGGGATCAAGCCACACATCAAAGACCAAGCCATCTCTTTCTTCAAGCTCAAGCAAGAACCAGTTGATTGCAACCCATCCTGGCGACGACGACCATCGCGATTGGGCTCGTCGCCGCTGAGACGCTGCCCCTCTTTCGCCGCCCTCTCCCTGCTGAGCTCCACGTTGCTGCCACGCCGCTCCCAAGCTCCATGACGTTGCTACTGCCGACGCCAGGATACTCGCCGAAGCTACTGCTGCCTTCGATGATGCTTGAGTGGAGCTTGACGGGGCAATTGGAGGAAACTTTGTGGTTTACTTTGGAGCATGTCCTCATCATGTGGGATGTTTTCTACTTAGCCAATTGACCTGTAATTTTATTCTTCCCTTTTCTTTGTTCTTTTTGCTCTCTATCCCCAGCTCCAATGCAATCTAACAGTGGCATCGAAGAAACTTTGTGGTTCACTTTGATCTATTTTAGTTTCCAGTTCTTTTGATGCACAAGTAAATTAACTCCAGAAAGATCATAGGCAGACTAGACTACATCATTGTTTTCTTGACGGGAGGGGATGGCGAGGGTGGGGCAGTGTCTCGGCGGCGGCAACGAACTCAGCCTCGGCAGCCACCATTGCCATCGCCGGAATGTGCCGTCGCCAGGATGTGCTGCGGTAGCCTCCACTTTTTGTTACAGTAACTCGATTTCAAATGATGCGTCTTTTCAAGGCAGGGTTTACAAGTCGATTGTAGTAGACATTGTACCAAGTTCAGTTATACCGACCAAAATTATATGCAACTATTTTCCTCTTCATACTGTCTCTCGCGAACAACCAGAATTTAAAATCCGTAAGCCAAAAGCTATAAGTCACAACCCAAAGAACCCACCCTATCTTGATAGTGCACCTTTCGTGTTCATTTGTTAAGCATTTTGCAAATTCAGTCAAAATTAGTGCCAGAAGTGTACTTTTAAGCTTCTTTTGGTTACAAACATTATGTTCTTAATCTTGATTACTTGTCTGGTATGCATAAAATTTTTAGGCTAACGGATCATCGAGTGGAGCTTGTACTGCTTCAAAGGCACCTGTGAGCCAGGTAAAGTTTGGTGTATACAATTCAGCTGTTGTAAACGTAGTTTCAGGAGCATTTTTGTTCTGGGATCTTACACCGCAGTGCTGCTGTACGAATAACTTTGAGCTAATCCAAGCTTGATCTTTTTGTTTGCTCGTTGTTGCAGTATTTGGGACCAAATTTAATGCTTCTGTGATGTGCCTTTACCTTTTTATTCATAGCTAGTCAGTTTCTTGGTGTAATTTTAACCCTGGGTTCCCAATTGTTCATTTGTTCTGAAGTATTTTGCATCTCTGTTCTCCCCATGCATCTTCACCAAACATATGAATGCACGCATACGACCTGGCTGCCACATCAACAGTGTTCTGCCTTGTCATATTCCTGTTTGTTGTTAGGGTTAGTTGTTGAGATTCAAATTAAAGAGAGTTAGATCAGTGAGACTGAAAGATATCTGTGTGATATAAACCAGCAAGAAAGGTGGGAGAGCTGTAATCAAAATCTTCTTGTTTTCTCTACTTCCGTGAAGGTGTTGATATGTCATTTCTGTTCACTTTAGCTGATTTTAAGGGCAAGATAGAAGAAACTTTTCATAATATAATTCTGTTATGTGGAATTTACTTGTTTGTTGTTTTGGTTGACGTCCTTCTGAAATTTTCTAATTTGTCACTTTGCACTAGATTCAACCTGTTACTCCAGCAGCCCCTGTTGCCTCAGTTGCAAGAACACCACATTCACAAGCACCTGTGGCTGCATCTGAACCGTGAGTTGTCTGTTTCTCCAATTTTTGTAATGAAACCTATTATTTCTCTTAGTTATTGTGTCATTCATAGGGCACCTCCAATTGCACAACCTCCAGCTGCTTCTGCTACTCCAGCTGCTGCTGTGACTGCATTGTAAGTGCCTTTCATAGCCTTTATTTTCATGTTTTTGGAGGCTATCACTTATTTTTTACTTATTTCATAATGTATGGAGTAGGTTTTGTTAACCATATTTCAAGCGCTTTGTCCTTGTGATTTCTAACTACAAATTGCATTCTATTTTTTGTGCATATCGTCTGGTGTAATGTTTAGAATAGTTTCTATAAACAATGATCCATTTTTGGACATTTGTGATCCCACCTGTTTTTCATTCATGATTCATGTTCCTGTAAGACGGGATCTGAATTATATCATCGATGGGTTCCATTCTGAATTGTTTCTGAAGCTGTGAGAAGAAAAGGAATTTCTCATCTAATTATTTCTTTTGTAATGTTATAAACATAGACCAACAAACTAGCCATACCATGAGCTGATAAGCTGTACACCATGTTCCTTGAATTGTTTTGGCTTTGACATTGATAGACAGATAAATTGATTTCCTTAATATTTATTTTAGGTTGTGCTGCACATATCATAGAACATTACATTTATCATAGAAAAGATTTACAAATACATTCAAACTTGAGAAATACGTCAATTCACATTTTAAAAATATCGTGCTTTGAACATAGTTGACATCTTTCTATACAACAACAACTACAAAACCTTTTGCCCTAAACAAGTTGGGGTCAATATTTACCTAGGCGCTAGGCGGGCGGTGGGTGGTTGCCTAGCGCCTACGCGGGGCCTAGGCGGCTGAACAGAATTGGCTAATTGGCAATTGCAAATGGTAACTGTGCAGTGTAAATTTGAGACATGTACTAGGCCAAGTGCCCAAGCATAAGCAAATTTGAGACATGTACCGTGCAGTGTAAAATTGGACAGTCACATAACAGTCTATAGAATAGTTACGGGAGGTTTTCCCACAGTAAAAGACACTAAACAGATGGAATACATTATAAAATGAAACAGCAACTTGAATTATACAGTACCTTCTCAGATAATTGTTGAATCTGTTCTATGTAATGCTCCTCCTCGGTGACAGTGTTACATACTTCCAATTCCAGGACCTGTGTAATCGGGCTATCATAGAGTTACTAAATGAAGTCATCGGGTTACCATAGAGTTACTAAATGACGTCACAAGAAAATGAGCATAAACTAGGGACTGATGGCACCAGTTTCAATTGCAGTCTCATTATTTAGTTAAACGCGAAGACTAGAAGAAAAAGAAAGACAATTTCACTCACTGTACTAAAAGGAATAGGACTAAGAAGACTAGAAGAGATGTTACCTTGCCACCTTGGTGTGATGCAATCATGCAAATATATTTGATGACTTGATGTAATGACCTTGATGATCAAATGAAACAAGCAAGCTAAATATAAATAGTTCATAAGGTTAAGGTCTCACAAATAAAACAAGCCGAATATAAATAGTTCATAAGGTCTCACAAATAATAATAAAACAAGCCAAATATAGGTAGTTCAAATGAGTGAATGATGACTAGTCATCTTCTTCCTCGTAATTTCTGGTTGGAAGCACTTCTTCTTGGTTGGACTCATACTCAATTTTCTCCTCATTGACCTCTTCTTCGGTATCGGACTAGAAATCTTCTTCATGGAGTTGTCCCTTGCACTCCTACGAAGTTCTAAGACCTCATTAGCCCCACATACTTCTTGAATTACCTTCCATGTAAGCCCCGTGACGAGCTCAACATCTTGATCATCGTCTCTGCCTTCAATTAACCAACCTTGAGCTTCATTAGCTTCGGAACTTATAATGGGATCTATGTTCTTCTCTCTCCTCTCTTTCCTGTTCCTCAATTTGGTATTGTATTGAACATGGACTAAATGGTTAAGGCGATCGACATCAAGTTTATTTCTTTTCTTTGTATCTTTACTATTATATAAAGAGGAGTTGGTGATCGTCGGTGCGTTCTCCTCTCTACAACCATCCGATTTGATCTAGACGATTCGTCTCTCCTCTCTCTCAGGATACAACCGCCCACCCTCTCCACTTTCCTCATCTCTTCGTGCATTCTGACCACTCTTCTCTCTCTGTCGCTTGCTCTCCAATGTTTAATGTGTGAAATTGGCCAGACAGTAAGTTTTGTCTCATCATTTTTATGACTTCGTTGTAACACACGGGTCTCTAACTAGTGTATCTACAAATTACAAAGTGAAGTATAGTTAGCTAAATGTAATGTACATGCACTAATGTTGACATTGAGAATTGGGACTTGACTCTTTACTCTTTAGTCTTTACAAAAGTTTAGAGAGTAGTGACCAACTCCTTCAAAAGTGCTCCAATTTCTTTCACAACCGGATGAACTAGATGTCAATGAGAGGGTCCTATAGCCATTTTTTGTAACATGGGAAATTTACATCCATAAGTAGATCACCATTTAACTGCATATTACAAACAAGAAAAATAATTAGTACATGACAAATTTACAATCATGCATGTATTTAAATTGACTATTAATTATTAAACTTGGATTAAAGTCAAAGTCTTTGCATCCCTTTGCTAATACTTTCCCAAAGTGGCCTTCTTGATTTTTGAATATGCCCAACTCCACATTTAGCAATTGACCTTACTTGTCATCGTCATCATGGTAAAAAGTCTCCACATTTAGCAATTGACCGGGTAGGCGGAGGGAGGACACGCCGCCGATGGAGATGAGGGGGAGGGCTGAAGAGGAGATGGCGGGGACCAGAGGATGCGATGGAGGGGAGCGTGGGGCGGAGGCCAGAGATGCGGAAGGAGGCGGAGGATGGGAGTGTCGGGATGTTATTTCGTGAAGGCAACGGCGCGCGATGGGGGACCACGGGTGGCGGCGCGCGACTGGGAACCGCGACAGGCAACGGTGGGTGACGGCGTGCAATGGGGAATGGCGGGCAACGGTGGGCTGCGGGCGACGGGTAGGGTTTCTTTGCTTGCAACCACGATGGGGAACTAACACCTCACGAGTCACGTAGTGACGCCTCAACTTTTCACCCCCCGTGCACCCGCCTACGACCGCTTACCTCCGTCTCGGACCGCCGAGCATCGCTTCGAGACCGCCGTGCCTCGCCCGCCTACCGCCGCCTTGGCTCGCTTACGACCGGGGTTGACCGCCTAGGCGGGCCGACCGCCCAGGGGACTGCCTCTGCCCCAATCGCGGCGGAGACCCTACGCTCAGCGCCTAGGCGGCCTAGGTGCCCGTAGGGGAACACTGGTTGGGGTAGGCTAGGAATGAAACCTTTTCAAGGTCAAAGAAACGAGAGCATTATAATAAAATCTACAAGGCTAAAACCCTAAGATCTGCATCTTGCCATCTAAATCGAGAGCCTAAAACACCGCCCCTAAACCTTCTTATGTCATTGTTCCGGTACGTGGATCGCTAACTTCCATGCGCTCTATCCAAAGCTAATTCTTTAAATACATTTCAATCCCTTAAGTCTCTTATAACTGCTTCCTCCTACGTCAGTCGTGGTCGATCTCTGCCTCTTCATACGTTTTTGGTACATCTTAAAATTCCACTACGTCAGTTGCTCAGAAGGCCTCTGTTGGAGATGTCCAAACCATCTCAAGTGATGTTGGACAAGCTTCTCTTCAATTGGTGCTATCTTCACCCTATCACGTATATCATCATTCCGGATTTGATCCCGCTTTGTGTGACCACAGATCCACCGCAACATCCTCATCTCCACTACACTCATCTTCTGTATATGTTGTCTTTTAGTCGTCCAACATTCCGCTCCATATAGTATCGCAGGTCTAATCGTTGTCCTATACATGGTTATTAGGTCGGTAAGTCGAGTCGAGTCACCAAGGGACCGACTTGCCGACTAGTCAATCGACTAGTCGATGACTACTCACGAGTCGTGACTACTTGTCGACTTGCATCCAGGACAGAACTATAGATATTTGTTACAATTTGTTCCATTAAAAAACAGATCAAGCAACAAGCATCAAAAATGCATTTCGTCATTTCATGACAACAAAAGAAACAGTGAAAGACATGTAATACATACCTCCTTGGCAGTTGGCATTAAGCAGAGAATGCAACAGAATGTTGTACGGATCACTCTTCTGATAAGGATTCATGTTCCATTGATCCATTCCATAAGGATTCGATTACTAATATTAGCCAACAATGGTAATGACTTCAGCAGTGGATTGGATTGAGGTTGCCAATACTCCCTAGCAACAGATTTGAGATGTTTCCAAGTGCAAAAACAGCAGCAGCTCTTGACCTGCAAGACCAAATATTTAATTCTTATGTTGTCAAGCAGAAATAAGGAAGAATTGACACAACATGAAGCCATGAAGGCTACCATACCTCAGGTTGAGGTTCTGACAACAAAAATATAACAATTTCTGGTGCATTTGATTGTAGACCAAGTAACCGAGCCTCAGGAAAATCTTCCCAGAGTTTGCCAAGGCATAAACAAAGCCATTGGAAAAGCAAAGGCTCTGTCTATGCATCTTGAGGATTCTCAGGTTGCAGATGTCTCAGACAAACATCTATAAGACCTGCATTAATACAAAAATCAGCAAATTGTAATGAACAAAGTATTGATAATATGATATAGCAAGTAAATAACATAAGTATAGGACAGCATGTACACGAGTTACATCACAGCCTCACAGCATAATGAACTAAGTTCTCAATTAGGAGTTACAACCATTAAGCATAAGTGCATAACATAATAGAAAACAAGTTCTAATTGAGAGACAACAAAAATTGATAGCTAGTAGTCTAGGATATCAAATTGCTAAGTTCTAAGTCCGAAAGTAGCAAAAGTAGGCACGATGATCATTCATGATTCAAATTAGCCATCCAATTCAAACCCGCCCTCTTCATGACTTGCTCCACCCGCATGAGTAGATGGTGTAGTCTTATCTTAATAAGAAAGCTATTAGTATCACTACAACATGTTTTGACGTTAGTCACAACATCTTCGTAGATATCCTTGATTAGGGTAACATACTTTGTTGGGACTTTTTTCCTTTGAAGTGCCCACCAAATGACTTCTCTTGACACTGTCATAGGCTTTCTTTAAGTCGATAAACATCATGTGAAGATCCTTTTTTACTCCCTATACCTAGGGGGTGGAAAACGGTAACGGATAATTCGTCTTATCCGATGTTCCTATCTGAGAAAACACGAATGTGGTAAGCAAAATCCATATTCGAAATTGTTTGTATTCGTATTCGAGAATATTCGTATTCGTATTTGAGAATATTTGTATCCGTATTCGAGACTACTCGATTCGTATTCGATCTATTTCTAGAACCCATGAAAAATCCGTACAAATTTTTTGATTCAAAATTTGAATTTAGGCGGTTTAAAACCGGTATCCGGTGAAAAATCGGCAAAATCGCTAGGAATCCGTTTTATCCGATATTCGTATCCGAGAAAATCTGTATTAAAAAATATTCGTATTCGTATTCGAGAATATTCGTATCCGTATTTGAGAATATTCGAATTCGTATTCGTATTTGTTTTAAAAATATGGATTCGTATTCGTATTTGAGACTATTCGATCGTATCCGATCCGTTTCCACCCCTACCTATACCTCACCATCAACTGTCGTGTCAAGAAAATCACCCCGTGGTCGATTTCCTGGACATAAAATCAAATTGGTTTGTCATCACACTAGTCATTTTTCTTAAACGATGCTCAATCACTCACTCTCAAAGCTTCATTGTGTGGCTAATGAGCTTAATTACTCTATAATTAGTACAACTTTGAATGTCTCCTTTATTTTTCAAAATTAGTACTAATGTGCTCCTCCTCCAAGGTTGTCACGGCGTCGCCTGGCGACGCCAAGTCGCCTAGCGCCGGGAGGGAGCCGGGAGGATCGCCTCTTGCACGAACCCTAGCTTCACCGCCACCAGTGCACGCCGTCGCCTCTCTCTCTCTCCGGCGCTCGGTAGCGCCGCCTCCTCCTTGCAGCCGCCTCCTCCCTCCCTCCACCTGCCGCCCTCCCTCCTCCGCCGTCTCTCTCCGTGCTCCCGCCGAGGAGGGAGGCGGCGAGGGAGGCGCCGGGAGGAGATGGCGCGTGGGGTGGAAGCGGCGGAGGAGATCGGCGTCGGGGAGGCGGGAGTCGGGGAGACGCGACGCGAGAGGAGTCGCGAGAGGCGGCGAAGAGCGGAAGAATATACTCGAGAGAGAGGCGGAAGAGTTATACGCGAGAGAGAGAGGCGGAAGACAGAGTGGGCAGTATACGCGAGACTCGGATCCGTCGCCGGACCATCGCCTAGGCGTCGCCGGACCCTCGCCTAGGCGTCCAGGCGCCTCTCGCTCGCCGTGGTCGCTGACTCCGCCGTGACAACCATGTCCTCCTCTGCTACTCGTTAGGCGTTTTGTTTGACCTAAAAATGCTATTTAACAAATTAGTTAGCCACACAATCGCCACTTCTCGAAGGCATTTCCACACGTCGATAGGAATGTTATCAGGCCTCAACGTCTTGCCCACTTGTCCAATTTTTATTACAAGACATCTTTCTATAGCCATAACATTTTATGAGCCTATGCAATATTGCCCTATAGTTTTCTGATGTAGGATATTTAAAATTAGCAGTTCAGCCTGTGTTATATTTGGCATCGCATAACTTGCTGCATCCATGTGTAATCTTGAAGCTCTGTGACTTGGTTATTGAGTTTGCTTCTCTTCATACTTGTGCCAAAAAAAAATCTACATTCTCTCTTTTGCTGTGCATCATTCTTTTTTACCTAAAATTGATGCTGTTCTTTTGTGGTTATGCTATACAGAAGTGATGCTGATGTCTACAGCCAGGCTGCATCAAATCTTGTCTCAGGCAGCAACCTAGAGCAGATAACCCAACAAATTCTTGACATGGGTGGTGGTACCTGGGAACGTGACACAGTTATCCGTGCTTTACGTGCTGCATATAACAACCCTGAGAGAGCTATTGACTATCTGTATTCTGTAAGTTCCATGTTATTTTATTTCACATCTGTTTATTTTCATGTCCTGGCTTTGGTGTGCTCAATTATTTCTTTATTTTCTCAGCAAATTTATGTATGTTCTCAATATTGTTTTGGTATAGTGTAATTCCTTGAGGGGAAGTTGTATTTCTATTTTATTGCTAACCGTACAAGTTTTTAAAGTGATATGATCTTTTACTGAAAGGGAAAATAGATAAAATATATTTAGAAAACTTCATGTTATTCTTATTGTTGTGGCTACGGGCCAAACAGTAAGTAGGGGCCTCTAGGAGTTCACTAGAGGCTGCCCAGAGCCTTGATACACTGCAAGTGGGGTGGCTAATGAATTACTGGTCTCCCTTGCTCATTCCTTACATAGGGTTATATATACATGGCCTGAAGGCCAGATTATAAGAATGCCCTTGCTAGGGCTCATCATGCTTGGGTACCAATGTCATTTCACATGGTTAATGGCCCTTTTGGCTTTGTAGGCCGAATGGTTGAAGGTGGAGGCCACTCTCCCAATAATATCCTCTCATGGTAAAGGGCTCCGTCACCCGTAGGCTGAAACCATGTTGCCTGGCCTGTTAGCCCCCTTCGTTCCTTCAGCTTGTCGGATGGCTGGCCCGTGGGCCGCAATTTTCCTGTTGGCGCAAACCGGGTCGTTGCCCGATGGTGCTGGACACGCGTCCCCCCACGCGCTTGTTCGTGCAACGAGGCGTCGCGTCGGTGTGCAGATCGTGCATTGTGCGCCCTTGGTCAGCGCGCCTTCTCGGGCCCTGAGTGATGCCCAAAAAGGCGCGTGCATTAAGTGCTGCCCTTCTTAAGGCGGCCTGCGTCGGCTGGCTCGCCTTATTGCCGAACGGCTCGCCTCCGTCCTTTCCGTTGGTGCTCTCTCCTGCTCTTCTCGCTCTAGCGGGCCGTCATGCTTCCAGCTCGGGGAGGATGGTTTGCGGTGGTGGTTCCTCCGCTCCGGCGTTTGGCGGTGACTTGGTCGAGTGTGACGAGTCGCCAACAAGTACTAGAGCACGGCGAAGAAGGTGAACGGCGCCAGCGTGAACACCTTAGGCCCGACCATGGCGACGGAGGGGTTGGTTCGCTCGTTGGCGTGTGATAAGAAGATATCAACCGTGAAACGGTTCGGCTCCCGACGTCGTTGAGACGGAACCCCAGTTGATGGAGTCGGAGACCCTTGTCTTCGCCGTGTACATCGATGCCGGGCTACGTGTTCCTGCTGCTGCCTTTGTCGACGAGGTCCTCTGGCTGTACGGGCTGGAGCTCGTGCAACTGACGCCGAATGCCATCGTGCTGCTTGCCGTCTGCAGCTGGCCTCACGCGAGCGGTAATCTTGAGCTCGCCACTTTTGTCTCCTCCACGATGCGGTGTTGGCCGGGCGGTGAGCGAAGGTCAATACTTGAATCTGGGCAACATCAGCTTCGTACTCCATTTCGGGTGTACGAAGCTGTTCTCGACGAATTCTACGAGGACGAAGTGGGAGTCAAACAGGATGCAGCGGTGGTTTTATCATTGAATGGAGCCAGGCAGCAGTCTTCGGTGGACGGCGACCGATTTCAACATGTCCCCCTCCGTCACCTTCGTTCGCGAGGACGTGTGCCCGGTGGCTAAGGGGGGTCCGGTTCAACATGCGGGACCTCGCGGAGTACTGCATGCTTGGCCTCTCCTCGTTTGCCCCAGCATTGCTTCGCTACCGAAGCCTACCAGCCTGGGTAAGCCCTGCGCCTTGGGCGCATCAACTGTTGTTCTTCTTTGCTTGCTAAGTACGCCGCTAACTTCGCCGTCTTTGCTGCGTGTAGTTCTTTCTCTCAGCAAGGCGGAGCGTGCCGCCGTCGTCTTCCTCGGGCTGTACAGTTTTAAGGAGCACACCATTCGGGCATCGGTGACTTTGAATCGTGGCCGTGTCAACTGAGTATGCGAAGCTCTCAGCATCCCTGTGCCCGAGCGGCCTGTGCCAGCAACTGTCGTACGCGCGAGCTGTGATGGTGACTGTCCAGAGGCTTCTCCCCCGCTTCAAGGGTCGCAATCTCCCGTCACTACCTTTGCTACTATCGTTCGTGCCCCTCGCCCAGATGATTCAGAGGCTCTGAATGACGAGTTGGTCGTAGGTAGCGAGTTGGGGGTCCACAGACTACACCAACTCGGATATCAATTCCGAGGATGAGCTACGGTGGAGTGGCGGAGGCGGCTCTGGTGGCGCAAGCCCGTTGAGGGTTACTGATATCTCCGCACAGGGACGTGGCGGAAGGCGGTGGTGTGGCTGGCGTGGCCATGGTCTCCTGTCATCGGAGGTTCGAGAGGTCTCCGCCGAGCCAGCCTACGAAGCGTGCCCGATTGTCTTCTCCGTCGATGGCTTCGGGTGCTCCCTTCCGGTTGGCTATGACAGTGCGCGATTAGGACTCCAGCTCTGAGGCCTGCACTCGTCCCCCAACTGGAGGTCCCGCCACGGTCGTAGTCGACGCGATATCTTGAGCCCGATTTGCAACTCCGCAGAGGCTGTTGCCTCGTCGACTGTCTCCTTGGGGCGAGCTCTGGGTATGAACAACTCTTGGGACTTCGCGAAGCTCTCCCCGATCTGCTCCCTAACGCTATCGATGTCATCAACGGGCCTTCAATCTCCAGGGCGCGCATAGGGCTCCAGCAACGAAGCCGGTAGCGTCCTGACCGGTGCCACCATCGTGGACGTATCATCGGAGCTCACTAACGTTGAGGCCGCTGGTACGGAGTCCCCACACCTTTCCATGGACTTCATGCCCTGGCTGGATGCATTGCGCCTGCTCTAGGGAGCTGCGGAGTGCATGGACACGGGGCTCGATCGCTAGGTGATGTGCTTGTGCGGCCCAGAGCTCCTTGAGAGCACTCTCGAGGCTATCGAGGTCAAGGTACTCGTCGCTCGCAGCCTCAATGTTTGCATACTAGCCGTTTCCCTTAGTGTAGTTTGCGTGTCATGCAGGCACTTGCCCTGGCTCGCGCTCTCCAATTCGCGTGACACTGTGAGCATAATGGCTTGCAGGAGCAGCTCGCTGCCGTGGAGGCGGAGGTATTGTTAGTGAGGAAGGTTGTCGCCGATGCGGCGACCGCGGCGGAGAAGGCAGAGCATCCGGTTCCTAGAGACCGAAGGTGCGAAGGCCATCATGGACGCACACGCCCTAGTCGAGCAGACTTGCTCCTTGGCCGTCGAGGAGCGCTAGGGCTTGCTGCAACAAATTGCCGCACTGGAGCACCAGAAGGCTCGGGTGGTGTCAGAGTTGTCCGAGAGGAACCATGTCCTAGTTTAGGCCTCTGTGTCAGTGTGGGGATCCATGGAGGCCCTAGAGGTGACCCTAGAGGAGCTTGCGATGGAAGTTTGCCCTCAGGCGCACGGTTCGGAGGACCTCATTAGCATCATTTGGGGGATTGGTGAGGCTTCTTCTCTGGCCCTCAACGCTGCCCGCGCCTATGGAAACCACTACTCGCATGCGACGACGCAAATAGTCTTCAGACTACACCTTCGAGGCTGCCTGCACGTGGTCGAGTTGGCGAATCCATGCCTGGACCTCCCCGTGGGGAGTACAACGATGTCTGAAGCACTGCATGCCACGCGCCGTTATGCCCGCACCTTCCACAAGCACATATGGAGGTACCTTGGTGATGCCACAGCGAAGATCGCTCTGAAGTGGACTTTGGGCGCGAAGATGGACCTCGAGACATGGCTTGGCGAGGTCCCCTGGCGAACCGAAGACGGCGACCCCGCTTTCGATGGCCAGCCCGTTGATCGTCAGGTGTGACGCTGACGCCTTTTGTTTTCATGAGTTCGCGGGGTAGTGTGTGTGTTGGGCGAGCGATGTCGCTTTTGTATGGGATACCGGCTATCTCCGGACTATGTACTCGTCGTTTTGTAATAAAAAATGTGTTCATGCAATGGCCCTCTCATTTCGCCCACTTTGTCGAGAGTAGGTACTTGAAGAAGACCAGCACGTACTGGACTGGCTCCATCGTCGGCGAGTCTGGCACTGGGGATGGGCGGAGGGGTCATTGTGTTTCTGTGCGGAGCGGCGTGTGCACCTGCACATCCGCCCTAGGGAGTATGTGAAAGTCGAGAGTTCGGATGAAGAGTAGGGCATTCCCTCTATCGTCCTGCGCACTGCGCACGCTCCTTTTAAGGATTGCTTCGCAACGAACATAATATTTGATGGTACCACTGCGGGTCCCTGACTAGCGCTTGTTTTGTTGAGAGGCTTCAGAGGTTCAAGTTGTAGTATTTGTGCGGAAGTCTATGCGACGGACTAAGTGGTTGAATCCACGGTAGGATGAAGTCTGATACGCGGGCACTCCCCCTCGTGACGAGCGTCAATGAAACCGACGGTAGGGCGAAGGCTGTTACGAGTGCGCTCCGTCCCCCACCCTTCGGACAAGCGTCGACGAAGTCAGAGGTAGGATGAAGTTTGTTATGTGCGTGCTCTGTCCCCCACCCTTCAGACGAGCGTCGACGAAGTCGGTGGTAGGACGTAGTCTGTTATGCGCGCGCTCTGTCCCCCCACCCGCTCCGTCCCCACCCTTCGGATGAGCGTCGATGAAGTTGGTCAGAGGGATGAAGTATGTTCTGCGCTCAGTCCGCCCCCACCTTTGGACGACGTCGGCGAAGTCGTGATAGGGCGAATCATTACGCATGCGCTTGTCCCCCACCGTTCGAACGAGCGTCGACGAAGTCGGTAGAAGGACGTAGTCTGTTATGCGCGTGCTCTGTTCCCTACCCTTCGGACGAGCGTCAACGAAGTTGGCCGTAGGACAAAGTTTGTTATGCGCGCGCTCCATCCCCCACCCTTCAGACGAGCGTTGACGAAGTCGGAGGTAGGACGACATGTTATGCGTGCGCTCCGTCCCCCACCCTTCTGACGAGCGTCGACGAAATCACCGGTAGGACGAAGTCTGCTATGCTTGCGCTCCTACCTCTAGCCTTGGGAACTGTATCCCTGAACCCGATGGTAGGGCTTGTGTGCTCCTACCTTCGACCTTCAGAACTACATCCCTGAACCTAGTGGTAGGCTTCGTGCGCTCCTACCTCAGACCTTGGGAACTATATCCTTGAACCCGGCAGTAGGGCTTGTGCGCGCCTACCTCCGACCTTAGGAACTGCATCCCTAAACCTGGTGGTACAGCTCATGCGCTCCTACCTCAAACCTTGGGAATCAGATCCACAGACACAGGCGGTGAGGCGGTGCGCCTACCTCAGACCTTGGGAATCTGATCCACGAACTCAGCGGTAGGAGTCGCGCGTGCTTTCTTTAATATTCTGTGGATTCGCCCGGGTCGTCTGAGGCTCCCAGTGCTTGATACTCCGCAGAGTTGGCGCGAAGTCCACGGACTCCGCACTCCTATTAATACTCCGTAGAGTGACCTGGGACGCCTAAGGCTCCTGACTCTTTTTACTTCACAGAGTTGGCGCGAAGTCCGTGGACTCCGCGCTCCTATTTATATTCCGTAAAGTGACCAGAGACGCATAAGGCTCCCGGCACTTTATACTCCGTTCGGTACTCACCGCTGGTGGCATCGAGGTGTCGCTACCATGGGGGCAGGGGGCCTCGACCACCAGCCCTCGTATCCTGGCCTCGGTGGTTGCCACCGCGGTGCCTTTCTTCTGCTTGGCCGCCGTCGCCCCTTTCTTCGGTGCCATTGTTCCTTCGAACTTGTGGCTTGCGAGTCGAACCCCACGGACGGCGCCAACTGTTGTGGCTACAAGCCAAATAGTAAACAGAGAGCTTTGGGAGATCGCTAGAGGCTGCCCAGAGCCTTGATACACACTGCAAGTGGGGTGACCAATGGGAATTACTAGTCTCCCTTGCACATTCCATACATAGGGTTATATATACATGACCTAAAGGCCAGATTACAAGACTGCCCTTGTTAGGGATCATCATGCTTGGGGTACCAATGTCATTTCACATGGTTCATGGGCCTTTTGGCCCACCAGGCCAAATGGTTGAAGGTGGGGGCCACTCTCCCAACACTTACTGTTGGAAAGCATTGCTAAAAATTAACAATTGAAGTTGCATACTGGTTTGTCTGCCAGGGAATTCCCGAGAATGTCGAAGCCCCACCTGTGGCTCGAGCACCAGCTGCTGGTCAACAGGCAAATCCACAGGCTCCATCTCAGGCACAGGCTGCACCTGCACCACCAGTGCAACCATCTGGTGGCGCCTCTGCAGGGCCTAATGCAAATCCTCTAAACCTTTTCCCCCAGGTATGTGTGCTGTAATTGTATCTTTATATTTTTCAGGATAATTTTACATGGAATTGAATAGTTACAAGCTTGACTAAGCCCATGTGGACCTAGTTGAACTAGTTTATGCCTTTTTAGACAGCAGTCATCACTCACTACTTGATTTATTTGCACAGTAAGTTAAATGTCATATGCATCATCAGAAGCATGATTAATCTATAAAAGCATCAGCACTGATGTACTGGAGGAGACAAATGTCATAACGGCCATGTTCTTTTCGGCTTTTGTTTTCGCCTTCTTCCAGCAATCACTATTCATTAAAGTAATAAGCCACAGCCTAAAAGAACAGACCCAACATCATGTAATACAATGTGGATTTGATATGCTCTTAAGCTGTTTGTTCTGCAGTCTCTCGCACTGGCAAATACACGTACAGGCGGTGATGCTTCCGTGTCTCTCTTTGACAAAGCATTATGCAGCCTATTTCTTGGATGCTGCATTTACAGCTAGCTTCCTATTGTACTCGTTTATTCTGAAAACAAATTCTGGATGAGTTCTTCTGATATTAAATTTCTTAATAGGGTGTTCCAAGTGGTGGGTCCAATCCTGGTGTGGGTGCTGGTGCCCTTGATGCATTGCGACAGCTTCCACAGGTATTACCAGTACAGCTTTTTATATATTGGCTAGTCATTGAAGTATTTCATTGTCCTAACAGTTATGTACTTGTTCTCAGTTCCAAGCACTGCTAGCATTGGTCCAGGCTAATCCTCAAATCTTACAGGTACTTGCATAGGTTGGCTGTTGCTTTAGTATTTTTTTCCTTTTGTAGTTAAAAAGATCCGTTGCCATGTTGTGTAAGTGACTAAGTGTATGATTCTGTTGTTTCACAGCCAATGCTTCAAGAGCTGGGGAAACAAAATCCACAAATCCTGCAGTTGATTCAGGAAAATCAGGCTGAGTTTCTCCGTCTGGTGAATGAATCTCCTGAGAGTGGTACTGGCGGGTAAGAATTAAGAAAAACTACACTATGATGTGCATTTATTGTGACAGGTATACAAAGAGTATTTACATTATACTTTCTGCACTCGGTGAACCAGAAACATACTAGGTCAACTAGCAGCTGCAATGCCGCAGCCACTTGCAGTTACTCCGGAGGAACGGGAGGCTATCCAACGGGTACATTTATTTTTATGTTATTTTGGAGTTCTTTATTAAACCTTTTTTTATCTCTACCTGAATATATATGTATTTGCAGCTAGTTTCACTCTTTGTGGTCTGATTGCCTATTATTAATGGAAGTATCAGTTTGTTTGTTGCGTTACAAGTTAAATGGGCTAGGTTGTAAGTGAAGAAATCCATACTATTATTGTTATTACTTTTACCTAAGCCCATGATATTATTGATACGTTTACCTAAACTCCCGAATCTTAAATTCTAGATATAGCAACTGTGTCTTCAGTTCATTGGATGCAGCCTGCTCATAGTTGTGCTTTATTAGTGTAGCTTCGATTGTCATGGTGTTTTATTATAAGATGGACTTACTGGAGGGTGTGACTGGATAGATGGTGCATGCAAATCTGTATTCTTTTCTTTGCCCTTATCATATGATATGATTGCGAAGTGTATTGTCTTCTATGCACATTGCCATGGGCTGTACAGATTATCATGCAAGGCTTTTTGGGTGTGCAGAGTTCTGTGCTTACAAAATTATGAAAACTGCATGTATTCTGCTACTTGTCCTGTCTAATGACACATTATTGGTGCAGTGCTGCTTATGGCAGTAGACTGCTACTTCAGAGCCCTTGAACTTGATATCGTCACATTCTACTGTGATCTTGTTCTTATGGAATTATTTGATTATTAGCATGGTGGTTGAGTTTTCTAATTGTATTCAAATTTTCAACAGCTCGAGGCAATGGGGTTCAACCGTGAGCTTGTTTTGGAGGTCTTCTTTGCATGCAACAAGGATGAAGAGCTGGCTGCCAACTACCTTTTGGATCATAGCCACGAGTTTGAGGATCAACAATAGATGTTAGATTGGTCTTTATCGTGACCAAGAGAGGAACACCGAGGCAGAAGCAGTGCAGTTCAGCGTCGTTCTTATTTCTGACTGCTGAGAAATACCTGGCCGTTTGTGCATTGCTGCTGACTATGTTTTAATTTACTGTCTTGGGAATGCCTTTTTAAGTACATATTAATTTCATATTTAAATATTATACTGTGTATAAAGATGCATCGTGGGTTATGCTCTCTGGAATGGGAATGGGCTAGATTGTTTTTCCTGCTGATTGTCATGCCTTAAAACAAGTAATCTGATGTATAGGAAATTCGCGTAGTTGCCTTAAAACGGCAAGCGTCGGCATAATGTCTAAGCGCACGTCTTAGCAGGGTCTGTGTTTTAGGCTTTTACTGTTATGGACATTTGACCTGCTGGGACACCAAATAAGTTGGAAGTATGTGAGGTCTGTTTCTTGTCTTAATTGTGATATGAGCCTGGTGATTCTGTTCTGATGGGTTCGAGTCAGTCACAAAACTTACGTGCCTCTCGGCATTTTTTACAGAGGAAAATACATTTTTAGTTATTGCTTATTTGTTCATGTAGTCTATTACCACCTTGAGTTGGCGAAGTACCTATTCGTAATAAATTTTAAAAGTTGATTTTCTATAGTAAATGATTTTTTATATTACTTATCTTTTAAATGAAGTGTCTTTTTAAATTGAGATTTACTAATTGATTGTAGTTGATACTGTAGTGACTTTATTTATATTGGTTAAAATTACACATATCTCTTTCTATAAATTGTTACTATTTATAAGCTAAAAGCTAAAATCAAAGACGATATGAACTATGGATGGACCCTAAAGCAGCTTGTCATGTTTTTTTAAAACAAAAGCACCTTCATGTTTTGAGCTTTGTACAATATTTAGCGTCAAAATTGAAAATCGAAGCCAAAGGTCAATACGAAAGGACCATAAAGCAGCTTGTTATGTTTTTCTAGAACGAAAGCACCTTCATGTTTTGAGATTTGTACAACATTTGGCATCTTTTAAGGGGGTATTTTACATCAACTAGGACCTATAAAAACCCTGTTTTTTTTTTTTTTTGCTTTTCAACAGCTTTTGATTTTTCTCAGTAATTATTATTTATTATATTAGTAAACCGTAAGCCTAAAAGAACAAACAATTTGCCATAATGTATACAGAAATTCTAAAATAATACTTATTTTGTTTATGGGTGCACCTAACACGCTAACACAACATCTTTGCCATCTGTGGTGCCTGTTCTTCCCACAATTGGTGAGTTTCATGTGCCTGCATCACTGCTCCATCCCAACGAACGGCCTCCCACTACCATGGCCGCCCTCTACGCCACAACCAGACTTTCACCACCCATGGTTGGTGGCGCCCTTTGGTGCCTCGCATTGCCACCATCTCTTCCTAACTCTACAGCCATCGCTCTACCCAACTTAAGTGCTTATCGTCGTGCTACCAGCAGCCAGTGCTCATCCTCCCTCTATAGACGGGGATCCTAGTGAACCCTAACCCGAAATCCTTCCCTGTCTCGCCGGAGAAGAAGCTGTGGTGGAGCGGTGTTCCTCCCAATGAGCCACTGGTAGATACATAGAATTTCCCTTTGTTTTCCTACCTCTCTGGGGTTGCATACTATGCGGCAGCAAGTCTTCAGCTCTTGCTCCACACTACATATCTTTAGATGATGCGAGTCCATATCTGGATTTTATCCATCAAGATGCAACTGCTATCCAGTTCAGAGTTTGTCATGACCTACGAGGTCAAGGACTCGATGTTTTGTCTTACAAACACCTCAGCACCACGACATGGAAGCTGCGTCGCGGCCGCAATTGCATTATTGCACAAATCCCTACCAAGCTCCTTGTGGCTTTCTACTCGCTTTGTCCATATTTATGTACATACACAAATCTTGCTCAACAGTGTATTGCGCGCCACTATCTCTGACCATAATGTACTTAGATCTTTCACAAATTTATTTTAATGAAGTCTTACACAAATTTCTTTGCATCCAGCACGGAATTCATGGTCATGGGCCCTAGGCTTGTGCTCCTTGTGAAAAAGGTCTTGTGGTTTGTGAAGACTTTAGGTTAAACTGACCATTTTGGCATCTTCTCGTCCTATGCTCGACAAGATGTCACAATATATAATTGCATGTCCCTATGTGCGGATCAGGACAAGGCTGACAGCTGTATCGATGCAGATGGCACAGGAGAGGTGACAATAACTAGAAATGATCGAAATGTCGTTATGCAGATAAACAGAGAGGATGTGAAAGTAAAATACATATGACTGGCACAGCCCAAATGACGCCTCAAATTGGCCGTGCCACCAAATGATCGAACTCAAATGCTTCTTGTCTAGTTCACGGTAAAACTGCAATCCGTAATGTTTAGTGCAGAATATACTTTGCCACAGGAAGGCGGCAAAGCATGATTGTAACATATTTTAGGGCGTACAACTGTGGCAAATTTTGGCAATGATGACGAATTGGTCAGGTGGCTAAGAAAATGTATCCTGCAAGCTTTTGGATTTTTTTAAAATAATTTATTTTTATTCAAAATTACAGAAATATACCCGCGCAAATTTTTTTTACAAAAATAGGCTCCAGTTGTCCAACTGTTAGACGATTGGAACCTATCACCCCATGACAGCACGACATGAATGCAGTCGGTGGGCCGTTGGGCGATAGGATTCAGTCGCCCAACGGTCGGGCGACTACAACTTGTCGCCGAATTGTTAGGCGACTGCAGGTCGAGACGTCCGATCGGTCGTTGACTGCCACCTCAGCCGTTTTTTGCACAATTGGCACACCCGACAGCGCATGGGGTAAATGATAATTGTTGTAAGTAACTGACATTTGCCAAATTTTGTCTGTGATTTGTATTTTGTGGAAAAAACGACAGACAATGTTAGATGATCTATTTGCGATTTTCGTTGATTATGAATAGTACAAAATCTGTTAGATTCGCAATAATAATTTGTGATCGTCGTATGTTGTTGTAGTCCAAAAAATTTCAGAATTTTTTTTGAGGACGATTGAGATAGCAACGATTGGTAAATACGAAGGTAAGTGATATTGTGATGCAACCGGGAATTCATACATAGAGGAGAACTTTTTTTTATGATGTTGGATGTCTTGGTACGTGAAGAATTAAATACGAAAAGATGAGGAGATGTAATGTTGCGAATTAAAATAGACTTCATAATAAGTTGGGAATAACACGGCGCATAGGGTTTGTTTACGTGCATAAAAAAATAACATCCTACACGATGCAACAAACTGAAGTACTCGTACGATACATATACGCTTTTTTGAAAAAGAAATAAATTCGACCTTCAGGGAATTAGTGCAGAACGGCACGACCTACTGCGTGGACCAGGGCCATTTTCTCTTCCTTGCGAGCTCGGTATTGAACTCCTCGGCGACCTCTTTCGTCTTGGCCGCCATTTTCCTCTTTTTCTCGCGCTCCCTGTGCTTGCACGCGTTGAGATGAGCTTTCATCTCCTAACGTATACGCTCGATTTGCTCATCGTTGCGGCGCTCCTCCTCCCAAATCTCGCCGGCTCTTTTGACATTCCACTCATCGAAGTCGAGAGTCCACTGGTCATGTGGGTGGATCTCTAAGTTGATACACTTGCGGTAGCCACATAGCGGTTCTGGGGACTATGGGTAGACAGAAGAGCTTGTTAGTGCGTACTTTGAAAAAGAAATAGTAGGAGGAACACACTGCAACGGGTCCTTACTGACTGTCGATAGCTGCTCGTGTCTTGACGGTGGTTGGGATAGTTACAGGAGTAGTTTCCACAGCCCCAGTGACGTATGCCCAGGCTGAGCTGCTGCTTAGACTTGAAGAACTTGCATTTGTCCCTACACCAACAAAGGGGTGGCGTCTCCCCCTCAGGCGGCTGTTGTGGCGAACGCTCAGTTGGAACGTTTAGAATGTGGTTGCTGCTACGGGGGGCATCATTGCGGGGAGGTGCCCTCCTGGCATGCTCCGCTTGTTCGTTGCGGGCTGCCGTGGCCCTTGTTCGTCGTGGGTCGTAATAGACCTTACTAGTTCGCGGGTCTCGTCCCATTGCTTCACCATCTTGTCCCATTGCTTCTTCTCCTTTTTGTCCATCTCGACGTGGTGAGCCAAGTTCTGGTGTAGTGTTGAGTTTGCTTGTGTAGTGTTTTCTCCCAGATCTCTTCCACCTCATTTTATAAGCCAAAGGGTTGGCACAGTGTAGAGACTATCACGTCGTACTTTGCAGAGTCCTGTCTTTTTTGTCTAAAAGCTGAGGAGGTGTAATGTTGTTATGTCGATTTGAAAAGCTAGCGAGGCTGAGTATTGTTACTGTGCAAAGCTACCCCCTTTGGTATTGTCACTACACAAAACTGCCCCTTTGGTCTTGTAACTGCGCAAAGCTTCCCCGTCTGGTCTTGTCAGTACATACAGTTGCACCTTTTGGTCTTGTCACTGTGCAAAGCTGCCCCATCTGGTATTGTCACCGTGTAAAGCTACCCCATTGGGTCTTGTTACTACGCAAAGCTACCTCCTCTGGTCTTGGCACTATGCAAAACTACCCCGTCTGATCTTCTCACTGCGCAAATCTACCATGTCTGGTCTTGTCACTGCGTAAAGCTGCACACTGATGTGCACACCGCTGCATGGACAGGGCCCTTGATGTAATCCTGCAACGATGCCTTATCAACATACACTGAGTGCAACCAAACCTTTACACCATGATACTCCCACGGCGATTCGTGCTCGTCCTGCATAGCAAAACCCGTAGTGTCAAACATGTTCCATTCCTGCGAGATGGGAGTTTCGTCCTCATCGGAACTGTCATCGTTGTCCTCCTGTATAGCTTCCTCTTCAGCCCAAGCTATCCAGTCATCCCTCTCTATTTGATGCACTATGTACTCCATATGCTCCCCTTCATCAACCTGTCCTGTAGGCTTAGCACGCTGTGATCCTTTGTCCTCTCCTCCATCTACCGTATTGGGCTTGTCACGAGCAATTTCCTTCACAACCTCTCTGACACCGACCTCCGGGTCCTGTTCACCAACATGCTGGGCACCCAAGCTGCTCGCACCACCCGCATGATAGCCGCCGGTAGGGCCTTGTACAACTTTTAATGGGCATGGCTTTATAAGTAGCACACACTCGTATCCACTACACTGACAGCCTTCCATAAAGCCCTTCTACGCAGTAGTGCGCATCAATGATCTCAACTCCCATCTAATGTGCGTGAAAGATCGGCTCCAAGCCCTTGTATGATGACCCTACACACCTCAGAGTCCAAGGAGAAGCTGCGGGTGAGCTAGTACATCATATCTACGATTCGAGCATTCTCGCTGCTTGGGTGTACTAGAGTAGCTTGCGCAAAACTGCTCAAGTCAACACCGTTCGGACCATCACGAACGGTGTCGACACCGTAACACACTTTCAATGTAGTGGGTATAGGCATTGCTTCTGCCTGCAAATATTTTTCAATGTTGTTACTAGTTAAATCACATCGTACAATATGGAACTACTGCTATACTGTAATTTACATTTTTATAATCGTTCGCCTATCTTGAACTACTACAGTACCCTCATAGCATAACCCCTCCTCATTCGAACTGCCACCGCTCTCTATCCTCTACTCCAATATACAACAACTCCCTATCTGATCCTATGCACACCGATGCCACTCTTCTCTCGCTGCTTGAGCTCTCCCCTACTGTAAATTATTTCTAATGGGTTTCAACAATTTACATGACATAATAATTTAAATGCCAATATGCCAGTTCTAATGGTATACGTGCATTTTCAATGTACTAATGACATTACATTCGTTCGTAATAAATCATAAATGTTATCTTAGTAATGTTTTGCACGAAGCGAACTATTTACTTCGTACAAAAATATTGACTAAATTTTCTACAATTACAATTATGTACGGATGCTAATTTTCTACGGATACGAATTTTGTATACAATATTGACAATTTTTCTATAATTAGAATTTTCTACGGATGCTAAATCCTACAACTATAATTTTCTAGAGATGCTAGATTTCTATAATTATATTTACTAAATTTTTTACAACTATAATATTTACTAAATTTTATACAACTATTATTTTCTACAGATGCTAATTATTCATCACTATGTCGATTAAATTTTTTACAACTATTTACTTCATAGAAAAGTTTTACAACTATAATTTTCTATAGATTCCAATTTTATACTAAACAAAGTATTTACTTTATACAAAATATTGACTAAAAAGTATTTACCTCACAGAAATAGCAAAATCTCTCGTCTTCCTCTCTTCTCCTCTCCTTTCCTCTCTTCTTCTTTCTTTCTCTTCTCTCCTCGCGCACGTGCTATATTGGAATCGGCCACTCGACCAGGTGCTCAGCTGAGCGGTCAAATATATATCGCCTCCAGTCGCCGAACGGTTGGGCGACTGGACACTGCAGTCGCCCCACTGTTCGGCGACTGCAATTATGTCATCCAACGGCCCACTGACTGCATTCGAGTCTTCTAACGATTGGACGACTGGAGCCTATTCCTGTAAAAATTTTTGCACGAGTATATTTCTATAATTTTGAATAAAAATGAATTATTTAAAAAATTCCACCCTTTGGTTATAAACCTAAAAAAGTCTCACAAGTTGTGACTTCCAACCAAACACACACTTAGAATTGAGTACCTCGGTGCCTAACTAGTAACTACCTCTATTTCCCACTTACAAGTCTGATGATAATATGGTGTGACTGGTACTACTGTCTATGCATGGTCCAATTTTGCTTTGTATTCAAATGAATAGATGCCTTCCTCTCTATATATCAAGATATAAGTTAGGACGACTGAAGCTTCATGGTCAATTCAAGGCTGAACGTTGTTCATCTAAGCTTAGATCATGACTGATACCGGCATGGCACTTGCATTCCAGCAATACAGAAAACTCTAAAGAGAGTTCAGATAGCACAAGTTTGCTCTCTGAATGAACAAAAGTAGAAACAACAAGATCACACTTACGCAAGAAAGAACAAGGATCCTTTCTCACCATCGATCACACTCACCATTCCATTCATGGTAAAGAATCCTGGGCTAGCTAGCTTCAATTTCAGAGTCGCCAATATTCACCACGTACGACTCGATCGATCACTTGGCTGGCAGGCTGCCTGCCTTGTCAGTTGTCACCATCCGCTTGACGTCTCCTTGGAGCATTCCTAACTTACCCCAAAACTCACTCTCTTCCGCTTCCTTTCCATGCGCCAAAAAGTTGGCCTCCTTTATTTGAACCCAAAGGTGAGACATGCATGTGAATATGTGATATCTCTTTCTAACGATGTGTTATCTTGTAACATGCAAAGATACATGTACGTGCACGATCTCCTCTTCTCCAACAGAAGGACGACCGATCGCTGCCTCTGCCTGTCTCTTGCTTTTGTCTCTTCTCTTCTTTTCCCCAGCCATGTATGCGTGCATAAAGCTGCAGGAAAACAAAACCTAGACGGGGCCAAGGTTAGCTCATGTCCATTTCTTGGACACTGTTTGCTTTGCTTTGCCTTGGCCCACTACTACAAAATCGTATTACAGATGGTTCAGAAACATCATCACAGACGATTTTGTGAGCCGTCTGAATTTAGAGGTCAATAATGATACGAGGTCATCACAGACGGCTTTTGAACCGTCTGTGGTGCAAATATCACAGACGGTTTTTAACTAAAAACCATCTGTGATTATCAACTATCACAGATGGTTTTTAGGTAAAACCGTCTATGCTATTCTCTTCTACCCCTAAATATATTTCATTTTATTGGGTGGCTAGTGTGTGAAATACTAGAAAATTGATTTTGGTAATTAATGAATTTATGTGAATATGGAACTAACATTTTTAATGAGTTAAAAGGTTAAGTCCACTCATGGATGACAAGATGCAGGCCAAAGATTGTTTGTAAAGATCAAAATGGCTCAAGACAAAGGTATATGTAAAGTAGAATTCTCTTTTGTTTTTACCGGTCTTAGGAGAAAAGGTGGAAGACCGGATTATAGGTTAAATAATCGTACCATAAAGAGGAATCATGGCAAGTAACTTGATAGCACAAATGGATCAAGCTAGGATCATGCATACTTGAAAAATCTGTTTTAAAACCAAAAGCGTACTGATTGGACAAGCGGTAGTTAGAAAATTTCAACGTCGGTACTACCGTTAAGCGGTAGTTCCGCAAGAAAAATCGGAACTACCGGCGATCGGATGCTCCGGATCCCGAGCGGACCCTTTTTTCCAGAGAGCACCCTCCGGATGCAGTTCGAGTTTTTAAGGGAGCGGTAGTTCCGCTGTCCGAGCGGTACTACCGGACACAGGTAGTTCCGGAGGGTGAGCGGAGCCTTTTTTCCAGAGAGCACCAAACTTAGACTTTTGGAGTTTTGCTCGAGCGGTAGTACTGCTGCCGACTTTCGGGAACTACCGGCCAGCGGTAGTACCGTAATTTACAACAACAGTAGTACTGCTGCGACAATCAACGGTCACTGCAGAAGCTCGACATAGCCGCCTACGTCGGGTCGATATGGAAGCGGTAGTACCGGTAGTAGAAACGCAGTAGTACAACATGTGCTGATTTTTCTGGAATTTGTTCCAAACGGCTAGTTTTGGTAAGTGAAAGGTATAAATACCCGTACCACTGCTCAAGGACAGAAGCTAGAGACCCTATTGACCATTTTTGAGCATTGAGCATTCACTCCATACCTCTTTTCTCTCTTGAGCACATATTTGAGGTGGTTGAGCAAAAAGTGCATAGGATTCATTAGTTTGATCCTTGGCACTTGTTTGCAAATCAGCGAAGTCCTTGGTTTATTACTCTTGTTGTTTGCCCACACAGACGATTGGGAGAAGCTTTGATCGATGATCTTCTCAAAGGAGATTGTGAGAAGACCCGGTTTTCTTGTGAAGGTTGGAGCTCACCTACCCGGGCGGGAAGAGCTACCTCTAGTGATTGAGGTGTTTGGCTTAATTTGTGGAGCCGGTTCGATTTGTTCGGGCTAACCTCAACGTGGATTAGCCCTTTGAAACAAAACATACTGCTCATTTCTTACTTGCTAGCATTGTTGAGATCTTTATCTTTATTTAGAACTTTCATTATTGCTTACTTGATTAGAATTGTGTAGACGTACATCTATTATTGTGAAAATTTATTTAAGTAGGCACATTCATTCATTACACCATGCCCTTTGAAACAAAATATCCATTCCACAAATCAATTAATAGAAATAAAATAAATTATCCATTCATGAACAAATATACACATGAACAATTAAGCTCAATCACCTAGTGAAATTTGTTATACATTGTGGAATTCCCCCATCTTCTTTTATGACTTTAGACCACAAGAAATATGCACACTGAAACAAGCATATCAAAATGGCATGGAATTACATGAAAGTACATATATTCATAAGTATATGTATTCATGAAACAACTATATATTCATAACATTACCGATAGCTACATTCATGAAACGGGCTCGGGGATGGCGTCGACGACGGGCTCGGGGACGGCGGTGGCGACGGGCTCGGGGATAGCTATAATCGGCGGTGTACGCAAAACCCTAGCTTGACGGCGATAGAAATGCAATATCATAGACGGTTTGGATTGCGAACCGATGGGATAAGGGGCACATATCGAGACAGGCTCGGGAATACGAACCGCTGCAGTGTATATTAATAGCGAGCGGTTTGGAATATATAGAATGTGATATTACTAGCGAGACGGTTTGAATACGAACCGTCTGTGATATTCACATATCGAGACGGTTTGAATACGATCCGATCGTGACACTTAAATATTCGCGCGCCCGCCTGTTAATATTCCGATGCAAGTGGCTCTTAAACTTCCACACCATTTTAGTTTTTATATGCAACACGGTGTACAATTCCTTGATACCACAAACTGAATCTCTTCTAAATTGTTCTCTTCCTCATTTTCTTCACCACATTTCTGAATAATGGTATTTAAAATTTTTTTGATCTCCTTCCTCTCATCTATCTATCATGAGTTGTTCGGCCGTAATCTTACACATGCGGCCAACAATTTACGTCTAGAGCAGCTCCTCTGCTCATGCCCTGCTCTCCTTCCTCGACTCGCTTGCATCCGTCAGCTAGACATCATCATCCGCCGTCGACGGAGGTGTCTCCTTGCCGCTCAGGAAAGGAAAATTGCCCTTAGCCTCGTTCTTCTCTGCAATGTACACAAAGAGGAGGAAGCTCTTGCGGCAGTGCAAAGACACATGGATAACCTTACCGATCAAGCAGAATCGGTCGATTCTGATGAAGCTTATTATGGCATCCTCTTTGGGATTATGGGTCATGCTAATGATTTGCCCAGGCTAGAGGAGGAAGTGGAGAGGGTAAGAACAATCTTCACAGCATTCGAGAACTCAGCGACTGATCCTCAACTCCAGAAGTCGAAGAAGAACCATATGAACCCCAGAAGATTAAAATCTGGGAATCTCTTTTTTTAGACTTTTATAATAAATTTTCATTGAATTTGACTCTCGTCTCAGTATAGCAAAGACAAGTATAAGAACATCGAAAACGGACACTGTATACAAAAGTTATGTTCGTTTTACTGAAAGTGTCTCAAAATTGACTCAGACGGAAATTATGAAATTTTGGGGAATTGCATGACGGGAAACATATCACAAACAGTTTGATATACGAATCGTCTGTGGAAATTTCATTATCACAGATGGTTCTTATCTAAAACCGTCTGTGATACTTCATTTGTGATAATGGCTGACATCATAGACGGTTCTAGATAAGAATCGTCTATGATAATGAAGTTTTCATAGACGATTTGTATATTAAATCGTCTATGAAAAAATTATATACAATTATTTTAGAAACCGTCTGTGATCTACATGTGAGGGGATCGGAGAAGAAGCCGGTCGTCTACGAGTACTGACCCCTGAGATGGTTGGTTCAAACACGCATCAATCATGGAGCAAGAAAGGCAATGTAATCGTCTCAACGCTAGCTATCCATAGCTAGCTCAATGATTTGTGGTCCGGAGAATCACGGGATCTGGTTGGCGATTCTACTGCTGTCGTATGTGGTCTCTTGGGAAGATTTACCATACTGAAATGAGCAAGACGTAAAGATAGTGATGCTTTATACTTTATAGAGCCGCTGCATGATTGGTACCTCCAAGGATCTGAGAGTGCGCAGACAGTGCAGTCATGCGACGTACGTATCTGATTAGACTTTTTCCATCCTCTTGTACGACGTAGCGTATACATATCTAGACCGTGATACAATTCGATCAGCTAGTGTTCGGTGTAGCAGCATGCTTCCGAAACGCGTGCCTCCAAAACCGAGAACACGCGTAGGTTTCCCTCACGGTTTTGTTACGAAGCACACCATCCTCCGTTCGACCAACCACGCATAGTACGGCAATCTCACCAACAATTGGCAATCCATTATATATTTAACCGGAGAGAGCCCTATCTATTCTTTTTCGAAAAATTGGTATGCCTGTTCGATTAAGAAAGAAAAGAAATTCCTGTATTCCAGAAAGAGCCTTCTCTACGTACAATTTAGTGATTTAACTCATATAAATATTGAGTTTCTCATTCCAACAGGATATATTATAATTAATTTATAAACTTTGACTGAAAAAATTTTAACTGTTTAAAAGTTACGAGAGAGCTATCCACTTGTATTGATCAGAAAGCCAATAATTAATTTGTAGATTCTCACTTTTGAAAATAGCAAAAAGCCGTTAAGAACAGGCATCAACTTAGCTAGCATGCGTGCAGATGTGCTGGGTACTGTAGACACCACCTACAGCGATTCCCGCACACCTAGAGATGGCAACGGGTATAAACCCGCTGGGTTTTGTTATCCTAAATCCGTGCCCATGAAAGTTGGACATGCCCGCTAAAAACCCATGCCCGTGACGGGTGCAGATTTTTGCTTAGACCCATGCCCACTGGGAAACGGGTACCCACGGTCGCCTGTGCGGACAACAATTGTGTAGATTGCGACAAGGTGCGGTGCTTAGCAAGTCAACAATAAGTTCAATTTATATGCTACTATGCATGAAACAAGCAACAACAAATCCACAATGCACATCACTAGTTCGCTCTATCAATTCTCAGTTCATAGTTCACTGGCATAGCATATCATTACAAGTTCACAGTTCACAACTCGCTTAAAACCAAAAGGAGATATCAACGCTCCTTGTACTTGACTAATGGGCTATGGGCGGACCGGTTTGCACGGAGGCCGGAAGCTGGGTTTATAACTCATATGGATCGGCTTTATATTACCCATGGGTTTACGGGTTTGGATCTTGTGGAACGCATTCAACCCGGCAGACCGATGGGTTGGGCTTTTGCCCATTAAGAAACCCATGGGTTAGGAAATTGACTCAGACCCATACCCTAATAGAGTAAAAATCCACTGGGTATCAGGTACCCATTGCCATCTCTACGCACACCGGCTACCTAGATTCCAATGAACTGACGCTTTCTTGCA
The DNA here is from genome assembly GCA_036346245.1 of Bonia amplexicaulis. Classification (NCBI taxonomy): domain Eukaryota; kingdom Viridiplantae; phylum Streptophyta; class Magnoliopsida; order Poales; family Poaceae; genus Bonia; species Bonia amplexicaulis. Next base: position 17,886,844 of record CM070750.1, on the reverse strand, counting down.
TGGAAAATCTTGGGCACGCATGCACCGGCCGGCTGGCCGGCTCACCGAACACCATTCATACCGGCAGATCGATCCACCCAGCCATTGGTTTGCTCTCTGAAAGCGAGGGCGCATACAAACGCGCAGTCTGTGGCCATCCGCGCCTACAATTGTACGATCTGATGCCGTCCGTGAATAAATCCTATCCATAGTACTGTAGCTTAGATTGCAACTTATGTTGTTCTGAGCGTGACCATTCAATCGGAAATCAATGCATGGTTCCAATGAGGTATCAATTTACAATCTGAGTTTGCTGTGACCGGTCGATTATCGTAATTATTTTTCGAAGGGATAGGAAAGGATCGGATCCTATTGTAGACGTGGGGCGAGTGTTTTATGCTGCATGATCGTCTCAGCCTTTGGACCGTCCGGCCAACGCAGTCCTGAACTGGTGTAATCAACCAGTTGATGTAATCACTTCGCTGCTCCGTTTCCTCCTCTTCCTTTTGCTATTGTAATCTAGAGGCAGCCATTCTGGTATACCTGCTTATTTAATCTGGGGGATTGTTTTGAAGTAATGAAAATTGAGTTCAGGTGGGCATCTTGCCCACCGTTGCCGCCTCAAAAAAAGTGTTTCATGCACACCGGTGTCTAGACACCTAAATCAATATCCCATGATGTTGTTCTTAAGATTCACAATGTTTAACATAGATATTTTTACGTACCCATAGAAAAGTGTATTTGAGATATCAAACTCCGAAAACAATAAATTCATCATTAGTTTAACTAGTTTGATCTAGTTTCATTGTATATAATCACTATAGTAGCATTAAATAAGTAGATCAAATTGGTTTGAACTGAGTTTAAAACTCATTTACCATAAATATATCAAAGGTACAACATTTCATACACAAACTCTAAATTTCATATCGATCATACATGTGTATTAGATGGTTGATGGTGTGGGTGCCTTATATAATTTTCCGAGGTGCCTAGGACATATTTTATATATAAAAATTTAAAGCTACAAAACAATGTTGGAGAGTATTTACAAGCAAGAGATATTATTGGAGATTATCTAGCTATTCTGTAATTTGAGGATGTCGGAGATTATCTAGCTATTCTGTAATTTGAGGATGATATTGTTAGGAAACCTGGGTCTAGGCTTGAAGCTTTGACTCATAGTGGGAACCTCACCACTAGACTATAAATAGGGAGTACTATTGGCTATTTTGTATACGAAATCGAAAAAAAATCAATAAAGAAAGACCAGAATTCTCTATCTCTCTGTGTTTCAATTTACTATTTTCTATCTTTTGTGATTGATCTGATTTTGCATAAGCAGAGGAATCGATTGGACTGGTCGCCAGCGACGGTTCCTCAACACGTTATCAGCACGAATCACTCCAATGAATTGAAGGGTAATCATCGAAGCATTAGTAGATTGAATTATTTGTATCTAGATCACTCTAAATTCTGCAGATTTCACTTTCTAGATTATTTTCTACGGTGCAAATCCGCTCTAATCTACCGCGAGCAGACTTGAAGTCGCCGACACAATGTCGATCGGTAGATTACATGAAAGAGTAGATGTTGACTGCACTGTAGATTGAAAAAAGAATCCGTGTACGGCCGACCCGACCGCCGCTGAATCCAGATGTCGGCCTCCCGGACGCCGACCGTCGGCCTCCCATCGCCCAACCCCGGTCGTCGCTGGGGCGCCCGAACCGTCGCCCACCGTCACATGGCTCTACAAGCCGGCGCACGCATCTATGGATGCCACCGGCAGCCTTCACACCGCCGTGCCCGAAGCCGACGGACCCACGATCAGCCGCTACGCTAGAAGTCGCACCATCGAGCGCCTGTCGACTGAGACCACCGTTGAGCACGATGACGGCCACCGCCGCTCGATCTTCCGAATCCACACCCGGAGAAGTGGTACTGCAGATCGGGGATGCGGGCACCATGGATTCACCGAAGCCCGCCGGCTCGCTGGGCTTAAAACATTGGTCTATAGTGGGCACCTTACCACTAGGTTATAAATAGAGAGTACTATTGTCTATTTTGTATACGGAATCAGAAAGAAAACAATAAAAAAAGACCAGGAGTTCTTTCTATCTCTCTGTATCTCAATCTACTATTTTCTGTCTTTTGTGATTGATCTGGTTTTGCATAAGCAGAGGACTTGATCGGACTGGTCGTCAGCGACGGTTTCTCAACAGACATATACTTCTGTTTTCTCCTACGGATAACCATGTGGAATTCATGCTTAAATATCTTTCTTCCAATCTTAGAAGGTCGGTTAACCATGTGGAATTCATGCTTAAAGATCTTTCTTCCAATCTTATAAGGTCGATTCAATATGCTAAAAAGCCTTCTTATTTCGTATAATCCAAGTGCTCCAGGAGGCAATTATGAGTATTTTCATGTAGAAGGGACAGTGCAGTTGATCCTTGATGTCCTGAATAGTTTCTTGAACGGACAAATCTTCATTTCTAGTGGGACAGAGGGCATCTTGACATAGAGCACAAACATATGTTTGTACATGGAAGTTTTTCCTTTTCAGTAGGTTGCTTGTCAATTATCTTAATTATAATATTGTGTGCTTAGAATAATTAGCGTAACTATTTGCCGTTTGAATTGAATGGCAGAGGTCTCATTCTGATGTAGACACGGGGACTTCCAGTTCCTCTTTCGGAGATGTGAAAAAGGAACTGGGAAGAAAGGAGACTTACAATGGCATGTTGCCGGTAAGTAGTTGTCACAATGGCACCAAGTGAATGTTTTTTCCTGAACAAAAATGACACATAGGTAATCTAATTATCGTTTTGCTATTTGTAAGTTTCCTGATTTATTTGTTAAAATCTAAGTTGATTTTCTTTGTCCTTGGATTAGCTTTGAGATATGTACGTATCTAATTCCGGTTGTGATCCAAATGGTTTCAAAATTATTACTTATACTTTGAAAAAATCGGTCATGTAATTAACCGTATAGTATTGTAACGTTCTATTAAAATGCAAGAGTTTGTAGTACAGGGTCAAGTAACATGGAAGCTGGCTTAGATATAGGGACTTTTTATAGTACATTATACTAATAGTAGAAAAGTCGTAGTGGAAACAAAATCTGACTATTGATTTATAAGAGTATTATAGACTTTTTTAATCTGGTTTTCTCAGGAGGGTATTTTGGACCAGTTTAGCTCAATTGAGGAATTAATTGGATAAACACTACTACAAAAAGAGTCATCACAGACGGTTCGGAACCGTCATCACAGACGGTTTTCCGAACCGTCTAAATTTATGGGTCAATGATAATTGGAGATTATCACAGACGGTTTGTAAGCCGTCTGTGAAAAAGACAACACAGACAGTTTGTAACTAAAACCATCTATGAAGAAAACTATTACAGACGGCTCATGTTACCAATCGTCTGTGATTGGCAAGTATCACAGACGGTTGGTACATAGAACCGTCTGTGATTAGCAAGTATCACAGACGGTTCTAGTTACCAACTGCCTGTGATTTGCGAGTATCACAGACGGTTGGTATATAGAACCGTCTGTGATAGTCCTTCATAGACAGTTTATACCACAAACCGTCTATGATAGTTCACTCTATACCTTAATTTTTTCTTGTTGTTTGGCTAGCCTCAAGAAATAATGTTACCCATGCCCTTTGAAAACAAGCAAATACAGATACAAGCATAACAACACATTCGATTACAGGATAACAAGCTAACGAACCCTTAATGGCACGACGGTGAGGCTGAACAAGACACACTTACGATAAGAGTGTGTTGTCCAGCCTACCGTGGTGCCACAACAGGCGCTAGCTCACGGCAGTAATCGGCGTCGTTGAGGAACAAGCAAATACAGAGGCAAGTACAACAACACATTCTATTACAGGATAACAAGCTAACGAACCCTTCGTGGCACGACGATGAGGCTGAACAAGACACACTTACGATACTTACGACAAGAGTATGTGTTGTCCAACAGACCATGGTGCCACAATGGAGACGCTAGCTCACGGCAATAGTCGACGTCGTCGAGGAAATGCAAGGCAAGAACAACAACATATTCTATTACAGGATAACAAGCTAACGAACCTTCGTGGCACGACGGTGTAGTTGAACAAGAGACACTTACGACAAGGGTGTCTTGTCCACCAACCATGGTGCCACAACATAGGCACAAGCTCACAGCGGAGGGGAGGATGTAGGAAGCTAGCTAGTGTGGAACTCACGCGTGACTACCAGTGGAAAGGTAGATAGAGAGTTATTAATAAGGGCCGAGCAGTGGGAGGAACTGGTGCCTGCCATTCGATGTGGAGAGAATGGAGGGTGAGATCGAAATCTTGGGGTATACGCCATGGATCGGTGACGTGTCATTATCAGAGACAGTTTGTTATACGAACCGTCTGTGATAAGTCAATATCAGAGATGGTTTGGAATACGAACCGTCTGTGATATTAATATCATAGATGGTTTGGAATACGAACCGTCTGTGATATTAATATTAGAGACGGTTTATTATACAAACCGTCTGTGATAACCCTTTAATATGCGCGCCCTAATCCAGCTCTTCTACACTGTGAGATCCTCTCTCTCATATTCTTCACCAGATTTCTCAATAATGACATCTAATATTCTTTTGATCTCCTTCCTCTTATCTATCTATCCTGAGTTGTTCGGCCGCAATCTTTCACATGCGGCCAGCAATTTACGTCTGGAGCAGTTCCTTCGCTCAAGCACTGCTTTCCTTCCTCGACTCGCTTCCATCCGTTAGTTGACCTCATCATCCGCCGTCGACAGAGGTGTCTCGTTGCCGCTCAGGAAAGGGAAACAGCCCTCAGCCTCGTTCTTCTCTGCAATGTGCACAAAGCGGAGGAAACTCTTGCGGCAGTGGAGAAACACATGGATAACCTTGCCAATCAAGCAGAATCGGTCGATTCTGAGGAAGCTTATCATGGTATTCTCTTTGAGATTATGGGTCATGCTAATGATTTGCCCAGTTAGAAGAGGAAGTGGAGAAGGCAAGGACAATCTTCACGTCATTCGAGAACTCAGCGACTGATCCTCCAACTCCAAAAGTCAAAGAAGCATATAAAGCCCAGAAGATTAGGATCTGTGAATCTCTTTTTTTAAAACTTTTATAATAATTTTGCTTTGAATTTGACTCTCGTCTCAGCAGCTTCTTTAGTTCATTATCAGAGACGGTTGTTATACGAACCGTCTGTGATGTCTCAATGATCACAGACGGTTCGTGTTAATAACCGTCTGTGAAAGTTCACAGGCGGTTATTAACACGAACCGTCTATGATGTCTCAATTATCACAGATGGTTCGTGTTAAGAACCGTCTGTGAAAGTATCACAGACGGTTACTAGAACAAACCGTCTGTGATAGTTTAAGCACAGACGATTCCATACCGTCTGTGATATAGCCGTCCAGTATAGCCTCTTTTGTAGTAGTGAAATTAACGCGATTCTGGCCATCGGCTAGTATACACATGAGGACATGACATCCAACACTAGTGTCCCTACAATAAGCACATTGTCATCACTAGCCAACTGACCCAACAATCTCCAACTCTAGTTAAGTTACTCTAACCCTAATATTTAGCCTCACCTCACACACTCCCCATGGCACCCTACCCTTCATTCTTCTCACAACTCCCAAAACCACCACCTGATGCGGATCACTCTAGTACTAACCTACCTTATCCTTCATCAAGTACAACCCCAAGCATGATTTGCATTTTTCAAATTCAAGATGCCTTACATTCTCATGCTCAAGGCATTGATTTCTTGGAAGGAGTTATTGAGTCAAATAAAAATTATTAGGTGAATTCCTTCCCAAAAGAATATATACAAAATATTAAGAATTAAGCCAACATCATGAATGTATCAGAAGTAAAGGCATAATTGAAAAGAGGTTTGAATTCTGATATCGCTGCTACTGTTCGTTTGAAACATAATGGTGGTATGCAAGATCTTGTGAATTATGCTATAGAGAAGGAGAAGAGAATTAAGGAGAAGCATACACCTCGGTTCAATGTGGACCTACTACATTAGCTAAATTTACTCTTGGGTTACCTAGAGCTGATAACAGAGAAACCCCTGCTATTGTATCATCAAAGAAGGTGATGTATTCAGTTCAACAAGATAAAGATGAAGATCCAGTCATAGAAGAGACACCTCCAATGGTTGTTTCTTATTTCTATATATAAAGTTCTTTCGTGTCACCAATGTATGAGAATGAGAGATACACAAAAAGAAATTAGAGAAGTAAATGAGAGCAAATGTGATGCTATTCCTAAAACTAACAACTTAATACTTTATTCTAGTTGTGTTTCTCTTGGTGTACAGGTTGACAAAGAAATTTTGGAGTTGAATGCTAAAGAATCCACACTAGTTGAAAACAAGGATGAACAAATAGTCATGGATGGAGAAGGTAGTTGCCCCATGGTTACATCATAAAGAAACACTACCTATCGTACCACATCTCTGACAAAGTTGAAAAAGGTAATAATGTTGATGATTTGGATAAGAAGCATGTAAATGTGAGCAAAAGTGAGTGTATTTCTGCTGCAATTGAACCATGTGCAATTACATATGTTGATTTGATTGACCCACATGATAATTTAATTGCAAATAATTTTCATTATGTAAAACTAATTACTCACAAGGAAGTGCTTATTAGAATATCCTCGCTGACTCATTATGTTATATCATGTTTGATAATTCTATTGAGCTATATAGGATAATTGTGAAAGTTTCTGAAATAACGTCCTTGAAGTGTTTGCATAGATCTTACACCTACAAATACAAATCTAATTTGATTGGAGATTATGGTGTAGACAAGAAATTTCATGTTTATCGAATATTCTTTACCAGTGACAAAATTGCTAAAATGAATTCGCATGTTTTGGACAGGCCATTTTTTGAGCCGTTCTTAAGTAATCAGAGTATCGCAATTAAAGTATGGAAGGCACTAAAATTTTTCTCACATATATTAGAACAATTTGATATGATGTTGTCCACTACAAATTTGTGTGAGGCTTACAAAAGTCGAGGATGACTTTTATTAACGTGAGGGGTGATATGGATATTATACAAGTCGATTTGATATATATGTCATATGACTATTGTTGCGCTAATTGGTTTGGGCAAAGTAAAGGAATATAAAAACAGATGATAATTATGTATACTATGCATATATTTTCTTCTCTTTGTTTAATACACTTTCGTGTTATCAAAACTTAGAATGGCTTTTCTTAAAGAAGGGAGGATGATACAGATCACTCTAACACTAACCACCTTCTCCTTCATCAAGTAAAACCTCAAGCATGATTTGCAATTTTCAAATTCAAGATACCTTACATTTTCATGCTCAAGACATTGATTTCTTGAAAGGAGTTATTGAGCCAAATAAAAATTATCAGGTGACCTCCTTCCCTAAAGAATCTATACAAAATATTATAAATTTATTATTACTTAATGCATGTATATTATCTACTCATATTTTAATCTGCTGTTGATTTGGACGTTAAGAGAAAACAATCCAACATATGCCAAACTCAGAAAACAATTCTAAAATACATTTCTCCTTCGAAGCACTGTTCTTCCAACTCGATCACTACAGAAGAGTACTATAGCATCCACGTACTGGTTGCTGGTACTGTAGCAACGAAATACCGTAGCAACCGACAAGAAATAATTGATTGCTGACATGGTGATGCATGGAGAAATTCTGCACGCGTGCCTGTTCACCGAGTATTGTAGCATAGACACTGTAGCTATCGTCTACTGTAGCACTGAAATTTGAACAGTAGTACGAACCACTGTAGCAGTCGTGGCGCCCTCATACGTTCGGTGGTTCACGCGCACCAGTCGGATCACGTTGGAGGTGGCGTTGGGGCGGTGCATGTTCCCCAAGGCCATTAATGAGCTGCACGGACACGCGGGCTGATCGGCTCCTACTATTCAGCCGCCGGCGTGGTCAACGCGAGCTACGACATCGGCTCCACCAACACCGGGCTCGCCTACTTCGGCGGCTGGCCTCGTGTTGTCGGAGGACCACCGTCGTACCACGTGCACGTCGGGCCCGATGGCGACCTCCGCACTATCCACCGGTTCGACTTCACCGGTAGGCGCGATCGTTGATGATTGTCCACCCAAGGTCGACCCATTCATCGTCGGCCAACACCCACTATTCAATGTTGTCTCGATCGTAGGTAGAGCGGGACTTGACCGCTTTTTGGGCCACCATGTGCAATTACATATGTTGATTTGATTGACCCACATGATAATTTAATTGCAAATAATTTTCATTATGTAAAACTAATTACTCACAAGGAAGTGCTTATTAGAATATCCTCGCTGACTCATTATGTTATATCATGTTTGATAATTCTATTGAGCTATATAGGATAATTGTGAAAGTTTCTGAAATAACGTCCTTGAAGTGTTTGCATAGATCTTACACCTACAAATACAAATCTAATTTGATTGGAGATTATGGTGTAGACAAGAAATTTCATGTTTATCGAATATTCTTTACCAGTGACAAAATTGCTAAAATGAATTCGCATGTTTTGGACAGGCCATTTTTTGAGCCGTTCTTAAGTAATCAGAGTATCGCAATTAAAGTATGGAAGGCACTAAAATTTTTTCTCACATATATTAGAACAATTTGATATGATGTTGTCCACTACAAATTTGTGTGCAGGCTTACAAAAGTCGAGGATGACTTTTATTAACGTGAGGGGGGTGATATGGATATTATACAAGCTGATTTGATATATATGTCATATGACTATTGTTGCGCTAATTGGTTTGGGCAAAGTAAAAGGAATATAAAAACAGATGATAATTATGTATACTATGCATATATTTTCTTCTCTTTGTTTAATACACTTTCAGGTTATCAAAAACTTAGAATGGCTTTTCTTAAAGAAGGGGAGGATGATACAGATCACTCTAACACTAACCACCTTCTCCTTCATCAAGTAAAACCTCAAGCATGATTTGCAATTTTCAAATTCAAGATACCTTACATTTTCATGCTCAAGACATTGATTTCTTGAAAGGAGTTATTGAGCCAAATAAAAATTATCAGGTGACCTCCTTCCCTAAAGAATCTATACAAAATATTATAAATTTATTATTACTTAATGCATGTATATTATCTACTCATATTTTAATCTGCTGTTGATTTGGACGTTAAGAGAAAACAATCCAACATATGCCAAACTCAGAAAACAATTCTAAAATACATTTCTCCTTCGAAGCACTGTTCTTCCAACTCGATCACTACAGAAGAGTACTATAGCATCCACGTACTGGTTGCTGGTACTGTAGCAACGAAATACCGTAGCAACCGACAAGAAATAATTGATTGCTGACATGGTGATGCATGGAGAAATTCTGCACGCGTGCCTGTTCACCGAGTATTGTAGCATAGACACTGTAGCTATCGTCTACTGTAGCACTGAAATTTGAACAGTAGTACGAACCACTGTAGCAGTCGTGGCGCCCTCATACGTTCGGTGGTTCACGCGCACCAGTCGGATCACGTTGGAGGTGGCGTTGGGGCGGTGCATGTTCCCCAAGGCCATTAATGAGCTGCACGGACACGCGGGCTGATCGGCTCCTACTATTCAGCCGCCGGCGTGGTCAACGCGAGCTACGACATCGGCTCCACCAACACCGGGCTCGCCTACTTCGGCGGCTGGCTCCTCGTGTTGTCGGAGGACCACCTGTCGTACCACGTGCACGTCGGGCCCGATGGCGACCTCCGCACTATCCACCGGTTCGACTTCACGGTAGGCGCGATCGTTGATGATTGTCCGCCCAAGGTCGACCCATTCATCGTCGGCCACACCCACTATTCAATGTTGTCTCGATCGTAGGTAGAGCGGGACTTGGACCGTGCTTTTGGGCCGGCCAAAACACGGCCGACCGGCTGCAAGCCAAGCACGCCCGCCCGACACGTGGCGGGCACGTCTGGCCAAGACTGAAACGATGGGCGTCTTGGGCTGCAAATCCGACACGGTGGGCGACGCAACGCGGCCGGCATAGCGTCTTGTGCGGGGCGGCTCTGCGACACGGCGGGCGGCACGGTGGCGGCGGCGGCGGGACTTGGGAGAGTGGGGGCAGGCGGCGGCGGAGGGAGGTGGAGGCGGCGGCGGGGCGGGGAGGGAGGTGAGGCGGCGGCGGGAGGTGGGGAGGGGCGGCGCAGGGTGGTGGGGAGGAGGCGGGCGGGAGGAGGCGGGGAGGCGGAGCGGAGGGACCGAGGCGGGCGAGGCCGGGGAGGTGGGGAGGAGGCGGGGGGAGGTGGGGAGGAGGAGGCGCCAGGGGAGGTGGAGAGTCGGGAGGGAGGGAGGGCGGTGGAGGCTGGAGGGGCGGCTGAGGAAGGAAGGGAGGAGGGAGGCGGAGGCGGAGGGAGGCCGGAGGAGGAGGAGGGGCGGTGGGGAGGGCCGGAGGGAGGCGGAGGAGCCGTCTGCGGGAGGCCAAGGAGGAGGCGGAGAGTCGGAGGGAGGCGGACGGTCCCTCCATTCCTGTGGAGACAACGAGGCGTGGCGTGTGCTGATCTTGAGGTGGGAAAGAAAAAGGTGAGCGGCCTTGGCAGCCTTGGCCAGACTATTTGATGGCGGGCGGGGCCGCGGGAGGACAGAGGGCCTTCGTGGCAACCTAAGAGTGGTTGGATGGTGGAAAAAAGTGAGGAGATGCAACCGGACGGGTAAAAGAGAGGATGCAACGAGAGTACCAAACCGACAAGAAATAATTGATTGCTGACATGGTGATGCATGGAGAAATTCTGCACGCGTGCCTGTTCACCGAGTATTGTAGCATAGACATTGTAGCTATCGTCTACTGTAGCACTGAAATTTGAACAGTAGTACGAACCACTGTAGCAGTCGTGGCGCCCTCATACGTTCGGTGGTTCACGCGCACCAATCGGATCACGTTGGAGGTGGCGTTGGGGCGGTGCATGTTCCCCAAGGCCATTGATGAGCTGCACGGACACGCGGGCTCGACCGGCTCCTACTGTTCAGCCGCCGGCGTGGTCAACGCGAGCTACGACATCGGCTCCACCAACACCGGGCTCGCCTACTTCGGCGGCCGGCTCCTCGTGTTGTCGGAGGACCACCTGTCGTACCACGTGCACATCGGGTCCGGTGACGACCTCCGCATTATCCGCCGGTTCGACTTCACCAGGTAGGTGCGATCGTTGATGATTGTCCACCCAAGGTCGACCCATTCACCGTCGGCCAACATCCACTATTCAATGTTGTCTCAATCGTAGGTGATTTGCATGATCTCTAGTGAGATTGGGCACACGAAGTCGCAAAAATTAATCTTATGCCACTTATTTTATTTATAATTTTACCCTATTTGGAGATTCTACTACTAGTAATATGGATGATAGTATAACTAAATTCTAGCTAATTTGAACTATTGAATCGCACAGATGGAATAGGTCATATTTATTTTAAGGTACTAATAAAAGAGCTCTAGCTATAAATAAGTGAAGTCAAGCTACTACGAGTACCACTACACAGCGAGTTGTTGGCTTGTGGCTGCATGCGCAGCTGAGTGCATCACCTGCACCACAAGCACAACGAATGGAGACGGAGGCGACCACGGCCGAGAAGAAGATGAGCAAGAAGAAGGGCGGCCTAAGAACAATGCCCTTCATATTTGGTAAGCAAATTAAACTAATTACTTGCAAATTAATTCGTCTAATTGGTTGCTTACGCTTAATTGTGTTCGCGGGCGGGCGCGCCAGCCAACGAGGTGGCGGAGAAGCTCGCCGTCGTGGGCTTCTCGACGAACATGCTGACGTACCTCACGCAGCAGCTGCACATGCCGCTCGCCAAGGCCGCCACCACCCTCACCAACTTCGGCGGCACCTCCGCCATGACCCCGCTCGTCGGCGCCTTCCTCGCCGACGCCTGCGTCGGCCGCTTCTGGACCATCGCCGCCGCCTCCGTCGTCTACCAAGTCGTACGTACATCTCTTGTACATATAGCAATGCATGCGGTAAGCTGAGCTGAACTGCAACGTGCGTGTGTTTACGTGTCGTGCGTCGCAGGGCATGGTCCTCTTGACGGTGTCGGCCGCGCTGCCGCAGTTCCGGCCACCGCCGTGCAAGGCCGGCGCCGCGCTGCGGGGAGGCGGCGCGTGCGAGGAGGCTGCGCCGTGGCAGCTCGCGGTGCTGTACGTGTCGCTGTTCCTGAACGCGTTGGGCGCTGGCGGGTACCGGCCGTGCATCGTGGTGTTCGGCGCCGACCAGTTCGACGAGTCGGAGGCGGCGGAGAGGGCGCGCACGTGGGGGTTCTTCAACTGGTACTACTTCTGCAACGGCGCGTCCATGCTGCTGGCCGTCACGGCGGTGGTCTACGTGCAGGACAACGTCAGCTGGGGCTGGGGCCTCGGCGTGCCGGCCTTCTGCATGGCCGTCTCCGTGGCCGCGTTCGTTGGGGGATACCCGCTGTACCGGAGGCTTGAGCCAGCGGGCAGCCCGTTCACGCGGCTCGCGCAGGTGGTCGTCGCTGCCGTCAGGAAGCACCGCGTGCCGAAGGTTGACGACCCCGGGAGGCTGTACGAGAACGACGACATGGACGCACCCATCTCGCTCTACGGCAAACTCGTGCACACCAAACAGCTCAGGTATGTCTGTGTGTCAGTGTGGCCTCTGCTCTATTCTGCCTTATTTTCTTCACTGAACAACGTAGCCTTGTAATTTGCTCAGATTAACAACTGTTCATCTCAATGAAGAGAGGCTTTCACCTCTCCTTCAACTAGACTAGAACCTAGGCTAAACGGTTGATGGTTCTCTAAAGAAAACAAATGGGAATGTCTAGAATTGGGCACGCATATCTCAAAGCTGATCCGAATGCCAAGAAAATGGACTTCAAGTTTAAAAAAGTCAGACAACTTGCAAATAGCAGACCCGAAAATTAATAAATCAAATTGTCAAATTAACGTAGCGCTATACGTACTACCAAAATTTGTTGAGAGATCGTCTCCAAAGGAAGCTAGTTCTTCCTACAAGAATTTTAGCTTTTCTTTAGAAAGAAAATCAAATCAGCCACGTCTAAGAACGAGCAATCTTAACTGATAAATATAACAAGTTGGCAACAAAAAGAAAACATCATTGGTGAGTACCAGCCAAGGACGAACAAGAGGACGTAGCAGATTAGAAGGCGACGTCAGCAAATGGCGCCAAAAATAAGCACACTGCTCCGGTGCTGCACTACCCTATAGTACTGAACTGAGAGGATAGCCATAGCTGCCGCTGGATAATTTCGTGTGGTGTCTGGTTTTGACTTACCAAAACACAAAAAACAGAGAGAAGCCGAGTTGTGAATGCATGGGCTCCATGTTTGATTGCTGAAGGGAAATGCGTGATTGCGTAGCGATCGTTTGTCACACAGGATATGTTCAGAGATCCTTGGCCGACAGAGAATTAGTTATTTTTGTTAAGTATGGTGGCTGATATCCTAACTCAATAGAGTTTAAATAAGTGTGCTATAAGAAATCCTATCCTAATCCTAATAGGATTAGAATTCTAACTTCTCTTTGAAGGAGGACTAGGGACACCATGTAAAGCCATGAGAGATAGTCATATGAACCAAGTCACAAACTAACTCATTCAAAACAGAGGGCGTATGAGAGGATTAGAGACTAGGTTATTCTTAGTATTAGATTCTTGTATAGAGTAAAAACCCGAGGATCCTAAAAGATTCTAGAGGGTTGTGAGAGAACGACAATCCCTTATACTCTTTTGAGATCGTGCTTAAGGAATTTACGGCCAGCTTTGCCAAAACTTTCTTTTTAGTCGTGATTATTTTGTTGTCATTATTTTGATTCTCTTTACGGGATTTACCTACTTCCTTGTTGATATCATACACGCTCGTGTCATATCTCGCAACTCTGATCCGATCTGATGATTGCTACGCATTAAAAGAGATATCAAAATATAATATTCTTATTTTGCTTTTCTCTTTTGAGGAGGGAACAAGATCCCTCAACAGTTTTTCTAAGGTTAAAAGCACAAAGGGGCTGAGCTCATTGCAAACAAGAGATGTTACATATGTTCGTGATATAGTCATGGTTACAAAGAGCTGTCAAGACAAACTGCACCGAAATAATAGTATTGTGGCTCGCTTTGGATACAACAATTAAAAAGCCTCCTTGGATTCGTACCATTTCTGTAGTTGTGAGATAGTATTGTCGTTTCTAAAAAAATATTAGCTTAGTAATTCGAGCTCCAGTTTGGCTACTTCTATGTGGTTTGTCTTTTTTTATATATATTTTTCAGAAACTACCACTACGTGGTTGGCGTGTTGTCCCTACCGCTATTGTCGCGTCCAACACGGTCAACCAAAATCCAAATTTGTTTTGTCACCGATTATTGCCAAAACCTAACCCGATCATGTGCTCTCACCGCCTTGAACCCAGCATCAGACCACTAGCCACCTGGATTCCAATACCAGGGGCTCGACGATGGTCAGAAGCCATTGATGCCATCTACCTGATCCTCTCACACATCGTAGCCAACCGTTCGACATTGGACACCATACGAGCGTACGACAATATATGTATGTTGGCGTTCGTAGGTTAGCAAAATCGTTTCAATATACTTACCGTGTTTAACGATTCTGCTATAATTACGTGATGAGTATTTTTATGATGACTTATATTTGAACTGTTAGATCAATCTAGAATCGGATACAAATATATGGTATATCCCAAAGCTAATCTAAAGGTAACAAATATTCGTTCGTCTTCGCTCTTCTTTAGCATTAAAGCGGAGTTCTTTTTAGGCTTTTGGTTCGAGAAATGCAAGCTCACCATGGCAAGCTCGAAACTGATCGTTCTGTTTCTTGGCTCCGGTGTGCAGCTTCTTCGACCGCGCTGCCATTGTCACCGACGGTGACATGCTCACGACGGACGCCTCCTCCGGCAAGCAGCCGTCTCCCCCAGTCCCCGACCCGTGGCGGCTGAGCACGGTGCACCGCGTGGAGGAGCTCAAGGCGGTGCTCCGCATGGGCCCGATCTGGGCGGCGGGCATCCTGGTGATCACGGCGTCATCGCAGCAGCACACCTTCTCCCTGCAGCAGGCGAGCACCATGGACCGCCGCCTCGCGCCGCGGCTCTCCTCCTTCCAGATCCCCGCGGGCTCCATGACCGTCTTCACCTTGCTCGCCATGCTCGCCACCCTCTTCGCCTACGACCGCGCGCTCGTCCCGCTGGCACGCCGCGCCACGGGGCTGGACCGCGGCATCTCCTACCTCCACCGCATGGGCGTCGGGTTCGCCGTCTCCGTGTCCGCCACCCTCGTCGCGGGCTTCGTGGAGCGCCACCGCAGGGAGGCCGCCGCCGCCGCGGGCACCACCGACGCCGGGACGGCACCGCTGTCCGCGTACTGGCTTGTGCCGCAGTACGCGCTCCACGGGGTTGCCGAGGCGTTCACGTCGGTGGGGCACCTCGAGTTCATGTACGACCAGGCGCCGGAGAGCATGCGCAGCATGGCGACGGCGCTCTTCTGGCTGTCCATCTCGCTGGGGAGCTACGTCAGCACGCTGCTCATCACCGTCGTGCACCGGTGGAGCGCCGGCGCCGACGGCTCCAACTGGCTGCCGGACAACATCAACCGCGGCAAGCTGGACTACTTCTACTGGATCGTAACGCTGCTGCAGCTCATGAACCTGGTGTACTACGTGATATGTGCCAAGTGCTACACGTTCAAGCCCGTGCATCTCCACAAGACAGAAGACAAAGACAAGCCCCTAGTGGAGCTGCAAGAGAAGGTTTAAGCCAATAGAAGGAGGTAGATAGATGTCTGAACCTTGAGGTAGTAAATGTATATGTATGTCAGTGTGTGTACCTGGGAAAACAGAGAGAAATGTATGACTAGTTGAGCTAGTACAAGTTCCTACAAATGTGTAATTCTGATCGCTTTCTTTATAGTTCATCGCATGTAATGCGGATTGTTCACTTAAGCAGTCTTTGAAGGTTTTCGATGGCAAATTACCTGACGCAATTGTCGATGCCAGAAACGATCAGATCCTGGGACAGCTCGAGTCACAACTCAGATGTATTGTATTATGGGAGTTATTGAAGAACTATACACACATTCCTCCATACATTGCAACACAATCTGACAAGTACACTCATAAGTCTTGGACTTATATTCATGACTGTACTTGCTCCATCAAATCAAGCCACTGCCATTTGCATTCACCAAGAAGACAAGAACCACGCACTCCTATTCTAACAATTGGCCAAGAAGCACAGATATTGCAGAAATGCAGAGCGGCTATAGCAATATTTTGGCGCCTTTGATCATCCGCACCGGCCGTCCAAGAACGCTAGTCGTGGTCGATCTGGCGCCGGCCAGCGGCACCGGTCAGGCGGTGAGCTTGATGTCGAAGAAGAGGGAAAGGTGGACGGGGTCGGCGGGGGAGGGGACGACGGCGGTGACGGCGGCGGCGGGGGGCTCGACGGGGAGGCGGTGGGAGACCATCTCATCGACCTTGGCGGGGTCGCCGGAGAGGAGAGCCTCCACGGTGCCGTCGCGGCGGTTGCGGACCCACCCGGCGAGGCCGAGTGACTCCACCGCCTCCGCCGTCCAGTCGCTGAAGCGCACCCCCTGCACCCAGCCCTTCACCACCACACGCACCGCCTTACGCGTCGGAGGCTGCTCTGGCGCGGGCGACGAGGTGGCGGTAGCGGAGGGGTGACCATGGCAGCGGCGCGAGAGACGTGGGACAATTGAGGGCGGCGGGGCCGTGCAGGGGAAGGGGAACGCTTCCCGGAAGGAAGCTGGGTACGGTTGTAGAGGTGGAGACCCTCGGGCCTCAAGGTACTACATCAACCTCCCCATGGAAACTCAACGATGCATCATCTCTCCTTGCTCTTCATTGGCAAATTTAACAGGGGTAAACATCGGGTGAAAATGGCTAAATGGTGCAATTCTCTGAAATTTGGGTGTTACAAAATCTCACGTAGGTACCGAATTTTTTCTATTTAAGCCTTTTTTTTGAAAAATATTCACATTTAGACCCCTGGTGGTTTTAATTCCGCTTTTGGACCTGGGGTTTGAGCCGTGGATCACGGCCGAGGTAATCGTCTCGGCGCCGTGGACCACGGCCCGAGGCTCCAGCCCGCGCCAGCGCCGCGTCGACCCGCGTGGTGCCGACGTGGCGGAAGGTCGGCCGTGATCCACGGCTCCGAGCTGGCCGCGTGATTCGTGGCTCGACCCCTGAGTCGTGGAACGTGGCGCCGACCTCGAGCCGTGGAACGTGGCGCCGAGTCGTGAAAAATTCAAACCACCGGCGGCGCTCATTCGGCGCCTTCAAAATAATCCGTAGTTTTTGGAAACATTCGGAAAATGATGAAGTGTGTGAAACACAATTTTCGCTACATTTTTGATGTTGTGTTCAATCTGAAAATTTCGTGCTAGTATGGTAATAATGTTTGTAACTTTTTCGTAAGGTGGAACCGAATGGTCAAACACTAATTCTTTGGAGCAAGCATGGGTGGGCAACATTATGCACTCTTTTAAATACCGCCATACCGGTAGTCTCAAGTCAATCGATACGATGACTAGGCAAACACAATACAATGCATAATAATAGGATTACAAAGACCGTAGATAGCGTGGATATATTACATTATGTCTACGGGTGTAGCGTGGTTGTTTCCCTTTTGTCGCGCTCAAGATGGCTTCACCGCATCCTTCTTCCCGTCACTCTTGGTCTTGAGAGTCGCCTCACGAGCTTCAAGCTTTTCCTCCCGACGCTTGATGGCGCTTCACGCAGACTTAGCCGCTCCGCGTCCTTTGCGCTCATCCTCCTTGCCCTTAAGACGGATTTGGTCCACCCTAACGCGGCGCTCTTGCTCAAGCCGCATCCGTCGCTCCACCGCGAGCTCCGAGTCATCTTGGAAAATATTGTCCTTTGTTTTCCACCGCATTGGCAGGGTTCCGTATATGCCGGCGCAGCACCGATCCACCCATTCGAGGAACCCGCAAGCCTATGTGTGGGGTGGTAGATGTCATGGATCATGTTGAAAACAAACGAAAACAAAGGATTTAGTTGTCGTCGTTACCACGAAGTCGCCATCCGTGTCCGGACACTTGAAGAACCTACTACCGTAGTTGGCTCGCTTTTATCGATCCGTCCGGACGCACAACATTGTCCGAAAGCCGCAATGGCACTTCGGCGCCATGCCACTCCAAGACTCAAATGGGTCGGACCTCCAGGAAGACATTGTGATGTCTTGAGGAGATGTGGTAGTATTGTGATGTCTTGAGGAGATGTGGTGGTATTGTGATGTGTTGAGGAGATGTGGTATGGAACACATATGAGGCCTTTATGTAGGCAGGTTATCTGGTGCAGTGGGCATAGTCCATGGAGAGGATCTTTTCGCTTTTCCTGGATTCCAGTGTAGCAATAAATGGCCCTATGTAGACTTTTCAGAGACTACAGTCTCGTAATAAATTGTAGTTCGTAGCCTTTTCGGATATTGGACCATTCAATTTATTTGGTACAACATAGCCTTTTCTCGTTGTTTTCCGCTATAGGCCTATGTCATCCCAGTCCATCGGGTTTCACAAAGATCCGGATAAGGGATCTTATCTCTCATCCCGTCCTCGGCTTCTTGTCATCGTGGTCGGAGTAGTCAGGGTGGGATAAGTGCCGGCCTGCTTTGTCATCTCACTTCAAAAGGCTGCCCCATTTTGTTATCTCACTGAGTGTAGCTGCCCTTTTTTTTGACGTCTCTATGGAAAGCTGACATGTATTGTCACATCTCAATGTAAAGATGGCCCCTTTCGTCAAGTATGTACACAGAACTGTTATCTTTTTTTTGTGGTCACTGCATGAAGCTGCCCCGTTTTGCTATAAGTAGCACGGTTGGGGTCCCATGACATTGTAAATCGAACACGGTTGAGCTTCCTATATTCGTGGTGAAGCCAACCATGCCCAAGCCGAGGGGCCATGGGATTTGGGTCACCAAGGAAGACATTCCCTTGAAAGGAGAGATATGTTCGGTCCACGCGATCGATTGATACCAAGCCGGTGTGCTCAACCAACGGGCCGAATGCGATACACAATGAGTACGCTATCGTGCAGATCTTGGATGGCCCGAACGATGGCGGCGACGTTTCTTCGATGCTCACGCCCGGTACAAATTAGTAATATTACATTTATTATGGCTTATGGACCCTCGAAGTTTACCGTCCTTTTTTTGCAGATGGCAAAATGCGACTTCTCCCGCTGGATCGACCCTCCTCATGAACGGTATGTTGATCGTTATGTGGCTACATTATGGGCTCGAATATGGGACTTGGAGTACCGAATGGAGAGTCTCACGAGGAGAACAACGACCTCCGATGACGATGATGCAACGAGAGAGGCAACGAGGAGGTCGTGAATATAGGAAGCTCTTATGATCCCACATGTTGTCCGCACAACCCGAGCCGCATATGTGCATGCCACTACCACGACGGACGACCACGTCCGAGGCGACCCTCAAAGAATTCTCCATGTGGGTGCCACGAGGCTCGCTTTGGCATGTAGGTAACGAGGGTTATGGTTGTGTCGTATTTTAGTTCATGTATTTGTTGATGTGTTGATGCTGTGGGGGTAGGACTGTTGTGTTGAATTAAAATGTCGTGGGGGGTTGCGACCCCGTCGGGATGAGGCATCGTTTCGGCTGCACTAGAGTGGAAGATAAACTTAATGTTGTGTGCTATTTTGTTTCTTGTGATTATTGTTATCCTCAAGTTGTAGTCTTGAGGTTCTCCTCGTGTATGTTGGTAATGTTTTATGCTATGTTGTCGTCAAGCTATTTTGGAGTCGTTTCGGATTCGGGAAGCATAAATTAATAAGCGATAAATTGTGATCACTACTTTTTGCGCTCATTTGCGTGAAACATAAAATCATTGCAGGAATTATAGAACAACAAAGTATCATTACAACATATATACAACGACCCACAAGCCTACACATAAATATCACCGCCTCCTAGCCTTACCCTTACCCTTACCAAGGCGCGGTGCTCTGAGTGTAACTGGCTAGGCTGGCGGCTGCGGCTCAAGTACAGGTGCTATGAAGGCCGAGTCTCGTGAGCGCCTCGAGTTGAGACGGGCCTATCTCATCGTAAGTCTGCCGCCCACCTCGTCGTCGTCCTCACCCCTCGTCGGGAAAGTGTCGCTCGTGGGGATGAGCTCAGTGCCATGTAAGACCGCCGAGTCGGGTGCAGAAGTCGTGTCGCAGCACGCTCACGCCCCTCCCCGCCGGTGCCGCAACCACAACGACTAGCCGCACGACGAGACGACCCGCTAGCCTCGTCATCCAACATTTTGTTAACCAACAAGATACGAAGATATTACGTACTAATTTTGTAAGTGGCTTTGTCGAAGCTTACCTCTAGGAAGGTAAGCGCCCCGTCGCCGATCGCCCCGGAGAAATGCTCTATGTCCCGTGACGGATCGCTTGATGTGTTGCCTCGCAAACAAGCAAAAGAATGGATAATTTGTCGTATGTAGTGATATTTATATCTATTGGAAAATAAACAATGAGATTGAACATTACCACACGGTCCAGATCGTGCCGTCTCCACCGCGTCCCAAGGCGAGTCGACCGGTCGTCGGCGTGTCTTCGCCGCCCGAGGACGCAATGCCTGCGTAGTCATCCCGAGTCCATTGGCCCTTAAGCTTGGACCGCGTCCCGGCGGTACCAAACTTGGTACCACCGAAGTTCTCGTTCTTTGTCGCGGCTCGTCGTTGTCCTCCACGTGGTCATGAAAGTGTCCCCACCTCAACGTACACGTGGTGGTGTCGTCCGTCTGTGACCTTCTTCGTCGTCGCCGACGATCAAATCGCATGTCACGTAAACCAAACGTTAAAATAGAAAAGCTCGTGCAATTGGAATCCAAGGTTAGAATTGAAATTGCATGCCACTTACTTGTGCAAGGCCACGACGTGGAGAAATGCGCCATCACCACAAATGCCTCATACCAAATCGGCGTGCAACTCTATGTGGCGGTGATACTCAACAAAGATAGAACAGATAAGAGGGCACCTCTTCACGTAGAGGGCCTCGTCGTTGCTCCATTGATTGTTTTGTTCGATCTCTCATCCGCCGATTTCATTCTACTTCTAAGAGAAACAACAAGACATCTTAATTGTCATTTGCTCACAAAACCGAGGCCCTGCAAAGTCTAAAACGGGCCTCGTGAGGCTAGCAAAATATGGAGGAACATTAAGCGGCGCAGTGTAACATATGTGGAAAAAATTCACGATATACTAGAGATTCACCTTGAAGGCTTGGCCGGCATGCTCTACATTTCCACAAAATTTCAATGTAAACCCAATTTCATTTTTAGACCAAACTCAATTTCATTTGTAAGATAAAAAGACAAAACACTCAGTGAACAGTAGTGGTGGCCAAATGGGCCAGGCCTACCCGAAGCCAGCCACCATGGCCCTAAGTGATATTTTTCAGACCTTAAATAGAAAAAATCCAAGCCGTAGGTATGACAGGCATGCTCTACATTTCCACAAAATTTCAATGTAAACCTAATTTCATTTTTAGACCAAACTCAATTTCATTTGTAAGATAAAAAGACAAAACACTCGAGCGCCCAAATGGGCCAGCCTACCCGAGCCGCACCATGACCTTGCTCATTTGACGACCGGGCTAAACCGGCCGGCGTGCACACGCCGACCGGGACACTTGACCACGGCCGGGACCAACGGCTCTAAGGCTTTCTGCAACCATTTAAACGGACTTAAGACGCCCACGTCCGCTTAATTCAAAAAATAGCCGTTTTTTTTTTTGGGGAAAAATTCGGAAAAATCTGAAATGTTTCCTATAAATAGGGGCAGGGCCTCCATTTTCCACACCTCAAACCTCAATCTCATCTCGGTTTAGCTGTGAAAATCCGAAAGTGTTTGCTAAATTTGGTGAAAATTCGGGCAAAATTCAAAATTCAAAAATCTTCAAAGATTTTGTAGGAGCCGCAAAGGAGGCGATAGTCTTTGTCTTGTTTTAATTTTTGGTATTATTTGTTGGTTTAATAGTAAGTTAATCATTCTTTCATATTTCAATTTGCAGTTGATTTAATGGAGAACTACGATTTTGAACCCTCCGAATTCGGCCTCTCGGCAGAGGATATGCAACCGTTTCAACAAGCTTATCCATCCGCGGAGGATATACAACAAACTGGAGAGGCCCCGGTGGCGCAGGGTCCTCCAATCGATCCATCTTCTGCTGGCTCAACAAGTGCATCGACAACCCAAAGCACGGGTGCAAAAAGAACAAGAGCTAGTACATCAGTAGTTTGGAATGATTTCGACAAGAAGTTCAAGACCGACGATGATGGGAATTCGGTGAGGTATCTTGTTTGTAAAATTTGTGGTAATGAATTGACCAAAAATCTTCAAAGGACGGGTCACCTACAACGATATGCGACAAGTCGCAAAAAAAGGCAAGGAATACAAATGTGCCGAACACACCGTAATATAACCCCGACACTTTCAGACGTGCGTGGGAGTACAACCCAGAGGTAGCTCGGGAATCTCTTTGTAGATTGATTGCTTCTCAAGATTTACCTTTAAATTTTGGTGAGTCAGATGCTTTTGAAAAATATATTAGAAATGCTCGTAACCCTCGATTTAGTTTTGTATCTAGGCAAACAACAACTAGAGATTTAATTAAATATTATAACAATTGTCGTGAAAAATTGAAAGAAAAATGTTTCATACATGTACATTCTCTATTGCTTTGACATCCGACATATGGAGTGGTAGGGCTAGAGAAGATTATATCAGTGTTGTTGCTCATTATGTTAATGATGACTGGATAATGGAAAAAAGAATTATAGGATTTAAATTAATTAATGTTTCACATAATGCTAAAAATATTGTAGAAAGTATTATTAGAGTTGTAGAAGATTTTGGCCTCATGGATAAGATTTTTTCTATAACTTTAGATAATGCAGCTGCAAACACTAGAGCTATGAAAATTCTTACTCCTTTGTTTAATTCTTATGCACAATCTTTTTTACTGCATCAACGTTGTGCTTGTCATATTATTAATCTTATTGTTAAATCTGGGTTAAAAAGATTAAATGCTTGTATTGATTCTTTTAGGGATGCAATTTTATTTATTAATTGTTCTAACCAACGAATAGCTGCATATAAGAGTTTTTGCGTAGCAATGAATGTTCATCCTAGAAAATTTGGTTTAGACATGCCTATTAGATGGAACTCTACTTACCTTATGCTTAAACATATATTGCCATATAAGAGTACATTATCTGTATTTCTTCACACCCAAAGTCATCAATCTTGTAGCTCCTCTAGTAGAACCTAAGTTAGAGACCCTGAATTTATTGAGGACGATTGGTTTGTTGGTCAAAAAATATTTTCCTTTCTAAAACTTTTTCATAAAGCTACACTTTGTCTTTCTGGAGTATACTACCATATATCTCATCTAATTGTTCATAACATTCTTGAAATTGCCACTCACATAAAAGCTTTTGAAAATGATCATATACTACAGGATGTTGTAGTTGCCATGAAAACTAAGTTTTTAAAATATTGGAGGGAAATTCCTATTTTATATGCATTCGTCTTTATTTTGGATCCTAGGGCCAAACTCCAAGGATTTATAAATGTTTTACAACTTTTAAGTGATGCTACCGGTTTAGACTACTACACATACTATACTACTATTAAGGATAAATTATATGAGGTATATGATAAATATGAAAATAAGTTTGGGTCTGTGCGTTTGGAAAGACCCCCTGTAGTCCCTAACACCTCTAGGGGGACTATGCAATGGGGCAAGATTTTTGGTTCTTCGTCTAGAGATTCTCGTGCAGGTGTAGGTACACAACAGTCAGGAGGAGGAAGGCGGCAAAGCACTGGAGACCTATCAAGCTATCTCAACAAAGATAGCATGAGCTTGACGCGGAGTTGAACATCCTCTCATGGTGGCAAACCCAGAAGGTATCATATCCAGTGCTATCCATATTAGCGCGGGATGTGATGATTGTTCCCGTCTCTACAGTCTCCTCGGAGTCAACATTCAGTCTATCTGGGAGAATAATCGAGGAGAGACGACCAAGTCTCTCCAATGAGATGGTCGAAGTCCTTCTGACCGACAAAGACTGGGAACAAGCTGAATCAGGACTCCAACATACTGCGGATAATAGAGATTTAGAAGAATCTTTTGAGAATTTATATCTTGATAGCAATGAATAGGATTTTCAATATTTTTCTTCATATGTAGTCATTAATAAGCTTTATAGGATGTACTCTTTTTTCTTTACTAAGGTTTTCTCAAGTTGAGTTTTTACTTGGTAAAGTTTTTAATGAGGCGGCCATCCCATGTACTTTAAGAAGTTAATAAAGCTCATTATGTCATTGAAAATATTTATTTTCATGATTAACAATGTCTACGGTTTTCTATAATTTTTCTGGTTTTTTTCTTAATTTTCTACATTTTTCTTAATTTGCTACATTTTTTAATTTTTTTTTTTTTTCGCTTAACTGGCCAAGACGCCGTTAAGCCTTCTACACGCGTCTTGCCCAAGACGCAAGACAAGATTGGGCCATGCCCGGGCTCGCATCATGCCCATGAGCCAAGACCACGGCCCGCTTATTACACGGGAACTAACGGGCCGTGCCTAAGCGGGTCGCGTCTTGCTTGCGGCACGACGAGTGGACAACACTAGTGAACGAGTCTTAGGCCAATCGCCCGTGCGGCCCGTAATCCTAATCAGTAGCCCCTTGCGCGCCCAAGGACCTGTTGTAATGCAGGGGTAGATTTGTAAATTCCCAATTGAGAAAAGAGAAAAAGGAAGAAGGAAAAGAAAATCTGGCGAGGCCCACCTGTCGGTGACCCGCACGAAGAGATAAGAGAGGAAACTTCGTCTCCTCCCCGGTGGATTTTCCCGAGCGCGTGCACGGGTGTTGCGGTCGTTCCGCGTTCGCCAGATCTGGCGCAACGGTGGGGCGGATTGGGTGGCGCACGAGGAGAGCGGCGATGGAGGCGCGGGCTGGCCTGGGTTCCTCGGAGCCGGCCACTCGCGTCATCTCGCCGCCACTTCCCGACTCCTCTATATATGGCCGAGCTCTTCCACCGGGTGGGATATCTCTCCCTCCCGATCCGACTTGCTCTTTTGGGTCTTCTTCTTCCTCTTGACTCTTCGGGTTGTACGGAGGTTTTGGGGCTTCGGCGTCATCTCCGATTGAGGCCTTGCCTGCAATTCCCTATGTAAACCCTAGTTTGGGTGTGAGGGGAAATCCGAAGGTTGAAGGTCTACCCGAGAGGGTGGACAAAGGCGGCGACGGCTTCCTGTTGTGTGTGAGTACTCTCAGCCGGGGTACTCCTGTGGTCTTGTGCGGCGCTCCCCTGTCCTTCGACTCCGGCACCGGTCAACCGAGGTCGGAGAGGGCTCTGTATCTCCGACGACCACACTCCTCTTCTTCATCGACACAGAGGGGTGGTAGGTGTTCTAAGACAGCACTTACGGGTGTGCCTTGCCCTGTTCTTCTTGTTCCTCGGCTTGGTTATTCCTGGACGATTTTGAGTATTGTCTGCACTGTGAGTATTGTTGATTCTTTGCAAACTTTGTCGGCAGTATCTATTCTTTGAATTCTATTTAAGATTGAGAACTGGTATATGACATGTTTGCTTATGGGCTCAGATTACATGCTCTGTGATGATGATATCGATTGTTGAAATTAATCTGGTTAACTGAATTAGATTTGAGCTCATTTGAATGATATTCTACCGTCTGTTATGTTGATTGATTATATTTCGGCTGAGTAGATTAGTTGACATTCAATTGAAATTATCTGTGATGCAGTAGCAAATATGTCCAGTTTTGTTAAGAACAGGTCCTTTTCATTCTGTTCATCTCTAATTACCGTCAGTTTCACTAATTGTTGACTGGACACTGCATGATATTTCATTGTTTGTGAACTTATGAACCGAAATCTATGAGCTTGCTGCTCTCTGTTTATGCCCAGTTTGTGACAATAGGAATCATATTTGTGAGCTCAAATACTAGTCTCTAGTTATCAGATTGTTAATAAAGAGTTTTGACATTTGCATGAGAAGGTCAAGATTTTCAATCTTGTGCAACTCTGTTCTAAGAGCAATCCAAAAACAATTAAATTGTTATCTGTTAGATTTAATTGTTCATCTGCTAAGAGGACAGGTTGTCATGTTATTTTCAGCATATTGTTGTTTGTATTCTTTGAATATTTACATGGGAATGAATGGCGAGATGGAATTACATGATTATATGCAAGTTATGTCATTCATGATATGCTGGAAACATGTTGTATTTATGTTGGTAATAGTTGGAATTAAATATGAAAACATGCTTATACCGCAACATTTACAACAGGACCATTCGAGGCTCGTTTGTATGCCCCGGGGCCGCGCAACCTCGGTGACGCGCTCGACGGCTGCGTCAGCTAGCCTGGCGCCCCCCCCCCTACCGCGCGAGGTGGCCGAGCCCACAGGAGGCGAGGTGGTGCGAGCGAGGGGCACGTGAGGTGCCCTCCACTATTGCTAGGCAGGCCGCATGAGGTTCTAGCAGTACATGAGATTTTTTTCCAGGAAAACATATTCAAAAAAGGTTTTTGTAGGAATTCTTAGCTATAGAAAATGAGCTCTGGAAAATAAAATTTTTTGTGGAGCCTCCTAACACCGTGTACTCATGGCAGTCAATACAACCTGCCTACCATCCCTCCACACCTTTGTTGGGATCGAAATTGTCAGCACGCCTCCTTAGGTCTCCATCGCCCATCGCCTCACCCGCATCTCCACTAGCAGCAGCATCTACATCACCACTGGAGGCCAACCCATGCACTTCATCACCAGCACCTACTCTAGAACCAGCCATGCCGGATGATTCCGTCCGCTCCACGAACTAAACATACGCCATTGGTCTCACATATATTACAGCAGCAGGGTTGCACACAACCTCCATGTAATTGGCCCGTGATACGTCACTTGTCACCTTTATAAGTTGCCAAGGGTCTTCCCTGCACCGCCCACCACTGAGGCGCACAACGCCTCGATGCGTAGCTCCTTCCTTGCAATGACGCGATCGAACGCGGAACGGACACACCTCCTTAGCTCCGAGAGGCTCATGTCCTTCAGATCGAGTGCCTGAATCACAGTCCAGTCACAATTTGATAGATCCGCCACATACAGTTCATCGCATATGAGACAATCCCTATAAAACACGAACAGATCTTAAATGTCTGACATGGTGTATCTAAAATAGGTGCACAATAGGCCCAGTTAGTACACGATACACATTAATCGTACCATGTAACACCTGCTACCATATGTACAGAGGGATTTATCCTATTGCTAATGCATCATCTTAGCGCACTACTAGCTATAGATTCAAATGGTACCACTATTGGCTCAGATGCTACAAGCGAGATGCTCACTAAGTTTGCACATATTAAGGAAACATCCTAGTTGTTTGGCCCACGATTTGCACATATTTCATCAAATATGAAAAATATTTATTAAATGATGTACATACATCAGAAATTGCACAATTGCAAAAATTGTGATTTCAATATTAATTAAATTCCCTTCCATTTGACCTATTTTTGAAATTCAACTCCAAAATCGGCCTATCTGAGCTATTTTGTAAACTGGGACAAATTCACTGTACAAATATGCAAAATCATAATTTTCTAGTGCTATGTGACACCTTAGGAGCATGTGAGAATTTTTCCAGAATTTTCAGACCTCATTTAGTCTCTATTTGTAAATAGTTGTATTTATTAGCAATTAAATTAAAATTCTAACATTTTTCTTTGAAAAGTGCCTTGAAATATTTTTCTAGCTTACTGACATGTTGATCAACATCTCTATAAATTTTCATTATTTTAGGAGGTTGTTTACTATTTTAAATAAATCAGGTCTTTGGTCTTTTGGTAGGGGTATTTTGGTCTTTTTGAGAAGATAACAGCATCTACTAACGGTGTGTTAACAGAAGTGCCATATAATTAAATTTTGATGTAATTCAATGGCATGTAATAGAGAGAGTATTTTTTAGTGACAATTTATAGAACCGGATGTTATTCAATAGCATAGAATCAATTTTCTCTTTATTAAATGTTGTTGATTCGTGAAAAATCACAAAAACGCATAAATGTTGGTTTCAATATTACTTACATTTCCCGGAGTCTAAATAATTTTTATTTTCACATTTTTAACGCAATTATCACAGTTTACTCCTCCATCCAAACTAACCTACAAAATTTCACAGTGTGTCTAACATTGAGTTGCACAATTTCACACTATTTTTATTGTGGCTGAACTATGCACAACTAAGCTTATGACACATGTACAATCGTAAAATTAAAAAATTAGTGATAACAGTACTACATAATATTTCCAAGCAGACACAAACAATGATATTCAATTTTGAACATAAGGGTAATGCGACAATTAGGCATCAACTAAAATCTAGACAAATCACAACAATTTAACAAAATATGCATGTCTAACAGTTTCTGCAAAACAACATACAAAATGCTAAAGCATAATAAGTATTACCAAATGCAAAGAAAAATACAATCTTGTCCCCATGCAAATAAAATTACCTACGCATAAGCAACCACATTCACATAATTAGCGTGACTAATAAGGATTTAGCGACACTAACAACGCTGCTTGTTTGACGTCAACTAAAGGCACTAGCCAACTAAACAAGACTAACTACCACCTTTTTGTACTAAGAAGCCACCATTTTCCTAATTAAATGCAAATCACAGTGATAAAACTACAGTCGCATGTGAATGAAAAATACATGCTCTTAATGCTCGCAAGTCGATCAGTAAATTTTGCAACAGCGCAAACTTCAAATTCCAAATCAGGAACGACTCAAATTTCCTATGGTTTCACGTCTTTCGTTTCTCCCTTCTCTGCCTCTCTCCGTGTCTCGTTCGTGCCCCTTGAAAAATACTTGCCTCTTAAATGGGGTTACCAATTGAGAGGGAACCCAGAGCCATTTTATGGCCGAGCAGCGCCTGAGGGGGTTAGCAGCCGCGCGAGAGGTAGCGGACGTAGAGGGCATGGGAGTTGGTGCCTGGGCAGCGCAGCACACACGTGCGGGGAGGGTGGCCAACCATGTGGGGCGGGCGCGTGGAGCCGGGGCACCTCGTGCGGTTTGGGAGCGCACCATCTCCTCGGTGTGGCGGGACCCACCACCTCGTGTGGTCTAGGGACACACCAGGCCGGCTAATGCACTCCCCAAGCGCGTCACCTAGCAAGGGGGCCAAAACCACAATTGCTGCAGGACGGGGCTACATTAGGAAATACGACGCCGCATGGGGCCAGATTGGCTGAAATTTCCAATGAACATTATAAAAAACACTATTCATCGAGTATTTCTCTTTTTCATAACTCTACCTTTCACTATGGTGTCATCTTAAGGAATTTTCTATAAATAATCCATATTTTATTCAAAATAAAAGAAATATACCTGCGTGGACATTTTTTACATAAATGGGTTCCAGTCGTTGAACCGTCGACGACTAGAACCTATCGCCCAACGGCCGCACAACACACAAGCAACCCACTGGTCGTTAGGCGAAATAATTGCAGTCGCCGAACCACCAGGCGACTTCTTCCAGTCACCCATCGGTTAGGAGAGGAGAGGAGAGGGAGGAGGAAAGGAGAGGGAGAGGAATGAGAGGTTTCGCGACTTTTGTGAGGTAAATATTTTTGTATGTTGTAGTTCATATTTTGTATATGAAGTAGATAGTTTATTTAGTGTTAGTATCCACATAAAATTTTAGATGTAGAAAAGAATAGTACAACTTTGGTATAGAAAATTTTGTCAATGTAGTTATAGAAAATTAGCAGCCGTAGTAACCTGTAGTTGTAGAAAATTTAGTGAACATAGTTATAGAAAATTAGTATCCTTAGCAAATTAGCATGCATACAAATTTGTAGTTGTACAAAATTTAGACAATGTTATGTAGAAATTAAGCCTCCAAAGAAATTTGTAGTTTCAAATTTTAGTCAATACTTTTGTAAGAATTTAATAATTTGCTTTGTAGAAAACAAAAATATGTAACATTTATGATTAATTATGAATGAATGTAATGTTGTTAGTACATTGAAAAATCATGTGTACCGTTGTAACTGATATATTGGCATTTAAATCGATATGTCATGTAAATTATTTAAATCGATTTGCAGAAGGAGAGAGCTCAGTAGCGAGACAAGAGCGGTGTAGGTGCACAAACTGCCGATAGGGAGTTAATGCTACGAGAGTAGTGTCGTTGGTAACGATAGATGAACGGTCATTGAAATGTAAATTACAGTACATCAGTACTTCCGTAATGTGCGATGCGATTTGACTAGTTGCAAAATTAAAAATATATGCAGGTAGACATCAGTAATGCCAATACCTACTACATTGAAAGTGCATTACGGTGTTGGCACAGTTCATGAAGGTCCGAACAAATTAGCATGCATACAAATTTGTAGTTGTACAAAATTTAGACAATGTTATGTAGAAATTAAGCTTCCAAAGAAATTTGTAGTTTCAAATTTTAGTCAATACTTTTGTAAGAATTTAATAATTTGCTTTGTAGAAAACAAAAATATGTAACATTTATGATTAATTATGAATGAATGTAATGCTGTTAGTACATTGAAAAATCATGTGTACCGTTGTAACTGATATATTGGCATTTAAATCGATATGTCATGTAAATTATTTAAATCGATTTGCAGAAGGAGAGAGCTCAGTAGCGAGACAAGAGCGGTGTAGGTGCACAAACTGCCGATAGGGAGTTAATGCTACGAGAGTAGTGTCGTTGGTAACGATAGATGAACGGTCATTGAAATGTAAATTACAGTACATCAGTACTTCGTAATGTGCGATGCGATTTGACTAGTTGCAAAATTAAAAATATATGCAGGCAGACATCAGTAATGCCAATACCTACTACATTGAAAGTGCATTACGGTGTTGGCACAGTTCATGAAGGTCCGAACAGTGTTGACTTGAGCGGTTTTGCGTAAGCCACTCTGGTACACCCGGACGGCGAGAATGCTCGAATCGCAGATGTGATGCACTAGCTCACCCACAGTTTTTCCTTGGACCCGGAGGTGTGCAGTGTCATCATACAGACCAAAATATGAGACTCACTGGATTGTGTCGAAGGTGGAGCCGCACTCCTGTATTCTCAGTACTGTTTCGCCGAGGCATCGTAATCTAACGTTCACCTTTATAGCCAATCTAATGTATGGAGAGATACGACCACCTTCCTCGTATGCTTCAGGTGTTGCAGGACAGAAACCCGGGCACATATATTGCTGTGAAGGACAAGCCATGTACAAGACCGCCAGGTTTTTCGGTGTTGCAGAGGGCCTTCTTAGCTTTCGGTGCGTGCATCGAGGCATTCAGGCATATGCTTCCCACGATCTCAGTTGACGGGACCTGTTTGACCGGCAAATACAAGGGCCACGTCCTTACGGCTATTGCCGTTGATGGCAATAATCAAATTATGCCCCTGGCCAATGCATTCATGGAAAGTGAGAATTACGACAGCTGGTTGTGGTTCCCTAGACATGTGAGGGTTGGAGTTGTCGGCGCTTGTCCTGGTGTGTGCGTAATCCATGATCGCCACGTTGAGATAGTGAAGGCCATAAGAAAACCTCAAGAAGACCCCGAGGAGCCCTTCCCCTAGCCGGATATGAGGAACAAATAGTGCATTCGTCACTTAGGGGCGAACTTCTACAAGAAGTTCCTGAAGCAACCATTGATGAAGCTATTCAAGAGGCTGGCTATGCAGAACCAGTAGAGAAAATTTGACGCTTTATGGGCATTGTTGGATGAGCACAGCGTGAAGCACGTTGATGAGAGGAACAAGGGGCCGGCCATGCCTGGGACGGCACAACCCAAATGCCTCACAGCACTGGATGAGCCTAACGCAGCTAGTCCGAGGAGAAGGAGCTCACAGAACATCAAGTGCCTCTCGAAGTGGATTGAGGGAGAATTATTGGAGAAGTGGTCCCTGCTGCACAACACGGATGACGCGAGGTAAGGCATAATGACAACTAACCTTGCCGAGGTGTACAACTGGGTTCTTAGGGGCCTTCGCTCTCAGCCCTCATCGCTATCGTGGAAGGTGTTCTGCACAGCACAATCAGCTATTTCAGGGAGAGGCATGCAAATGTCGCACTTCATGCAGCCAACCCACGAACATCGTACTCATTGAAAATTATGGCATACACAGAAGGGCCAATTGCACATGGTGCACATCATGAGCAATAGGGAGCATCGTTTCGATGTGGTACTCCGAGATAGAGCGGATTTGGGATGGCTCGTGCCCTTGTTACCCACGAGGTATGCCTTGGATATCGTGTAAATGAACCTAGCTGCTCGTACAACAAGCCAAAGCTGCTACACAAGCCATGCTCTCATGTCCTCTCTGCACGTAGGACTCTGGGCATGGATCCTTCAAACTTCATGTCCGAGTACTTCTTCAAGGAGAGGATGATGCATGCATGGTGTGGCGAGCTCAGGGGGTTTAGGGTTGTGGAAAACTTCGCCACCTTGGATATTGCAGGGAGGACCTGGATTCCAAATGTTGACATGCTAAAGTGGGAAGGGTCGGTGACAGAGCCGACGTATTACAAATGATATGGACGAAGCGCAAGCCAGAGCGCCTGATGCATGCTGCAGGCGATGCGGTTGGGAGGGGCACACAGCTAGACAATGCAAGGCATCTGTTGATCAATAGGTAGACCCGCATGGTTTCTATAACTAGTTGTTGGAGACTACAAATAATTGTCCATTATAATCTGTTGTTTGTTAATTGGAACTTTTGACGTTCGTACTGTCATACTAACTGCATCGTACATTGCATGTACTGTTTGTTCAATTGTTGTGGTATTTTCTCCTTTTCAGTGATGTAGTAGGTATTATGCCGGTAGCCTAGTATTATTTCCTTTGTTTATTTACAAATTATATTTACTATTGCTTTACATTCGATGTTTTTTGTTCCGCATAAATGCTAACTTAAATTCATTTTGAAGGTATGGCTCGTGAACTTCGCAGATCGGATTGGCCTTACGGCCTGTTGGACGAGCACGTCGACCGGCTGCATCGTGCTTCCCATTGTGTCCTGCCACCAGGGAGCGCAGATGAGATGGCTGACTTGGGGGTGGTCTGCACACGCACACCTTGAGTGGCCTGGAGGCTAGATCCACGCTGGACATCTAGGTTTGCACTCCGGCAGCGTTGTATTCTTGCATAAGTAGGTTACGTACTGACCTTTTTTTGCTTTGCAGGCTAAGCGATGCCGACTACTCCCTCTCGCCCGGATGGTGCAGGTCATCGACAAGGACGGACTGGCCTTGCCTACGGGTGGGGACGACGGTGCGGAGCGATCGCGACGCTTCACATTTGACCGCTCTCTGCTGACAACTTTGGTGGACTGCTAGCGGCCGGAGATGCACACTTTCCACTTTCCATTCGGGGAGATGGCTCCTATTCTATAGGATGTCTCCCTGTTGCTCGGCTTACTATCACGAGAGCTGCTGCCTTCCTACCGGAGGCCCTGGCCATCTGGCGCACGGACCTGCTGGACAGGTTCTAGGGAGTCCTTTCACCTGGCGCTGCAAAGTACTACGCCTTCCCGTTGGGTCAGACACACGGGCCATTGTTGAGGTGGCTCTCACAGTTCTGGGTACGTGCCTAACGCAATTTCTGTTCGATCCTCCGTGCTCTCATTTCTGTTGCATTCGAGTGGAACGTATGGACCCGGCCGTAGACGAGCAGCAGGTCTCGCGGCAATTGGAGACGTACTTGCTGTGGCTATTTTGTTGGGTGCTCTTCACCACCAGTCACGGCAACACCGTCAACACGCGCCTCATCGCTCACGCTAGGGCCATCACCGAGGGGGAGGCCTCCCCAGATCAGCTAGGGTTCGGCCGCACTTGCCGTGACCTATCGCGGATTGTGCGATGCGTGCGGCAGGACCAAGGCAAACTCGATCCTTGCAGGGTGTCTACTGTTATTGCAGTTGTGGTCGTTCGAGCGATTCAGCCTCGGACGGCCCATACTCGAGGTCATGACTCCGTACGAGGCCAAGATGTACCCCGGGGGTGATGTGGACCGGCCTACGATGGGTTCTCTTTGGTGTCATAGATGGGTAAGTAGTCTGACTTGCAATTAATTCCTTCGTATTAAGGATGATCGTAGATAACAATGGTTGTTCCTTGTAGGTACATCTCGCGCACACCCAGGTTACATGGGCATATATGCCCTTCTGGAGCAGTTGGACTACCTCACGGCTGACGACGTGCGATGGGAGCCATACTCACCTGCGGCACTACAAAGCCGCGCTCCTGACGGGTTGTCCTCGTTGTGCTGGTGCAACCAGGCTTTCTGGCTGACACGACGGAAGCTCATGTACGACGTCTTCGTTGAGGACTACGCGGCGCATCGTGTGATGCGCCAATTTGGCCTATGTCGGTCGTTCCAGTACCAATCAGGCGACTGATGCTGTAGAACGTCCACACGTGAGTGACCGCCTCATAGGACTCTCCTTTTATTGCTAATTCGTTTGACGACTTGTAACGAATTGCTACCTCCTACAGACGCTCTAGGAAGGGAGTCAAATGCGGCACAGACTGGACGACGAAGATAGAGGGGTGGATAGCCCAGTGGAAGGGCGCGCTGTAGGACTGTGTGGAGGAGGCCACCCCCTACAACAGCAGCGCGTATAGTGAGTACCTACGCTGGTATCAGCCTCGGACACGTTCCATGGTGATACATGTCATCGACCCACCCCCAGCACACATCGTAGCACCGATAGACACGTACCCCGCGCACCTCGCACGAGACGCTCACGTCACGACATGTTACATCAAATTTGTAAATGTTCGCTTCTAGCAATGCCACTAATAGGATTTACCTTTTCGTGTTTTCCTTGCAGGCTGACGTCGGTGCTGCGATTTGGAGGGAGTCTCGCACCATTGCGGATAGGATCGCCAGTGGTGTGGAGGTGACACAGGACGAGGTGGTACAGGCTTTGTGTCGTGTGCAGGCCTTGGGTGCACGTGTCGTCGCCCCTGTTGTTGTGTAGGAGGCTACCGGGGGTCCACATGCCTACGCCCGATGCACACACGGTGCGTCCATCAGGGCCATCGCGTTCGGCATGGCACCACACGGGGGGTTCTTCATGGCCACATTCTACACCTCAGCCTAACGAGGCCAGGGGGTCAGCCTGGGGACGACCCCCTACACCGCCAGCGTAGTAGTTTGGCCGTCCTCCATACTTCTCTAGCTTCCCCACGCAAGGCGCGTACGCCATGCCGTATGTCCCTCCAGATGGTTTTGTCCACGCCATTGCGCTAGCCGAGAGTACGCTTTGCCTCTTTTCGCTTTTCTCCCATCCCTTTATCTGATGAACTAACGATATTTGCACTGCAGGTCTTGTACCCGTAGACGAGGGATGTAGGGTCTTCCCGGGCCAGGACGACATAGACCAATACTTTTCGGACAGGTGGCCACACTAGCGGCGCTGCAGTCTACTCCTCCGGCTTTGGGACATGTGCGACGGTCTCCTGATCGTCTTACCTTGTTGGGGCGCCGACATTCAGCATTGAGGAAGATGGCCAAGCGGGGCCGTATGGAAGGATGCGGACGGGGAGACGGAGGGGGCCAGTGTGACGACAGACGAGGGGGGCTGCGGATGCTGTTGGAGGGGGTAGTGCTAGTTGTACATTGTTGTTCATGTACTACTTATATTTCTTATTTACTAAGTGATGTTTGCAACACTGTTGCGATCTTAGTTGTACTTCTCTTTATGATGTTCTTTTGTTCGATCCATGTCAACGTCCGTACCACTCAATTAATGGCAACTACACCGACGCCCGTACCACTCGAACAGTGCACACGATTAATGGCAACCGCACTGACGTGCTAACCATTCGATTACATGCTTTACGACATTAAAAAATAGCGCGGACAACAGGGGAGAGTACTACAGTACAACCTCATACGTCGGTGCCTACAGGTGGAATGAGCCTTGTGCTACCCATATGAAGTGTTGTAGAGGGGGTCGCCTTAGATGTGGCTGGCCGTTGTTGTAGTGGTAAGCACATATGCAACTAGGGTTCGCGTAGCAGCATGTTGGATTGTATGAATTTCCTATGTTGATGACCTCCTCGTTGCCCCTCTGCGCTGCATCTGCTGACAGAGGTCATTGTTGTGCTTTTCGAGACTTTAAATACATGCCTCCAAGTTTTCGCTCCCACAACGTATCCATGTACCTTGCAACGTACCGTTCATGGGGACGATCAATCCATTGTATGAAGTCGTATTTGGCCATCTGCTAGAAAGGAACGTTAACATCGAAACTCTATTAGCAGTACTATAAAACAGACGATAGCCTAATTGTACCCCAAAGTGTGGGCATCGGAAGAAACATCGCCCAACATCCAAATGGTCTTCCGCCACCTGCATGACTGCATCCTCTATGTGTCTGCATTTTGGCCACACTGGTTGCGCACGCTGGTTTGGCAATAAGCGGAAGTTAACGCCGAAGTCCTCCCTCCTTTCCATCGGTATGTCCTCCCTTTATTGACCCATGTTTGACTGGCCTATCAGCGTCTGTCATGGTATCTTACTATAGGATGGAGAAAATAGTTGTTCCTACTATCAATGGCTCAGGCATTAATTTTATAACCCATGGGGTGTCGCGATGTGCTTTATGACACGGGCAGTTTTGCGCGACAAGATCACAGGGCCAGCTTTGTGCAGTGAGAAGATCATATGGACCAGCTTTGCGTAGCGACTACACCAGACGAGACAGCTTTGCGCATCGACAAGACCACACGGGCTAGCTTTACGCAGCGACATGACCACATGGGGCAGCTTCACGCCGCGACAAGACCACAAGAGCCAGCTTTGCACAGTGAGAAGATCAGACGATCCAGCTTTGTTCAGCGACTACACCAAACGAGACAGCTTTACGCAGTGACAAGACCACAGGGCCAGCTTTGCGCAGCGACATGACCACATGGGGTAGCTTTGCGCCGCGACAAGACCACACGGGTCAGCTTTACGCAGTGAGAAGACAAGACGATTTAGCTTTGCACAGCGACTACACCAGACAGGACAACTTTACACAACGACAAGACCACACGGGTCAGCTTTGCGCAGCGATAAGACCAAAGGGTGCAACTTTGCACAGTGCGAAGACCTGACTGGCCAGCTTTGTGTACCGACAAGACTACACTGGATAGTTTTGCGCAGCGACAAGACCACATGGGTTAGCTTTGCGTAGTGCCTACACCAGGCGAGGCAGCTTTACGTAGCGAGAAGACCACACGGGGCAGCTTCATGTAGCGAGAAGACCACACGAGATCCTATAAAAGGAGGTAGAAGAGATTTCGGAGAGAACACTACACAAGCAAACCCCAACACTACACCAGAGCTTGATTCACCACACCGAGATGGACAATATGCAGAAGAAGCAATGGGACAAGATGATAAAGCAATAGGAGGAGACCCGCGAACTAGCAACGTCTACTGCTGCCTACGATGAAAAAGCAAGGGCTGCTGCGGCCTGGGCCGAACAAGCCGAGCATGCTACGAGGTCAGCTCCCCGTAATGACGTCACTCGTAGCAACAACCTCATCTCGAAAGTTCCTACCGAGCGTTCACCGCAACACCCGCCCGAGGGAGAGACACCATCCCTATGTTGGTGTCGGGACCCGTACAAGTTCTTCAAGTCTAAGCACCGCCTCAGTTTGGGTATGCATTACTGGGGTTGCGCAAACTACTCCAGTGACTATCCCGACCGTCATTGGGACACCATCACCTATCAACAGCCAGTAAGGACCAGTTACACTGTCTCCCCCCTACTTTTTCTCCTTTAAAGTACGCACTAACAATCTCTCCCGTGTACCCACAGTCCCCGAAACCCCTATGTCACCACCGCAAATGGATCGATCTTAAGATCTACCCAGAAGACCAGTAGGCTCTCGACTTTGAGGAGTGGAACGTCAAAAGGCCCTACGAGATCAAGGAGGAGTGCCATAAGGACGAGCAAACCGAGTATATACATCGAGAGACGAAATCTCATCTCGAGGTGTGCATGCATAGAGAACACGAGGCTTGCGAGAGGGAGCGCGAAAAAAAGAGAGAAATAATGGCCAAGACAAAAGAGGTCACCGAAGAGTTCAACGCCGAGCTCGCAAAGGAAAATAGCCCCGATCCACGCAATAGGTCGGGCCATCCCGCACTAACTCCTCCCCGAATGTCGAATTTAGTTCCATTCAAAAAGGCTCATATGTATCGTAGGAGCAGTTCAGTTTATTGCATCATACACGATGCTCTTTGTTATGCATGTAATCAAACCCTATGCGGCGTGTTACTCTCAACTATACTATGAAGTCTATTTTAATTCGGACAAGCTTATTTCCTCGTCTTTTCGCATTCAATTATTCCCGTATCATGTCATCCAACAACATTAACAAACTAGTTCTCCTCCGTATACGAATTCCCAGTTACATCACAATTTCAATTACATTCATGCTTACCGATCGTTATTATTTCAATCATTCTTAAAAAAATCACGAAATTTCTTGCACTACAACAACATACAACGATCGTAAACTCTTCTTGCAAATCCAACAGATTATCTACCATTCATAATCTACAAAAGTCACAAATAGATTAACACATACTATCTCTAGGAATGACTGTTTGCGATCATTTGCACAAATGAAGCGATCGCAAATATAGTCGAGGTAATTGATCTTTTGCCACACCTTTCATTGCATTTGATGATTTGCCCTGTGATGTCTCAATGACATGTGGGTCCAAAGCCCACATGTCAATAAGACAAATGGGACAAATCATCAAATTCCATGTTTATGTATGGGGCAAATACTCCAATCTCCCAAATATAGTCACCCAGCCACTAGACGACAGGTTGTAGTCGCCGAAACATTAGACGACTGGAACCTATCGTCCAACGGCCCATGGATAGCTTGTGTGTGGCGCAGCCGTTGAGCGATAGATTTTAGTCGTCCAACAGTTCAGCGACTGAAATTCATTTATGTAAAAAAAATGTTCGTACGGTATATTACTGATATATCGAATAAAATATAGATTATTTATAAAAAAATGCTCATCTTAAGTATCTTTTCTAATGAATCACCAAAATCTTGCAAAGAGTGACCGCACAAGGGCTTGATCGAGCAAATAATATACCGTACACAGATTTTTTCAGATGAACTTGACGAACAAAAGCAACCGAGAGGCACACAATGACACAAGTATCAAGTACACAGATTTTTATTCGTATGTCAAAGACGCCGCAGTGCCACAGCAATTCACCACGCCCAAGCATCATCAGCCATGACCGTGGAGTGACAAGAACAGAGAGCTTCAAGAAACCACACCACACTACTAGCCATGTCCCACATGGCAAACTAATACCCAACATTGCATTTCAGCAAGACAACAGCATTCATCAAGAACCCCGATTCCAGTAGTTCGATTCAACGCAGCGCAGATTAGGCACTGAAGAAAGACGCTAAAGATCCTTTAAAAGAGAAGCGTTTAGAGGTAAGATCATCAGATCACTGACAAAAACAGGTCGTCATCAGGCGGTGGGCTTGCGGTGGAAGCCCACGGAGGGGTCGAGCGGGTCGGCGGGGGAGGGAAGCACGGCGGTGACGGCGGCGGCGGGGGGCCCGACGGGGAGGCGCTGGGAGACCATCTCGTCGACCCTGGTGGGGTCGCCGGAGAGGAGGGCCTCCACGGTGCCGTCGCGGCGGTTGCGGACCCAGCCGGCGAGCCCGAGCGCGCGCGCCGTCTCCACCGTCCAGTCGCGGAAGAAGACGCCCTGCACACGGCCCTTCACCACCACCCGCACCGCCTTGGGGGCTGATTGCTGCGGGGGCGGCGGGTTGGCGGAGGCGGCGGCAGTCATGGCGCGGCTTGAGGCGGCGGCGGTGGCGGGGAGGAAGCGGGAGGCGGTGGCGGAGGCTGAGGGGAACATTCTGGAGGAGGCGCAGGTGTTTGGAGATGGTTCCTTCGAGGTTTGCAAATTGCAAGGGGGACCGGGTTAAGATACGGGATGGGCTTGGCCCGGGCCTGGCTACGTGCAATGTAGACCTAGCAGAGAACTTTTTTTTTAGTTTCAGTAGAAATTGATCTGCTTTATATAAAATTATAGCGTTTGAAATATGATCCAAGTTAGTCCAACAAAAATATATAAGATTGTTTTGTTGCGGACTCAGCAACACGTCCAAAATAATACATACATTGGGCTTGCTTGGTTTGTGTTTCCAAAGGACAATGCCCAAAATGTCACAAGAGGACGTCTATTTGACAACGGATTTTGCCCTCTCTATGGGGCCTTTCAGTTACCATATTTTCACCTTAGCTCTTGTCTCCCCGATGTCCATGGTAAATCCTCCAAATATTTCCATCTTTCGTCTCAAAGTCCAAACTTTCAAATTCAGAATTTTTCAGCTTTCAATTCAAAATTGTTGGCTCGAGATTCAAAAATTCAATTTGTGATATGAAAAACTTTCACCTGGAGCAATGGAGGCAGGGGAGTAGGGCGTGTTAGGGTTTAGGGTGCCATGGGACAGAGAAGGTGCCACCCTAGCAGAGTAGATGGTGATTCACGACACTGGTAACAAGCTTCGATGATGGCAATTGGCGGTGATTGGTGGTGGGGGCGCAGTGTGCCTTGACACTTCAGCACTAGGAAGGGACGACAAACAAACCCAATTTTGTAGCGGAGAAGAATGACCGATGGGATGTCTACATTCTAGAATTGGGGTTGATATAAGCGTGATCCGATGGCTGATGTGTCCAATGAATCTTGATCTAGTGGATATCTGCAAATTAGCAAACTGATGTCATTGAAGGATGTTTCCATCCGAAGATTGTGTGTTGGTCTAATTCAGCAACAGGTGCACATTTTATCTGCTAGATTTTGATATAGCAAATACTCGCAAATTAACAATGATGCCATAAAAACAACCATGAAAAAAATCATCAATCACATGATGAATAGCCATATTACTTAATTATGGACGCATGAGAGTAAGAGTCCCATCATGATTGTAATATATGAAAATTAGCTCGTTAATATCTTAGGCAACCTCATCAACCAAACCATACAACCTCTAAACAGAGTTCGAGTCAGGAGAATAATTTTGCGAATTATCACAATAATGGTTGGATGACTTAGATCATATTTGACTGGTGCAGTTTAAAGTATGCTTGCCTAAATGTTGGCGTGCTAGGAGAGCGAAGGGGGGGTTTTCAAGAAGAGTTATTTAAAGACAATATTGTTTTTGTCAATGTTCTTAATTTAGACAGCGAGTTTTCCTTCTCCTATTTAAAAAGTGATTTCCATTCGACAAAATATGTAAAACTTAATCGTTTATGGTACAATGATAATCTTTTGAGAGGCACTATGTGTTTAATCTTGGATTCTTGGTCATTGATTCTTGATGTTAAACTTTTTTAAAGCACAAATGATCTACTACATCCAGTAATTGTTTTATAAAAAGGAAAAACCTTAAATGTATATTAATTCTCCAAAGTCCCGATTTAAAATTTCTTAACAAGATTGTGCATAAAATTTACCCCCTCTAAGCCAATCCAATGTGGTTTGACTCCGCCTGCTGAGTGGAGCACTGAAATAGCCATATTCTTATCACCATCTCCTTTCTTTCCATGCAACAGAGAGAGAGAACGAGGTCAAGGAGCTTAGCTCCTCATCCCGGCCGCCGTCTTCACTGAGCCGTTCCGGCCAACCCGGTGAACTTTTTCCCCCTATTCTCATGTCACAAAAAACCTCAATTGCGTGTTTAATGAGTAGAATGTAACATATTTTTTAACAAATTAAATATCAAAATAGTGTACACAGTTGGTGTGGTTTTTGCTATAAAAAATTGATATTATTATTTCATCATTGTAAAATACTTACTTAATTCCAACTTTGGATTGTCCTTTAGAACTAAATGTCACATTAAAACTATTGTTGACTTGTGAAGGTCATGGGTGACTTCTTTATTTATTTGGAGATAATTAGTAAACCATGTTTAATGCTAACCGAAGTCATGAGAAATCAATGTTATATGCAAGAGTTGGTTCAACATGTAAGTTTTAATGTTATTTCCTACATACAAGGAAGTCTTTACATTTGAGTTAACCATCCTTTAGATTTAGATTCATCTTGTTTTGTTTATTAAGATCCCAACATATGTGATGGAAATGTCACCCTACGAATCACTTTTTTATATAAGCATGTTTATATAACAACAAATGGAAGAGTCTGAAGATATTGATAGGTTGGAGTAAAGCAATATTGATACAATTCCACTACAGTATTACTGCACACCATAGCAAAGCTTTTTCACACACACACACATATATATTAGCACACAAAGGCAGTAGAACTCTAAGCAAGTAGGTGTTCTCCACTTGTCCCATTAGATATTCTCCAAAGAACTATCCAAAACGCTCCAGAGAAGTCTGGTTTACTCTGTTCCAGTAATCTTTTTCTTCAAGGTCTCAATGTCGCTGACCAACTCTTTCCTACTTTCCTATAATAAAACAGGAAAACAAAAAAGTCCATGTAAATTATTGTGCGCAAATTTGCCAATTCAAGTCAAAGGCACATAC
The DNA here is from genome assembly GCA_036346245.1 of Bonia amplexicaulis. Lineage (NCBI taxonomy): Eukaryota > Viridiplantae > Streptophyta > Magnoliopsida > Poales > Poaceae > Bonia > Bonia amplexicaulis. The sequence continues at coordinate 17,844,102 of CM070750.1, read as the reverse complement.
TAGTGATTATTTTGGCAAAAGTGGTCAGTAATATTATCTTTGCATGTTATTTACGTATCTATACCATTTAAATTTCTTTTAGTGAATTTAGTTTAGCATAATTGCATAAATACCAGTGCATGCTTTGCTTACCTTGAAGAGGAGGTAGCGGTACACGAACCACCCGGTATACCCGAGCCCCACAAGCTCCAGGATCTTGGGGAGCTGCACAAAGCACAGACAATATAAGCTGTTTTTTTTTTCACTTATGCTTAGAGTTTGGCTTATGTTACAGTAACTAGCTTTTAAACGGTGTATTTTTTAAGACGAAATCTATAGAAAAATTGTGGTAAACACTATATCAAGTTCAACTATATCAGATAAAATCACATACGACTATTACTTTCTATATAGTATCTCTCGTAAACAGACAGAATTTAAAAACCGTATGCGAAAAGACAAAACCTCGTCATCCATCACACTTCTGAGCAGTATTGCGCTGCGCAAAAGTAGGAGGGATTTCGGGCCTCGTGGGGAAACGTACCAACGGCACGGAGTTGATGGCTCCCACGACTACGGTGGTCAGCCAGAGGGCGATGATGGCGCCGCCGCCGTAGAGGAGGACGGTGGGCTTGTCGTCGACCTCTTCCCACTGTCAGAGGCAGCCAAGTGACGATACGCACATTTCTTCACGGTTCATGTACTGATATGCTAATATGCATGTACCTTGTACGAACCTTTGCTTTGAGGTCGGCGATGAGCTCGTCGCCGCTCGCGGAAGTCGAGGTGTCCTCGGAGGCGGCCTTCACCCGGAGCAGCGACAACCTCGGCGCATCCGTAACTTCAGTGAAATTGTAGCTCGGTGCAGTTAGCAACGGTGCTCACAATGTTCGATGAACCTGCCCGCCGCTCAGTCAATAGCGGTTAGTTGTGTTTACCTTGGACGCGAAGCGGGTAAAGGCTTCTCCGCGGAACGAGGGCGGAGCGCGGGGCGGCGGCGCCAGCGGCGGGAGGCGTGCTCCGCCGAGAAGCGCCACGGAGCACGCCGTGGCTGCCATGTCAGTGCGCGCCTTATCACTGGAGCTAGCTAGCTAGCTCTTCTCGGCCTCTCCTTTTGTTATGCTATCTACTGATCCACGTACCCCCCCAAGCCTGAATGGTAGTAGCGCGCGCGGGCATCTCTTGTTCTCGCGCTTGGTCCCTCTGAATGGTTGTGACTCGACACGTGGCATAATGCTTCGCCGTGATTGGCTGCCTCCCTATCTTAAAAATCCACAGGTCGCCTCTAATTCCCCTGATTGATTTTTTGAGGGTACAAGACAGACACACAATTCACACCATCGTACACATGCAAATGTACACGTTCTCTAACACATGCTTAGAAATTTTACAAATATATCAAAGCTTTACAGAGTATAGATACATGCTTTTCTACTAATCATCGTAAACATATATGCCATATTCTAATTATTCAGTTAAAACACAATCCAATTATCAAACCCGAGTTCTCCTCAAATAATGAAGTAACAGTGTCAAGTAACAATGTAAGGAATTGAAGATTGTGTCGGTGCATACCAATGAGTCCAGTACAGCATGTACAAACTGCATGTTAAAACATAATAATAGCTGGTCAACGTATTCTAGTTGACACAAGATGAGAATAAATACATCCACTGAATGCTAAATTGCTAGATAACTTTTTTCTTGTTTTCCTTTATCTACTGTTTTGTATAGCTTGCGGAGAACACTGGAGGGTTTGGTCACAATCTTGGCATTTGACACAGCTGCTTCACACGCCTGATTCTGCTCCACATCAGCACCCTGAAGCAGCAGAATTAGGCTCGGCTACAGGAATCACGACAGCACAGGTTTTGGCAAAATACTTTGCGCACTGAAGGATATGAGCCGTATTATGGCTGGATAACTTGAGCTTCTGGATCATGACTAGTGTGGCGCAGTTTCTGATGCACTGTGCACCCTGTTCTTGGGTCATTTATCTTAAGGGTGTATTAAGGTATTATCTGGATGTTTTCTTTCTAACAATCATCTAGATTTGAGACCATTGGATTAGAGATCCAATGGCCTCATTTTTTTGAGGAGGGAGAGATTTTTTTGAGGGGGTAGGGGCAGAATTCATAGCTATTGGATCTCTAATTCAATGGTTACAAATTTAGATAATAGTTAGAAAGAAAACATCCAGATGATGTTTATCAACACACTTATCTTAAACCTTTCATAGAAGGAGGGAATCAAAAAATTTATGCAAATCCTAAAGTCTTTTCCGAGTTTATGATGAATCCCGAACCCTAGAATCCCAAAATCATGATGAACCCTAAAGCATTTTTCCCCAAATCCCCAAATCAAATGAACCTTTTTCGGATCGGAATGGATTACTCACGTTTTGGGTTTTTCGGGCCGTCGCCGGAGTCACGGCCGGCCGTCGCCGATCTGATGACCCAGCAGTGTCGTCGGTCTTGCCCGCTGCCGATCGCGCTTCTTCGCTGGCCGCCATCGCCTCGTCGGGCTGTGCGCATCCATGGGAGAATCGCTCTTCTTGTGCCGCCGCCGACCGCCGTCGTCGGTACCGCCGTACGCCATGAGCCGTCGCTGGCGCATCTTTGTCAGCCTCGCCTCGCGCCCGTAGCCAACCGTGGCCGCCTCGCTCGGGCGCATCTTGCGGCCGCGGCCATGACCATCGGCCCTGCGCCCGCCCGCCCTGGCAGCTGCTGCGGTAGCCGCCCTGGCCAGCGTCTTGCCGTCGCCCATCCGATTTTACGGGAGGTGGATGCAAATGCCCCTAGGGTTAGGGCTTTTCCTTTTATTTTCAGTGGGCAAAATCTGGACCGTCAGGTCAAATGAATGGCTTGATGCGTGGGGAGGGCACGATGGGTGGTGGTATGTGGGTAGGTCAATGCTGTGATTGGTATATATATTATATATCGGCCAATGACATTTTTTGTATATATTTTCATGTTTTTTCAGTATATCTCATGTATAATTGATGTCTCTCATCAAAATATTACTAAATAATATTTTTAAGCTGCTGAAAATTATTATGATATTTTTTCCGCTGCCTAATGTTCTTTCTCTAATTAAATGAAACCAACGAGAAATTTAATTGGAGAGTTATGTTTATTTTTACCAAGCTATTACTCTTTGACCAATGTTAATTGTAATTGCATGATATCAATTATGTTTGTTATGTTTTTCTATGCTATTACTCTTTGACCAACGTTAATTGTAATTGCATGTATATGAATTATGTTAAATTTTTCGTTTACGCCCATGATGCGAAAAATTCTTATGAGCATGTTGTTAACCATACCAACGTAAGGTTAACCTTCATGCAAATTAATTATATTTTTTCCTAATGAAAATTTTAAATTTTTCAGCTGCTACTGTTTCCGCTCAAGTTAATGCAATTGAGCCACTTAACGGCAGCAATTTCCAAAAATGGAAATTTGCACTTATGACGACCTTCCAGCTCATGGATCTGGACTACGCATTCAGGTTCGATGAACCAGTCGCTCCTAATGAAGGGGAGGACAGATTTGATGACAAAATGAAGGAATACAAAACTAATCTTTGAAAAGTGGGATCGGTCAAACCGTATTTCACTAGGCGTAATGAAAACTCCATCAATGAAGCTATTAGGGGCAATCACGAAAAGGAAAAAGTGAAGGAGTATTTATCTTCCATAGAGGATCACTTTAAAGGATCCTCTAAGGTCTATCTCTGACGATGCACAGACTCATGAACACTAAGTACAATGGTACTGGAAATGTCCGTGAGCATATTATGACCATAATTAATATTGCTGCTAGACTTAAGACAATGGACATGGAAATTTCTGACGGTTTTGTTGTCCATTACATTATGATGTCTCTTCCTAAGCAATATGAAGCTTTTAAGGTGAACTATAACACCATTAAAGACAAATGGACAATGAGCGAGTTGATCGCTAATGTCTCTCGAAAAAGGAGAGGATCAAAGGCGGGGATCTAATGATTTTGTGAATCACATCAACTCCTCAAACACAACTGGTCCTTTTAGAAGCGAAGTGGCTATAAAGGAAAGGGAAAGAAGGAGCAAGCATATTCCCTTATAAAGCCACGGCATCCACACACCCTAAAGCGCATAAAACCCTTGAGTCTGGAAGCTCAAGTGGACAAAAGAAAAGTGATGAGTGTCATTTTTGTCAATCAAAGGACCACTTCAAAGATAAGCATCACGGATGGCTAAAATGGCTAGCCAAGAAAGGTACTTATGAAATTACTTTTGTTGATGAAGCATTTTATGTGATTTTCCTATAAATTCTTGGTGGATTGATTACGGTGCCCTTTGTGCATGTTACGAATTCCTTGAGGATTCCATATGTTGACAAGTCTCAGAGAGGAAAGAAGCCTAAGAGTGGCTAATGGGATGGAAGCCAAAATTGAAGCTATTGGATTTGTTTCTTTAGTCTTGAATAATGGCTTTGTAATGAAACTTAATGATGTTCTTTATGTTCCCTCGATGAGAAGAAACTTAATTTCTGTTTCATTATTAGATAATGATGGATATTCTTGTAATTTTGGACACGAAAGTGTTTGATTTATTTTAATAATGATAATGTTGGTCGTGCCATCCGACCGACAAGCTTTACATGTTATCCGCAAGATTCACTTATATCCATGAATGTATGTGATGTGAATAAAAGCGCAAGCGAATTGATGAGACTTCGTCGAAATTGTGGCACGCTTGTCGTTTGGGCCACATTTCGAGGGGAGAATTGAACGTCTCATTAAAGAAGAAATTCTCCACCCTTTAGATTTTAGCGATTCAGATGATCATTGCCTTGATTGCATCAAAGGCAAGTATGTGAAAATAAAGAAAGGTGCTACTCGAAGCACGGATTTTAGAATTAATTCATCTTGACATATGTGGTCCTTTCACTGTGACATCAGTAGATGGTTATGATTCTTTTATTACGTTCACTGATGATTACTCACGTTATGGCTATATCTATCCTATTAAAGAGATCGGAAGCACTTGATAAATTTAAAATATTTAAGGTGAAGTTGAAAATCAGACAGATCTAAAGATTAAAGTAGTGCGTTCGGATCGTGGGGAGAGTATTATGGGCGACATGCAACTTATGGACGATTCACGGTCCTTTGCCGAGTTCTTACAAGAAAATGGTATAGTCGCCCAATACTCAATGCCCGGAGATCCTCGACAAAATGGAGTAGCGGAAAGAAAAACCGTACTCTTATGGATATGGTTCAAGTATGTTGAGCTACTCCACTTTGCCTGTAAGTTATGGATGGAAACATTAAAGACCGCTGCACACATACTCAATAGGGTTCCCAGTAAATCAGTGCCCAAAACACCCTATGAATTATGGACTGGGAGAAAACCAAGTTTGAACTACCTCCATGTGTGGGGTTGTGCAGCCGAAGCTAAAGTATTTAACCCACAAATTGGGAAATTAGATCCTAAGACGTGAGTTGTCATTTTATTGGCTACTACGACAGATCTAAAGTGCAAATTCTATTGTCCGGATCGTACCACGAAATTTGTTGAAACAAGACACGCTGTGTTCTTGGAAAATGATGGCATTCGGTGATTTGGAGCCTAGGACAATTGATCTTGAGGAGAAGCGGATGTATGTTGCTTCACCGCTAATCCGGCAATTGATTTTCCTATGCCCCAAGTGGTCGTGCCCAGTTGATCTGTAGTTGCAACTCCTGTTGCGTCTCCAGTTAATTCTGTGGCTACTCCTTCTGTTGAGGGCTCTGAAAGCACAAGTGTCGTACCTAATGATGAGCCTTCACAGCCCTCTGTGACAATTAATGAACAACCTAATGAGCACGCTAATGTACACGTCGGGAGATCGAGCAGTGAGGAGATCTGCTATCCCAAGTGATTATGAGGTTTACTTGAATGAAGATGATCTTGGGAAGGAGGATGATCCTAACTCTTATAAAGAAGCTATGGAGAGTAAGGATTCATCTAAGTGGCTAGATGCCATGAAAGATGAAATTAAATCTATGGGCGATAACGATGTATGGGACTTAGTAGAAATTCCTAGCAGAGCCAAAAGCAGAGGTTGCAAATGGGTCTACAAAACAAAGCGTGACTCCAAAGGGAATATCGAAAGGTTTAAGGCGAGACTTGTAGCAAAAGGATTTACACAAAGAGAAGGCATTGACTATAATGAAACATTTTCTCCTGTCTCGACTAAAGATTCATTTAGAATCATAATGGCGCTCACAAGCCTCATTTTGAGGAGGAGAGATTTTTTGAGGGGTAGGGGCAGAATTCATAGCTATTGGATCTCTAATTCAATGGTTACAAATTTAGATAATAGTTAGAAAGAAAACATCCAGGATGATGTTTATCAACACACTTATCTTAAACCTTTCTACTGTTAAGGAGATAGAGATAGAGTTGTATTAGGAGATAGAGTTTGGATTCTATTCCATATATGTCTTATCTCTATATGGCATATCTCTTGTACTCTCCTACATATATGACCCTTTGGGTCTCATATCAATACACACACAATATTCATAACATGGTATCGAGCCTAGGTTCCATACCTAGCCTCCGTTCTTCTTCCATGCCGCTTGCCCGGGAGGATCAATCTCGTCCGCTCTCGGGTGGCCCCTCCGCCGCCCGCCGGGCGTTGGCGTTGTCCTCCTCGCCACGGCAGGCTACCTCCGCGTCTTGGCCTCACCGCTCGTCGCGCCCTGCTGCTCGTTTCTCGTCGGCGTCTCAGGCTCGCTCGCTACTCGATCGCATCTCTGCGCAGCGTCTCACGCGCGCGTCTCTGCAGGTGAACCTCTTCCGCCTTCCTCCTCCGATCCGCTCCTCGTGTTTACGGAAGTGGGAGCTCCTCGTGTTCGTGCTCATCTGCGGCTGCCTCGTCTCCGGTGGGTCATCCGCATCGCCGTCTTCTTCATCGGCGCAACTTCTTGCTGCGGAAGAAGGTGCTCTACTGCCTCTGGCGTGCGTCGAGCCGTGCGCAGCGTGCTCTGGCCGGGCCTCGCGCTCGTTTCTTGGCTTTCTTTGTTCGACAAGGACTTCAAGCGGAGAGCGCATGAGCCGGTGCTGCCCTACATCACCAAGGTGTTGTCTTTGCTCGTCGCCACGGTGATCCGCCTCATAAAGACGCTGCTGCGCTCAAGGTGCTCGCCTCGTCCTTCCACGTCTCGACCTACTCGACGGGATCCGAGATGCGCTCTTCAACGGTATGTCATCGAGACCCTCTGCGGGCCGCCGTTGGTCGGCGAAAGCCGCATGCGCCGTCCGAGTCTTGAGGCCCTCGGCAACAGCCAGCAGCGATTCTGCTGCCTCTCCACCGCCACAAAGTACAGGCTCACGGCGCTGCCGATGGCGCAGATCCAGAGGACGCGCTGCGATCTAATGGCTGTGGTGAAGTACTGCCACGAGATGGGCGTCGTTCACAGAGACATCCTGGCCGCCAACCTCATCAACTACTTCACCGAGGCACCAACTCAGCCTCGTTCCCTCCGCCGCGAGATCGCTCGTGCATGCATGCATGTGCCCTCAAGGACCCCAAGCGTGGACGTGCAGAACATCATTGAGACCCTCGGCGAGGGCCACGGCGGCGCGTCGCCCTCACACGCGCCTACCACCGCCGTGGCTGCCACCTTTCGGCGACCACATCGCTGTTGTTGGACCGCGAGGCGCTCCACGTCCGGTCCGTGGACTCCACCGAGTTGGGCTCCCAGCGGCGTCCACGGGTGGTGAGACGCTGGTGCTCCCGACGGACTCTGCTGCTCGCATGGTCTCGATCGGACGCGATTACCAGAGATGCATGCATGGCTATCTCCCGGCCGCTCCTCGTCGACTTCGGCTTCTCCGGCCTCATCAACCGCATGCAGTCCCTGCACTCCATGTTCGCGTACCGCGCCCCCAAGTGCATCGCCGGCCGCCCGGTGCACGCCAAGGCCGACGTCTCCGCCTCGCTCCTCCCACGGAGCTCCTCGCCTTGCGCCACGCGTCGTCCCGCGTCGCCGCCTCGGCCGCCCGAGCCCGCCAGATCCGGCCGCCTCGGCCTCCCATCGTCTCCTGCGCCGGCTGCAGCGCTTCCCATGTGGCTCCGCCGTGCTCGCCGCCTCCGGCTTCCACCGCGCCTCCGTTGTGCTTCTTGTGCATTGCGCTCGACTCCACCATCGCTCTGCCGACTCCGTCGTGCGAGGTCGGCCGTTACGACCCGCTCGACTCCACCGCCGCTCGCCGTTCGTTTGATGAGTCGGTCTTTAATTATCTTTCTTTGAGTCTTCGTTCGTCCATCCAAATCCGTAGTCTCTAATCTCTAGTTCGTCCAAGCCGTGCGAGTCCACAAATTTATTGTCGATCATAGAAGTGTAGGAATTTTATTTTGCATGACAACGACCGCTCTATTCTTTGACGAGCTTGTAACGCCGTCGCGCTTCTTACCTGACTGCGCCTCCGTTGCGCTTCACGTACCTTCTGGCCGTCTCGAGCTTCGATCTGCGCCGTCATGCTTCTATCTATTCCTCTTGACTTGATTTGACATTTATTCCAAGACGCACGCACCACGACATCATCAAGACTCGGATTTGGATTTTCTTGTTTTAATGTTAACTCCTTTTTCAAATGCAATGCTATTGCATACGCCTTGCATTTGAGAGGGGGTGTTAAGGAGATAGAGATAGAGTTGTATTAGGAGATAGAGTTTGGATTCTATTCCATATATGCCTTATCTCTATATGGCATATCTCTTGTACTCTCCTATATATATGACCCTTTGAGTCTCATATCAATACACACACAATATTCATAACACTACCAACTGAACAACTAACTTGCATCAACCGAACTGTCACTCTCGGAGGAGAAATATATGTGGTGCTGTGGTCGTTTCTTGCTCAGGTCGTCATCTTGCTCAGACTCATCATCAATTGGTCCCGTAAAGACAAATTCAGGGCAAATGGTCACTGCCGATTTCCTGATATTTTTTCTGCATAAAGTTATTGTTAGCAGTTAAAGATGAGCAGTATATAAGCAAGAATTTCACATTCAAAACTCGAAGTATCACATCACCAAAGTTTAAGCAAGAGCCATTGTCAAATCTAGAGTCATTGTTTCATAGTAAAATTCGTTTAAATTACTATGATGTGAATCAAATGAGGCAGTACCCTAGTTGGAAGATCCCTCTTCTCCTCAAAACACCCACAGGTAGCGTGTCCAAAACTCTGGAGCACTCTTAAGTCCAGGAGTATACCTTCAACAAAGAAACTCAGCCACATTGTGTACGTGTACAAAAATATGCAGGCAAATACTTAGAAGCATACCACTGATAATCAACAGTGCCAAGAAACTTCTTGTGATATGAAGTTGCTAGGGGTTCACCATGAGGACCCCCTATTGTTCGAATTTCCCTAAAATAACTGTCAATTAGTTTAAGCTATATGTCAAACAGTCAATGAGTGTGCTTCAGTTTTCACTAGAAAATACTACCTTTAACATAGCATAAGAACTACAGAGCTTCAACGGATGTGTAGCGACCATGACATTTGAATATCCTGTCGCATTTCTCACTTCATCTGGTAGACCATGTGGTTAGGTCTAAATTATTTTAGTGATGAATAATTGACAATGGTTAATTTATGATGATGAATATTTGATAATATTGCTTATCGATGTTATGCGAGGTGTGTTGGCGTGTGTGTATGGACTAATGTTGGTCAAGTTTGGATGAACTTGTGCCGGAAGAATGTTCTTTGATCTTTACATGTGCAGGTTGAGCATGGAGGCGATCATAGTCAATGACGAGGTGGACCGGGACTAGGATGGGGATATCCGAGGTTCAGACGGTCAAGGAGGTCATACGAGATGATCGGGCTCATGCTTGGGGTGCATGGAGATCAGAGATGGATGATACGTGTTGGAGCTACGGAGGTGCGGTCCGGAGGCTACGATACGTGGTAGATGATGCGTGGAGAAACTACGGGAGGTGCAGTCCTGGAGGCTTCGACACGTGACGCGTTAGAAAAGTCGGGAGTGTGAAAACCCCGTGTTAGGAAGGGTTTCGGGTCCCTTGAAAATTAGTGGGCCAAAAGTCTAGTTGAGGTAAAAAGGCTCATGTCTAGTTGGATGAGTTGGATTAGGATTTTAAATTGAGTTTGAATAGGATTCATATGAGGGATGAGTTGGATTAGGATTCTAATTAGAAATTGAATAGGATTTGTAAGAGGCTGCATAAAATATGACAGAAATTGTGATCGGGATTTATGGCTTTTAGAGAGACCTATTTTGAGAGAAAAAATTCCTACGGCGATTTTTTGTTCGCATTATATCTCGCGGCATCGTTTTGATTCTCGTCCCGCGTGCTGCGAAGAAAAAGCAGAAGCTGTGTTCGATCTCACACGGCATCGCACAACGTCACCTCTCGTTGATCGACGCGAAGCCAGTTCGAGCATCGTATCTCAGTCTTCGGCGAGTCGTCATCTCGCTCGGCAAGCAGAGCACGTTCGGCCAACGCGTCACGACGTCAACGCCGCCTGCCATCGCCAAAGTTTTCCTTCGCCTGGGAGTGCTGCCGACTAGTAAGCTTCACATGCATGCATACAATTTTGAGCCAAACAGTTCCCGAGCAGTACACATGTGCATATAATGTTTTGAGCCAAACAAAAGTGTTATCTAGTCATTCATGAGTTATACACATATTCATCAATTGGAACAGTAAATTAGAATTATTATTTATTATTTTCTCTCTCTTTTGCTTACGTTAATTTTTGTATTATTGTGAGACCTTAAGGTAGTAAGATAGAGAAGATCACCCTACAGAGAAAATACATTACTTCTCTTCTAATGTCTTTTGTTTTGTGCTCTTACTATATTGGCAGGTTAAAAATTAGAAGACAATAAATTTGAGAAAAGTTTCCGTTGTACGCTGCAATCATTCACCCCCTTTGATTGCTATCAACGATCCTACATCATCACTCCATTGGTACTTTAGTAAACTATGAGGAAGGTGGATGTCTTAAAAACAACAAATGTGCTACCCTGCTAGGTCAACTGTGATCTGACATTCTGACAAGAAAGTCTTCTGACCAACAAAGCTCATATAAACCAAATTCAGAGCTATAAAGTCCAGAAAATTGTCTTCTATCATGCAAATGTTCAGCTGGCGCCACAAAAATCATACACAATTCATGCAATCATATAAGGCATTGTTCCACTTTATTGTCGACAAGAAATTGTATATGGCACTCTGCTCCAAAAAAAAAAGAAAAATGGGAAAACAGATGAAAGAAAAATGTCAGCACTATATCGCGAGGCAGTACCACATTCTTCGAATAAGATTAAAAATCTTGTTAGCAATTTAATATGGCCTAATTACACCACGCTATCATGCTTTCACAACCAATTTACAGCATTATCACTTGTTATGGACACATTTGTTAGCAAGTTTTATACACGACGTCCATAGGGATCAGTTCACTTGGGTGGTGCGGCAACAACTAGTTGCGGTACAGTAAGTGGCGACAATAGCCGAGTCTAGGCTAGCAGCATCACAAGCAGAGTTGGAGACGGCGTCAGTTCAAAGCCGTTCAGATACGACAGCAGTTTAGGAAAGAGATAAGTATAAGGAAAGGCTTGCTATTAGTATTGATATGATATTCTTGTATTAGGCAATTGCTATTAGTATTGATATGATATTCTTGTATTAGGCAATCTATATTAAGAAGAGTGCTTTTAGTATTAGTATGATATAGTTTCCTTTTGTTAGAAAGACTTCCAGTATATTAAGGGATAGCCGGCTATTTGTGAAAGGTAATAAAGAAATCAAGTTACTTCAAGTGCTGGCCAAATCAGAGCTTTGACCACAAGGGTCAAGGGCGATTCTTGTCTATCTATCCAGTTCTTCCTTCTAGTTCATATCATCTTTAGTATCAAAGGTGACATCCTGCGACCTACAACCTACCACCGATCTTCATGGACGAAACCAAGGCCACACCGATCTCAGCAAGTAGATGGCGCAACTTATTTAAATTGTGACCACACAACAGGAGAAGTTGGATGAAATCGACAAGCGCTTGGGCCCCAGCCCTAGCCATCAGCCACTGAGAGTTCTACCAGACAACGCAGGCTTCAAGGAAAGCATGGGTACGGCACCGAGCGAGGGTGAGGGCAGCCGGGGAGTGCCCCACTTTCATAAACTCACTTTTCCGATGTTCGACAACGCAAAGAAGCCCCTACCATGGCTCAATCATTACGAGTAATTCTTTCAAGGGCAACGTACGATGGAGGAGGAGAAAGTCTGGCTTGCATCCTATCACATGACAGGGTCGGCACAGTAATAGTATTGCCGCCTAGAGTGCAGCTGTAATACCACTGAATTGCAAAAGAGTAGTAGTGCAGTGTAGTTGGACCAAAAAGCCCCTAGTGCCATAGCCAGTCAAAGCGTAAAGGGAAGGACATAAATGGCAGTACACAAAGAGAGCATTGACTAGGAGGTAGCCGTAGGGCACCCTTGCCCTTTTCACCGCTCGCCACCGTCCCAAGAGGTGGCAAGCGCATGCTTGCCATGGTCGTCATGACTGCCACCTCTCCCTTGCAACCAGTGAAAGTCAAGCAAGCCAACTCCTTTCCTCTCTCGCCTCACAGGCCGCATCAAGCCAAAAGATAGCCACACCACACAGAGCAGTGAGGAAGAGGGAATCGGAGGAGATGAGCCAAACCACCAAAGAGCAAGGGGGAGAAAGGCAAGAAGTTAGACGCCCCAAGGAGCTCGGAAGGCTGGGCGTGAGGACGACGCCGACGCCATCCGGGGACGGCGACAACCATGGCCGACGAGCACACGCCAAGCCAACCCATTGAGTATGTTCACCATTCCTCCCACAATCCCATAACACAAGACAATAGCATGCAAAAGTAGATGAAGAGCACATAGAGTTAGGAGGGCAAACCGTCCCGGTAGTAGTAGAGACGGCCGGTACCGCAAGCCGTGGCCGGTGAGCCGAGGGAGGCGTGGTGGCGCAGGTCGGAGCCGGGGCGGCGGCGCTGGCCGTGCCGACCGGACGGCGGACGGCCCGGCGCGCCAGCCGCCCACGCCGCTGCAAGGAAGGCGTGCATCCGGTCTGCCGGCCGGATCCGAGGCGAGAAGAAGGGGGCGAGCAAGGGACGGCCGGTGAAGCCCGAGGGCGGCGAGCCGACTCGCTCGCTCTGCCGTCGCACCACCCGGAGAAGCGCTGGATGCGGTCGCGCACGCGGGAGAGAAGGTGGGAGAGGAGGATAGGCGGGAGGCGGCGGAGGAGCCGCGGACGTCGAGCCGCCGCTGCCCGTCCCAAGGAATCGGCGAGGAGGAGGCGACCATTCGGCCGAGAATGGGGAGAGAGAGAGTGCTCGGGAGGGATAAGGCCTCTCGGCGAAAGAAAAAGAAGGAAAGAGAAAAGAAGAGGAGAAAAAAAGGAAAGAAAAGAAAAGAGGAGAAAAGAAAAAAAGGATTTTGGTGTCTGCGACAGTCCACGAGACCCGTCGTTATTACGCCGTAATCGGGATATGCGTGTAGTATCGTCGCCGCCTAGTTTATCTATGATTTTGTTATGATGCGTTAAATCGAACTATTTGCTTGTCCGTGGAGGTCCCGAGGCGGCGCCGTCCGCACGTCGTTCGCCTCGCTTGGTTAACAGGCAAGTACATGGTAGAGCGGTAGACCATAGAATTCATGAATATGCGATGTTTACATGATGTGATAATGTTTATACGGAAATGCAATGATTACATGATATTTATGTGGAAATGTGATGTTTACATGACATAAAGTGGCATGGTAAGTGATGGTAATGATGATGGAGTAAGGTGGGCAATGATGCTTACCTGCTAATGATGTTAACGATGAGCATGATTATGACAATGAGCATATGCATTTGCATTATGTGCACTCAAGAGTGAGGGCGGTGAGAAAGTCCCTAGCTACGAGTAAAGCTAGCGGACTAATCTGGAGTGCTCTTGAGTAAGACCTACTTCAGTAGGCCTCCACGGGAGTGGAGAGACCCCCTTGCCGAAATGGGCGGGCCCAAGATTATGGGTGAACATCGACGGGTGTTCACTCGGCAATACCGGTATTTGCAATGTGATGAGCAAATGTGCATGTAGAGCAGGGATGAATTGCATTGCATTGCATTGATGATTTGGCAATGTGGAACCTTGAGAATGGTGGTACAAGCATGGTTATGTATGCAGAGTATATTGATTGGATTAAAGTTGTCTTCATGTTGTGTTAGTATGTTTATCGTCCTACTATGTACTTGCTGAGTCTTTCGACTCACCCTTGCTTTGTTGTTATTTTTAGGTGACCGTTGAGGACGACATGCATGAGCGGGTGTAACACATGAATATCTTCACGTTCTTGCAGCACGTCACTTAACCAACTTTTGTTAGTATATTTAACTTCACTAGCAAGTTAGAATAGTTGCTAAAAAAGGTATGGTGTAAGTGGTCGTTGCTTTATGAAGTTGTAGAGTTTGCTAAATTTGTTTAGCAGCTGTTTTAAAAATATTATTATTATAGTGCGATGATGGTAGCACTCTAGGCCCAGAGTATGGGCAGGGTGTTACAGCAGCCAAGGTGTCCAGGCATGGCCTCTCTTCGTTGAGCATGTCAATCTTCACTTCGGGCCTCCTATATAGGATTGACGTAACTAAATTTTAAAAAAAATAAAATGGGGAAAACATGTTAGCCTATTACGGACAATGCAAACAAATATGGGAAAAAGGAACAAACAAAACAACTCAAAAAAAGCCAAAAAGTCAGAAAAAATATTAAATTTAGAAATAGTGAAAAATATGTTAGAAACTAGAAGCTCGAGCCAAAATGAACGGAACCTTAAAACCCTGACCTGGTTGACGAAGAGGATGTTGCCGCCATCACCAATATTATACACATCTGATAGGCCTAAAAGGTGCCTTAGGGGAGGATAAATCGGGCGCACGATTGCTAGCAATTCTATTTTTTAAAACCACCAACATAGGTGTTGTAGTACCCCAGATTTTACTATCTGGAATCCTCTGTGATTTAGTGCACTAATCCCTGGATCGGTAGTTAGTGCTCACGATTCGTAAAATGGATTTCAAATACATACCATGCGGAAGCATAAATAAAATAGTAAACTTACTCATGGGCCGATTAGGCCGAAATCAGCAAATTGCAGCAGCGAAAAACGAAGCACACTGGGTGAACCCTCAGGACTTGCCCACAGGCAGCCAACTGGAGGTTCGCGACCTAGCCCTTGACGTCTTCACCTTCTTTGCCTTCAAGACCCAAGTATTGCTGATGCGTAGTGATCTGATTCCTGATTCTGGATTTTGTTATGAGAGCGAGTGTGAGCACACTAACCACCGTGCTCCGCAAGCCAATACACAGAATGCAAATATATAGTATGCATGGCTTATCAAAGGAAAGGCTCGGTGGTTTTATTTGCCGAAATCGCTTTTGGTAGCATTGTTATTATTAAATCATAGTGTTATTACTGCTACCTAAAACTTCCCACGGCGATTGCCAAATTGACTCACTCCCCCAAAAGCCATAATTGACTTATTTCCCCAAAGACACAATTTTCTTACTAAATATCGTCTAAGACTCCAAACAATGAGTGGCATCATTTAGCTAATCCACCGATCAAACCCTTTATATATATACATTCATTTTGAATCCACCAATGTCTTCACGTATTCCGAATTCATACTAGTCCAATCTTGTAATCAATATTCTCCAACTCCCTACTTCTGAATTCCAATGATTCCCTAATAGGATTACTTTTAATCCACCGACGTCATTCATATCGAACTTTCTAACAAATCAATCCTTTACGCTAATGATCCAAAACCATCAATTGCTCTTTTCATAATCACCCTTATTTTCATTATTTATCTCTAACTAATTCATCAATACCTCTGCACCAAGAATATCATTAATCTAGTTTATGCTTCAATTATTATATCTCTAAATTTCCTCAAATTCAAATCATCTATCTAGATCAATTCCTGTTAATCCCATTAAATCCAACAATTGCCTTTACACTCTTTTAATTCTCCAAAATCATTGATCCAGATTATACTCCGTAATTATTATTCCTCCGATGTACCCAAAATTCAATTCATCCTTCCAAGATTTTAATCAAATCCTATCAATCACATTATTACTAACATCTCTCAAGAATTTATATTAGTGTCGTAATCCAACAATTTCTTTTGCACACTCTAATCTTCCAAAATCATTTAAATCATCCTTCTAACCCATCCATTCATATAGACTCCACCGATTTATTTCTCCTAAACCCTCTCTAATATTCTCTTTTATAATCGGCATGAATCCACCAATCATCGTTATGTATTTACCACAACAGTCATCCACTCTTCCTACGACTCTATTTATCTTCCTATCACTTTACTTTGTAAAAGCGTAAGCTTTATCATCGTTTAGCTTTTGAAATATAATACATAGAAAACCTCCCGAGACTTAGCGGTTTGAACAAAACGTAATATATATGAGAATGCAATAACAAAGCGATTGATTCCATCCACCGTTACATGGCATCCGCACCATATGCTTAATCCTTGAAATTATAGCCGCTTAACTTATCATCGGGCGACACCGGGACAACACAAACCGGGCCTTGCACCCCTTCACTTTCATTCCCACCAAGAAATCATTTTGAAACAGAACTATATCTAGTTAAGTTTCCCATGTCCGCCATGACCGTGGGCACGGCTATTCGAATAGTTTTGACTCTGCGAGTTTGTACACTTTCACCACAAGCGATAATCCACTGTTGCCCCACCCGATTCCATGGTCGGTGGTCAAATAGATTATCACATGACTGCTCGGATATCTAGTTCCACTAGTCATCTCACCCTATGGAAACCGCCCACTGCGGTGGGTCCCATACGTTGCACGGATGTTCACCACGGCTACCGGCATTATTCGGCTCCACTCCCTCAATGCTAGTACGACCGGTGAACATCACCCTCCACTCAGTGTCCCTTTAGGCCTCCTTTGCCCTTGCATAACCACTTCTATCCACTACCGGTGAGATGAGTCGGGAGTTTCGACATCGCTACTTAGCCAAGTTGTAATTCTGAGACATGTGGTTGCACTTTGTTTACGTGGGAGATCATGACAAGATTCAGGTCCTTAGTATTACAGGCGGTTCTACCACACTCCATATTTGTGCTCCCACCGCACCACATACCAGCCCCCAAATCATCCGCCCAGATATTCAAGCAAGTTGAGGTCTTTGGGAGCATAAAATAATCATATCAAACACAAATACCAGTCATTATCACCATGACTGCCCAAACCAGTTTCTCATGATTGAAAATGTTGATGAGGCTTGGGGCATTTCAATACCAGAGTGTCTATGCATACTAAGCATGGCATATAATTACGGACTTATTTTCGAAAGGATACTATTATAATTTTTGCTAGGCGACAAGGTTCGCATAATCAATATTCAAAAGGGGTATAATATTAATCAAGGCAACAATAGGCATATACTAGAATCTTGAATTAAACATGTAGTTGCACATAAAATAATAGCATGCAATTTGATAATTTAAACAAAAATAATTTGCGAAAATGTAGGTTCAACATGATCAAAGTATTGACTCGTCTGGCGCGGTTTACAGCTGTCTTGAGCTCACACAATGCTTTCTCTTGAGCTTTTGGTCTCTATCTTCGCTTGAGCTTGACCTCGCTTGATCCACTGAATCTTCACGACTTCCAATTTCTAATTACGCGCTAGGCGATCAATCCAAATAAAAGCAAATAACTCAAAGATCCAAATAAACCGAACAAACTCAATTTGGTTTTATTACGGGTTAATGTGTGATTCGAGTGATTTGAGGCATAGCGGGGTAGAATATGAGGACTTGATCTTTTATTAGTAATCTCTTTTATTATTTTACATTTATTTAGGAAGTTCCATGAGTTAGGTTAGACTTACGATTTGGTGTATTTTGTCGGTGCTAATGTTCGTGGCATGCGATATATACAATTTTAGCTTACCGATTAATGTTAGAATCCGTGTGACATTTTGTGGTGCGACATTTTATGTACCCTTAGTTGTTACTAAGCATAACTCATTTTGAATTAGGACCCATTAGTTCGGTCCTAACTTATATATTGAATCTTGCTCAATATTATTACCTACTAAAGCTATGTTAAATTTTTATTAATAGTACCATTGGCATTTGATCTATACTTTAGTTATTATTAGGCTTATTTTATTTCAATTCACTCATCCGGGCAAGACTTATTTTGCAGAGTTACACTTTAATATTTTGTTATTTAGCAAACGTCTACCACTAATATTTATTTCATGGTGGCCTGATAAATATTAGGGCGCATTTGTTTATATTTTCAACAGGGTCTAAGATGTATACAAAAATTGCACTAATATGATTACTAAATGGGTGCATATATGCCACCCACATTCTTCTAATTATATATTCATATAGGTATCTGCTTAGAAAAGTCTCTATTATACCTCAAATACTTTTAGTATTTTGTTTAGTTCATGCTTCTTTACTATTGCTTTGAATTAATAATTAGCCTCTTAGATGATTGCTCAGATCGTATTAATTATGTATACATGAACTAGTCCAAATATGAATATTTAATGATCTCCTTTATATCTTAATAAATCTTAACATCTATTACAAGTTATTTTCTGATTTTTTTCCATTAATATTAATCTTGAATGTATTTTTAATCGGGATCTTCATTGAATTTTGGATATTTAACCAAGACCATCTTTTATTAACACCTTTAATTAAAACCTAGATTTTAATTTAATATACCAACTACCTTAGTTTCTTACATATGACATTTAATCTAATATTAAACCTTAGGTAATCTTTCTTTATGCTCCTATCAAAGTTATTAGCTCCCATGAATTAATTTATAACTTTTCCCTAATTGCAATGGGTTAAAGGAAAATCTAAATGGAGTAAAGAAAAAAAAAATGGGAAGCGGAATCGAATCAAGACCGCCTGAGGGGCATTCGGCTTGCTGCCGACCAACCTGGTAATTGTCCGCTCGTGAGTGAGGGAGGAATACACTAGATGAAGTGAGCGACGCAGCGGGGCAAACAGAGGAAAAAGGCCGTGGCCGGCGGCGGAAGGGAACAGGCGGCGCGGCGTGGGGAGAGAGCAAACGGGGCAGACGAGAGCGGAGGGGTTCGGAGAGTCTCACCACGCGATCCGTTGAGTCGGGAAGAGGCCACGGCCCGGCGGCGTGAGGGGCGGCGCGAGAGGGTTCATGTCGCCGCGAGTTGGGGAAGTGTGGGGCCTGGCGGCGGTCTAGGAAGCTTCGTGGCGGTGCGAAGATCCTTCCCCGGCAAACAATCGGCAAACGGTGGACTCAGGGGGCGGCGGCAGTGGGATTGGCGGCGGCGGCCGACTTCGGGGAAAAAGGAGATGGAGAGAAACGGAGAAGAGGAAGGAAGCGCAGGGGACCATGGGGGGCTAGGAGGCCTCTTATGGCCGCAGAGGAGCGGGGGAGGCGTGGAGGACCGGGCGGCGGGGAAGGAGCTACCGGGCAAGGACCGGAGGCGTTGGGCTCGACGCGTGAAGGCGACGTTCGAGCGGCGCACAGGGCTCGGCGCAGAGCAGAAGACGGCGCAGAGCGCGAGCGAGAGGAGGAGGGAGAAAGAAGGGCGGCGCGCACGAGCTCGATTGCGAAAGGAGAGGAGAAGGAGAGAGGAGGAGGCAAGACGGGTGGGGAAAAAGGAAAGAAGAGAAAGGAGGAGAGGGAAGGGGGAGAAAGAGAGGAGGCGGGCGCGCTCGGGCAGAGGAAAGGCAGGGGCACCGGGCCCACCGGGCAGAGGGGAAAGGAGGGAAGAGAGAGAAGGGGAAGAAGGGCCCACCTGCCATAGAGAGGAGAGAGAAAAAGAAAGAGAAGGACATAGAATTTGGATTTTTAAATTTTGATTTTACACTTCTATATTTAAGATTATGAATCCTAATTTTGGAAATTTTAATTTAAGTCTTTGTTCTATTTCCGAAATATAATATATATATTTTTGTTTTACTTGTTGTTCTTATTTCCATACCTTTATTTCCTTTATGGTTCATCTTTTCGGATTCGAATTTAAAGTTATAGGTTTATTTTACTTTCATATTTTCTTTATGGTCTTTTAAACCTCAACCAAAATTCAAGGAAAACACAATTAAAATCCAATACCAAAATATATTGTAAAATAATTTAAAACCTTTGTTTTTTTTTAAAATTTAAAATTTTCAGGATGTTACAAATCTACCCCCCTTAAATGAATCTCGACCCCGAGATTCCGTGAGAATAGAAAAGAAATGGGTGGGGTTATATTAGCTAGCAATGGGGTTTTCAGGTGTTGCTCGACGCATAGTTTTTTTTAGCTTCGCGGGGAGGTGAATATCTGCACCATTTGGGATTAGCACTTGGAGAAGTCAAAAGGGGAGAGAGAAACCTTGTCCTCTTGGGTAGGTCGTAGACTTTCAAATACTTGTTCTTCGACATTGTGGTCTTCACTTCGTCGTCGAATGAAGTAGTCGCATTGTTTGGTGGACATACGGTTGTAGAGTTTTACACTGATAGGTGGGTAGCAATGGTCTGTGTCGTAGGGGGTAGAGGGCCCTAGGAATGCAGAGGTGACGATGGACATATCTACATGGCGGTCTTTTACTTCTGCTGGGAATCTCGCTCTTACTTTTCGGTTTTGACAAGTTGGTGATTTTAGCCATAGGTACACCTTGTACCCCGCATCTTCAGAAGATTTTTGGCCTTGCGGATCTCCGTGTACTGGTCTGATTAGGTCTAATACAATCTGTTACACCTCCTAGGTAATCATACATCTCATCAATCCTTCCAAAAGTAGTTATACATCATGGTAGCTTTATGACATCTGGTTTACTCGGGCTACCCCCCTTAAAATAAAAGATTACTAGCATTAGCTATCTTTTACGGCTTGAGCTTGACAAGTCCTATAGCGACTTGGAGACTCGTCCGTTGTATCTCATTGTCTTGGTCGCAACAGAGCTCATGGAGCGATCCTTGGGGCGATGGTCTTGCCCTTTGCGAGAAAACATGTGATCTTGCTTGTTGGGCATGCTCTGGCGGGTGGTCTCCTTCAGCTTGGGGCGACTAGGCGTACATTGACTTTCTCATGTCCCTTCTCCCACAACGCCTACATGCTACTAGATTGATGAGGCAATCGTCGGGGTAATGATGTTTCTTGCAGTATAAGCAGTAGGAGACTGGGCAATTGTAGCAAATATGTCCGGTTTGCCCGCAAGTGAAACAGGCTCCTTGTCCAATTTGTCGTAGTGGAGGGCAGTGTTGTGCGATATGTCCTTCTTTGCCACACTCACGCATATATTATTCATTGTAGCTTCGGTCTAGTGACAAAACTTTTGCAACTTGTTCTTCTTCGTCGAGTTGAGGTCGATGGTGATGGCATCTATTATTCGTTTGTCTTTCCTCTTCATGGGCGGACCTTCGCATAATGTTCTGGTCGCCACATCTCAAACACTTGCCTTTCTTCTTCGAGCACCTCTGCTTCTCGCAGACTCTTGTTATTTTCATGATGATGGCCTTTCTTTGACTTTTCTCGTAGAATGAATTCTTGTGATGGCTGGTACACATAGTTGGGGCTATTGCGAGCATCAACTATTATTCTTCCCTCCTTACTCCTGACTGTGGCAGTGGTCCTGCTTCTATCCATTGGGCCTGATAGGATTTTCCAGAAAGGTGAGAGGGAATGAAGATGAGACGAGTGTCACATCGTAGAGATAAGATACTCTAAACCCATTAAAATTCTAAGAGAGTATGCCCAAACCGAGGTGATACCGAACCACACAAATTTTGAAAGCAAGCTTTTCTGGATCGCGAATAGGGCGCCGAGGGCAAGGAGGCGATGAATGGGCCAAAGTGAAATCTTGCGACAATACAACGTCTATTCGGGGAGCACACATAAGGGGGCACAGGGTTCATCGGCATAGTTTGTTTGAAACGGAACCACTTTATCTTCATGACGATCTTCAACGTTCCTAACCTTAAATTTTTGGAGTAAGGGTACGAGATGAGGATCAAAATTTTTCTTCCCAAATCAATAGAAAGAAGAGGAAAGTATTTGGAGGTGGTTGGCTTGATATCATTTCTTATTCCAGAATATCATTATTAATATTATCATTTTAATGAAACTTTGTGGCGAAAATGAAGATTTTCTTTTAACTAGGGGTGATAAAACCAAGCGGAAATAGATTTTACCAACATAACTCTTTCAAGGTAACACCCAAGGTTAACCCTTATGATCTATTTTTGAAAAACAAAGCCATTGTTGGGGAAAGCTTTCAAGAAATAACTTTGTTTTGAACTAATTGAGAAACCAAGGTAAAGTTTTGAATAAATTCTTGGTAAGCAGTTTAACTTATGAAAATTTCCTCGGAAGATCTAGGTTTGTCAAAATGAGTTTGAAAATGAATTTCGTAAATCATTTGATAATCAGTCCTCCAAGGATAAACAAATTTTTTTGAAATAAAGCTTTAAATTCAAGCATCATGACTATTGGCCCAAAATAGGTTTTCAAGGGAGTTCACAAGAGAGCACCGGGATTTTCATCCTTTTGAGTTCGTGGTAAGAGAGCACGAGAAGTAGAAATGGCTAAGGCAAAGATATAGATGAGAGGGAATCATCTAAGAGAGACAAGAACGAGCAGTATAACTTGTATTTTCGGAGATAATGTTTTTAAAGAAATATGTCTAGTCATGGAACTAACGGCCAGGCTAACTAGGTCACGACCTGCAGTCGATATGCTCTGATACCATCCCTGTAGTACCCCAGATTTTACTATCTGGAATCCTCTGTGATTTAGTGCACTAATCCACGGATCGATGTTAGTGCTCACGATTCGTAAAATGGATTTCAAATACATACCATGCGGAAGCATAAATAAAATAGTAAACTTACTCATGGGCCGATTAGGCGAAATCAACAAATTGCGGAATGAAAAACGAAGCACACGGGTGAACCCTCGGGACTTGCCCACAGCGATAACTGGAGGTTCGCGACCTAGCCCTTGACGCCTTCACCTTCTTTGCCTTCAAGACCCAAGTATTGCTGATGCGTAGTGATCTGATTCCCGATTCTGGATTTTGTTATGAGAGCGAGTATGAGCACACTAACCACCGTGCTCATAAGCCAATACAGAATGCAAATATATAGTATGCATGGCTTATCAAAGGAAAGGCTCGGGTGGTTTTATTTGCCAGAAATCGCTTTTGGTAGCATTGTTATTATTAAATCATAGTGTTATTACTGCTACCTAAAACTTCCCACGGCGATTGCCAAATTGACTCACTCCCCCAAAAGCCATAATTGACTTATTTCCCTAAAGACACAATTTTCTTACTAAATATCGTCTAAGACTCCAAACAATGAGTGGCATCATTTAGCTAATCCACCGATCAAACCCTTTATATATATACATTCATTTTGAATCCACCAATGTCTTCACGTATTCCGAATTCATACTAGTCCAATCTTGTAATCAATATTCTCCAACTCCTACTACGAATTCCAATGATTCCCTAATAGGATTACTTTTTAATCCACCGACGTCATTCATATCAGAACTTTCTAACAAATCAATCATTTCTGCTAATGATCCAAAACCATCAATTGCTCTTTTCATAATCACCCTTATTTTCATTATTTATCTCTAACTAATTCATCAATACCTCTGCACCAAGAATATCATTAATCTAGTTTATGCTTCAATTATCATATCTCTAAATTTCCTCAAATTCAAATCATCTATCTAGATCAATTCCTGTTAATCCCATTAAATCCAACAATTGCCTTTACACTCTTTTAATTCTCCAAAATCATTGATCCAGATTATACTCCGGTAATTATTATTCCTCCGATGTACCCAAAATTCAATTCATCCTTCCAGCATTTTAATCAAATCCTATCAATCACATTATTACTAACATCTCTCAAGAATTTATATTAGTGTCGTAATCCAACAATTTCTTTTGCACACTCTAATCTTCCAAAAATCATTTAAATCATCCTTCTAACCCATCCATTCATATAGACTCCACCGATTTATTTCTCCTAAACCCCTCTCTAATATTCTCTTTTTATAATCGGCATGAATCCACCAATCATCGTTATGTATTTACCACAACAGTCATCCACTCTTCCTACGACTCTATTTATCTTCCTATCACTTTACTTTGTAAAAGCAGAAGCTTTATCATCGTTTAGCTTTTGAAATATAATACATAGAAAACCTCCTGAGACTTAGCAGTTTGAACAAAACGTAATATATATGAGAATGCAATAACGATGGCGATTGATTCCATCCACCGTTACATGGCATCGCACCATATGCTTAATCCTTCAAATTATAGCCGCTAACTTATCATCGGGCGACACCGGGACAACACAAACCAGGGCCTTGCGCCCTTCACTTTCATTCCCACCAGAAATCATTTTGAAACAGAACTATATCTAGTTAAGTTTCCCATGTCCGCCCATGACCGTGGGCACGGCTATTCGAATAGTTTTGACTCTGCGAGTTTGTACACTTTCACCACAAGCGATAATCCACTGTTGCCCCACCGATTCCATGGTCGGTGGTCAAATAGATTATCACATGACTGCTCGTGATATCTAGTTCCACTAGTCATCTCACCCTATGGGAAGCGCCCACTTGCGGTGGGTCCCATCGTTGCACGGGATGTTCACCACGGCTACCGGCATTATTCGGCTCCACTCCCTCAATGCTAGTACGACTGGTGAACGTCACCCTCCACTCGGTGTCCCTTTAGGCCTCCTTTGCCCTTGCATAACCACTTCTATCCACTACCGGTGAGATGAGTCGGGGAGTTTCGACATCGCTACTTAGCCAAGTTGTAATTTACAGACATGTGGTTGCACTGTTTTACGTGGGAGATCATGACAAGATTCAGTCCTTAGTATTACAGGCGGTTCTACCACACTCCATATTTGTGCTCCCACCGCACCACATACCACCCCAAATCATCCGCCCGGATATTCAAGCAAGTTGAGGTCTTTGGGAGCATAAAATAATCATATCAAACACAAATACTATCATTATCACCATGACCGCCCAAACCGATTTCTCATGATTGAAAATGTTGATGAGGCTTGGGGCATTTCAATACCCGAGTGTCTATGCAGTACTAAGCATGGCATATAATTACGGACTTATTTTCGAAAGGATACTATTATAATTTTTGCTAGGGCGACAAGGTTCGCATAATCAATATTCAAAAGGGGGTATAATATTAATCAAGGCAACAATAGGCATATACTAGAATCTTGAATTAAACATGTAGTTGCACATAAAATAATAGCATGCAATTTGATAATTTAAACAAAAATAATTTGCAGAACATGTAGGTTCAACATGATCAAAGTATTGACTAAATCTGCGCGGTTTACTGCCTTGAGCTCACACAATGCTTTCTCTTGAGCTTTTGGTCTCTATCTTCGCTTCGAGCTTGACCTCGCTTGATCCACTGAATCTTCACGACTTCCAATTTCTAATTACGCTAGGCGATCAATCCAAATAAAGCAAATAACTCAAAAGATCCAAATAAATCCGAACAAACTCAATTTGGTTTTATTCTGGGTTAATGTGTGATTTGAGTGATTTGAGGCATAGCCGGGGGTAGAATATGAGGACTTGATCTTTTTATTAGTAATCTCTTTTATTATTTTACATTTATTTAGGAAGTTCCATGAGTTAGGTTAGACTTACGATTTGGTGTATTTTGTCGGGTGCTAATGTTCAGGGCATGCGATATATACAATTTTTAGCTTACCGATTAATGTTAGAATCCAGGCTGACAGCATTTTGTGGTGCGACATTTTATGTACCCTTAGTTGTTACTAAGCATAACTCATTTTGAATTAGGACCCATTAGTTCGGGTCCTAACTTATTATATTGAATCTTGCTCAATATTATTACCTACTAAAGCTATGTTAAATTTTTATTAATAGTACCATTGGCATTTGATCTATACTTTAGTTATTATTAGGCTTATTTTATTTCAATTCACTCATCCGGGCAAGACTTATTTTGCAGAGTTACACTTTAATATTTTGTTATTTAGCAACGCTCACCACTAATATTTATTTCATGGTGGCTCGATAAATATTAGGCGCATTTGTTTATATTTTCAACAGGGTCTAAGATGTATACAAAAATTGCACTAATATGATTACTAAATGGGCTGCATATATGCCACCCACATTCTTCTAATTATACATTCATATAGGTATCTGCTTAGAAAAGTCTCTATTATACCTCAAATACGTTTAGTATTTTGTTTAGTTCATGCTTCTTTACTATTGCTTTGAATTAATAATTAGCCTCTTAGATGATTGCTCAGATCGTATTAATTATGTATACATGAACTAGTCCAAATATGAATATTTAATGATCTCCTTTATATCTTAATAAATCTTAACATCTATTACAAGTTATTTTCTGATTTTTTTTTCCATTAATATTAATCTTGAATGTATTTTTAACTGGGATCTTCATTGAATTTTTGGATATTTAACCAAGACCATCTTTTATTAACACCTTTAATTAAAACCTAGATTTTAATTTAATATACCAACTACCTTAGTTTCTTACATATGACATTTAATCTAATATTAAACCTTAGGTAATCTTTCTTTATGCTCCTATCAAAGTTATTAGCTCCATGAATTAATTTATAACTTTTCCCTAATTGCAATGGGTTAAAGGAAAATCTAAATGGAGTAAAGAAAAAAAAACAAATGGGAAGCGGGAATCGAATCAAGACCGCCTGAGGGCATTCGCTTGCTGCTGACCAACCGTAATTGTCCGCTCGTGAGTGAGGGAAGGGAATACACTAGATGAAGTGAGCGACGACAGGGGCAAAACAGAGGAAAAAGGCGGCCGAGCGGCGGCGGGCGAGGCGGCGCGGCGTGGGGAGAGAGCAAACTGGGCGGACGAGAGCGGGAGGGGTTCGGAGAGTCTCACCACGCGATCCGTTGAGCGGGAAGAGGCCACAGCGGCCGGCGTGAGAGGGCGCGCAGAGGGTTCATGTCGCCGGCGAGTTGGGGAAGTGTGGGGCACCGGCGACGGTCTAGGAAGCTTCGTGGCGGTGCGAAGATCCTTCCCGGCAAACAATCGGCAAGCGGTGGACTCGGGGCGGCGGTGGGATTGGCGGCGGCGACCGACTTGGGAAAAAGGAGATGGAGAAACGGAGAAGAGGAAGGAAGCGAGGGACCATGGGGGCTAGGAGGCCTCTTATGGCAGCAGAGGAGCGGGAGGCGTGGAGGACCGGGGCGGCGGGGAAGGAGCTACGGGCAAGGACCGAGGCGTTGGGCTCGGCGCGAAGGCGGCGTTCGGCGGCGCAGGGCTCGGCGCAGAGCGAGCGAGGAGGAGGGAGAAAGAAGGCGGCCGCGAGGCTCGACCGCGGAAGGAGAGGAGAAGGAGAGAGGGAGGCAACAGCGCAGGTGGGAAAAAGGAAAGAAGAGAAAGGAGGAGAGGAAGGGGAGAAAGAGAGGCGGCGGCTCGGGCGGAGAAAGGCAGGGGCACTGGCCCCCGGCAGAGGGAAAGGAGGGAAGAGAGAGAAGGGGAAGAAGGGCCCACCTGCCATAGAGAGGAGAGAGAAAAAGAAAGAGAAGGACATAGAATTTGGATTTTTAAATTTTGATTTTACACTTCTATATTTAAGATTATGAATCCTAATTTTGGAAATTTTAATTTAAGTCTTTGTTCTATTTCCAAAATATAATATATATATTTGTTTTACTTGTTGTTCTTATTTCCATACCTTTATTTCCTTTATGGTTCATCTTTTCGGATTCGAATTTAAAGTTATAGGTTTATTTTACTTTCATATTTTCTTTATGGTCTTTTAAACCTCAACCAAAATTCAAGGAAAACACAATTAAAATCCAATACCAAAATATATTGTAAAATAATTTAAAACCTTTGTATTTTTTTTTAAATTTAAAATTTTCAGGATGTTACAGGTGTGCCTTCTCAACACCGAAAACAAAGCTTTAAAAAATAGCTGTCGAATAATGCCATCAACGGTGCAAATTGACTTGTCTATCTACGTAGAAAAATATACAGGTTTTTATATTTCACTATAGTTTTAAGGTATGTTTGGTTGGCTACTACACACCTAACTATAGCCAAGTGTGACAAACAACACGTCTTTTGGCCAAGAAAATCCTTCACCACAACTTCGGCACATGTTGAAAAGAAATGTGGTGAAGGTGAAGGTGAAGGGCCTGTTTTTTAGGCTGCTGAACATGGTTTTTGATTGCGGTAGTAAATCAAACATGCCCATACTCTTCACAGCAGGCTGATTAATAGCATCAAGATGTGCAAATTGAAAACAACACCCGGTTTCGAATGAAACGTTGGAGATTAGAATGAACTAGTGCAATGTGCAAACCAAAGTACAACAACTTACGGATATCGATCACAGTGAGATGTATACAGTGCTCTGCTCAGTCCATTAACAAAGTAACAAACTGTGTGCATATTAAACCCATACAGGATGTCAAGCATGAAGGAAGCACAATCAAGTTTCCATTGCACAATTAAAGGAACTAACAAGAAGATATGAACAAAGTTGGAATTAAACTAATGAACAACAAGCTCCTCTTTTGAAGCATTTTATGAGACCATGGAAGCTTAAACAGCAGTGGCTGAGGCAACAATTTTGACTAGGCTTTCCCATGGGCTGGACGAAAGCCGTTATCTGAGATGGGATCGGCGGAGGCAGGAGCTTTTTCTAGAGTATCTTCATATGCCGCATCATGAACACCGAGAGCAGCACGGCCAGACGGATCAAGGTTTTTGGACCAGGCTGCATCCCATTCAACAGCTTTAGCAGTGCTGCACGCCACACTAGGACCTCCTGGTACTGTTGATCTTGCTGCATTCTGCATATTTGAAAGGTTAAGGAGGTGGGGCGGAGGCATTATTATTTAACGATGCAAATGACAACTCAGAATAGCATGATAAGAGCACATGCTGACAGTAGTTTCCAGACCTTGGGAAAGAATTTCTCAAATATCGTCCTATAATAGTAGGCTTCTTTTGTTGCAGGTGTGTTTTCAGGGTAAACAAAGCTAGCATTCATCATCATGGAATCTGATACCTGAAAATGAAAAGAAAAACTGTGAAATTCAATGGGGGGTAAAAGTGAAAAGTCAAACAACTCCAAGTCAATAAAACACTGTTAACTTCTGAATAGTTTGACAAAGGAAAGATGGTATACATGTTCATTTGCATGGTCCTTCAATCCATCAATCCAACTGTAACCAACACCATCACTGAATTGTTCCTTTTGCCTGTAAAGTATATGCTGTTCACAGAAAATAAATCCTCCGTAAGTCTGAGCATAGAAGGAAGTCTGTGCAACAGGGAAATGAGGGCAAACGTAACACAAGAAAAGTACTTCACCAACCTTAGGTAAATAGGGTTTCTCCTCATCATCAAATGCCTTCCGCAGAACCCATTTCTCAATCCGGCCAAGATCACGTCTTATCTAAAATTTACAAGATAATAAATATAAAGTGTAACATTGCTGGTTAGAATAGAAGAAATATATCTACAGTGAAAGTAGAAGTTCAATATTATTATTACACATTGTAACATACCATCTTCCATTCAGGATCGATGTCCATTGCTACGTTGATGAAGTTTTTGTCAAGGAATGGAACACGAGCCTCGACACCCCAGGCAGAAGTTGCTTTGTTCGCTCTCAGGCAATCATATAAATGAAGTGCTTTTATCTAAAGGTCAGGCAAAACAAATCTCGTAAGTACATTAGCCCAACTGTAGTGTGCATATATTATATACCAACTGAAAAACTAATCAGATAAACTAAATGGAGCAATGCTACACTGCTAGACATGCTTCAGGAATACGATTTGTTGGCTTACAAGTTACAACATTGGACAGTAAAAAATTAACCATGAGAAAACTCATCCTTAATTACCTTCCGACATGTTTCCTCATGGAATTCCTTCTTGTTTGGCGCCTTATGAAAATAAAGGTAACCACCAAATATTTCATCAGAACCTTCACCCGAAAGAACCATCTTCACCCCCAAAGATTTGATTTTACGTGACATCAAAAACATTGGGGTACTTGCTCTAATTGTCGTTACATCATATGTCTCAATATGGTAAATAACTTCTTCCAACGCATCAATGCCTTCCTGGTATTTTGTTGACAACAATGAATAAAAAACTTCAAAAAGTCTTTCTGCCGTGCAAAGAAAAGCAGAAGAACCTGCACTGTGAAGTGGAGTTCATGATGGACAGTGCCGAGGTAATCAGCAACTTCCCTAGCAGCCTTAAGATCAGGAGAACCCTACAAAAAAGGAACACAGAAGAGTTTCATCATATTGTGCCCTGCCCTCTGCTTATTTCACTTCATAGAAAATATCCCATGTTCTTGTCTAAATACTCATAACAACAAGAAAACAAGTAAAATTTTGAAAGATGCCCTAACACGATTCTCAGCAATGAGGGTACACCGGTACACAATATTAAGAGTTAAGACACTTACCTTCAAGCCAATACAAAATGTATGCAGTTTGTTTCCCCATTGTCTGGCAACTTCTGTTTCTGCCAAGTATCGTGAAACAACAGATGCAACCAAAGAAGAGTCAAGTCCACCAGACAAGAGCACACCAAATGGCACATCAGTCATTAGCCTCTTAATAATAGCCTGTGGAATTTGCAACTTATGTAAGATAATATAGTGGATGGTACATGTAGACGAAACAAAACTTATAAAGTGTGAATCAGATACTGTTATGCCCTAGGATCCCGGCGATTCACGCAGCAGGTGAGCGAACAATACCACGGGTACTGTAGCACGTGTGAACAATACCAGTGGTACTGTAGCAGTGCTACCTGTTTAGGGATATAATCTTATGCATGCCTTTATATTTAGAATAGTTATATGCATATCTTTATATTAAGAATAGTTGGATACATATCTTTATATTAGGAATAGATAGATGCATATCTTTATATTTAGATAGTATAGGTATGATCTTATCTTTAGTTAATTGGTTGCATTAGATCATGTTAATTTTCATATTATTAGAGACTAACCTCATTATATAAAGAGATGAGCCGCGCCATTTATAATCAAGCAATGAATAACAAAGTTCCTAGTCTCTCCCCCTCGCAATTAAGTCTCGAGCCTTGGCGGTGGCATAGCTGACCGTTCAGGGGCGAGTGCCCTACCTTCATCCCTTGGACATGTACCCAACCAACACCGGTCACAACATTTGGTATCAGAGCTAACTATTGCTCCACCATCAATAGCAAGCAGTAGGGGTTTCGATCCCATAAAGGCTCAAGCTTCACGATTCTCCTACCTAGGGCTTTCGATCTTCGACGGAAAGGAAGATCCACAGCCTTAGTTAAATCGCTTTGAGTAATTCTTCAAGGAGCAGCGGACGATGGAAGAAGAGTGGTTCGCATCGCATCACCTAACGGGGAATGCCGCCCTATGGTATCAACAACAAGAGTGTGCGCTCAGAGTGCAAACTTGGCCAAGTTTTGTTAACACGTCAACCTCCATTTCGCCACCACCATCACGCCGTCTTCACCCACATATCAAGCCTCCACCGACCCAACTACCATAGCTTCCGATGCCAAGTTATCTTGCGCCGAGATCTGCGCCAACTTGTTGGCCTTGATGAAAGAGTTCATGGCCAAGATAGGAGAACGCATCGCATGTTGCTGCGATTTTTGAGTTGCCATTGCTGCCGGTTGCAACCATGTCCAAGATGGAGGATAGCAAGAAGCAATGCCTGTCACTGCAGTGGAGGCACTGCCATCATCGTCCCCATCGTTGTCATCAACGTTGGTCCTGCTACCGCCTTCACCAACGACGTCTCCTCTTCAGGCTTCGCTGTCCTTGGCTGCACCATTGGTACCACGCCAAGGAAGAAGGCTACCGCTGTTTCGCCGTCACCCTTGCCACGTCGTCCACCGACACCGTGCCGTAAGCAATGCGGAGCACAGCGGCTGACAAGTAGGGGCCTGCAACATCGTCGCATTTGAGCTTCATCATCCGGCCGAACTTCAAGTAGAAACAGGCGCTTGCACCGATGACCGGGGACAAATTTTTCTTCACAGTTGAAGCACGGTCCCTGATGGCGACGTTCTGTCATTTGAGCTGCTGTCAATTGTTTACGGAGCAACTGAATTTGTTGTCGCTGTTGTTTTGTCGCTGGCCATTCCTGTAGCTAGGAATGCTCGCTGTTGTGGTTGGTGCGGAAGTCTGTGGTGAGTCTGTGGACATCCACCCGATCGTTGTAAGGATGAAGTAACCAGGTGATGCTTCTTGTATGCGTGAGCTAATGCCATGTCTAATTGCAGACTGCCAGGATGTTGGAGTTCCACATCCGTTCGCACCGGTTCCACCAGACGGACGAAAATAATTGCACCTGTTGGGCCGGTGTTCAAAGGGTCTATGCGACACAGGAGACTGAGGAACTGCTCTTGATACTCGTCTACTATGTCGATTGCCTGCAGTTTCGCATGTTCCCCACAAAATTGTTGCAAATTGGTGGCCTGAATCGGAGACTGCAATAATCTTTGAACGTGTGCCATGATGGCTCGCCCTCATCACGCTCCAACTGAAAATACCATTGTTGTGCGGCGCCTAATAAGTGGTATGAAGCCAACCATACCTTGTCCTGTTCCGTTGTTTACTGTCCTTTGAAGAACTGTTCACATCGATTAAGCCAACCCGGGGTCCTCTTTGCCATCAAAGGTGGGGAAGGATAACTTATGAAACCGCAAGCCTGATGTGCCTGCTGTGGACGAGTAAGGATGATAATTGGGCGGTGTGTGGGCATTATGCCTGCTGGTGTTGGAAGCGGTCCATCACCGGAGTGCATCGCCTTCTTTCCAATGCTCCAACGCGCTCCTTGATGCTGGCAACTTCCATTGTGATTTCTATCTTGAGTTCCTCTAACCTGACTGTCATGGCTGTCGTGAGATCGGCAATCTGTTGTGTTAATGCCGACATCTCAGATGGCCCTGCCATGGGCTCTGATACCAAGATGTCACGGTCTCGATCTCGTGGCCGTAAGTGATAGCCGTGCGCGGCCGGAGGTCGCGCCGTTGTGCTGTCGTGAGCACTGAATTGATCTGCCGAGAAGATCTGAAGGTAGAAGATGCAGAAGAAAGATAGCAGAGAGCAGAGATAGAATAGTTGGTATGAGGGAAAAGTTCTTTATTGCCTTTTTGAGTTACAATAGCTAACTAATATATAGCCACGCTAACTAATCAGTCTTTGGAAACAAATAAACAATGAAACCTGATATCTATCCTTGTTCGAATACTACTCTTGTAGAACATGTTGTCGTATCCCTAGAGGAAACCGAATGCTAATCTGCAGAGATGACCGAACCGGGCTGTAATGTAACCATCCCTTCCAATCCCGCCGTAACTGGTGAGGACTTGTGATGCCGGCGTACATACGTATGCCCCCACATGACACTAGTCTCTCCCACTCTTCTTCAATTAAGCTTCAAAGTCTTGGCGGTGGCATGGCCGGCCATTCAAGGGTGAGTGCCCTAGGCCCCTACCCTCGGTCCTCACACACGTACCCAACAAATACCGGCCACAATAGATACAACCATTAATTTACACTTCCCTACAATATTTAAGAACTAGTCAACATGGTTTGGAACGATATGTCATCTATCTAAAATCTTAATACAGAAATCAACACATTGAGCCATCATTGTGATTACAGCGTAACAAAGCATGCTAGAAGAATCTATGGCACATGAAATATCAACTGAGGTCCAAACAAGCATTGCATAACAAGAAGCACGAATACAGCATATCAGCATGAAACAAAATTCAAAAGAGATAACCATGAAAATACAAAAGGACATCAGCACATCAAATATACATATGCATAAAAAGGTATGAAAATGCAACAGAGTAAAAGGAAAGGCACATGCCTTCTCAAAGCTCTCTCGGAGGAGGAGAGGATTGTAAGGGGTTGAAGGAATGCTTTCTGAAAACCATGGTGGGTTGTACCACCTCCTTAGGCCACCTAGGGTGAATATTAGAGAACAGGTTAGTAAGCAAAATAAAAGATAGTTGCAACATCTATCCCGAAAAAAGATACTTGCAACATAAACAGTAGCTTGAAATTTTTTTCCTTCAGGGTTTACATGTTAGAAAACTGCATTTCTGGTATTAAGCGTTAGATGAGATTGTCAGGGATGCAATAAGAAAAGTGAACCTGTTTTACTGGAGTACAGGTGCCCAGGGGGGAAGGATATGAAGCGCTCGCAATCATCACTAATTGCCTTCATCTCTGAAGAAAACCAAACAGACCCTGAAACACAACACATGGAGTACAAGTTAATGGCTAGTAGGAACTAACATAAATCCAGAAATATTGTTCCAAGCAGAGATAGATCCCAACACCACACTGCCAATTTGTTCAAGATTTGAAGGAAGGGGGGGCGCAACAGACGTTACAGAATAGCCTTGAACAGGGTTCCAAATATCAGATTCAGCAAGGATACCGATGCCTGGCTGGTAATCAAAACCGAACTGCTCCCAGTGGGAACCAGTATTAAACTGGACAGCTTTGTCTGCAAAGTAAACTGTGCATTTGAATTTAAAACATCGAACAGTCTGAAATAACCCAGAAACCAGTCCAGGAAAGTCTGATATATTTATCAGACCGTCAGAGATTTGAGCACATGGACATGTGTATATTGGCCTCTAGTAACTACTACCATCAATGACTCCATGCTCCTGCCTCCGAAAATATAGTGCGCAGATACAAATAGTCTTAACTTCTTTCCTATGCAGCGGATAGGCTCTAAGCCTCTAACCACTATGAACAAAACATGCAGATAGTTGGCTTTTTTTATGGAATGTTGATGATTCCATTAAACCGAGGCAATAGCTGAATTGCTGGCGACCAGATCAATTACACAAGCTAGGGTCAAGTCATACCAGAACATCTCGGCACCAAGATTAAAGTTCTTGCCAAAGCTGGCCAACTCATGAGCAAGCTGGTTACACACCCAGTTGCAGATAGTTGGCTGTGGGCTAGCAGGTGTTACTTGGAATTTCCAGCAACAACATATTTTCAAGAATGCAACTAACTTCATGATCAACTTTGAAAATTCTTGTGCATATACAGATGACCAGAATGGCAATCGACAACTTCCCCATCATAAGTTCAAAATTGCAAGATAAATCCTGAACGTCACAAGCTAGATATCCTCTCAATTCAAATTATCCAATTCCAGATGGTGAGAGTTACAACTCCAAATTGTTTTGGTGGGATGTAAGCGTATGACAGATATAGGATTGTTCGTCTACAAATTTGTTTGCCCTTTTCCTTTTTATCATGAATAGCTAGGCAACCAATATATTTCTACTTTTGATTTTAATTTGAATTTAAATGATCCGGACAGTTTTTCTCCTCCTGGACCAAGCCAGAAAAACCAGTTCCCGGTGGTAGCCAACGCGAACCCTGAATCTGAAGAACTGATTGACCACTGAGACAATGGTATAACCAAGCAAGACATAGCAAAATTACAGACACCAAAAATTTAGAAGGGGAAAAAGTGAAGAATCAACACTCATGGTATTCTGCAAAAGGACAAATAGCAAGATGAATTGATTCCATGTACATACCATCAAGACCCCAGCCCATGTATAAAGGACAGATGCCAATAGCATCACGAGCTGCGATAAAGCTTTTATCACGTGTGTCAAGAAGAACAAATGAGAACATGCCATCCAACATATCCACGAATTCTTCCCCATATTCCTCATACTGTGAAAAATCAATATTAAAAGGTGTCGATCCCAAGGAAGAATATGTATGTATATTAGAGGACGATGCTTAGATAAAGATACTATAAAATAAAATTGTTGGCAAAAGCGACACAGCAATGGCACCAAAACAAAGTGCAACAAAGAGACATATAACTTACGAGGTGAGCAATAACTTCACAATCACTACCACTTTGGAATTGATGAGATTTCAGCTTAGCTTTCAATTCCTTGTGGTTATAGATCTCTCCATTCACCTGGAAATGTCAGCCAGAAGACAAGATGAGGTTCCAAAGAAACTATATAAAAAAAAGTTTATATTCTCCAGTTGGTTTAGATACAGAAAGATATCTGGTATTAGTATATTAAGATCGTGCCACATTAAGATGCATTGAGCCCAATGCAATGTTTAGAAAATCCCATGACGAAATCTTTCAGAAACAAATGACAGATGCCAAAAGAAGAATAGTGAGACATATCAATATTGATATATCATATGTTACTGCATTGAAACGGACTCCACAGTGAACGCAAAAAAACGTATGAAAACAGTGAAATTTTATTCCCAATCCAGATACAGACCGTCACAACAACTGATTTATCCTCATTGTACAATGGCTGATCTCCAGAAGTGGGATCCATAATAGCCAACCGCTGGTGTGCAAGATAGCAATCCTGATAGCAGTGTATACCACTCCAATCAGGACCTCTGTGCCGTAACCTATGGAAAATGGAAAAGTTCAGTTGAGTGAGCGCATAAGCAATTCATAAAAGGCGCAATGTCTTGCCTAAGAACACTTAGTTAGCAAGCAGCACACAGAAATTTTTAGGTACTACAGTAAACAACATCTGGGTCTAATTCCAGATTTAATCCATGCTAGTTTATGTTATGAATCCATGCTAGTTTATGTTATGAACTAGCATAACAGGGGATAATCATCCGTTGGAGAGAGGTCGAACGGCAATGACTTGAAATAGAACGGTGCTAGGTGAAGAAGGGCACTGATTGGAGGAGGAATAGACCTAAAATAATCGGTTAAGGAAAATAATCGGTTAAGGGAACGACTATAGCTGGACTTTAGGGACTAGCGATTTGTTTATTCATCTTTGCTTGCTTCATAATGGATACATACTATCCCTTTTATAAGAACAATTCAACCTGACTCCTAAGAAATAATCTATAAGGAAACTTATCTCTAACAATCCAATCTAATGATAACTTGCCTAACTAATAGATAATACCAAACACCAAATAGATAGATTCCTAAATAACAAACCATATCTAATACGCGTGGCGCTACAGTACTTTCTTGGATACTAGACCTTACACCCATCGCGGCGAGGCAGATTGTCCTCGAGCTGCGGTGGTGACCACGGTTGAAAACTTTCTACTCTTCGCTGTTAGCCTTCAACTTCTCCAAGAGGGATGGTGTGGCACCGAAAGCCATGGTGAGTGGTTCCGATACCAATTGTTGTGAACTAGCACAACAAGAGGGTAATCATCCGTCGGAGAGAGGTCGGATGACGACGACTTGAAGTAAAACGGTGCTAGATGAAGAAGGGCACCGATTAGAGGAGAAATAGATCTAGAATAGCCAGTCAAGGGAACGATCACAGCTGGACTTTAGAGATTAGGGACTTGTTTACTCATCTTTACTTGCTTCATAATGGATACATACTATCCCTTTTATGGGGACAACCCGACTTAACTCACAAAAAAAATCTATAAGGAAACTTATCTCTAACAATCTAATCTAATAATAATTTGCCTAACTACAACAACAATAACAAAGCATTTTGTCCCAAACAAGTTGGGGTAGGCTAATAATTTGCCTAACTAATAGATAATAAACTTATCTCTAACAATTTAATCTAATAATAACTTGCCTAACTAATAGATAATACCAAACACCTAATAGATAGATTTCTAAATAATAAACCATGCCTAATACGCACAGTGCTACAGTACTTTCCTGGACATTAGACCACAACAGTTTATGTCGAACAATTACTGACTCTAATCTAAGGTTAAACCCAGAAAACTGTTACCTCACGAGTATGCAATTTCTAAAGGAGAAGTTGTGCAGACTTAAGTCATAACACACTATGTTTTGCCAACATTTAAAATCATAATATCCAAGCATGTCCTTAAAAGGACTTTTTTTATGCACGCATAGAAGTGCCATTTTCTACAGATTGGAGTATAAACTACCTTTTACCATAATCCAAGTTAACATCCCCAAACATCTCACTGCAATCCCATACGAGCACGTAAAGGAGACATTTTTCAGCATTAGAAGCAAAACATGCACATTTACACACATAAAGTTGCCCATGCCTTTACAGATTGAGCCCATTATACGACACATTATCCTATCCTAATTCTGGAGAAAAAAAAGCATGCTTGTCAAAACACACATCATGGAGGCATATTGCTAATTTGCTACACATTAAGCCATGAATACTACATTTTAATCAATTTGCGATCGATAGCATTTACATACATCAAAATGCCAGAGCACACAAGAGAGGCATCTCCTGCAGATAAAACATGTCCATACATACTCATTTCCAAATGAACACCTCGGGACATCACACCTCACCAAAATGCACTCCTATGTACACTACATCACACTCCGCTACCAAAATAAGATATCACACCTCACCAAAATGCACCCCCACCCAATCGAGTCAGTCTCCTCCAAAATCAGAACCCATCATGCACCACAGTTCGCTCCCAAATCAGAACCTCCAAAATAAACGTTATCTTAGGGAAAGCTAACCACAATTACCCCCGCATACCATTTCAACTAGCGCAAAATCCTGATGAACTATTGGTCCACACACAATCAATAAAAATAACTACAAAAGGATTAAACAACGCGAACACAACATCATCCAGAGCTCCCCCATCTCACCACGGCAACGAATCCAATCCACCGAAATCCGCCACCAAATTCCTAACCCTCTCGCAAACAAGCGCGCGAGCGCTCGCGCGCCCGGAGAGACAGGTGGACACAAGAGGGGATGAGACGGCGGGGGGTGTATTACCGGCGGGAGAGCTCGATGATGCGGGAGCGCTTGGCGAGGGAGACGTCGGCGACGCCGAGGACGGCGAGGATGCCGCACATGGTGTCCGCGTCGCCGGCGGCGAGGTCTCAGCGGTCGGCGCGGGGCTCGTGACGCGAAGACGCCTCCTCGACACGGGAATCCACGAGACACTGGCTCGCGTCACAGCTGGCGGAATATGGGTTTAGGGGATCTAATTAGGGCTTTGCGGGCTGCTCTTGACCTCTCAGCCGTCGGATTCGCGGGTTAGTCGCGGCGTTAGTGGCGCACGAACCGCTAGGGCGGCTGCTTAGTTTGACTCCAGCGGGGGAAAATGCAATAGAGACAGTGACAGGTGGGGTAGGAGTATCTGTGGGGCCGGATGTCATCGATTTGGGTGGGGATAGAGAGGCGTGGATTTGGAACTAGGGCTGGTCAGAATCTTGGACCGCGCACGCCTGGATCCTGGCGATCCACGTGAGGTGGATTCCTCCGGATGTGGGCCACAGCCCACGGGAGCATTTGAGCCGGTGGACTCTGGAGCGAGTGTACGTGGCCTTACTGTTTCTTAATGAGATTTCTTTAAAGCTGCGTTTAGTTTGGGTTAAACTAACTGGGTTAGTTAACTTTAACCTTAGCTTAATTCAAATTTTATGTTTAATAACAAGCCTTGTTAATATACATTGTGGGTTAGTATTAGAAAAAATTATGACGGCTAGACGTGCTGGTTAATTTAATTTTGAGTTAGGGTTAAAATGCTTTGACTGAGTTAAATTAATCCTCTCTAGCTCAATAGTGTTTAGCGGGTTAAATCCTTAACCCAGCTCTTAGGGATGTTCATTTAGTCTTTTAGTTTTAACTTATAAATAGTAACAGCAGACACTCGCGTACGATTTTGGTCGATATAAATACAGTCGCTACAGTATATTGATTAGTAGACTACGTTTTGAAAAGACATTTTATTTAAAAGTTTGGTATTATAAAAATAATTTTAGAAGTCAATACCATGAAGTTTTATCCTTCAACCAAACGAGGCTAGGTGTTGTATTTTTTAACCTGACTAGTTGGAGATCCGTGCGTTGCAACGAAGTCATAAAAATAATGAGATGGAATTTACTGTCTGACAACTTCATATATCAAACATTGGAGAGCAAGCGACAGAGAGAGAAGGGTGGTCAGAATGCGCAAGGAGATGGAAAAAGTGGAGGGGGTGGGCGGTTGTATCCTGAGAGAGAGAAGAGAGAGACGAACGGTTCAGATCAAATTGGATGGCTGAGAAAAGAGAAGAGAGAATAGACCAACCATTAACTTACATTTTATAATAGTAAAGATTTGTACGCAAAGTTATGTACTTTTCTTGGACCTTTTCGCAGGGCCTGAAGATGTGTGCACCTTCTCGTCCAGGATTCACTTGGGAACAAAATCCCTAGATAGAGATCCACTGGGAGGACTGAAGGGGCGATGAGAACGAGCAGGGACTGTTGGTGGTGCTAGCGTTCGGTGGTTCCCAACGGCGGGTAGGCAGGGATGGTCAAGTTCTGTGACCAAGCAAGGATAAAAATAAAAGATAGATTTAAAACCTCATTAAAATCTCACAGGATTTAGCTAGATTGGTACAAACGTAGTATTTTGCTCTTGTAAAATTTAAATTTATACATGAATAGATGAGAAACAAAGAAAAGAAAAAAGAAAGAAATATAACGAAAGTACCTTAGCAATAGCAAACGCATCCCAAAAATATATATAAATATGCTTTCAGTGAGCAAAGATCACTCATCTATGAATCAAAAATAATAAAATTAGTGATATGATAACTAATTGTAAATAATCATAAACATTCAAAAAAACAAAACATATCACTGACGTGCAAGCTTAAATCATGAGGCAAATTTATTTTACAAGATTTCATGCCTTGAAAGCATCTCGTGACTTTATCATCATCAATACTTATAACTATCTCTTGCTCGATGTAACACACCATCAAATCATTGTCGCTCATTAGCTACCTTTGTTGGGCAAATCTGTTTTAATAATATTCATTACCGAAAATATTCTCTTAATAGATACTGTTGCGACTGGAAGGATAAATGTCAATTCGATGAGATGATATACTAATGGAAAAGTTTTATCTTTTTTAGTTTCGACCATCACTTGAGAAATTTTGAAATATCATAACATCCATGATATCAATCACTTTTCCCAATATTGAGAATGAAGGATTGAAGCTGACTCCATAACAAGAACCGCTCAGCTATCGTGAAATCATTAGTATAAATCTCAGTAAGTCTAACAGATTTATTAACATCAAACTTAGAGAAGTCCTTTGGATCAAGGTAAGACATGCGTACCAATAACTCCAAGGAAACTTCATTGTAGTGATGATTCATCTCAATCATAGTTACATTAAGAGCAGTATTGAAAATATCAACTTTGTAATAATGATGTTGAGTTATTGTATGCTTCCGACATACAAATTTACCCATAACTCTAATGGTACCATCCATATTTGGTACATCAATCCCATGTGCCTTACAAAAGTTTTTAACTAGGTCAAACAATATCTTCCACCCATTGACCCTCATATCTTGCAAACAATCTTTCACATCATGTGTCAAGCACATAGATTCGACAATGTCTTAACGCTTCCTTTGCAAAGGAAGTGATAGCTCATTTGTAATGCTCAATAAAGTTCTTAATAAATGCATGATGAATATGAATTCAAAAAATTCCATCTTTTTTAGCAAACCTGCTACTCCACGAAGAGTTGAGTTTTGACAAGCATCTTCACATACAAGCCTAGCACACCCACAATTGCTTCCCACATTTGGTATATACAAAAAAAGGTTTTGAGATATGAGCCCCACCGAGTATCTCCACGTCTAGCTAGGCCAGCTTCCTGATGCAGCCCTACCCCACATAAAATCAAATCATTCTCTAACTTATCCAATAAGACATCATGATGCTTTACAATCAATGCATCTTTTTCTCTTGCAAGATGCACTCACAGCAGTCACTATTAAGGGGACATAATTGAAAAAATAATGGGGAAGAACTATAG
Organism: Bonia amplexicaulis; assembly: GCA_036346245.1. Lineage (NCBI taxonomy): Eukaryota > Viridiplantae > Streptophyta > Magnoliopsida > Poales > Poaceae > Bonia > Bonia amplexicaulis. The sequence continues at coordinate 17,802,106 of CM070750.1, read as the reverse complement.
ATCTATCTTGGGGAAGAACTTGGCACCCTTGAGCTGGTCGAAGAGATCATCAATACGAGGTAAAGGGTAACGGTTCTTGATAGTCACCGCATTGAGAGCTCGATAATCAATGCACATGCGCATGCTTTTATCTTTCTTTTCCATGAAAGTGATTGGGGAAGCCCTTTCAGAGGTACTTGTAAGATCGAGGAGGCCGATTAGAGGGGGTGAATAGGCGGTCTAAAAAATTCTCTACAAATTATTGTTGATTAATTCAAGACCTTTTCTATTTGCCCAAACCAAGTATATAATGCGGAAGCGTTAATCAAATGGTTTAGCTCAAATAGCGCCTACAACAAGAATAATCGCCGAAGTGCACCAAATTATATCCTAGGTCAATGTTTGCAATCCTAAGAGTACAAGCAATCAATTTAATTCTAAGAATATAAATTACTTGAATGTAAATAAGGTACAAGGAAACAAACCACAATTGACACGCGATGTTTTACCGTGGTGTTCGGAGAGTTGCCGCTCTCCCCTAATCTACGTTGAGGTTAGCTCGAACAAATTGGACCGGCTCCACGTATTAAGCGGAAACACCTCAATCCACTAGTGGTGACTCTTTCCCGCTCTGGGTAGGTGAGCTCCGACCTTCACAACTTTGTCGGGTCTTCTCACAACCTCCGTTGAGAAGATCACCGCGCACGACGCCTCCAACGCCGTCTAGGAGTCGGCAAACTCCAAGAGTAACAAGTCAAGTCCCTCACTTGACTCTCACCACGTGCAACAGATGCACAAGCTCGCTGGACACAAAGTCCACACCCAGAGGCAAACATGCACTCTAGTCCTCTTCTCACACCTCACAAAGTGCAACACATGCACAATTGAGTGGAGAATCTCACTCTAGCTCAAGGAAGTGCAACACATGCACCAACAGGTCTATCAACAACATCTCCAACCGACCACAAGGGGGTATAAATACCCCACACCAAAAAACTAGCCGTTGGAGCAAAGTCCTAAAAAATTCAGAACAAGCGGAACTACCGCCGGCCAATGGCCGGTAGTACCGCTCCACCTCTGACGACGCTGTAACGGCTATGTCAGAGCTTCTGAACTAGCCGTTACACAGTCGGCGCGGTAGTACCGCCGTTCATTTTACCGGTAGTACCGCTCACCGGTAGTACCGCAAAGTCGGCGCGGTACTTCCGCTCGAGTCGAGACCAAACTTGGCGCTCTCTAGAAAAAAGGCTCCGCGGGATCGGCCGAAGCTTCCGACGTCCGGTAGTACCGCTCACACAGAGCCGGTACTTCCCAAGACGGACCATCTACTCACACAGAGCCGCTCGGACTTTCAACGTACGGTAGTACCGCTCACACAAAGCCGGTACTTCCGCTCCCCGGTAGTACCGCTCACACAGAGCCGGTAGTTTCGATTTTCCTGAGCAGTGCAGATATCTCAACAGATTTTACAAAACACATTTGCAAACTACGATATCATGCACACAAGGATACAACATGATTTCCAACAAGTTACAAAACACATTTACACACCTTTGAAATCATGACGCAAAGATTAGATCTGAGCTTCAACCATTTGCAAAACACATTTGCAAACATAAACCTCATATCACAAGGAATAGAAACATGGACTTCAAGCACTTGCAAAACACATTCATAATGCATAGTACCATGTTACAAAGAATTTCAAAACATGAGTTTCAACTATTTGCAAAACACAATCGCAAATATAAGCCTCGTGTCAATTTGAGCTAGTGAGGTGAGGATGAGCCATCAACACATGATGAGACTCAAACTACTAAACATGACCCCTCTTAATAGTACGACACCTATACTAGCAATCCGGTCCTCCAACCAAACACCAAGACCGATAAAAAGCTAGAAACACATCCTTAGCCCTAACTAGCCATACCTTTGTCTTGTGTCATCATCTTGATATGCATCAACACATGATGTATCATTTCATCAACTCCATCAACACATGATGGACTTTGCTTGATCAACACATGATCACCTTCATGCATCAACTCATGACGCATCTTCTTCATGATGGCCTTCAACACATGAAGCCTTCATCTTCTTGATAGTATTCAACTCATGAATCTATCTTATTCTCGCATCTTGACTTGATGATCTTCAACACATGAAGTCATCTCAAGTCATCCTATTTTGTGGAACCTAACATATTCATCCAACTCGTGGAAACCGTTAGCCCACAAAATAATTGTCATCAATTACCAAATTTCACCATTAACACATAATGGAGGAACAAAATTCAACAATCTTTTCTTTTTGGTAATTCATGGCAATCTCAACAAATCATGAGATATAAAAATTGATTTATGAGTATACAATTTGTACACAACAATTTGTATACTCTAAGATAAGCACAAAGCTTACTTATCCGGTTGTCATTGACTATTCAACCATTAACACATGATGGAGGAGTTAGTTGACAACCCGATTACACGTGAGTATATATGAACTACACGAGTTATATATATACCCAACAATGTATTTTAAAGTAAAAATCTCAAATATGCATATTGAGAAAGCATGGATCAATACTCATGAAATTCCAAAACATATAGAGAGCTCCCCCTAAATGTGTGCATACAAGTGTGTTTAGTGAAGACAAACATATGCACATATTCATTTGAACTATTTGAGGAGTTCAATCTATATTTTAGATATAAGTAATGCATTAGCATACGAGAAAGTGATTTTGAATGCATACCTCTTTTGATTTCACCTTTTCATCTAAATGAGACTAAGCAAGAATAACATTCAAACAAGCATATTAGTCTCATATATGCATTTATCATTATCACCAAAACAACATAATGGTATATGATATTATCATTAAAATCACATTATGATATTTGTCATTAACACCAAAATCAACTTAAACGGAGCTTGATCTTTTAGTACTGCGTTGGATAAAGCTTTTGCTCTGAAAGTCATCCAATTACCACTTCAATTCTTCTAGCTCAGTACGGGACAGACAGTACGAAGCCTTGGCGATAGGTGCGATGTCAGGAATAGCATCAATGACACACTCAACTGCTCTAACTGAGGCGGGCCTAGAAGCTCAGCTGGGAAGACGTCGAGAAATTCTCGGACAATAGACAAAACTTCTGGTAAAGGTCCTGTGATAGGCTACTCTAACATGGTGGGAAGGCACCCAGACTTGGCCATCCAATAATGACCGTAAAAGGAGTCCAAGAATAGCAGACTGAGGCAACGCTCTTTGCCTTGATAGACATTCTCCCTTCACCTTGAAGTAGAATAACCTTGCGGTCAAGGCAAGGGATAATAGCATGATGATGAGACAACCAGTCTATGCCTACAAGCAAATCGAAGGGTTGGATTGGTGCCACTATTGCATCAATGTTGAATTTATGGCCTTTAATCTCCAAGGCAACGTTGAGGCAGGTGAAATTGCTAGTAAGAGGTCCATTGGTGGTGAACACCACCACTGGGGATGCCAGGGTACTAACTGGTACGGAGTGCTGCTGAATAAAGCGAGATGCTAAAAGGAGAGACTAGCCCTCTAGTCAAACAATGTAAGAGCAGGGCGAGAATTCAAGATAACCATACCTAAATGGTTAGAAAGGAAATTTAACAATAGGATGGATACAACGGGAAGGTAAGGCGTGATATGGGAATAATATCGTGCACCACATCAAAGCGACGGTGCGACTCCTGAGTTGGTAATGTGTAAAGACCCGTATCAATACCTCCAAGTACGGTAGCGATCGGAGTAGGAACTGGCTAAGACAACCGCATTCCGATTGCCAGCGGATGAAGGTGAAAAAGCAAGATGACGAGCAATGACATCCGAGGCCTTGTGCTTCTTGAGTAGCCAGGCGAAAGATTGGAATCAGGGTTCTAGAAGCAACAAAGATCTCACGCCTCTGGATTCCATAAGTGTGGCACTTGCTAGAATAGCCACAGTCACTGCCATTATTATCCCCACCACAACGATAACACACTAGCATTTCCCGAGAGTTCTCTGAGCTACAAAGCGATGACCGCCCTTGGAACGGCAAGAAGGAGAAGGAGTCTGCCGATTCTTCCCATGGTGGCGAACCCTCTTATAGCCCCAAGAGCTAGACTCATACCGGTCCCCCGACGGGTAAGGCCTAATCGAAGCAATGGGACTCAAAGGACTTGGAAGGTATGAAGAAATAGACAAAGCTGAATATTGGATTAGAAAGACAATTGAACCTCTTCTTGTCGGAACTGGCGATTGGAACAATGTCATAGGATATCAATAGGATAAAGGAAATGGTAATTACATACGGAATCCTGGTAATATGAGATATGCATGCATGAATGAATTAACCCAAAGCCCCGTGTACGTGCAAAACATTTTTTCCAAAAACTACAGCCTGAGCTTTGATACCAACTGCAGCACCTCACATACTAATATGAGATACTACTATGGAATGTCATCGCCAAAGTAAGGAATAAAACAATGAAACAACAATAAAAATAGTAAGGAAATTAAAACTTTTAAGAGAACTTTATTAAAGACTAGCAGAAATTAAAATAAATGTTTGAAATATGGGACCGATTCACTTCTAACCAAAAGGAGATTAAATAAAATAACACAAATAGTGGCAAGCCACGGTGCTGCAAACTCGAGTACTCCCACCCATGTATGTTGCTATCACTTCACTGGCCTTTTACCTGAGAATAGAAAGAGTAAGTGTGAGATTGAAAAATCTTAGCAAATACCCAACAACGGTCGCAAACAACATGTGTAAAGGGCAAATAATGCAAGCAAGTAATTTGACACAAGTCAAGCGCAATGAAACTTGTATGATGAATACAGTATGAAAAGTCTATAACTAGGCATGCATGAGCATATGATAATAACCAGACAAGCATTAGTGATATGGTAATGATCAGATAAGCTTTAGTGAGATGATAATAACTAGAAAAGTTTTAGTGATATAATAATAGCTAGACAACTTTAGTGATATGACATAGCCGAGTAAGCTTTAGTGACATGATAATAGCCAGACAATTTTAGTGATATAATAATAGCTAGGTAACTTTAGTAATATGATAATAGCTAGGTAACTTTAACGATATGATAATAGTCAGATAACTTTAGTGATATGATAATTATACATAATGACAATGGTAACAAGTAATCATGGAAGATGTGGAAGGTGGAATGGAGATGTCATGGCCACAAGGTACTTACCTTGAGCACGTTTGGCGAACTCACTACACGAAGGATCCGGGGTGCGGAATTATCCAAATGTTCCCACAAATGTCATGTGTGAACCTACGAGATGAAACGGAAGTGATTCGGATGAGAGTTATGATAAAATTGTGGGAAGGATAGCAGGAGGTCGTTCGGCCGGAAGAGATCACGTTCGGTAAGAGGTGGGAGATGGGCCGTGTTTTTCTAGGCCAGCACGAGGCCCAGCCGGCCCGGCACAACACGAGCACAACACGAGCACGCCAATTGATGGGCCGTTTCGGCACGACACTAATGGTGGGCCTGGAAAGCCAGCCCGTCGGGCGGCACTGCCTCAGACTCGGCCTCGTCTCTCGCAGAGCCTGGATGAGTGGACGATGGATGTAGGAGTAGGAGCGGGGCAGTCGGAGCCAAGGGTGGCAGCCGGAAGCTTGTCTCGCTCCGCATCCCCGCACAGCTCACGAGTGCATCGACGGAGGGGGTGGGGGTCGCGACGCTGCCTCTGCTGGCGTCGGCGCATGCACCTTCGCCTGCTCCGCAGCCAGAGACTCCACGAACGAACAGAGCCATCCCTCAGCCTCCCCCTCCTACTGTCGTCACCTCCCGCGGCTTGCACAACCGTCAGCCCTGGCCTCCCTTGCCTTTGCCTTGCAGGTGCAGTCGTGGAGAAGATGGAAGGGGGTCAGGGGAGGAGAGGGAGGCAACCGAGGGGTCGGGAGGAGAGGAGGCAGTGGGGGTCGGGAGGCGGTCGAGGAAGAGAAGGAGGCACTGAGGGAGGGAGGGAGGCGACCGGGGTCGGGAGGTGCCAGGAGGAGAGGAGGCGGCCAAGGGGTCGGGGTAGCCACCGGGGGAGGAGAGGGAGGCGGCCAGGGGGTCGGGGAAGGTAGCCAGGGGAGGAGAGGGAGGCGGTCGGGGGGAAGGAAGAAATGAACTGGGGACTCGGCGGCGAAGGGATTTTATGGAATGGGGATTTGGCATTTTTCAATTTAACCCTCTAGGTTTTTTGAAATCTACAAATAGGTCCTTGTCCATTTTGCTTTCTTCTATTCTAGCCCTCAGAAACTCTGATTTCATCACGAAAAGATCCTACACATCCGTTATGATATATACATCTGTTCGGAGCAGTCCCTAGAATGCCAAATTTGAAGATTGAATTAGGTTTTGGAGGTGTGAATGTATGATGTATATATATGAGATGACAACAAAGATTAGGATGGTTGGATCTTAATCCAATGGCTAAAAAAGTGACTAAGATATGCTATGATTTAGGTTGAGTTCATTTTTGCACTTGCGATATAAGGTGTCTTGTGTTGTTCTTCATTTTTGCACTTGTGAATTGTGATATAAGTCGTCTTTTGTTGTTCCGTCTTAAGAAACATCGTCATACAAAAATAATAAGTATTTTCAACGTTGCTCCTCCTTAAGTCACCACCACCGAACCCTAGGTCGCATGCTCGCAACTCTCTTGCTTCTTCGCGTAAAACCAGTAGGGTTGGACTGTTGGAGAAGAAGATCAAATAAATCAACATTTTCTAACATATATTTATAATTTTTACAACATAGTTAAGTCGGCGGTTCGGTACAACAACTAGATGTTGACGAGGCAGTGAGATACTTCTTTTTGGAACAGGACCTTTGTCGCTTTTGTGCACAATGCTAGAAAAGCATAATACCTGTGCAATTCCCTCTTGTAGACCGTTCGATCGATGTTTGTGTGGCATGGACTTTCATAGTTACAATGCAAGTTTACAGGGCTTTATTAAGATGCCATCTACAATGTTTGCTATCGTAACAGCTTTGTGCTGTGTTTAATATGCCCCTTTCTGTAGACTGAATGTTATAATCTCATCATATCCTTTTTTTTTATCGAAGCACTGCAGAGGATATGAACCCCTTGTTCTTTTCTTAGGTGAATTGTGAAGGGCGGGACGAGTTGCAATGTGGCATTGTAACTGAAGCTTTGCTCAACTTTCTTAAAAAAAATGCATTTTACTGCCTGTATCTTATTTTGATTTTTGGATAACCCTAACTCTTACAAACATTCTCAATTATTCACACTTTTTGTGCCGAAATTGCACATAACCCCAACTCATGGCAGTCACTGGATGTGTTCTTTTCGGTTGTAGTTGATGGCTTTTGCCTCTGATATAAGCGTTTGTGCGAATGAACTAAATATTGATAAGGCGCTTCGAAAAAATTATCCCAATAAACTACTTTGAAACAACGACGAAGAAATCATCTATTTGTTTATTTAAAGGAAACTATAAAACATAAATTATAAACTAAAAAGAATATGGCCACTGCATCCACTAGATGATAAAGGGCCCACGTACAGCGTGGATGGGGTTTGGAGTTTAGGCCCTGCATGTGGCCCTTCTTGTCATTGCCACAAGCCCGCAACTGACAAAGATTTTCTAAGGTGATCAACAAATACACCCTCCCAATCCCCAGTATTTATAACCACGCTTCCAGTTACAGGTTGTCAACGAGAGAAATTGAGTCTCGCAAAAAAAAACTAGACAATTTGAGAATCTTGCCAAATCAACAGAGATTACCATTATTTGTTGCCATCCAAATGCTGAAATGTACACCAAAATTAGAGAGGGAAACTCTGACAGCAATACAAGGAACCGCAGTCTAAAAAAACAATTGTTTACATAAATGATATCGTAAATATCTTTACTATTATAAAAATGTGAGTTGATAGTCGTCGGTCCATTCTCTCTCTTCTCTTTTTAGCCATCCGATCAAATATCAGCCATCCAGATCTGCATGTAGGTAGTTCTTTCGTTCCTCGTAGAAAAGATCGGGCCGACGCGTGGGCCATGCTCCTCCTTTTCTCTCCCCCGCATCCTCCGCCTCCGACTTACTTGACAGATTTAAAAACTTTTAGAACATGTTTATATGCATACTCTAAAAATTTTTACCACCCGTGAGTTTTAAATGTGTAGTATGATAAATTTTAAAAATGCATAACAACACACGAGCATTCAGTTAGTTTTTTAGAAAAGAATTTAGCCCTCAAACATTGTTTCTACAAATTAACTCCTTCACCACACCTACCAAACTAGAAGAGCTCAGCATGCACGTGCGGAGCTTCCCCACTCGACAACACATCGTCGACCGCACGTGTGTTTGATTAGTGATTAAATTAGCGATTGATTAGTACTGATTAGTATTAATTAGTGTTAATGATTGTTAATTAGTGCTAAATCATAGCCACGTGCGGCCACCTGCCGCTTTGTGCGGGCTGCCGAGCCAAATCTCAAAAAAAAAGTGGCTACGTGACATTTGTATGTACAGTTCCAGAAGAGCACCCTCGCTCGCAGCAAAGCGATCACTCGTCAGTAGCCACCAGATGGTCCGTTTTTTTTTCTGCGACTTATAATTTTTAGTTAACATTTTTAAAGTTTGACTGTTTATAATAGATATTACAGATAGATATTTATTCGTGATTTTGGTTGATACTTAAATTTTAATGTATACTATAATTAATTTATAGATCATATCTTCAAAAAATACTTTATTTAAAAATTAAATACTGTAATAAAAACTAAAAACCGCTTTTAAAACCTGTAAAGAACAGGTGCAGAGTCAGTCATGGGCACGCCGACGCCGGGCAGCGCGCATGATTACCGGGGTCCCCGGCCGACATCAGCGCCTTTGATTCCGCAGCTTGCTTCCGGCCCCAGCGCAGCATGCCGCCGCGCGCGCACTGCCGGGAGGCTCTTCGGCCGGGCGTGGCCCCCGCGAGCATCTCCCGCCGATACACCCGTCCCCCTCCCCGCGTCCCCACGTCCTCCTGCCGCGAACGGGCGGACAACGTTACAGCGCTCGCGATCGTTGGCCATGATGAGGCATCATCACCGGTGCACGCACCTGCGGCCTGCAGGATCAAGGTACATCGCAGCCGCGCTCGGCCGAAAAGTCGACGGGCCTGACTCCATTACAGGGACTACGTACGCAACCCAGGTGATTCTTTGCACAGGATCAATCAGCACGAGTAACTCCCAACTCAGGCAAGAAAAGATCAGGTACGTAGTGGATTGGAAATAGAAGGGTTGTGCAAATTTTCCTTTAGAATGCGAATGGATTAGTAAATGGCATTACACTCGTTGCACTACTAGTCCGGTAGTTGCTGTACATGGCGGCTAAGCCATGCTACACAGCTAGTGAGGCTAATAACCAAAGCAACCAATGCCTCTACCGGGGAGCGGCCATGAATTTTGATAGCTCTCAGCTGCATTCAGGATCACCCGTAATCAAAATCTGCTTAGAAATCCACCGCGCGGACGTGTTCAAGATGGTTGTGCCTCAGGTATGTCTCTTGCCCAAGAGCTGAGCGCCGACTCTGTGCCTGTTAATTAATCCCTCGGCCGCGCCAGCCATAGGGAGCTCAACGCACGGAGCCGCGTGAAGTAGTCGCTGATGACGAGCAGCGCGCGCCGCCTGCCGGGTCGTCAGGATCCGGTGCATCTGCTGCAGAGTCTGCTGCCTCAGAAGGTCGGCCTACGAAACGCCATGCAAACGATCATTGGGCAATGAACAATGTCATGTTTCCACTGATGTGGCGGCGCAGGAAGTTTGTGTACCTGACGGAGGAAGTTCTCGAGCGTGCCGAGCTTCGCCATAGCAATGGCCATCTGGCCCATGTAATTGGTGACGTTGTCGGTGCCAGCTGACGGGCCGACTGCGGCGGCGCAAGCGAGAGTCTCCGCCAGCGTCTGCTGCAGGGCTTCCATCCCCTGCGACAGGGCATCCTCGGCCTGTTGGGACGACTGCTGAAGATTGCAGATGCCCATCAGCTGTTGATCCGTCAGGGGCTCAAGATGGCTGGCAAGTACCTGCACATGGTATCCCAAATGGCTGTCAAGACTCCAAAAAAAAAGGAGAATGGTGACTTCAATATTCGGTTCACTGCTTCAAAATCCAGCTTGCTAGCTTACTGAATACCTTTAGGAGTTCCGACGAGCGGAACCCTCCAAGCCACATGAAGAACCGCTCTGCCGGGCTCATCCACATGCCTGACAAGACATGAAACACATCGGATTTTGTGGCGAAGCTCTTCAACCTGAAAACCTGGTCATAGTGCATCATCACGGCGTCAACAAGAACATGCAGCTCGTCGTCGCTGATTTGTGCATTCAGAGCAACCCTGAGGTCGTTGATGTGGCGCTGGTGATCATCAAGCCACCGTGCATACTCCAAATCGAATGCTAAGACACCTGTAAGAATAGATATTTTTTTGAGTTAATTATTCAGCAAAACAAAGAAACTTTTGATGCATGTACTGTTGGAAATAATCCTACCGAATCCGTTTGAGTCTATGTCAAGTTGAGTCCGGGTCAGTTGAGAAATATAAATTTATGTCTCAGAGTCGATTTATGTATCATAGTCTAATTTGTAAAAGTTGTGTTTAAATAGTGAAGAAAACAAAAAAAGGTGCAGAGATTCTAGCACCACCAAAGATTTTGTGTATTGTCTCTGCTCATAGCTTTCGAAAATCGACGGTGGCATGAAGACGATTGGACCAATTTGATCAATTAAGACGTCAGGACCATCCGATGAGCGTCGAAACGGTCGGACCAGTCTGAACGGTATTGTGTGCAATCGGAGCAGTCCGAAGAGAAACCTAATTTACAACCGTTGATTTACGATCGCAGCGAAGCGATCTTTACCAACATCAAAGACCAACATTGAGTAGTTGTAGCCATTAAGTGGTCATAGCCAACGCGTGGTTGTAACCAACATCTAGTAGCAGAGCCCAGACGCTTAACATATCCTTAGGCCTCATGGTTGCAGTAGTCGAGAATGTTGGGTTTAGTCCCACATGAGTTGCGAGAAAAGAAAAAGCACAACTTATAAACGAAGAAGCCTCCACCCATTAAACTAATCTTTTTTAAGGAAGAAATACCAATATCACTTATAAAGTTGTTGCATAAGCCGACGGGCTTTGGTGCCCGGCCCACTTGGTCCTATGGCCCGGGTGTGATACCCGGTTGGACCCCAGGGGTTCAATCTGACAATTGATATCAGAGCAGATGTCAATCGATTTGCAAAAGGAGCAGCACATGGCAGGGAGCGGATCTTCATCAACAATGAAGAAAGGACCAAATGCCTTTCCATATCCAATTCTCAACTCAGAGAACTACCCAACATGGTATATGAAGATGCGGGTGAACATGCGTGGACATGGTGGCTGATCTGGTCGACGCTAGTGGAAAGGTCGATCCAAAAGGAAAGACTAAGAAAGTCGACATAAAGACCGATCAAACTGCTTTGGCGCTCATCTACGCTGCCAAACCAGACTCAATGCTCAGTCAACTTGTCGGAAAAGAAACAGCATGAGAAGCTTGGATTGCTCTTCGAATAATGCACGAAGTTGTAGATCGAGTAAAGAAGGTTCGGTTACAAACTCTTAGAGGAGAATATGAGACGCTGCACATGGGTGAAACTCAGTCAGTAGATAAGTTTGCAAGAAAGTTAACTGCTGTGGTTAACGAGATTCGATCGCTTGGAGGTACTCTGGAGGAACTACAGTCGTCGAGAAATATTTGTGTCCTACCCGAGAGGTTTGTATCGGTGGTCACAACTCTTCTATATTCAAGTAATCTTCAACACATGAAAATAGAAGAAGTAACATATCTCTCAAGGCTTATGAGAGATTGCTTAAAGAGTTAAAAGCTGTCAGGCATGTCTGTTTCGGTGCTCAGGTAGATGACATGGCCTGGTGATAGCATAATCGACTTGGTCATGTAAATTTTCAATCTTTAAAGCAAATGACTGAGAAAAGGATGGTTAATGGTCAGTCGCCTATCAGTCATCCATCTCAAATATGTGAAGGTTGCATTATTGACAAACAAACAAGACTCTCGTTCCCACAGCAAGCACAATATAGAGCTATACAGCCCCTGGAATTGCTTCACGTTGATTTCTATGATCCTAGAGAGACTTGATTTACGACCGTTGATTTACGATCGGAGCTAAGCGATCTTTTCTAACATCAAAGTCCAACATTAAGTGTCGTAAACTTCTTCAACATGGTCATATCATCAATCAACGTGGACGTGGCCATTGAGTGGTCGACAAATTTGAATTGAACGTTTCCTAGCAACTGGAAATACGTAGAAATCGACAATATAACATCGCATTAAACACTATACACTAATCTGAAGCCAAAATGAAATTTAGGGCATGTTCTTTTGTGGCTGCGGCTTATGACTTTCGGCTGCAGTTTGTGACTTTTAGCTGTTCGTGTGAGAGATTACAGAGTAACTGAAATTCACATACGGCTTTTGCCGATATAAATGAAGTCAGTACAGTATGTATTACAATTAACTTAGTAGACACAACCTTAAAAAGACACTCCGTTTAAAAGCTAGTTACTGTAGAAAAAACAAAAGCTGAAACCAAAAGCCACAAAAGAACAAGCCCTTAGCTTACGGTTCCTAGCTCCTTACAGAACTACACTGCAGAATCAGTATTGCAAAAATATTTTTGAACAAGTATGTTGTGTAGATGCCATGATGAAATCAAAAGATGAGCATTGGGAATACCATTTCCTCCAATTGAGCATCCATGATCGCTTGAGCCTCCACTCGCGATGAAGATTCCCTGTAACAAATACCCAAGTGCTTAGGTAGATGATCACAAAAGGATGTTTATACTGAAAATTGAAGAGTTTACCTGCTGCCTTGCCCTCTGGAGCTCTTGCTCAAGGTGCCTGAGCTTGGACCGGCTGCTCTCCAACTGCTGAATGTAAGCCTACAAAACACAATACTTTTGCTTTACTCATAGCTGTTATGTCTTGAATATATATTGCAAGGCAAGCTGCAACAAGGGAACATGATGTTGTAACCTGTAAGCCAAATCAGTAAATCCAAGACTCCCTAAACCCGGCCAATTTTTAGGGTTTAGGTTTTTTAAAAAAACACATAATCAACAGAATCACAACATAAGGAAAACTTTGTTGATTGTTCTATTTTAAATTGCTCACAGGTACCAAATGCTACTGGGACTATCCAAGTCACCAATATATGCTACCTCCTTAAATCTTCCTGCAAATTAGTTCCAAATACTAAACGCATCCACATCTACTGCACCAAATACACAATTACAAAACCTCCTTTCCTGTATATTGCAACAGCAGCCTGCATTGTTCAAGTCCAAAAACAATGCTCTGGTAGGTATTTTACCATCACCAGTTATAGTTGTCCCTCTTCACATTGTACCAGAAAATTACATAGGATTCAATGGCAACCAAGTGCATGGCTCACTGTATATCCACTATGCAAACGAAACAAATGAACCGGATTACAAGGGGGTCAATCATAGGTACAAAGGATCACCTTCTTCCTCATTCGGCTTTTCCGGGCGGCCTCGCGGTTCTGCGCAAGCCTCCGCTGCATCTGCAATCGCGGTGGAATGCACAACACTCACAATTGTGAAGAATCATATATAGATAACGCAACAACATTTGCTACTTGTACGATTATATTGCATTCCCCTTCCTGTGTATGCACCTTCTGACCCCCTGTTCTTTCCTTCGACACCACAGAGGAATCCACGCACACCAAACCTCGTTGCGCGCCGCCTCCACCACCCTGGTAACACGACACAATGGCAGCACGCCAAGATAGGAATACATCACAAGCAGAAGTAATGAAATTAAACAGGGTGACGAGAGAAGCGAGTAAGCGCGCAGTGGGCACCATTGGGGCGTCGTGTTTGTCGCCGCTGTCGTCAACGTCGGTGGAGGTGTCTGTGAGCGGGCTCGTGACGACGATGCCGGAGTCGCCCCAGTTCTCGAGCTGCGCCGCCGCTGCCGCGGCCCTCGGCAGGCAGAACCGGCCGGCCTCCGTCGCCATCCCCGGCGCCGCCATGCCCAACGCAGTCGCTACTACGTGCTGCACCAAAACCACCGCATTAATCACACACAAGAATGAAGACCACACAACCAAAAACCAGAACTCTCAAAGATCAGTAAGAAATTAGCTCACCGCATTGGCGAGCGGCGCAAAGGTGGCGACGGTGAGGTTGCTCGAGGACTTGGAGCTGGGGTTGGGGCCTTCTCACATTGCGCGCGCACAGACCAAACAAAAGCATCAAAATACGCACGCACACAGCCAAGAAAAGATCAAAAACAAAAGAAGGAAAAGACCGAATAGTTCTTGGAATGCAGGAGTCAGTGGCGTTACTGCGAGGATGGAGGTCGGGAGGGAGGGCGCTATCTCCGATGTGGTATCCAGCTGTGCCGCCCTGCTCCGCCCTGCAGCCACGCAAGACGACCACGGACGCCACCCGGCGCAAGGCAACAAAAAATTAGCGAGCTAAACAAGCTGGTCCAAAGAAGGCACAGCTCGCAGCTAGCCAGGTTGGTTGCTACTTGCAATAGAATACTAGCACGCTACACTTGCTACGCTACTGCTGTACAATGTGTTACCTAAAGATGTGTGAAGGATGATGCATCGGAGGAGGCAAGGACGACGACGGGGCGGGGGGGTGCGAGTGTGGCGCCGCGCGTACGCATTGCCGGGGGCAGGCGGGAGGAGGATGGTAGGGCGCGCAAGAATTCAAGGAAGGTGGGAATCATGGCGAAGGATATGATGATCAGGACGTGTCAATCGGTTCATGTCAGAGGGATTCATCGGTCCATCCATCTTTCAGTCCATCAAAGATCAGGCATCAATCAGTCAAATTGGCGTGCATGGCAGGCAGAGCTGGTGTAAGCTTTGTATTCGAGTGAGTTTGCGTGTGTGGCGAGAACCGGGGCGTATATTGGCAGGGACTGGGGGAGTGAGCTGAGAGGAAGAGCTAGTGACCGGTAAAGGCTGTGGCCATCTTGAACTGACGTTGTAGACCTGTAGTCATGCAGTTATGCCTACCCTCCTCTCCTGGTGAACGGTGATGGTAGTAGTAGGAATAGGATTGTAAGCTCGTGTAGCCATCGTTGTTTGGTCCGATGATGGGGTATATTGTTCTAACTTCAGTCGGTCCTGCTTATTTTACTTTGGATTTTTAATTTTTTTGTTCATTTTTCACTATTTTTAAATTTTATCTTTTTCTAGTTTTTTTGAGTTTTTTTGCCATTTTTTATTTGTTTGTATTGTTTGTGATGGGCTAACATGTTTTCTTTATTTTTAAATTTTTTTAAATTTAGTTATATTAAATAAGCCATCATCGATTCATGATATAATTTTATCACCATGTGGTCTGTTTTTTTCTATTGCGACTTATGGCTTTTGGTGAAATTTTTAATTTTGGTGCTTATGGTACATATTACGAAGAGACAGATACTTACTTGCGATTTTGGCAGGTACAGATGTTGGGCTTTTAACGTGTAGATCGTTTAACCTGTAGACCCCGTCTTGAGAAAATACTCCGTTTGAAAGTTAGGTACTGTACCAAAAGCCAAAAGCCGCCAGCTTCAGAGGAAAAGAACATACCCACAATATAATTTTAGTCATAAACCAATTTATTGCAGCTCAATCGTACGGCACTTTTGACTAAAATACTTATGTGAGCAAGACAGTTAAGATATTATACTCACATGGTGGAAGCTGCTGCAACTTGTAACTACGGTTACTAGGACCTGTGCATAAAAGGCAGCTACTTTCCACATACCTCAACGATCTTTTTTCTTAAAGGATTAAAACCCCTGGTATTATATTATGAGAGAAAACATTACAAAGGTCCCAGCATTACACATAAGCCCTGAAATTAAAATAAAATTACAAAAAAAACTACAAGACTGAGTCTTCTGCTGACAACTGATGCTCAGTTCATCACATATGCGCTCCTCAATGTGCGGCAGCATATCTAATGTACAAGAGCATATGGGTATGTTCTTCATAGCTATAGCTTATGACTTTTGGTTGAAAATTTTGAATTTTAATTGTTTGCGACAGAGATTATGGAGAGATACTCGCTTGCGATTGTGGATAGTACAGATGTTGAACTTTTAACATATACTACAATTAACTTGTAGACACCGTTTAAAAAAATACCCCGTTTAAAAGTTAGGTACTATAGCAAAAGCCAAAAACCGGTTTCAAAAGCCGAAAAGAACAGCCCTATTTATAGACATATGCCCAAACTTATACGCGATCATTTGATCCAATCTGGGCGGTTGAGATTCCAAGTGGAGCTGCCCCATCCTATTTTGCGACTCGCCCATCACGCACTCCCCAACATTATGCAAAAGGCCACGGAGCAAGCCGTCCTCCCCTCCTAACCCATCGCCCCTTCTTCCCAATCCCTAAATCGTAGGAGATCGGTTAGGGCTTGGCGCCACGCCGATGCCCTTGTCATCACGCACTGCTCCTTTCACAACTGCTACTCGTCAGTGCCTTGTCTGTGACCCTCGTACTAGAACCTCCATCCTCCATCGACACAACTCCTCCTCCATCCAAGGTCCATTCAACTGTTGTCCAAGTGCAACGGGGACGACGACGGTGACAGAATCAGCGCACGCGTGTTCACGGGGTGTGTGAGCTACGCCTTGCGGCTGCAGCAACTAGCACCAACTCACGTCCAAATCAGATCTGGTTCTTGTTCCGGTGGACACGCATGTCCTGGTGTGTTTGCGGCAAGCTGATTGATTTTTCTGTTCATGCGGCTACTGGAGCTTCGTTTCTTTTGATTTTTGCTTGATTTAGATGACAAGAGGATCTACTACCATTGTGTTCTGATTTGTATTGTCCCAAATCTTGTTATGATTTTCTTCTTGTTTGTAATGGCCCCCGAAAAAATTGCAATTCCAATTTTCTTCTTCGGATGGCGTCCGAAGTAATGTTCCAATTTTGTTCTTGTCTCATGCATGCCTTGGTGCCGAGTTGGACTTGATTGTTGTGATATTTGAGAATTAATTATCTCAATTCTGTGCCGGAGTTTGATATTTGTTATTCGATGTTTTGGATTTTTGGATGTATTCTTCAACACACTATAGATGGGAGCGGCAGCGCCGCTATTGCCCATCCTACCGCTGAGCCATTCTCAAGCTGTTCCTCAGTGCACCAATCCGACAACCACCCCTGCTGCACATAGTGCGTGATGCAGATGGGCGGGGGCGGCGAAGCAGCGGAATGGGTGGAGGCGGCCGGATGTCCGTGGGCGGCTGCGTAGCAGCCAGATGGGCAAATACTAATCCTCATTGTGAGGAGGCAGGGTTCAGGGAACAGGTTAGGGATGAGCAGCCCCGGTGTTTGGAAAATTAATTGAGAACGCGGGGAGTAAAACACAAAAGGCCATAAGCGGGATGAGAGAGCTCCCACCCGTGACGTTGACCACGTAGATTGGATCAAATAGTCGTGGATGAGTTTGTGCATTGTCCACAAATAATGCCCTTGTGCACCAGATATGCTGCCTCGTTGTGCTTCCCCAAGTCTAGCGCCCCGACTCTGCCTCTTCACACTCGTGCTCCTTGTTGTGCTCGTCATGGACGTCGTGTACATCAGGAGGATGTCCTGCTGTATGGCACGTTCGATGTTGTACATCAAGAGGATGTCTCGGCTATATGGGGTGTTCGATGTCATCGACTCACCATCGTCGCCATGGTCATGTACAGCATTACACTCTTGTGCAGGGAAGGTTCATCGAGTTCATCGTGTGTGCTGCCCGAGCGGTACATCTAGGTCGTGGTCGTCAGAACCGCCAGAAACTCAAGCATATTCTTGCTAGTCTAATTGGACTTTTCCAGTTATTGGATGGACTAAATCTACTTTACTCTTCAACTCTCTAGTTAGTTTAACTTTTAGTCTCTAAGTACAAAATCAGACACCCTATAACCCTGAAGTTCTAAAACCAAGTATGTTACTCCCATGCCCAATCCACCCCAATTTTAAACTATGCTAGACGCCACCTCACTGGTTTGGGTTAACAAGGTAGGCCAATCTTGATTGAATCAGCGACCGCGTCATCTAATTTGCCACGTCACCACAAATCTCCCTCTTCTACCTCTTTCTATCCAACTCCCATCCAATCTCTCTCTTCTCTCCCTGCAACCATTGCCAAGCCACCTCCTCTCCGCCCCCTCTCCTCCTCTTATTCGGCATTGGCAGGCTAGCCTAAGAAATAGAGAAGGCAGATCAATCAAGCTACTTCTAATTAATACATATTAAATCAATATGTCACAAAAGAGGAATACAGGAGAGTCAACCAGATTAAGATGGGATGACACAAGAAAAAAAAGGAAGAAAAATTCAAGGAAATCAAGTTGCCAATCGACTACTCCATAGCATAGCTCATGTCTAGCCACAACAACAGCGACAAGTCAAGCACTGGGTGTGGATCCCCATGTCTTTTGTCACCCCCAAATTTCGTACACCTTGATGCCCTTGTTGTGCGTACCTCGCCATGGTCGCGCATTAACTAGCACGTGAGTGCCATCAAATCTATAGAAAAATCCAAAAATTGAGCTCCGTAGAAGCACACTTTGAAGCTCTATTAGATCTGCTCCTAATTTGTTGTGGAGAGAGATGGATGAGGGAGTAGAGGGCAAGGAGGTAGAGAAGTGCAACAGTGAATTGGAACTAGAGAGGGAAGGCGGGGGAGGTGAGGCATGGATTGAGAGAGAGTAAGGGGAGGAAAAAATAGGAGGAAGAATAAGTTGAGGATCTTACGATGGGTAGAAATTAGTGATGCGGCAATCTACGTGGCAAAATTACTACTGAAAACAGCCTTAGGGTGAAAAGTGAACGGTATTGATAATTAATGGGTGTCAGTTACTCGATTTTGTAGTTAAAGGTTGAATTTTAGACCAATGCAATAGTTTAGGTGGTTATATAGACTTATTCCTCCTCGGATTGTTCCATAAAAAATGGTTTACACTCTAGTTGCAAACCAAGCATCAAATTGACATTGGAGTTGTCTAATTCTTCAATTGTTTGTACAAAAATTCTTTTTAGATAAAATGGTCAATTAGCTGTTGCTAATCCCTCTTTGTAGCCTTAGGGTGAAAAGTGAATGAATTAACAATGAAGGGGCGTCGGTTATCCAATTTTGTAGTTAAAGATTAAATTTTAGACCAATACAATAGTTAAGGGGTCATATGATTGTTCCATAAAATATGGTTTACACGTTTGTTGTAAATCAGGCATCAAATTGACATTTGGAGCTGTCAAATTCTTCAATTGTTTGTACAAAAATTCTTTTTAGACAAAATGGTCAATTTGCGGTTGCTAATCTCTCTTTGCTTTTAATAAAGTGGAGCTCAAGTGCTCGACACTAGGGATGGCAATCGGGCGCGGCGGGTACGAGTAGTGCTCGCCCATACCCGTACCCGCGACCCCGATTTACGCCCGCGGGTATACCCGCGAAGGACCACGGGTAAAAAACCTCACCCATACCCGTCGCCTGCGGCATACCATGTTACCCGCGAATTGAGTGCATCACATTCAAACATCACCAATGCTATACCGTGAAGTTCATTCTATACCATAAATCAAACACACATTTAGCAATTCAAGATATTATAAATTACAATTGAATTTTGGTAGTCTGCAGAGTGCAGACTCTATGAGTTGGGCCTAGTCACATACCCATATTGCTAGTTTCCTTTAAATGCAAAATCAGATGAAAACAAACAACCTTTAACTTTACATTCACAAGTTTCATTCCATTAACAATAACACGACAAAGATAATTGCATCTTGACATACATGAATAATCATTCGTAATCATGAATCAATAGCGAAAACATGCCAAAAGAATAGGCAACTCCAAAGATACCTCAGCCCCACTTTGGAGATGCAAGCGACATGAAGCCCAAGGCGAGGGTGAAGATCATATTCCTTGGCGACTAGTTGCAAAATACCAATTTTCAATGGAAGTGCCAGAGAACCGGATGAGGGCTTGGGAATTACTAATCAGCCTGATCAAACCTATGGGCATTAGTTTTACAACTATGAGTTATCGACCCTTTGTGCTTTGGATAAAATGCTAATCTCATGACACAAACGAGGACGTAAATCAAACCGAACTCAATCATAGAACAAATGGAGTATCTGCAGGATCATTATTATTGTAACAACACAAACAATTCGTTTATCTGAAGCTGGAACCAACTCTCTCCTTACTCAGCATATTGATACATTGCCAAATAAATCCTTGGTAGAGAGAGTGGGAGGGAGGGAGGAGGGGCGCACCCGAAGCGGCCGATCTTCCAGGCCTGGGAGACCTTCCTGTTGTCTCCGATGCGGGAGATGCTGGCGAAGTCTTCGTCGGTGAACATGAATCTCGACCGGCGGCGAGTCGGGAATCGGCAAGGAAGGAGGAGACGAGGGTGAGGAGAGGACGGCGAGACGGGAGTCGGCGAGGAAGGAGGAGACCAGGGTGAGGAAGGAGGAGACGAGGACGTCCCAGTGCAGGGTGGAGCGGCGGAGGGCGGAGGAGGAGGCCGACGGCCGGGTGGGGGCGGAGTAAGAGGAGGAGGCGGCGGATCCGGGGCGGAGATGCGAGAGGGGCCGAGGGGGCGGGGGGCGGAGGAGGAGGCGGATCTGGGCGGAAGAGGCGGCCGGCGGCGGGGGGGGAGGAGGAGGGCCGGCGGCCGGCCGAGTGGCAAGTGGAGGAGGAGGAGGCGGCCGGGCGACCGGGCGGGGGCGGAGGAGGAGGAGGCGGATCCGGGGCGGAGATGCGAGAGGGCGCGGAGGAGGCGGATCCGGCGGTGGGGGCTGAGGCGACGCGGAGGAGCGGATGAAGCGAAAGGGGTGGTCAGGCGGAGAGCGGTGATGCGGCGGTGATGAAGCGAGAGATAGGGTTTATTATTTTAGGGTCCACTGCCGGTTTATTTCACGGGTAAACGGGCAAGACGAGTACAGGTAGAGCTAACCCATACACGTACCCGTTTACCCGATGGGCAGAGATTTCCCCCCATTTTCATACCCGTGGGTAAAGAATACATACATCCCATACCCGGCTCCATTAGGGTATTTACCCACGGGTACACAGGTAAACGGGCACAATTGCCATCCCTACTCGACGCAGGAACAACCACCATCATCATCATAGCTAATCTCTCTTTGCTTTTCTTTGTGGCAAAAACAGAAAGAGGTAGGAAGACGAAGGAGGAAGACAGAGGAGGAATGGGAGGAAGAAGGGGAAGAGGAGAGGTATGGCAGGAGGTGGTATGGTGGCAGTCATGGTAAAAGAGGTAAATAAAGGAAGAGGGTGAAGAAAAAGCGCAAAAATGCCTTTCGTATCACACTTACCAGCAAATTCATGGTAAAGTGGTGGAAGTGGCAAGAAAAGGGTAGCAAGATCTCCGGTGGCGCCGTGAGAAACATAGGGTGAGTTCTTTTAGGTTATAATTTATGATTTTTTATTTAAAATTTTGAATTTTGATTATTCATGAGAGAGAGTATGGAAAAAAAATACTCGTATGAGATTTTAGCCGATATAAATGAAGTCGAAACAATATATACTATGATCGATTTGTAGGTTCCACCTTAAAGAGACACCCGTTTGAAAATTAGTTATCGTAAAAAATCAAAACATATACCAAAAGAACCCATCCATAACTTTTCTAGTGGCAAGCGGAGGAAAACAAAAAAAATTAGTAAAAATAAATAACTTATCAAAGTATACTAAAATATTAATATTACTAACCATGGGTTCAACTATTGCCTGGATTCTTTTGGGTTTCCTGTTTATGGCTTCTGATTTTTGTTACAGTAACTACATTTTAAATGATGTATCTTTTTAATATAGGGTCTAAGAATCGATTGTAGTACATATTATACCGACTTCAACTATATCAACTAAAATTATATATAAATATCTCTCTTTTTATATTCTCTCTAATAAACAGTTAAAATTTAAAATTATAAAACAAAAATTATAAACGGCAGCGCAAATGAACCCACCACCGTTCACTCGTCCTTCGCTAGCCATGTCCCAACCCCCTAACTCTTGTCTTCCCGAGGTAATCAACCCGAACCTCTGAAAGCAAAGAAAAGAAGTGCAGACTGGTGTAACCCGGCAGACCAAGTTACGGGAAACGTGTGGTGCGTGCAACCGGCTAGCTGCACCGCAGAAGAGCAGACCCCTGTCCCGTCTGCGTGTGTGAGCGAGATAGCCAGAGAGGCCCAGGGAGAGCCACTCGCAGGCTGGCACGGCGTTTGTATCGCGTTGCTCCCCTGCCCTTTTCTGCGTGAAGATCGAGCCATGTTTTTACAAAGCAGGAGCACGAAGCAGGAGCACGCAGCAGGAAGGCAGACTGGCCGGAAGCACACAGCGAGAGCCCGTTTTTTCGAAATTTAGCCGTTGGACGTCTCCTTTTAATATAAATCCAGCCATGTTTTTCACCACCTACGAATGTCAGTTAACTACGGTTACTTATATTTAATTCATGCTAATTATATTTAGTTAATACTAATTGTATTTTAATTAACATTAATAATGAGCTTTAACTAGCGTTAATCCATAGCATTATATGATGACGTTGCGCAGCAACTGCTGCCGTAGAGGGGGGCCGAGCTCGAGGAGCTTGGCATATGTTTAACGGGCTTAGTAGATTTAAAAAAATGTTTCATTTATATAAACGAATGTTTAAATATTTTTTTTTTAAAAAGCTACGATACCGTTTATGTGTACAGTTTAGAGAAAGCTACATAGCCAGGCAGGGTGCGTACGAGCATCTGTTAATATTAATATGAACATTGATTTTCTAAAGTAGTTTCCCCACTTCTATCGCTTTGGAGATATAATAGAGAATTATATATACATCACATATCTTTCTCTTCGCTTCTGCTTCACACACACATCTCTCTCACTCACACCCCTCACGCCATCCTTCTAAAACTCACTTCTTTCAGCCACTACTAATTATTTTCAGCTAAAAAGGTATGAACTGCAGCCAAAAACTATACTATTTATTTTTAGCTAAAAAGACATTAGCCATAGTTATACTATTTATTTTCAACTAAAAAGACATCAATCGTAGTTAAAAGTTACCAGCTGCAACTAATATGAACAATTATCTTCTTTTTTTAGAGGATAAGAAAGAAGCACATAACTAGTGCACACACATACGTATTTTCTACACACGCTAAAAATTAACCGAATACTCTAAGATCTCTAGGGTCCAGGTACACGCTATCTATTTGATGCGCACGTGTGTATCCACTTAAATTATTAATAAGCATGCATGTCTTAACATACACATACACATAAACATACATATACACACATATATATATCTCTACTATTATATAAATAGAAGTTGATGGTCATCGGTGCGTTCTTTTTAACCTTCTTCACAGCCATCCGATTTAATCTGGACCATTCGTCTCTCTTCTTATCTCTTTCACAGGATACAACTGCCCACCCCTCCACTTTTCCCTATCTCTTCGCGTATTTTGGCCACCCTTCTCTCTGTTACTTGCTCTCTAATGTTTGATGTGTGAAGTTAGCCAGGCAGTAAGTTCCATCTCACTATTTTTATGACTCCGTTATAACACACATGTCTCTAACTAGTATATATATAGATAGATATAGGGGTGAGAGAATTTTACTTAAGGCAATTGGGTGTTTAGGCACCCATATCAAGAACCGTCCGATACATTTGAATGATTGATAATTTTTTTATAGTTTGATATCTTAAATATACTTTTTATAGGTATGTAAAGATAACCTCATTAAATATTACGAATCTCAAATGTTATCAACGGGTATCGATATAGATGCCTAAACACCTATACATATGAAACACTTGTTTTATATATATATTATTGGTGGATGCGTACTCAACCTGAGTCGAAAGCGGACGGACTAAAACACACAACGCAACCCTGCCGCTCAGTTCTCGTCCTCTTCCCATTTGATTCGCTTCACTTGCTCCGTTTTTCTCCTCGCCTCCTCCTCCTGACTGTTGATGAGCTCGGCTCTATCGGCTGGCTGCAGCAGCGGCTGTGCTGCATGCAGGTGGTGCGTGTTTACGCACTCGCTGCGCGCTGCAGCGGCTGCGGTCTTGCCTGCCCTCTCATCACTCGATGCATGCATGCATGCATGCATGCTGCTGGCTTGCTGTGCCACTGCCGTGGCACGCGTCTTTAGCTTACGTGCTCGATCGCCCACGAGATACACAACCCCATCATGGATGCTGCCATTGATGCAATGTTTGGTGCAGCTGAGTGAATTGATGTTGACAATTTAGTTCCTGTTTTTGTTTCGCTTGTTTCGTGAATTATTTCAGTTTCTCTATAAATTGAAATAATTAGAGCAAACAGTTTTTTAAATTTAAAACTATATATACAATCCGATGGCTATCTTCGCCACCCACCCCTATTTTGAAAAGCATAAATAAAAGGCATCAGTACAACGCCTTATTTTTCTTTGTTTACTGTGGTGGATGTTTGTGTAGGTGTTGCCAAGGAGATCGCAGGACTTGTTCTTTTTCAGTTTTTGATTTTCACTTTTGACTTTTCTACAGTAACTAGTTTGTACAGATGTCCGAGTACACGCGTACATAACGGGCATTTTATCGGTGAACTAGCGCACCGGAGTGTAAAAACATTTGGCCTTTGGACTATGTGGACTTTCGTAAAGCTAAACTATAGCGACCAATATATATTACTAGAAAAAAGATGTTAGAAATTCTCATAAAAAATGAATAAGTATGTTAGAAATTTTTTAAAAAACAAAACATCTAATCTTTAATACGATGAACCGTAATTAAGCTGAACTATAATGGCCAGAGAATGTTAGTACTTGGAGATATATGTTACTTCGTAGTTTAAAAAGAAAATAAAAGATAATCATTATTCGAAAAAAAAAGCTGCTATGGACAAAAGAACTGCCATCTATCGTGCATGAGACAAGTAGATCCGCTAGCTTCCAATCGTTTGTTCAAGTATATTTTTTCCCTTTACACATTTTCCTATGACTTCAAATTATTTTAGTTTTTTTTCCATGGGCGTAATGCGATTTGTCGCATGCATTGGAAGGACCGATTATGACGTGCCATACAAAATTATGATTGATTTAAGTGTCATGGTAATAACGAGTGGGATTGAAGCCAGTGTACCTCTGCCTACATGCACAACTAGTACGGGTAGGGAATTAGTAGGGCACTGCCATGCTTGTCCGTAGCTGGGTCTACCGCACTCTAAAGCTCGTCCCTAGCGATGATCAGCGCCTCGCTTAAGCAAGAAGGAGCAGAGGAGGAAGGACCAGACTACACGACTTTTCTTGGGCTCGTACAAGTAGTCTTACGCCCAGACTACAGAAGACTTTTCTTCGGCTCGTACTAGTAGTCTTAGGCCCGTTCAATCTGCGATGCCTTCTGATTTTGTACCTACTATTAAGGATCCGCTGTTTCAGTTTTAGTTTCTGATTTATTTTTTTATTATTTATAAATTTCGTTTTTAAAAAAAATTAATTTTTAAAGCTTTTTAACCGGTTCTTTTTTCTTATATTCGTTTGCATTGTTCATGATAAGCTAATATATTTTTTCTATTTTATTTTTTTTAAATTTAATTATACCAAATAAGCCACTTTTAACTACAATAAAATTCCAACCGCTACATTGCAATTTGAGCCTAAACCACAGCTTTTCACCAACCAAATGGGGCAAAATTTAAAAGTTAGTTAGAAGTCGTTGACTTCTTAAGATAAATTATTTATTTGTATTATAAGATAGGAGATCAATCTATATCAAAAGCCCACGAGAACTATCAATCTTCCTAGATAGCAATTCCGTGCTATTTGTACAGAGAACTTCAACCTTTAGAAAACACGTTCAACAATTTGTATCTGGCAGTGAAGACAGTCAAGAGTCAAGACGCCGCGATGATTCCTAGAGCATTCATGTATATATTGTATTTTTATGCTTTTCCACTTGTAATGATGAGCTACAGGCCATACTATTTTTTCTTTGTCAAGAGTTTCTTGAGCTGAGTTTTTTACTTGGCAAGGCTTTTAATGAGGCAGCCATTTTAACATAAACAAAAACTCACTATTACATTTCTACAATTTACTATATCTTTTTTTACATTTTTTATAATTTAATATGTCCTTTCTATATTTTGTATAATTTATCGTGTGTATTCTACACTTTCTATAATTTAATATATATTTTTATACTTTATCTACAATTTATTTTACCTTTTTTGAATTCTACATATTTTTGTAAGAATTTTTTTTTATTTTTTTCAAGCCAAATGGGCAAACGGGCCAAATGGACGAGCTGTGCCGGCCTGGCCCGATGGGCTAATCCTAGACCAGAGGCTCGGCCCATAGACTGGCACGACACGGCTCATTTCAAGTGATAGGCCACACGGGTTTGTGTCTAACGGTTCTGCGTCTCGTTAGGCTCAGAGTGAACTGTGCCGGACCGCTCATTTGGCCGCCACTGCGGCCATAACAACGTTTTTTTTTATTTTTTTCTATTTTTATGTTTCTTTAGATTAATATTTTAGAAAAACTACCATTTCAGCCTAAACTACCTCACCTGTGCTGCGGCTCTAGCTGGTGCCTACTACTCTCCCATGCATGCGTTCTCACAACGAGACAGTACAAAGTTACAGGCTTACCTGTGAAGCTTGTAAAGTGTGGTGATAAATGGGTGGAAACTGCAGTTGTGTACGTGTATGTACTTGAGTAGCTTAGCTAGGGGCCATGATCGAAAGCCTGCGCCAGTACTGCTGGCGTAATTGCACGGTGCAGATTTGATCGGTCCGGACGTCAGGTTAACTAGAAGCGGGTGCGCGGCGCGACGCCGCGCTAGCTACTGTATAGACCGTAGTAAAAGAGACAAAAATACGTGAGCCGATTTCCCAAAAAAAATCGAGGACTTTAGCGTAATTTCGGAGGGAAAAAGGTTTTTTCCGTAAAAAACCAGGGACCCGGAAAGATCTATACGTAACTAAATAAGGATCTATACGTAATTTCCGAAACCGTGGGGGTATCCTGCAAAATGGAGGGGACAAAAAAAACTGCCAGGAACCTTTTTGCGAAAACCAGGGACCTATACGTAATTTCGAAAACTCGGAAAAACCACTCGGTGACCGTCTGATTCTCTAGCGCCTGGCAAAGCGGAGACCGAGCCCGCCCGTGTGGGGGCGGGCGGCATACCTGGCCCCCAAACCCAGGGCCCCTACATGCATGCGTATTACTATATTAGCGTATAGTATTAATACTATCCGAAATTCGGATCCGGCGGCTCGACTTCTCGTCTTGATCTTGAGACTTCGTGTTGCCGTGTTGGCGAGTGCCTCCATGCGCCACGGTCACCACGTCTCCCATCCGACACCACTCAGCGGCAACTCAAGAATAGCTAGACAGTTAGGCATGCGAGATCTATTCTTGTTGACTTGTTGTAACTGTACAAATACTCATTGATGAGATCAATGAACTCACAGTTGATCCTATTTTCTCTCTACATTCGAGTTCGACTTGATCTTGAATTGATCCACAGCACCATCACGGCATCACGCCGACGCCGCGCCGCCTGCGGCCGAGCCACCGAGCCGCCGAGGTCTCGACGTCTCGTCTCGTCGTCTTATCCGTCGCCTGCCTCTAGACGTTTCGTCTCGTCGGCGTCGTCCCGGTCGTCGTCTCTCCGGCCTCCGCCGCAGCGCCACCGCCAGCCAGGCAACCACCGCACTTTGTCAGCCTCTACCGCCGCAGAAGACCGCTTAGTATACGCCAGACGTGGTGCTGATACGTCCGACGTCCCAGTGGGAGGCGATGCATGCATATTACTATATTAGGAATCATTCATTCATTCAATCATGTCACTCATCATATCTTGCATATTAGGAATTTTTAATCAATAATTAGTGCTTTGTTAATTGTTATTTGTAGTTACTAATTATACTATTGTTCTTTAAATTTTCAGTACCATGTCATCTAGAAAATATGCATCCGGCAGTGAAAAAAGAAAAAAGAGGAAACAAATAGATGAGTTGATTGAATCACGAGAGGATCCATTGACAAATTTTTAAAAATGTCTGAGCGGTTCAAGAAATCACGATGAATTGGCGATAGTTCTTTGTGGAGGAAGATGGTAAAATTAGATATATATATATATATATATATATATATGTGTGTGTGTATGTAGATTTATATTTAGATATTTATCTTGGGCCTATTCCTAGTTTCGCCCTGGGCCCTTAAAATCTCAGGACCGGCCCTGGCGGAGACTGGCGCGGGACACACCTGAGCGACGTGGCCTCGGTCCCCTTCGCGGAATCCCCCAGGCATAAGAAGGGGAGTATATGTCAGGGAGGGAAATTACAAAAGCTGGCAGATTTTGATGAAGCTTTTGACCCAGCAAAGCGGCATTTACACAGTTGCTGTACTAATCAACGGTTAACTCGGGGTGCTTCGTAGTTAGTATCGCATTCAGATTCAGTGCTGCACTGTCGCTGCTTTTATATTCGATGGTAAAAATAAAAAAAATACTATATTGATCGATAAAAAACACTACACTATCGGCGATAGTGCATCCAGATTATAAGGTCTAAACTAAAATAAAAAGTGCTTCAAGTACAAATAAAAAACTAAAATTCAGAACAAAAGATAAAATCATATTACAATTTAATTTTCATATTACCGCGGACCCCGAGGCGGCCGGCGGGGTGTCGGCGCCGCCGTCGTCGGAGAGCACGATCTCGTCCTCCTCGTAGGCGCAACTGGGAGCCAGCCATCGCATCTCCACTGATTCGGTATCCAGGACCCTCCTACCGCTGCCTTTGCTACTTCCGATCTCCCAGGGGACGAGCGAGCCGCCGGAGTTGACGAGCTCTGCCGTCTCGTCGTCTTCGTCTGTGTCATGCAGACTAAAGTTCAGAAGTTGCAGAGTTGTCAAGACACAAACCAAAAGGTGGAGAAGATGCTGCATGACACAGAAATAAAAACAGTGGGGCAAAATTCTGAAGCTGAGAGTCAAGATAGATTGCATTTTACTGATAGTAAGGAAAATCTGTTCCAAGATTTCAATAGCTTGGCAAAAATAGTGGATGTGGTTCTAACTGAAAGCTAGGATGATGAGGAGTTGTGACATGGTAAACGACATGTTTCTCAATTCGAGCCTAGAAGATGTTCAAGACTCAAGGATGCTGAAGACAAAAACATCATAGAAAGGGCGAAAGAAAGAGCACAAATGAGAAATCTTGATATTAAAGAAGGTACTAAGCATTCTTTGCCTACAATACTTAATACTTTCAATGCTTCTTTATACCAAACTGCATCCATTTTGGGTGTAAGTTTGGGTTGTTCACTTGAGGCTTTTGACCACAATATCGAATTGATTAAAGAAATGGAGCAGGCTAGAACTAATTTATATCTTGAGAGTCAGAAAAAGTTTTCTGCTCAAAAGGTAGATGATAGAGACAATCAGGAGGGCACTGATATACCTCTATTAGATGAACATGACAACAATGATGATATGGATTTAGAGGAGGCCTATTTGCATCAATTTCAAATGGTCTCTTCTGGGGAAAAAACAAAACATTGAGTCACCAGGAATTGTCTGTGTGCAACCCTTAATCAAAAATAAAAAAGGAAATAGAAAAGAAAAGAAAAGATGTAAGGAATCATATGGAATGTTAGGGGATTGGTACTCCTGAAAAGAGGAGGTACCTAAAAGAAATTCTTTTAGAACAGAAGTTAGACTTCATTGGTTTACAAGAGACAAAAAAGGAAGATTTCTCTAATTATTTCCTTTCTTCGTTGAGTGGAGGCCAAGACATTAATTGGTTTTGGTCCTCTGCTAAAGGAAAATCTGGGGGTATTTTGGTTGGAGTGGTAGATGACAGTTTGTTTTAGAGGACAAACAGGAAGGAGAACATTTTGTACAGCTTTCTATAAGAAACAAATATGATGGTTTTCTTTGGAATTTGATTGTAGTTTATGCAGCGGCCCATGAGGATGGCAAATTTGTCTTTCTCACTGATTTGGCAAATGTTTTGCACAGAATTAAACATCCAGTTATGGTGGCTGGGGATTTCAATATCTTGAGAAAAGAGAATGAGAAGAATAAAAAAGGGGGTTATACTAAATGGAGCTTCTTGTTTAATGCTATCATTGAACAAAATAACCTTAGAGAGATAGAATTATGTGGCCAATCCTTCACTTGGAGTAACAATCATGAGGATCCTAACTTTGAAAAATTA
Organism: Bonia amplexicaulis; assembly: GCA_036346245.1. Lineage (NCBI taxonomy): Eukaryota > Viridiplantae > Streptophyta > Magnoliopsida > Poales > Poaceae > Bonia > Bonia amplexicaulis. Next base: position 17,771,779 of record CM070750.1, on the reverse strand, counting down.
GATAGAATTCTAGTTAGTACAGATTGGGAGATCAAATATCCTTTGACAAGGGTCACTGCTTTGGTGAGATCCTTGTCTGATCATACTCCCTTGACGATTGATACAGGTGAACTAGTTAATAAGAAAGAAAAGCCTTTTAAATTTGAATTAAGTTGGTTTTTGAGAGATGATTTCTATGAGGTGGTCAAAATTTGGAACTCCCCTACAAATGCCTCTTCCAGTTTGGATGCTTGAAAATGAGAATGTTAAGGAAGCAATTGAAAGGTTGGAACATAAATGTGGAAAGTTGGTTGAAAAAGGTTAAAGTTGAGTTATTAGAGCGAATTGATTGTTTATATAAGAGATGTGAGCATTATGGCTTGACTGCTGAGGATAGAGAGGAGAAGAAAAATTTGGAGTCTCAATTGTTTCAAATTCTAAAACAGGAGGAAATGAAATGGATGCAAAGATCTAAAGAGAAAGAGATAATAGATGGGGATAATAATACAAAATATTATCATGCTAAAGCAAATGAGAGAAAGAGGAAGGGTAGGATTTTATGTTTACATCAGGAAGAGGGAGTAATTGAAGGGGATTCGAATTTAATGAAATACATAACAGATTTTTATAAAAATTGTTTGGTCATCCAGATGTTACTGATATTGCTTTGAATCTAGGAGGCATTAAGAAGATTAATGAACAAGATGCTAGAGGTTTGATAAAAGAGTTCACAATGGATGAACTTAAGAAGGCTGTGTTTGATATGGAGAAAAATAGGGCTCCAGGGCCTGATGGTTTCCCTGTGAAATTTTACCAAAAATGCTGGGAGCTTATTAAGTTTGATTTTAAGAATTTATTGGATGATTTTCATAAAGGATAGTTAGACATTGCAAGACTTAATTACGGGGTTATCACCTTGTTATCTAAGTGTAAAGATTTTTTTTCGAACGCGCAGGAGAACTGCGCATCAATATATTAAGAAGAACATAGGAGTCTAAGAAGACTCGTACACACCTCACCAAAAGGGAGGCTAAAACAAAAAGACAAAAGAACTAGAGAAACGCCCAACGACCAACAACACCATTAAGGCCAAATGGCACCAAGGCCTTGGCCCCCGCCAAACACCACAACTTGACCTCATCTCTAATGTCTTGCAAAACAATGCTGACATTAGACGAGACACCTTCAAAAATACAACCATTCCTATGCTTCCAAACCCGCCAAGCCACCAACACGACCAAAGTGTTAAAGCCCTTGCGCTGCTGCTTAGGGACGTGATGCAATGCCTGACGCCACCACAAGGTGAAGACCAAATCAACTGGGTCGGGAGTTAGCCGCTGCAATCCCACCAGAGTAAGGACTGAGAACCAAACACTTCTTGTGAATACGCAAGAAGTGAGAAGATGCTGAATAGTTTCGTCAATTTGATCGCACAGAGGGCAGCACTCAAGGTGAACAAGACCACGACGGGCCAAGCGATCGGCCGGTCCAAGAAATTAAGCGAGGCTAACCACGAAAAGAATTTGCAACGAGGAGGAGCCGGGTTCGCGGATCTCCTTCCAAAGTTCATACTCCACCGTTCCCACAAAAACGACTTGCAATCAATTAGTTGAGAACCTGCTCGAGGAGGAAGGCTTCCACACATCGATCAACCACGCCGGTGAGCCTCATTCTCGCCGAGGACATCCCAAAGACAGAGGAACTCCTCCAAGACCGGAGTAGGTAGATCGCCTCTAATATCATGAACCCAAGTATTATCTGTTAGAGCTTCTTGGACTGTCCTTCGACTGACAAATCTCTTCGGCACCCGTGCACAAAGAAGGGGGGCAAGATCCATTAATGATTTGCCATGCAGCAACTTATCACACCAAAAGAGGGTCATGCAGCCATCCCCCACAATAGAGATGAGCGAAATGGAGAACATTGTTGTCGAATTGGGGTGCACCTGAATGTCCAAGCTAGCCCAGGGGCGGTCCGGTTGGGTCTTTTTGAGCCACAGCCACCTCATGCGCAACGCCCAACCGAGAATTTCCAAATCAAGAATTCCCAATCCGCCAAGCTCAAAAGGTCTCTTTACTCGGTCCCAAGAAACAAGGCAGTGCCCTCCATTTATTCTCTTGCGGCCCTTCCAAAGGAAAGCTCTACGAATCTTGTCAATTGCTTTAAGAGCCCATTTGGGAAAATCCAGCGCAAAAAGAGGATAAATAGGCATCACTTGAGAGCACCGCCTTAGAATAAGAGTGGCTCGGCCAGCTGGGTGCATCATGGCAGCTTTCCATCCAGGCAGCTTGTCAGCAATCTTGTCAATTATCATGTAAAAGCTAGATTTGGGGAGTTTCTTGATCGACAACGGGAGTCCGAGATACTTGCAAGGGAATTCTTGAACTTTGCAAGGAAAGGATCCTTGCACTATTTCCAAGTCCTGTTGGTGGCAACGGATTGGGGACACCGAGCACTTGCTTAAGTTGGTGATCAACCCCGACGCTTCTTCAAAGACCCTGAGAATCTCTTTGATAAACTCAAACTCTTCCAAACAGGGTCGTAAGAAAAGAACCACATCATCAGCAAAAAGAGAGACCCGCTGACTAGGTCCTCTAGAAAGAAGGGGCTGTAAAAGATCATTCTCACTTGCCTTATTAATTAGAGAATTAAGCACATCCATTACCAATATGAACAGCATCGGGGATAAGGGGTCTCCCTGCCGAAGCCCCCGCTGATGGTGAATAAGCCCTCCCGGCACACCATTTACCATTACCCGAGTTGTTGAGGTCCTCAGGAGCTTGGAAAGTAAGTTACACCAAACTGGACCAAAACCCAAATGGCTCAACACTTGCAGCAAGAAGGACCAAGACACAGAGTCGAAGGCTTTGGACATATCCAGTTTGAGGAGAACTCTTGGATCCCTCTGTCTATGAAGGACTTTAGGTGTTTGTTGAACCAGAATAAAGTTATCAAGGATACATCTCCCTTGGACGAAAGCACTCTGATTTGGAGAGACCAAGTCTTTGAGCTTCGGAGCCAAACTATTGGCCAAGATTTTGGTGACAAGCTTTGCAAAACTATGAACCAAGCTGATAGGTCTGTAATCCTTGACTTGCAACGCTTCTGGTGTCTTTGGAAGCAAAATGATGTACGCCGAGTTAAGAAGGAACAAATTACTGACATCACCCTGTAGCAGCCTGTTAAGAGCAGCCATGAGATCAACCTTCACTATATTCCAACAAGTTTTGAAGAAACGTCCAGTGTAGCCATCCGGTCCCGGTGCCTTATCCAACGGAAGAGATTTAATTGTTGCCCACACCTCTTCCTCCGAGAATCCCTGCTCCAGGGCTGACAAATCATGAGGTTCTTGGTAGAAGGATTGCAGGTTTAAGGAGCACTGTCTTTGAGCCACGGTGCCAAGCAAATTTGAGTAGAATTCATAAGTAGCCTGCTGCTTCTCTGCATGCCCGGTAACAAGATTATCCCCCACTTGGAGTTTTGCCAAGAAATTCTTTCTCTTCCTGCACCTAGCTTGCTGATGAAAGAAGGAAGTATTTGCATCCCCCTCTTTCAACCAAAGCAGCCTGGAGCGTAAACGAGCAATGGTGCGCTCAAGAGAAGCAAGGCCGAGTGCATGCCGCTTCAGCTGCCGCCGCAGCCAAACCTCCTCGCTGGACAGCACTCGGACATCTTGGGCAATTTCAAGACGGTGCAAAATTTCCGTACAACCGGAGTGCGACTTAACATTTCCTACTCTTTTTGACTCCAAGACTGCAGGTCCCTTGCAAGTCTTCTCAGCTTCAGTGAAAGGATATGCAGTGGGCAAGAAGCTACAACTGGTTTGCACCAGGAGCTTTGCACCACCTGAAGGAAGCCGTCAAGCTTTGGCCAGTAGCTCTCAAAGTGAAAACGCCGCTTCCCCTGAACATTAGCCTTCAGACCAAGGACTAACGGGCAGTGGTCTGAAATCAAAGAAGCAGAACTCTGAAGGATGCAGTCAGGAAACAATTGATCCCAATCAGATGTCATGAAGACCCTATCCAACCGGACCAAAGTGGGTACAACCCTCTCATTCGACCAAGTGAATTTACGACCAAGAAGAGAATTTCTTTCAACTCCAAATCATCCACGAGCAGTGAGCGACCCATCATTGCTCTATTCACATTAGTGTTATTCTTATCCTCCGCCATATAAATGAGGTTAAAGTCCCCTCCAATCGCCCATGGGCCTTGACAGGCTTGCCGAATGTCACGAAGCTCCTGCAGAAACTGTAACTTTTGATCATCGGATTGGGGACCATACACTCCTGTGAACCACCAAGGCTGCCCCTCATGAGAAGCAAACTGCACCGAAACCGAAAAGTGTCAACCCGGGGTGATAAAGCATGGCAAACACCTCCTTTCCAAGCCAGCAACACACCCCCCTAGCACCGCATGCTGACAAAACCACAGATTGGTCAAACTCACTTCCCAGCATAGACATGAGCAAATGACCAGAAAAGGACTCCATCTTAGTTTCCTGAAGGCACACAACATCAGGCCGAATAGAGTTAACCAAGCTTCTAACGCTGTCCCGCTTTGCCTTGCAGTTGAGGCCTCTTACATTCCAAATGAGAAAATTTGACACCATTGATTTTGAGCACCACCAACGACCTTCCAAAGCACACCCACTGATCACAGATCACCCGTGGCCACACTTGGAAAAATAGTGACCTCCCAAGGCGCTTCGCCTGGTGAAGGAGACGGCCAGCCGAAGAGCGCCGCTAGCGCCGCGAGATGAGCTTGGGTGAGGGGTTTGTCGAAGACACGATTGTACCTTTCTAGCTCTTTCATGCCAATGACTTCATGATCAGCTACCAGCCCCAAACAACGCATCAAAGATGTTTGAGTTTGAGTGGAAGTCTGCAAAGCCGCCTCTCCCTTGTTCAGCCTACTGCTACGGCGCAGGACAAAGTCAGACGGGAGTTGAGCGGCCCGCCGATTTTGAGTCGTTGGCGCAGGAAGCAAACCATCAGTGGCTTGGGAGACCTTGGCGATGAAGGATTTTGCTGGAGCTGAAAGAGTTGTGCCGGACTGAAGCCGCTGGGGATGGCGCACCGACGCAGACGTGACCCGCGAAAGGACCAAGCTTCCGCCCGGAACGTGCAGCTCTGGGCGCCTCGGGACGGGGTTCCGGCGGCGTCCCTCACGAGCAAAATGACTCAAGAGCCGGGGCGGAAAATCTTTCTTGCCAAGCAACAACACTCGAGTTCGGGTCCACCTGCGTGACAGCTCGGGGTAGCAGCGGCGGGTTGCATGGCGCTGGCCACCGCAGCAGCTGGAGGATCGGGAGAGGGCCTCCCTGCGCTAGTTCCCAACGCCAGAGGGGCTTTCTTGGGCAGAGCAGGGGCTGGATTCGGGACTGCAACCAGCCCCGGCTGAGGATCCTCGCCATCATGGCGAATCCCGGGTTCCAGCGCAGGTGACGCCACGTGGAGGAAGCCGTGTCCAGCAAGCGACGCAGTGGGCCCAAGGCGCTGTTTGACAGGGATGCGAGCGGTCTGGGCATCCCCGGCGCTCTTCCTCGCCGTGAATCGCCACGGAGCGCGGCGGAGAGGAGGCCCTCCGCTACCGAAGACTGGCCGCGGCCTGGCCGATGACGGCTGCGACTTGGCCGATGATGGTTGCCGCCTGGTCGACGGAGGCGACGGTGAGCGCATGAGAGAGAGCCTTCACAGCTTCGGCGACCACCAGCTCAGAAGCACGAGCAGAGGAGCGGCCCCGGTGCTTGCGATGCCGCCGAAGCCGTCCAACAGGACCAACATCGCCAACCTCCACCGGAGATGAAGATGAGGAAGCTTCTGCGGCCGGGGAGATACGCCGCCACACCGAGATGCGTCCCTGCGACGGAGAAGCTCCAGGACAGCCATAGGAGCGATGGCCAAGGCCCATGCATTGAAAGCATCTCACCCGGCGACGACAGTCTGCGGCGCGGTGCGAAGCAGAGAGGCAGTTGAAGCATTTTCCGTGGAGGTCCACCGACACCGGACGCCGAGAATCGCCAGAAGGGAGACGAGGCCTACTCCGACGCCGGCGACGACCGACCACCTTCGCCGACCTTCTTGACCGGCTCAGAGACGATCCACAGCCATGCGAAGCACAGCGCGATCGCCAAGTACTCAGACTGGGCAAGCACGCTGGCGGACTGCAGGCTCCCGCTCCGGCACCGCCGAGCCCTCGCCACCGACCCGGGAGACGCCAACACGACGTCGCGGTAGGAGGGGGACGCGGCAAGCCTGGGAGCCACCGGGGAGGCGGGAGGAGAGACCTCCCTCCAGCGCTCCAGCTTCGAGCGTCCAACCGCGGGGGAGGACGGCGACAGGAGAAAAGGCGAGGTGGCTGGCGTTTGGGATGGCACGGCCGAGGAGGTGGCCGCCGAGTCCGGAGTGGACGTCGGCGGGAGGCTGGGAGTCATTTCCACTAGCAGTCAGCCCTCTAAGTGTAAAGATGCTAAAAAGATTCAGAATTTTAGCCCAATTTGTCTCTTGAACGTTAGTTTCAAGATTTTGACAAAAGTGCTTATGAATAGAATGATTGGTGTGGCTGATCAAATAATATCTTTAACTCAAACTACTTTTCTGAAAAATAGATATATTATGGAAGGTGTGTTGATGATTCATGAAGTTTTGAACACTTTGCATAAGAAGAAACAATATGGTATTCTCTTTAAGGTGGATTTTGAAAAAGCTTATGACAAGATTAAATGGCCATTTTTGTATCAAGTGATGAGAGAAAAAGGCTTTGGTATTACTTGGTGTGACTGGATAATGAAAGTAGTAGGTAGGGGGGTAAAGTGAGTGTGAAAGTAAATGATGAGATAGGTTCATTTTTTAATACACACAAAGGGCTAAGACAGGGGGATCCATTGTCACCAATCCTTTTTAATGTTGCAGCTGATGTTTTAGCCATTTTGGTTAGCAAAGCTCAACAAGAAGGACCAGTTTCTGGACTGCCCCCTGATTTAATGAAAAAATGGCCTTGCCATCCTGCAGTATGCAGATGATACTATTTTCTTACTCCAAGACGACTTTGAAAGTGCTAAAAATCTGAAATTCATTTTGTGTTTGTTTGAATTGATGTCTGGTTTAAAAATTAACTTTCATAATAGTGAAAATTTCTGTTTTGGTGAGGCTCAGGACAAGAAAATGGAGTATAGTCAAATTCTCACTTGTGAAATTGGAAGTTTGCCTGTTAAATACCTTGGTATTCCTATTAGTGACAGGAAGTTGAGTAGTAAAGATTGAAGAGGAATTGAGAATAAAATGGAAGGAAGATTAGGATGTTGGCAGGGTAAACTTCTATCTATTGGAGGCAGGTTGACTTTATTGAATTCAAGCTTGAGTAACATCCCTTTGTATATGTTATCCTTCTACAGAGTACCTGTGGGTGTTAGACAAAGGATGGATTTATACAGGAAAAGATTGTTGTGGCAGGAGGATCAAGGGATGAGGAAAATGCATTTGGTTGATTGGAATACAGTATGTCTCCAAAAAATCTAGGGGGCTTGGTGTATTAGACTTAGATACTATGAATATAGCTTTATTGGGGAAATGGCTTTGGAAACTTGAAACTGCAAATGGTTTATGGCACGATCTGCTTAGGAACAAGTATTTACACTCCAGTACTATCACTCAATTGGAGTGTAAAGTTGGAGATTCACATTTCTGGTCTGGCTTGTTGAAGATTACGAAATGCTTTTATAATTGTTGTAAGAAGATGATTGGAGATGGAGAAAAAACTTAATTTTGAGAAGATTTGTGGTTAGGAACTGCTCCTTTAGCTCATAAATTATCATAGACTTTATGACATAACTGTTAGTAAACATATTACTGTGGCTGAAGTGATAAATGGGGGGTGGGATAAGATTAGATTTCGCAGAACATTGTGGGGGTAACTGGTAGATTATGGGGACAATTGAGGCAAGATTGTGCTGGAGTTGTCCTTAGAAATGAAGTGGATACGATTAGATGGAAACTTACTTCAAATGGTGTGTTTTTAGTTAAATCTTTTTATCAGATTTTGAGGATGCAGGGAGTTGGGTTTGCTCGTAATTTTCTTTGGAAAGTTAGGATTCCTGGAGCGTGTAATGCAGCGTGCTTTAAAAATGAATCGCCATCTGACCCTTTATCTTTTATACATCTAACATGCTATTGGATGAATCAATGGGCTATATTGTAGACAAAGGAGGACGGGCGAGAAACAATTCGCTGGGGGTCAAGGTTGCTGGAGCAAGTGGTCGTGGAGATCTTCAATGCTAGCAGATGTTGCAGACCTGGTGTTAGGAGGATCACAGTTGGCTGAAGATGTTACAAACTGATGGAGGGCAGAATAGATTGCTTCTTCTTGTGTAGCTTTGGATACTCTGTATTTTGGTCCTGTGTCTTCTAGGAGAAATGTTCTCTATCTTCTATTTTGATGGAGTGATGGAGATATCCTTCTGTGATTCCTTACTTTCCTGTCTTCAGGGGAAGCTTGGACTTGTGAGGTGTTTAGGCTTTTGGCTCATGTTGGCTGAAAATAGTCCTAGATATCCTGTCTCAGTTTTTGTTTTTCGGTTTCCTTTGCATATGTAGAACTTATGTCAGTTTCTGTTAAGAGAAATTGGAAGATCTCTCCTCTTTGTTTCCAAAAAAAAGAAAACACCACGATTTTCAGATCCATCAGAGGTTACCGAGCAGGGCGTTGGATCAACAGTGGATTGGGACTCATCGGAGTAGAGGCGGCGGCCATGGAGGTGTGGTTGGGGCTTTAGGGTTTAAAGTTTTGAGGTGTAGGTGATGGATTTGGAGGCGGAATGCAGTGTGATTGTGGATTTGCGGTGGAGGAGACGATCTGGTGGCAGCGGGGCTTCACGGCGAGAAGGGCGGCCGCGGCGAGCAATTTTTTTGGGAGATTGGGCGCATACATAAACATGGAATTTGATGATTTGCCCTATTTATCTTGGACCCATATGTCATTGAGATATCATAGGGCAAATCATTAAATACAATGAAAGGTGTGGCAAAAAATCAATTACCTCTTTTTTTTTCTGTGGCTACGAGAAGGGATCAATTGGTGTTTATATCAGGGGTAAAGAAAAAATTGGGTAGGAGATGGGAGGGTTACTTAGAAAATAATGGATGGCTTAGCGTTTTTTATGGCGTTTTTCTTAAGGATAGCATTTTCAGAACGCCCCAAAGGCCCAAATCACTTCAATATTGTGGCGATTTTCTATTACGCCTTCCAGACTTCTGGGGAGCAACAGCTTTTTGGCTTTTCAACTATAAGCTACTTTTTTTTTGGCTTTCTCAGCTATAGATATGTTATTTCAGGCTATGACTTATGACTTATAATCTTTAATCATAGTACGAGCGCTCATACGAATGAACCGAAATTCAATAAACCGCTTCTAAAAAGTTATTCTAATAAGCCGCTTCGAAACACTGACGGAGAAGCCATTCTGTTTGTTTGTTCGAGGGAAACCATAAATCATAACTTAAAATAAGTTGAAAAGAACAAACCCATAGCTTTTCATGATAGGTTGTTTCGTAGTCTAGCTTTAATTGGTCTGGTTGGTTGTTCCGGGTTACGAAATGTCTGAAGTGCCCATAGATAGTTGCTTTCTGCACATCCGTTGCTTTCCTGATGGTTTCGTTGAGGAATCGTCGCTGGCGACCAGTCCGATCAATTCCTCTACTAATACAAAACGAGATCAATCACAGAAGATAGAAAATAGTAGGTTGAAAACATAGAGAGTAGAGAGAACTCCTAGTCTTTCTTTATTGCTTTCTTTCTGATTTTGTATATAAAATAGCCAATAGTGTTTCCTATTTATAGTCTAATAGTGAGTTGTCCACTATGGGTCAAAGCTTCAAGCCTAAGCCTAGGTTGTTTGGCAGTCTGGCTTTAATTGGACTGGTTGGTTGTTCTGGGTTATGAAATGTCTGAAGTGCCCATAGACAGTTGCTTTCTGCACATCTGTTGCTTTCCTAGCGGTTTTTGTTGAGGAACCGTCGCTGGCGATCAATCCGATCGCTTTCTTTGCTAATGCAAAATCAGATCAATCACAGAAGACAGGAAATAGTAGATTGAAAACACAGAGATGTGGAGAGAACTTCTAGTATTTCTTTATTACTTTCTTTCTGACTTCGTATAAAAATAGCCAATAGTGCTTCCTTTTTATAGTCTACTTATTAAAACATGAAACTTTTCAAACGTTTTCTTAAAACTTGTTGAAACAGTATGAAATTTGTTACTAACAATATACCATTGTCTAGTCGGTTCCTTAACCAATGGCAAATGTCTTTGCCAGACTCTTCCGATGTATATTTTTTAGACTAATCAATGTAAATTCGAGTTGGATGGGACGAGGATTTCCTTGATCGAGCTTTGGGTTGTACCCTTGATAAAAAACGACAATTTTTTGTTGCTGTTTTAGGGCTTGTTTGGTTCATGATCAGAAGTTGCCTAGCCACAAGTTAGGCGTGCCATAGTTTTTAGGTAGCTGTTTGGTTCACTGACGTAACTGTGGCATGCCACACTTTCTTAGCACCCGGCCTCACACGTCATAAACTCAGTTTCTTGCCAAACTTTGCCACAAGTATGGCTTCGATTTTGTTAGCCACACTTTCTGTGGCAGCCACATATTGCCTAAGCTTAGGCATGGCAAGCTTAGGCACCAACCAAACAGGCCCTTAGAATTTCTTAATGGCCTCCAGTTCTGTGCGTCTTTTGTCTGTTTGCCTTGCCTTTTTTGAGCTATTCTATGGTATCTTAAAATAAATATAAATAATTTAATCTTTGTGATCAAATGATTCAGATTAGTTAGGATTTAGTTATACTATCACTCACACTATTAACAGTAGAATCTTCAAAGAGGAAAAATTATAAAGGAAACAACACGTCCCCTATTTATAGCAGCTCTCTCGTTTGCCCGTTCTTATCCTCCCAGTGACTCCCATTTCTCTCTTTCCCTTTATACCTGCCGCCTCCTCCTTGCTTTGATATAATCGGTGTGGGGGTTTGTTGGATAGAGTTGTACATATTGTTCCGGTGCGGCACGGAGATGGTGGTGCTAAAGGCCGCGTATGAGGAGCAGGAGGAGGATATCGGCTTGTCATCTGAGTCTGAGTCCACATCGAGGAACTCCATGGGGTCGTCGTCTTCGTCGTCCTCGGAGGTCGCCGATGACGTGAGCTCCTCTTCCAGCTCGGCGGACCACTTCGAGATGTCTCCCTCATGACGCAGCTCCCGTTCAAGTACGTGCGCGCAATGCCCTGGACACATTCTTGATTTGAGGAATGGATCACACACGAGGGGCTGAACTGACGTCGTTGTGGTTTTGTTTTGGGTGCTGTGGAACTTTCCAGATTCTTTGAGAGCGGGAAGAGCCTCAACCTATCATGGAGCTGTGTCATGTGGGTCTCAACATTGTAAAGTTTAGATAAGAAAGGGAAGAAGCCTATGTTTGATATAGGGACAAGCAAAAAGGACATGACGTTGGTGAATCCTAAGTTATGATGGGAGAAACCTCCTGAAGGTTGGGTTAAACTTAATGTCAATGAATCTTTTTCTGAACTTTCAGGTGATGCTGAAATTTGACGCTGCTATTTGTGATCATGAGGGCAATGTGCTACTTAGGTCATGGCAGGTCATTCTGCAAGGTGCTGATGTAGAGGAAGTCAAAGCTAGAGCTTGTGCCAATGGACTTGCAATGGCAGCGGAATGGATTAGGAAGCCAACTAAGCCAACCATCGTGGAATCTAACTACTCGACAATGGTTTGAATGCTCTATTTATCTATCGAACAACATTCCAAGTGTCGGTATATTTTTCCTCATCAGTCCCTGTACTGGTCCCATCCAGTAAGGCGGAGGGGCCATCGTCACCCCACTCGTCGGATGCTGACGTGGACCTTACCGAAAAATAAGGTTGAAAAACAAAAGTCTATGGGCATGTTCTTTTAGTTGAAACTTATGGCTTTTGGGCTGTTTGTATGAGAGATTACAGAGTAACAGAAACTCACATGCGGTTTTTGCCGATATAAATGAAGTCGGTACAATATGTACTACAATTAACTAGTAGATCATATATTGAAAAAAATACTCCGTTTAAAAGCTAGTTACTGTAGAAAAGCCGAAAATTAAAGCAGCTTTTAGAAGCTAAAAAGAATAGGACCTATAATACCCTCACACATCAACTATCAGAATTTATCTCTACTACCAATATAATATACCGTAAAAATCCTTTTTTTTTGTTCTTTGGGAAAAAAATTAACCTGCTATCTGTACTGTACTGTCTGTACAGATGAACCAACCTTCACTCCTTCAGAGAGCCAAGATACGAACGAATGTTTGCAATGCACTGAGCCGTCCCGTTGTCGATATGAGAGGGTTTGCTCTTGCAAGTCTGAACTCATTTTTTTTTTTGCTGATCTGGCCCAACCCGATTGGCCACAGCGAAGTCTAACCCTCGAAGGATGACGTCGAGCATGACAGAGACCGCACGATCCATACCCCGGTCTGACAAATTTTCCGTTCCAGGTGAACCGAACGCTTAGTTTGGTAAGTAGCGTCTACATGGGATGAGGAGAAAACAGCAAGTTTTCTCGATGATTACATGGCATCTTACTACATACACCACAACGCAAGCAAATTATTAACTTGAAGGAACAACATTGCAGGAACGACGACGACCACATCGGCGTCGCACCATCGATCGACGCCTACATTACTGGATGATCAGGACATATGCGCGCGCGCGCGGACGCACACAAGGTGCTCGTGCAGTCGTGCGCGCGTGGGTATTAAGACGATGATATGTCTTGGATCAGTAGACCTTGATGGCCATCTTCATGCCGGCGGCGCAGTGGCCCGGCTTGCCGCAGATGAAGTAGTGGGTGCCCCGGCGCAGCCTGACCTTGTCGTGCCCCGTGCGCAGCACCCTTGCGCCCTTCGGCACGGCGCACCGCCGGTACCACCTGGCGTTCAAGATCGCCACGTCGTGGTACTCCTTGTTGTACCTGAACACTGCAAATACACGCAGCGCAACGCGAACACCCCGTCACATCAGAACGCGGCCTCTGAAGGCTTTAGCTACGAGGAAACGTCGCGTGCAGATGGAGACGGAAAGAGACTTACCGAGCACGTCGCCGGCGCGGAAGGTCTTCCCGGCCAGCCAACACGCGAGGTTGCGGCTCCACCCGGCGCCGTCGCCGACCACGTACGTCGTCGCCGCCTCGGCCACCGGGCTGGCCGCCAGAAGCAGGCACAGGAGCACGACGCCGGCAACGAGGGCGCTGTTTGCACTGCCTCTTCCCTGAGCCGCCATTGCTGCAACGCAATACGCAAATCCACCGACCAACAAACTTAGCTAGAGCTGCACAGGCGATGCGTAGGCTTGCAGGAAGCGTGGCCTGGTCGTGTCGTCCTTATAGCCTCTTTCCAGGTACAGGTGAGCTAGGTGTGTGGATCAGCACGAGCTGAGTGAACGCACTGCACGTGCTGACATGTTGTGCGCCGCTGACCATCGCCTAGCTACCTGGCAATATTGCAGGCATTCGAGATACTCGCATGATCCTACTACCTGGCAAGCTTTGACTGCGCGGCGGGTTCCCGAAATGTGTCGACTTGCAACTGCACGACGAGAAAGTCAGACTTCAATTTTGGGGTAGCATTTTATTTGCTGTCGTTTCTTGCGTGTGTTAGCACATGGATTGATTAATTGTTAAGTTGACCACGGATCGCGATGCCTCGAAAGCTTCGCGTTATGCAAAATACTTGGCGGGAGGAGTCAGATTGGCAGTCTGTCAGACCGATCGGCCCGATCCGCAGTCCGCGCGCGGCCGCGCCAAACGATTGGCGAATCAAAGAACTGCTGGCTGCTCCTGCTCCAGGTCTGCGCTGCCATTCGTGTTTACGATCATGTTTTGGATGAGATCATGCGCATCGTAATATTTACATTTTTTTCCCTATATAATTTTTGTGTCCCTCCGCCGCCAATTAGAATCGCCGCCGAATTGAACACAACGTAGCGTGAACACAGAAATTGGGATCGGGAGGAAGAACAGTAGGAATTAAGTAGAGGATGTTTTTCTATTTTTTTGACTGGCAACGACGTTACACAATTTCCTTTCTTATAGGTATAATTCCTTATATGCCACTGAAAATTGTCTTGATTCCTGATTTGCTACTAGAAAGAGTTCACTTCTCTGTATGCCAATGAGTTTCTTATTTGTTCCTTTCATATCATTTTCATCGTCTTCTCTGGCTAGCACACAAAAAACTCTTTTACCCTTCTTCTTCTTCCTCCCTTTTCTTCTTCCCCTCCCTTCCTCTTCCTATGCTCCTATCCAGTCCAGCAAGAAAAGCTAGCAGCGGCTGCTCCTCCTCCTCCCACTCCTCTCCTCTCTCTTTCTTTTCTCTCCTACCAACAAGATCTAAACCAACGGGAGACACATTGTGCCCAGATCCGGCCAGAGGTGGAAGAATATTTTCCCGTCGTCTCGCGCCACAGATCCTCTCACCCATGCCAAGAGCGCCCATGGAGGTGTCAGAGCGTCGTGGCAGGACGACTTCCGCTGCCCTATTTCGCTCGAGGTCATGACGGACCCTGTCATCCTCCCCTTCAGCCACACCTTCGAGTGCTGCAGCATCTAGCGCTAGCTCGACATGGGGCACCTCACCTGCCCATCACCAACCTGTTGTTGCCTCCATCCCCGCCACTCATCCCCAACCATGCACTGTACCACCTCATGGCGGTCGTGTCGCCGATGTCTATGTTTGTCGCGGCGGCGAAGAAAGTGTTAGACTTAATCTTGATGAGTTGTAAATGGTCGTAGAAGCTGTGAGCTAAGCCACACTCGAAGCGGTGGTCGAAGCCACGATCGAAGCAGTGGTCAAAGTCGTACTCGAAGCAGCAGTCGAAACTGTGGAAGTCGAAGTCGGAGGCTCCGAGCACTGTATCTCCAAGTACTGTACTACGAGTATTGTACACCGAGTACTGTAGCTCCGAGTACGAGGCAGTCGAACACATCGAGCATGAAGTCAATCGAAAACTCCGAGTACGCGAGAAGCCGTGGTCGAAGCTTTGAGTTGATGTACCGTAGTCGTAGCATCGAGACGATGCGCTATGGTCAAAGCAGCAGTCGGAAGTTTGAGACCCGGTCGGTGCTAAGACGTGGTCGTGGCAACATGGTCGTAAGGCAGTCGTGATCGAAGTAGCAATGGTCGTAAGACTCTATGGTCATAAGGCAACTGTGGTCGTAAGGCAGCTGTGGTCGTAGGACACCATGGTCGTAAGTCGTAGAAGCTGTAGTGGTTGTAGCAGCTGCAGTGGTCGTAATTGGTACTCGAAAAAACACTGTAGCAGCCAGAGCATCCGGGTATGAGAGAAGTCGGAAGACGTGGGTGGTCATGTGAAGCAATCATAGCCGTGTGAAGTGGTCGTGTGAAGCGGTCGTAGCTGTGTGAAGCGGTCGTTGCTGTGAGAAGCAGTCTTGTGCGGATCGTGGAGTGATTTCAAGAGGCATGAGAATAGATCAAGTTAGTGGAGTTAGTGGGTGCGTGGAGATTGTGTGTGTGCATGAGGCTTATTTAAGCCATGTAATTCCTGTTAAGTGGTAAGAGTTGGAGAAAGAAAGATGATTGTGTGCTTCAATCTCTACACTTAGTATATTAGTCTCTCTCTGTGTGTGTTTATCTAGAGTGACAAGAGAGAGTCTGAGAGGATTGTGCGATTCAATCCCAGCAGAGAGGTGCTGGAGTTCGGTTCAACAATGGTGGTGTTGCGACACGCGACGGCAGCCAAGGTGCTCGTGCACCTCAACCTCGATGGCGACGATGCGCGCGTGGGGCTCCTACATGGCCTAGAGAGAGAGAGACGGTCCTCGAGGGCCACGACAATGAGGCAGGGTGCAAGCTCCTTGCACGGGTGGTGGAGGAGGATGGGCGCTGGGGCTCATTGCGGTAATTGGTGTCTACGACTGCTACAGCGCACAGGCGAGAACTGGGAGAGAACGGAGGAGGAGGTGGCCATTGGGGGTAGGGGAGAGAAGAGAGGGGTTGACGAGAGTGGAGAAGGAAGAAGACAAATGTAAGATGGGGATGTTTTTTGGGTTTAACGACGACTCCAGCTAACAGGTGTGACAGAAAATGTCATGAAATAGAAGAAAATTTCGATGGCATATAAAGAAGCCAACTTTTTCTAGTAGAAAATCAGAGATTGGCATGACTCCCCATGGCATAGGAGTTATCCTTTCTTGTAATACCTCAACGCCTACGCACAAGGCTCAAAAGGCAGTGAGCCTGCCGGATAGCCCAACGGAACTCGATCTTTTCCACCGAACTATTAAGGTAAGCCCTCTTAAGCAGTGAGCCTGCCGGATGGCCCAACGGAAATGGTGCACGACTAAATAGCGGGGCATGCCCTGAAGCGAAGGAGGAAAGTGGTGGCACACTGGCGCACGACTCCATTCCCAGGCTCGTCACGCTAAGAACTACGGCCCATCATGGCTTCTGTTTAGCCCTCGCTCGGCCCAGCCCAACGAAACATGGTCGCCAGGCCGCACCAGCCGGCGGGGTGAGCCAACCGAGACCTCGTGCCGAGCTGAGAAAAATCTCATCTTTCGTGTGACGAGAGAGCCCGCCCGCGGCACAGAAACTTAGCCCCTCGGGACCGCAGCCCAGGCGGGCAGAATCGGGGACCAATAACCCAATAAGCCGTTGCCAAATCCGATCCATTCACCTTCTTTCGCTTTGCTTCCCTCCTCTGGCTGTCTTCCTCTGTTTCGCCAATATGGCTAATTACTTTGTGTAATAGATAACTAGCGATCCAATTTTAGGAGTGGGAACACCGCATGATACTAGTAGCAATTAACATAGATAACTAGCGATCCAATTTTAGGAGGGGGATTCACATTGATTCCACCCTAATAATCCTCACTCTCCTCTCCACTCTAGTCTCACAAATAACCTCACCATAGGATTCCACCAATAAGATAGGCTCTATTCTTTTCGGCTTTTCTACAGTAACTAACTTTTAAACGAAGTATCTTTTTAAGATAGGATATACTAGTTAATTATAGTACATATTGTAT
Organism: Bonia amplexicaulis; assembly: GCA_036346245.1. Lineage (NCBI taxonomy): Eukaryota > Viridiplantae > Streptophyta > Magnoliopsida > Poales > Poaceae > Bonia > Bonia amplexicaulis. The sequence goes on along the minus strand of CM070750.1, from coordinate 17,754,707 downwards.
TGACTTCATTTATATCGGTAAAAATCACACGTGAGTTTCTATTGCTCTGTAATCTCTCGCACAAACAGCCCAAAAGTCACACGGCGCAACCAAAAGCCAAAAGCTACCAAAGAGAACAGGCCCTAGAGCCCACTTCCACAGCTGCGGACACACACAACACAACCGGATCAAACCATCACTAGCTAGATAAACTTAATACTAGAACTCGTCGCAATGCAGGAAAAGTCACGGCCTAAAGACTAATCAGTCGATCGCCGATCGACGAGACGCAGTCTAGGGGCACTTTGGCCCTCCCCTCTTGGTCTTCCAGTTGTTGTAGCAGGGGCACGCGCCCTTGTTGCCGTAGGTGCCCGGCGGCACGCACAAGCACTTGGCACAACACTTGTTGCGAACGTCGCAGCCTTCTGTCATCGCGTCCCGCCGCACCGCCGAGCACTTGGGCGAGCACTCTGCGCACGATCGACACGCCCAAAGATATCAGCAAAAGCAGAGAGAGGCAGCGTCGCCTCGCAGGGCATGGCCGCGAAACGAAGTGCGGCAGGATCGCGAGTAAGCTGGGTGGCTAGCTAGTCAGTTACCCCATGGCTTAAGGTCGCCGCCTCCACCACCTCCTCCTGCCACAGGCCAAAGGATAGTATTGGTTAGCGAGCGAGCGAGCCGCCGGGTTCAAGAACACATGCGCATGGTTGAAGCCTGAAGGCGAAGGTTAGGGTGAAGTGAGCTTACCGCAGGGAAGGCAATGGCGAGGAGGAGGAATGCAAGGATCAGAATGGAGATCTTAGCCATGGCCACCTCTCTCCTCTCCTTTTTGTGCCTTTGAGCTGAACGTTGAAGGGATGTGAACTTGTGAAAGTGAGATATTTGGGTGCCACATTTGGTTTGCCTTGGCTGGTTTATATAGGGCAAGAAGAGGGAAGGAAGAGCAAGAGGCGGGAGAGGAGACGAAGGTGGTGGTAGTAGCCAGTGGTAGGTGAGCAGTTACTTCCTCCACGGTTCACTGTACACGGAGATTAAGGCCTCGCTTCAACTCACTTATGGTTAAAACTCAAAAATCCAATGGAGAAGTCCAAATGTCCAGGACTTAAAACATTATCAATTTCTCAGTAAATAAATATTTTAAAACAGCGACTTTCGTAGATAAAAGTAACGAAACAGAGGTACCCTAGAACGTCCTGTAGCGAGGACGGGCCCGCTGGCCTCCAGGCCTCGGCATGTGATGCGTCAGTGGGTGAGCAGACAAAGGTGAGCCATGCATCGCATGTTGCGTCGGAACGCTTGCTTTTCCATTACTGTGCTGTGTTGTTGTTCGGTTACTGCTGCATGGGCTGCCTAACCAAGAGGCAATTTTTTTAAAAAAACAATAATATATATTAATAAATATATCCTCACTGAAAAATTACGTGAATAATTTTCCGTCGCTATTTCAAATAGCAACAAAGACTCTATCGCCATTTGAATTTGGAACGTAGCTCCTATCGCCATTTCAAATGGAGACAGAGGCTCTACGTCAAACGAATGGACAATAGAATGTTAAGTTGGCGTCACGACATATGTCACTATTTTAATTGATTACAGAGAGACGAATCGTTAATTGAAATGGCGCATGAGCCTCCGTAGCTTCAATCGTTATTTCAAATGGCGACAATCCCACACCTTCTGTCGCTATTTGAAATGGCGACAGAAGCCAGGTCTATATAGGGCCCCGAAAACCGACCAAAATTTATTTTAATTTAGTAAAAAAAGAAAGAGAGGAAGAGAGGAGAGGAGAGGGGGAGAGGAGAAGAGAGTGGGAGGAGTGGACTTTTGCATTTAAGATATGAGTTTTCTTTTTATTTGTAGATTTTATTTTGAAACTATAGTAGGTTAGCAAAAAAATAATTAGATGCGTAATTGTATTAGGGTAGTGGGTAGTTATGTAAATAACATGGTTGTAGATGTAGTTCTTTAGATTAATTTGTGGTGGATAAATTCTCGTAGAATTATTAATTTCTCGTAATTATTAGTTATAATGTACCAATTAATTTTAAATATATTAGATCTGTCATTTCGATCTATTCAAAACATTGAGAGTAAAATGTGTGCGGGAACCATTATTAACTATGGATGCTACGTAGATAAAGCGTGCATGGTAATTTTGATTTTTATAAGACATATATGATTGATTGTCTTTCTTTAAGGTGTTACACGTTAGGGAAATCCCCTCCTATAAAAATTTATTTGTGAGTAGCAGATTTGTTATTAGGTCTATTTTGCGTTTATTTAATCGAATGAGCAGTTGTCGTTAACATCAGATTATTTATCAAAATTATCGACATGTATAACTGAATGAGTAGTTTTCAAAATACACTATAGAGAAAGAGTTCCCACGGATAAGTGCAAAAGTTGATTTGCATGATTTTTCATCTGTAATGGCTAGTCCGTCAAATACAGAGCAGTGTCCATAGGCACTATTATAAGATCGTTGTACTAGTTATTCTCACTGGACCATGTGCTGCACGACCTGAAGTTGCATGGCGTTGCTACATCGGCACATCGACGCACGTACTAACAGTTAATGAAACTAAAAGGGCGAAATTCTGTGAATCTCATACGTGAGATTGTCGAAGGAGCGTGGATGGATGCTAGTCTTGCTAGCCTATGCCTTTGAGAAAGTCCCTCCGAGTTATGTGACACAGGAAGATACCATTGGTGATCATGCTGAAGAAGTTGGACAGTCCAGCTAAAGTGCGTCATACTGTTTGAGTCTAGAAGGGGAGATGGTGCCGATTTAGTCAAAGCTAAAACTGTAGACCTTCTATGGCCAAGGCATAGAAATTCAACAGATGAAGGTGAGTAGATCAGGGCTTGGTGGAACATATAGGGCTCGAAGATGTGACTACAATGCAATGTAAGATGACGAAGATTCCGATGACATGCAAAGTAGAGGTGATCATGCCTTGGGGAATTGGGCGGGCCATTACGAGTCACAAGCGTAGTTTTGCATTCTGAGCAGCCTGCCAAACTCTCCATCAAATTAAGTGTAGATCAAATTGGAAAACAAAAGCGATGAGATAGATCCTTTCGACGAAGTGGCCATATCCCAATGTTACTCTACTAGATCGAGCAGCACATGGCGCAACTATACTTGGAGTGCATCTGTATAAATGAATTGCACTAGGTCCGTTCTGGAAAGCCCAATACAAAAAGGTGAGAAAGCTAGTAGTATGTCCAATCCACTCGCAAGTAACACAGGTGACTGGTAGGGGCACATACTTGGGGCCTGTTTGGTTGCTAGCCACACTTTGCCAACAAAAATTGCCACACTTGCCTAAGTTGAGGTGCTCAAATTCTTTGCCACACCTTAGGCAGCTTAAGGGAATCTTGCCACACTTTTTTGAGTCATTGACGCGTGGGGCCTAGTTTGCTGGAAGGGAATCTTGCCACAACTGTGGCTGCAACCAAACAGCTCCCTGAGTTGGTCAAACTTGCCTAACCTTAGGCGTGGTAAACTGTGGCTGGCAACCAAACACCCCCTTGCTCTTGCAGCATTGGTGCGATTGTTAGGACTTCAGAAGTCGATGCAACTTATCTCAGACGGGCAGCTAGGAGGAGCGATGGATGGTGTGTTTTGGTTCTCTGTCTCTGCGTGAGTCTTTTTTTAGCTTATAACTGTGATAGATATTTTTTTGTTTATATGCGAACGGATCGAATTTTGTTAAACCATCTTATTTATTTATTTAGAAAAAATATAAATTATAAGCAGAAAAAAATACGGAACTGTACTCCTATTTTGTGTGCCGAAGTTAAGTTAGTTTGGTCAACTACGGTTCACTTGACTCGTAACCACAATTTTAGTACCCCGTACTTTCTTAAACGCATGAGGGCATGACCGACCCCTCATTCATTTGCATAATAGCAAGAATTGCCTGAGATGGTAGTTTATGGTCTATTTTTTCTTCGAAACTGACAGTTTTTAGTTTTTGGTATAGTATTTAACTTTCAAACGGAGCATTTTCTTAAGACAGGGTCTACAAGTTAAACGATGTACACGTTAAAAGCCCAACATCTGTACCATTCAAAATGGCAAGTGAATATCTTTCTCCGTAATATGTATCGTAAACAGCAAAAATTCAAAAATTTCACCAAAACTATAAACTGCAGCGTTGCCAAACAGGCCCTTGGACCGGATAGCGGGATCGGTGCTGCTACCACCCGTCAAAACACGAGGTAGCCTAGGGCGCTCTTTTGGCAAGGAGCTACGGGGAGGCGAGGCCAAGTCGCCGTTCCATTACGGTCGCTGGTTGCCGGCCGCGAGTGGGGCGGTGTCCCCGACGCGCGCGTGCTGCACTGCTACTCGTACGGCGGGTAGCTCCCATTACCACCGCCTCCGCGCGTCCACATGGTGGCGCCCCACCGTGGCTCTTGTACGCCGACTGACATGCGGGGCCGCGTGCCTGTGGGGCTCACCCGTTGGGAGGGAAACGCGCTGCTTTTGTCCGCTCTTTTGGGCTTCATGTCCTACTTTTTTGGGCTAAAAAATATCGATCCAAAGAAACCGAGACTAAAATCTAACTGAAAAACAAAAAAAAAATCAGATACTTTGGCTTTTGGCTTTTCTAAAAATAAAAAAAACAGTTCCTTAAAATGAATTCTCTAAACGACTTTATAAACTCAAAACCATATACATTATCCACATTGATGTCACAGTCATCCACAGTCATTTTAAAAAACAAAAAAACAGACATGCCAACAATAGCAAAAAAAAAAAACAGCCATCACAGTCTCAAAAATAAGGACAATGGCTAAGTTTTTTGGTTTTAGCTTATCACTTTCTGTTACAATAAGTGGCTTTTAAACGATGTGTTTTTTCAAAATGGGGTATATAGGTAGATTATAGTAGATATTGTACCGAATTCAGTTATATCGACCAAAATCATAAGCGACCGTTTTTTCTACATACTGTCTCTTACAAACAACCACAATTTAAAAATTATAAATAAAAATATCAAACAACAACCTAGAATAACCCGCTCAGGCCCTGCTCAAATGAGCTTTTTTGGGTGGCTTATGACTGAAAACTACTGTAGATGGCTGAAAAAATACTTTAGCTGATAGAGACTTATTTGATGTAATTAAATTTAAAAATAGAAAAAATGTTAGCCCATTATGTATAGTACAAATAAATACGAGAAAAAAAGAACCGGTAAAAAAACTCAAGAAAATTAAAAGTATATAAAAAACAAAATTTATAAATAATACAAAATAAACCAAAAACTGAAAGCTTAAAAGAAACGAGCATCTCAACGTTTGGTTTTTGGTGGGGGGTGCGACGCGGAGGAGTAACATTGGGAACGGTAGCAGGTGGGTGCGACACGAAGAAAAAAATGACAGGTCGTGTTCTTTTCAGCTTCTAAAAGCTGCTTTTCGATTTTTTACAGTAACTAACTTTTAAACAAAGTATTTTTTCAAGATAGGGTCTACTAGTTAATTGTAGTACATATTTTACTGACTTCATTTATATTGGCAAAAACCGCATGTGAGTTTTTGTTATTCTGTAATCTTTCGTACAAATAGCCTAAAAGACATAAACCACAACCAAAAACCACAAGCCGCAGCCAAAAAGAATAGGCCCTGTGTTGGGTTGGGGGCTGGGACCTCGATGGATACCAACTTGGCGACTTGCCCTTTTATCCGCACGCGCTCTCCAACGCTTCTGCACTCTCATCAAATCAACTGGCTAGTGGCACCCCACACGGCCTTGCATTTGGCTCTTTTTTTCATATTAGTTTGTATTATTTGTTATAAACTAATTTATTTTTTTCTAGTTTTAAATTTTTTAAATTTAGTTACACTAAATAAACTACCACCAGATACAATATAATTTTAATCAGCTACAGTATAATTTTAATTATAAACTAATTTATTTCAGTCCAACCAAACAACACCTAGTACCGCCGCTACGGGCCTACGGCTTCTCTCTTCCGCCCATCTATCTGCTTCATCAGCTCAAAGTTACAGAAAAACAGTCAAGCGATGGCCCTGTTGCTAAGCGCTGTACCATATATGGAATTAATTACGGATGCTCAAACTGTCTTGTACAATGATTATTGTTATATCTTTGGACCAACAAAAAATCATACAAATGATACCACCCGGCGCCTAGCACAAAGGCCCTTATAATAGGGCACGTCATAACATGCCCAATTAACTATTTGGCCCATTTTTCACTTCTACGAGCCCAGGATGTGATGCTGCCTACACAGAACATAGCCCATTTACACGCCCTGGGCCTCCTTAGGGCTGGCCCATTCATAGCCCGCTCCATATTTACGACTACTTGTATGGACGAAAGGCCGAGTCAACCTAGTACAGTGACAGCCGATCAGGGGCCACGCGGACACCCAATTTCCGTGGGCTCCCTTCACGCACCACATATCATCTCGAACGTCCACCGTTCCATCGGACGTATGAGGTTCACCTAGACATGAACCGTGTCCACCCAGAACGCAGTAAACAGCGTGCACCTGGCATTTATGCTTTGGGGTCACTGGTCAACTCGGATTCAACAAAAATAAACCCACAACCGCTGCGCCACTTCCACTTCTAAGTTCTAACGCCGCGTGCTCGCCTCGCCGGAACCCTAGGACTCTCCGGCCGTCGCCGGAGACGCGGCCGCCGCATGACCGGGTATTGCGTGCTCCCCATAGATTCGGTCCTCTTGCCCTTACCCCGCGATGCTCTTCCGGCGATTCGGTTCGCCGGAGGGAATGTGATTTGTCTTGCTCGGGAAAGGCGGCGCCTTTTTTTTTTTTTGCTGGGCCTGGGCGGGATGTAAAGGAGGCGTCCAGCGTCCTTTCGGTTTGAGAGTTTGTGGAATTAAGATCCCATTAGCATCACTGATTTGTGCGATTCGGTGAATGCACGATTTGGGCGTCGGTGTTGTTGGATTGCGTTGAGTACAGTTGTTGCGCTACAGTTGTAAACTGGATGATTTATGTGAGCGCCCTTCGTTTTCTTAATTCGTTTGGATCGAAAATAGCAGTCTTTTCTTGTTTATGAGGCGCTGTGTGAGGATCGCGCCGAACATTTGTGGTGTTGCGGCTTGATTCGGGGAATCTGTAGCGTTCTTGCTTCGATTTCGGATGAAAGGCGGGATCTTTTTGGATGCTGCAGCGGCGATGGTCGCCGCTAGTTTGTAGTTTTGCAGTTATGTTTGAGATCATCTAGCAGAAGGATGACGTTTCTGCGTTGGTTTTAGTTGAAACTAGGCATTGTTGTTTTTTTTGGCCATTTCGCGGTAGCAGTACGTATGCACTTTGTTCTGTTGCAATTAAAAAACATCCACTTTTGGTAGGAAGGAAGAGTTGAAGTGTTGCATCAAATGTATCTTGCTAGTTCTTATGGTAATCATTGTGTCACTCTTTGTTAAAAGGGGAGTTTCTTCTTGCTTGAGTATACTGGATTTGAGTTTTGTTGCAAATAATGCACAGAAAAATAGAGACAGGAGGCAAGAAATTTTACGTGGAAAACACTTGCGAGAAAAAACCACGAGCGCTCGAAGGCAAATCACTATAATGAGAAAAGTTTACAATAGAGCGTTTGTTCTTCCTATGGGCTACTGGGGCACAAATATATAGCGTGAGGGAAAAGAGTCCCACACGGAGAGAAAACGAATTAGAGTTGGTTGCTACAGATTGACACCACGTCTGATACAACCTGTGATGCACCTGTCATACCACGTCTAGCATGAGGTGATGAAGTGTCTTACACGAACACGGTACGAATTCGGATCAACTTAACAATCTCCACCTTTAACCGAATTCCCTCCAGTAGTTGAAGAATATGATAGACACATCAAATAAAATTATCATCCATACCTTGAGCGCCGAAAGTCCAAAAGACTAGTGAGTAATACCAACTAAATCTGAGCATAGCTTATACTTAGATGCAGGAACTGGTTTTGTCAACATATCAGCTGGATTATCATGAATACTTATCTTGCTGATTTTAATATCACTTCTGCTAATAACTACCTTTGTAGTTTCAGGATTCCACAATTTATATCCTTTCACACCAGTTTTATAACCAAGGAAAATGTACTTAACTGCTTTAGGCTCTAATTTACCATTGTTAATATGAGCATAAACATGACAACCAAATATTCTTAAGTTTGAATAATTTGCTGGAGAGCCAGACCATACCTCAATTGGAGTCTTCTTATCAATAGCCAAATTTGATGACCAATTAATCAAATAACAAGCAGTGGAAACGGCTTCAGCCCAATAACTCTTAGATAATCTAGAGTTTGATAACATGCAACGTATCTTCTCCATGATGATTCTGTTCATGCGTTCGGCCACACCGTATTATTAAGGAGAGCTTGGGACGGTATAATAACTCACAATACCTTCTGACTTGCATAAAACTTCAAATTCTCCAAAACAGGACTCTAAGCTATTATCGATACGCAGCTTCTTGACATGCTTGCCAGTTTGTCTTTCAATCATAATCTTCTGCTCCTTGAATGTTTTGAATACATCTGATTTGTGCTTGACAAAATATGCTCAAACTTTTCTTAAGTAATCATCAATGATGGTCAACATGTAGCTTGCATCTCCAAGTGACGGAACGCAGGATTCTCCCCACAAATTAGAGTGAACATAATCCAATATGCCTTTTGTAGAGTGAGTCGCAGTATTGAATTTCACCATCTTTTACTTGCCGAAGACACAATGTTCACAAAACTTCAACCTGTCGATGCTTTGACCATCAAGAAACCCTCTTTTGCATAATTCCATCATTCCAGCTTCACTCATATGCCCCAGGCGCATATGCCAAAGTTTAGTAGCATCAGAATCAGATGATTTATTCGATGCAACAATAGCATTACCTGAAATTGTGGTGCCTCGCAGATGATATAAGTTGGTAGCCTTCATATCACCCGTCATCATAACAAGAGAACATTTGGTGACTTTCAGAATCTCTGTTCTTATCATACACTCGCAAGAACTCATCCTGCAGCACCACCCTGCACCCTCTTTCTGTCATCTGCCCGAGACTAAGTATGTTGTTGC